>CM025787.1:10456250-10596115 GCA_014636745.2 Centella asiatica | reverse complement strand
TATATATATATATATATATATATATATATATATATATATATATATATCATGTTGTTATAACCCTTGTCCCACCTTCATAAATTTCTGTACAGTACACCACTAAATCCAAGCTTACTCTCAAGACAACTTTCCTTTCGGAAGAATAACTAGAGCTTTTAACTCTTTCTTACAGCCAAGGAGGTAAGAGCATTTCATTAAATCCTGCTCTATTTCTTACACTTTTGTTCTGTCATACATACCACGTTTAATACCTTGTTCATTTATTTCCAAAAGTATGATTTGAGGCATGTTTTTAACACTCGGAGTTAATGTTATTTATTTCGAAAAGCTATCATATATGGGTGTAATATTGTTGACAACCCCCTGGTAGACAAACCTTTAACCACCAAACGTTCCTTATTGTCAGTAGTTACGACACCAGGCCTGAGTATTTTCTTCAACCTGAGTTTTCAACCCTAAACTATGCCTAGGAGGGCTTGCAGACCCTAGGAAACGTTATGAATCACTGAGAGGATGATGAGATTTGACCTTAGTGTGGTTATGGTTGAGAACGCCACCCATGGAGGAGTGAGGAAGACACCACTGTGTCTGAGACAAGTCTTAACTTAGTCTCTGACAGTGTTGGTGGTAGTCTCTGATGAGATGTGTTAGTCTCTGATGAAGGAAGGGTGTTGTTAGTCTCTGATGAAGGAAGTTTGAGATTAGTCACTGATGACGTCAGCCTTAGTCTCCGACAGACTAAGGCTAGTCCTTGATAACGTCATCAGTAGTCTCTGACGGGCAAAATATGTTAGTCCCTGACGAGTTTTGTGATGACCAAGTCATACCTTGATGATCGAGGATGGCTAAGAGATCATTCCCTAATGGGTAAAAGATACCCTGACGGTCAAGAAGTCATCCCCTGATGACTTTTCCCTGATGAGAAAATGTTACCCTGATGGTAGGGAAAACATCCCCTGACGGGCGAGATATCCCCTGACAGGTAGTTTACCCACTGATGGTCAGTTATCCCTTGATGCGTAGTTTGTCTTTAAAACTATAAATGCATTATTTTCTTGAGATTATTTTATGAAGTTTTAATTATTTATTTACCCTAAAAAGTTCTTATAGCAGTTTTGGAAACATTAAATGTTTAAGGACATCACATATGCACTTTCTCTCATATTTTAACCAAAGTACTAAATTTATTTTGGGTTATGTATATTTTACAGAATCTTTCACTCTCAAGTAAATTGAAATTGTTTGTGTGCAAGGAACCGAGGCAAGTATATTCTCAGTCTTATGCTTATTTCAGTTAAGCGCATGATCAATTGATTCGACATACGTAGAAGGTTATGACTTTTATGTTAAAATTTCCTTGTAAATCGGCATGCTATGCTTTAATTTCCGCTAGCATGATATGAATGAAAGTGCATGGATATAAAAGGAGCTTTAATTCATCAAATATTATTCAATCTTATATCTATGCAAATGAATGAGAATGATATGTCCCTTAAATGTGTTATGCCACATGGTTGGCTAGAGGAAAGGAAAAGTGCTGATTTGTTCTTCACCTGACCCAAAGGAGATTTTACGTGACTACGTACGTTCACACAAGGAGGGATCATGCGGTCACAGTAGGGCTAGCTGTGTACTGTATGGTTAGCAGATCCAATGGGTTTAGCCCCCGATGGATATTTTTGAAAAGATTGTATGCAGGTGAATACCTGTTTTCTTCAAGGAAGATTACATGTTGCTTATCATCAGTGATCCTAAAGTTTCTTTCAAGATTTTTGAGGCATTAGTATTGTTTCACTGAGCCTCACAAACAAAATTGAACTTTTTAAATATTTCAGATTTTATTTCTCTAAATTGTTTATATACTTGTTGGGTGTAAATCGCTTACTCTTGTTGAACTTAATGTCTTGCAGGACACAATGCAAAGGCTGAACCCTCTGACAAGGGGAAAGCAAAGATGATCGACTATTAAGTTATTTACTCTTTTAATAACGCGGAGGAAGGAAGGAAGGAAGATATTAGAAGTTGTAATGATCTTTGATTTGTAATTTATAAAGATGAAATAGCTTCCGCTGAAATTATGTTATTTTTGGGTTGTAATAACTCCTTAATATTGCATTTTTCTAGTATTTATACTATGAATGGATGGGTGGTTATCTTTTCCTTCTTTTGACGAAGCCCTGATCCAGTAAGGGATTTTGGGGTCACCACAAAAACTATCCTTTAATGCTGAGACATTTATCCACTGACGTCGAGAATCACATCCCTTGATGACGAGAAATTCATCTACTGATGCCGAGAAACTTGTCCCTTGATGCCGAGAGATTTATTTCATGACGCCCGAGCACTTTAGTGCTTCACATTTTATTCATTGATGCCCGAGTACTTTGGCGCTAGTGTAAATTATTACCCGACGAATTTGGCGATGAGTAATTTTTAGTTTGGTGATGTTGTTGATTTGCCCGACGACTTTGGCGATAGTCATTTTGAGTTTGGTGACGGTCAAATCTTTTCAAGGCTACTTTAATACATTGGAGTGTCTTTGCCTTAGTCTCTAATAGCTTCAACATTAGTCTTCGATGAACAAAGATTTAGTCTCTAAAAGACTTAGTCTCCGATGACCAAAAACTTAGTCTTCGATAAACAAAAACTTAGTCTCCGATGACCAAAAACTTAGTCTTCGATGAACAAAAACTTAGTCTCCGATGACCAAAAACTTAGTCTCTGATGAACAAAATCTTAGTCTCCGATGAATAAAATCTTAGTCTCCGATGACCAAAACTTAGTCTCCGATGACCAAAAACTTAGTCTTTGATAGGCTAATTTTGCTTGACTAACTTTGACTTTTTTTGAACTCTTCAAATGTGTTTTCCCAATGAGATAGCCGAGAACTTGTAGAAGGGGGGATTGAATACAAGTTCTTTAAATCTTTTTCTATTGCTTGTTCTTCAAAAACTTAAATATTACTTGCGAAAATAAAGAACAAAAACTCAAATCAATTTATAAACAATTGCTTTTTATTGCTTTAACAATTGATTACAACTTCTAACACTCACAACTTGATCATCAGTTTCTATTCTGTATTTGTAAGATAAACTCCCTCAAAACATACAACTTCTATTCTGTATTGTAAAGATACAAACTATGATTTTTTATACAGCTTCAAAATTACAATTCTGTAAACCTACTTGCAGTTTCCTAAACTGAATCGTAATTAATTCAGTTACCAAATCTAAATCAATAATGATTCAGCTTCCTTATTCGAATTAAACACAATCTTTGCTTTTTTTGATTAGGAATAGATTTCTAGTTTGTTTCCTTACCAGCTATGTCTTCAATAATATCTCAGTCCACATGGAAGTCATTCCTTATTCAATTCGAACTCTGTATCTCATCAGGAAATAATTCACGACTAGTCCCTGATAGCTTCATCTTTAGTCTCTGATCAACTTAGTCTTTGGTCTTTAGTCCTTGATCAGGTTGTGTAGTCTCCGACAGTGTTCTTAGTCTCCGATGCTTTAGGCTTAGTCTTTGATGACGTCAGCTTAGTCTTCGATGTAATAAGCCTAGTCGTTGATGGCGTCAGCTTAATCTCTGATACACTAAGCTTAGTCTCTGATGACGTAAGCTTAATCCCTGATGACGTAAGCCATAGTCTCCGATAGGCAAAACTTAGTCTCTTGTAGGCAAAATCCTTAGTCTCTGACAAGTTTTCCTCAGTCTCCGATAAGCCTTTTTGTAATCTCTGACGGATCAAATACACACTTTGATTTATTGAAGCTTTGATACACTTTCCAGCAGTTACTTACAATTAAAGAATGAATATATCTCTTTATAAAAAATAAATGAATTACAACCAAAAAGATAACTACTGGCTACAAAACTTCAGTACTACTAATTAGCACTTTCTGTACATTTGTATATCTAAGTAATCTAAAGACAATCATCATCAAATGTTATAAAACCTAACAAAATGCATTCCTTGTTGTCTCTTATGGTCTTCTGCAGTCTTTGATGGTAGTATTTGATAGAACACTACTGCAGGTACTTGTAAAATTACAAAATCTAACAATTCTAAGTTTATACATCATCATCAAATGCTATAATTCCTAACAATCTTCCCCTATTTATGATTTATCAAAGAAAAGCATAAATCAAGGTTTGATGATGATGTCAAAACACCAACCTTATAAAATCATTACTTAGAATTGAACTTAAACATTTAAAAACATAATTGCACATGATGAACTTAACAGTGATAGTTTTGATGTTTCAGTTGCTTAATGCCCAACCATCAATCTGTTAATCATCTATAACAAATCTACCATTGTCCTTATCGAAATTACTCTTTGCTCCCTTTCCCTCATCATTCTCCCCCTTTTTGACATCAACATCTTAATGTTGGAGGGTAGAAATCACCAGATTAGGTTGACTAGTAGGAAGAAATGTTTGAGCTTTGTTTGAAGATCATTAATTATAAAGTGTTGGAGCTTCATGTTGTACTTTCTTTTATCAATGCTTCAAAAACATTTTGTGACTACAGCTGCACTTGATCTATGTGTGATCAAATATTTTGATATTAAGTGTGTTGCTGCATCATCTAATAATTTTGTGTTGCTTGCTCCAACCAAACAATCACAAGATCTTCTCTCAGTATCCTTTGATATTTGATCAGAATTGGGGATCAGAGAATAAATAAGCTGCAAAGGTAGTGAGTGAAATGATTTCTCTCTATTCTTTTCTTCAAGGATTTCATCCTTGCTCACACCCTCTCCTTTTACCTAACTTTTACAAGTCAGCCTCTCACACTTATTGTCCAAAAAAACATTTACCTTTTAATTTCTCTTTCTTCACCTTTTTTCAGGCACAAGGTTTAACTCTCATTTTGAATTCTCACAGGCTCATGAACTATAAAATCTTCTTGTTGTGGGTGACCTGGAGTAGTGTAGAAAATATAGGACGAAAGTGTTTTCCATTAGTGGATGTTTGATAAAGTACTATTGTAGTATCCACTGATGAGTTGAGAGCTACTCTATGTGTTTCAGCTTCAAGAATTGGCTTCTTTGATGATTCAACTATCAAAGAATCTGAAACCAATGGAATTAAGAATTTTTCTAATGTTTATAAAGAAATATTAAAGAGAGAAGAAGAAATAATAAGTGTATAAATTGAATATTGGTTGCTCCTCTTGAATAGAGAAAAGAGAAGCATTAATGTGAGACCCTGTGTGTGCATTAAGTGATAGGTTGATTATTGATCAGAGTCTAATTCTTTTTCTTCCTCTGAAAGGTATTTATAGATGTGATCATTATAGACTCGAATACATGTGTCATTGGAGGTGGACTATTTTCAATAGATACAACCTTTTGAGAGGTTGCACTTAGAGATGTTCTTTTTTCCTTTTAGAACTTAATATCCTTTTGAGAGAATATTAAGCAGTCTCCAAGGGTTCTCATTGTTCTTTATTTCTTCCTCATAAATTCCTCTAAATGCTCACCCTCCCCCTCAGCTATTGGTGGATGTGGTTATTCTCATTTTACAACCTTTATCTGTTGAGAGATAGAGGAGGTGACTTTTGATATAGACTTGTATTAGAGGGTTTTTCTACTTGGGCAGAAGAAGTTGGATCATTACTAACATCCTTCATTGTAGCAGAATTAAAAGAAATAAAGAAGATAATCTCAGAAATTATGAGTTTAATTTCTGCTACCAGTAGATAATTTATCCCCTCATGAGTAATATTATCTACTGCTACTTTCAACTGATAATTTAAAAAAAAATAAAATTATCTATTGTTGCAATTCAGACTTGCACAAAATTTTCAAAAAATCTTATTCACCAAAATTGAGCATACCTAGCTCACTTACCAACCTGTTAAAGGTGGCTTCATCCAATGGTTTGGCGAATATGTTTGCAAGTTGCTTCTCTGTTGGATCAAAATGAAGTTCCACTTTACCATTCATCACATGTTCTCTGATGAAGTGGTATATGATGTCTATGTGCTTTGTCCTAGAGTGTTGCACAGGATTCTCTGTAATGGAAATAGCACTGGTGTTGTCACAATAAATAAGAATTTGATTATACACCATACCATAATCCATTAGTTGATTTTTCATCCATAAGATTTGAGCACAGCAACTCCCAGCAGTAATGGATTCTGCTTCAGTTGTTAATGTTGACACAGAATGTTGTTTCTTGTTAAACCATGACACTAGTTTGCTTCTAAGAAATGGACAGCTTCCTGTTGTGTTTTTCCTGTCTATTTTGCAACCTGCATAATATACATCTGAATAGCCTATTAGATCAAATCCAGAATCTCTAGGATACCAAATTCCAAGATTTGGAGTACCCTTGAGATATCTGAATATTCTTTTAACTGCAATCAGATGAGATTCTTCAGGATCTGATTGGAATCTAACACATAAACAAGTTAAAAACATTATATCAGGTTTACTTACAGTGAGATATAAAAGAGAGCCTATCATGCCTTTATAACTTGAAACATCAACCTTTTTACCAATTGAATCTTTGTCAAGTTTAGTGGTTGTTGGCATGGGAGTTTTAGCAGTTGCAACATCTTGTAAATTAAATTTCTTTAAAAGGTCTTTTAAATATTTTGTCTAACTAATGAAAAGTCCATTAGTGGTTTGTTTAACCTGTAAACCTAAAAAGAAAGTTAATTCTCCCATCATGCTCATCTCATATGTACTTTGCATAAGCTTAGAAAACTTAGAGCATAAGCTCTCATTAGTAGAACCAAATATAATATCATCAACATAGACTTGAACAAGTATAATATGACCAACATATTTTCTGTAAGATAAAGTTTTATCTATTATACCTCTAGAGAATTTATTTTCACTTAAAAACTGAAATAGAGTATCATACCATGCTCTACGTGCTTGTTTAAGTCCATAGAGTGCTTTATCTAACATGTAGACATGGTTGACAAACTTCTGATCTTCAAAGCCAGGAGGTTGCTGGACATACACCTCTTCTTGTATTTTTCCATTCAGAAAAGCACTCTTTACATTCATCTGGTCCACTTTAAAATTTGCATAAACAGTATAGACAAGGAATATCCTGATTGCTTCTAATGTTTTTCAATCCCTTCTTCTTGTGAATAACCTTGTGCAACCAGTCTGGCCTTATTCCTTGTCACTGTGCTAGCTTCATCCAACTTGTTTTTGAAGATCCATTTAGTACCAATGATTGATTTATTCTTTGGTTTTGGTACTAGTCTTCAGACTTTGTTTCTTTCAAACTCATTGAGCTCCTCTTGCATAGCAATTACCCAATCAGCATCTTATAATGCCTCCTCAAACTTTTTAGGTTCAATCTTTGAGAAAAAGTTAAGGTATAGGCATTCATTCTGAGTAGCACTTCTTGTTGACACACCTTTAGTTAGATCTCCTATTATTTGCTCAATAGGATGATCTCTTGTCCATTTTATTTATGGAGGAAAATTTCTTGAAGAAGAAGCTTCTTGATTATAATTTCCTTCATGGCGTTCAGTGCTCTTAGCTTCATTTGAAGCTCCCCCTGAATCAATGGATATTTCTTGATTAGAGTTTGAGAGATCCTCTGATCCATTTTCTACTGACTGTTTCCCTTTAGTGGTTAAAGGAATATCCACTGGTGGAGTGGCTCCATGGGGTTTAGCTTCATCATCCGATGAGTTATTTTCAGCATTTTCTGACTCATCTTCATTTTCAAACCTTAGAACCTCATGCATTCCTTCATCTAAAATTTCCATTATTTTCTTATCAATAAATGCATCATGTATAGATTCCATTACAATGTTTAGTCGAAGGTTGTAGACCTTGTATGCTTTGCTTGTTAAAGAGTAACCTAGGAAAATTGTTTCATCAGCTTTGGGATCAAATTTTCCTAAATTCTCAGCTTGACTTTTTAGCACAAAGCATCTGCCACCAAATACATGAAGAAATTCGACATTTGGTTTCCTATCTGTCATAAGCTCATAAAGAGTTATGTTGTGAGCTTTGTTGATCAATGTCCTATTTTGAGTGAAGCATGCAGTTTAAATTGCTTCAGCCCAAAAATAGATAGGAAGCTTGGCTTTTTCAAGCATGGTTCTAGCAGCTTCAATAAGAGTTATGTTTTTCCTCTCAACTACTCCATTCTGTTGAGGGGTTCTTGGAGCAGAAAATGTGTGAGATATTCCTTTGTCCACACAAAAACATTCAACTTTAGAGTTCTTGAATTCTATTCCAGTATCAGTTCTTAGAACTCTGACAGTCAGCCTAGATTCAGTTTCCACTTTCTTGATATGATCAATCACCAACTGAGCTACTTCATTTTTGATATGCTAAAATTTTACCCATGTGTATCTGGTGAAATCATCAACTATCACCAGAGCATACCTTTTTTTTGAGATAGACATAATGTTTACAGGTCCAAATAGATCCATATAAAGTAGTTACATTGGACTTGTAATTGATGATATCTCTTTGCTCCTAAAGGAAGCCTTCTTTTGCTTCCCTTTTTGACAAGCTCTACATAAGCCATCTTGAGTGAATTCTAGTTGTGGAAGTCCTGTTACTAATTCTTTTTTCACCAAAGTGTTGATTGTCTTGAAATTCAGGTGAGAAAGCTTCTTATGGCATAGCCAATTTTCATGCTCTGATGTTTTACTATAAAAGCATGTGAACTGATATTTATTTGATGAACCAAAGTCAGCTATGTAGAGGTTACCTTTCCTAACTCCAGATAGAACTATTTTCCCATCTCTGTTGTTATTTATCAAGCAATGTTCATCCTTGAAAGCAACATTGTAACCTTTTTCACACAGTTGGCTGATACTAAGCAAGTTGTGTTTAAGACCATCAACTAGTTCTACATTGTCCAAGATGACATTTCCATTTGTGATTTTTCCATATCCCAATGTATATCCTTTGCTGTCATCTCCAAAAGAAACACTTGGGCCAGCTTTTTCCTCAAATTGTGTTAGCAGGGTCTAGTCTCTAATCATGTGTCTTGAACAGCTACTATCCAAGAACCAAATCTGTCTCTTTGTACCCTGTATACAGTAAATAGCTAGGTTAATTTAGGAACCCAGACTTGCTTGGGTCCATTGACATTTTTAAAGTTTAATTTAGTAGTTATTAAGGGTTTTTCAGTGTTATCTTTCTTTATCACCCACTACTTAGAAGAAACAACTTTAGGCATCAGATTTTTGCCTTAACTTTAGAGGAGATTTTAGATAACTATTTTTAACCTTCTGAACATTTGAGTGGTTCTTAATAACTTTTTCCTTTTATCAGAAGGTAAGTTTCTAGTATGCATGTTCCTAGGGATATTTTTACACTTATAGGCAAAGTGGTTAGGATTTCCACACTTCTAGCAATGTTTCCTAGGTGCATTAATAATAGGAGTATAATTAGTATATTTGTTAATTCCCTCCTTACCATTCCTATTATTTTTCAGCTTAACCTCTGATGAGTGAGTGGTCTTTGGATTAGAGCTTTTGGCTCTGAAGTTATTTAATTTCATTTCCAGCAAACTAACTCTTTGTTTTAACATAGTCTCCTTAGATTTTTCTTCAGTAGCTCATGCTTTAACAAATTTTTTCTTCTTAAAGGTAGGAGCAGTAGCTACTGGAGTACTTTTACTTGTACTAGTTTCACCAGTTCCAGTGATTGGCAATTCTTCAATCACTGGTTGCTTTCCCTAGACCTTATTATTATAGCCTAGCCCTTCATTTTGACTGGTGCTATATTTTTCTCTAGTCTCCTTAACTATTTTAGAAGAGTTGGTCCATTTTTTTATGATGTCCTGCTCTTTCTTAAGCTGTGCTCTTAGTCATTCTTCTATTTGTTTAGCACAAGTAAGATCATCTAATGCCTTTTTGCACTCTCTCTTGACTTGTTCAAGAACACCAAGCTCAGACTCTAAGAAAGAATTTCTATTCTTTAATAGTTCAATGAGTCTAACATTTTTTTTACAGAGCATCTAAGTATTCCTTTTAAATGTTACATTTCTTTACACATGTCAGTTAAGCTTTATTGGCAATCAAATAATGACATAGTAGAAGAAATAGTCAAGTCAGTTACCTGGGAGTTCTTGAAATTTGAACTTCCAAAAGTGTTACTGCTATCAGAGGAGTTGGCCATCAGTGCCATGTTGACATATTTTCCATCCTCTGATTCTGAATCAACCCAATCTTTGCCTTTTATAATCAGTGTCTTTCCCTTGCCCTTGCTGCTATTGAGGAGATCATAGTATTTCTTTTTATAATAATCCTCATCTCTTGTAGCATCCCTGGGCTTCCTTGTCTTTTTGTCAGACTTAGGCTTTCTGCACTCACTAGCAAAGTGTCCAAGAGCATTATAGTTGAATCACCTGAACTTAGATCTGTCAACTTTGCCAGATTGACTTTCTTTTTTTGATGAAAAGACATTGTTGAATCTAGGCTTTCTCCTAGAAAATTTAAGCTTTTTGAATTTTCTAGCTATTAGAGCTAGAACTTCCATCAATGTCTTCTAAATCTTCAGGTGTGCAGAGTTCTTCCTCTACCTCCGCATCTTTATCTTCTTTATCAGATTCTTTGTAACGACCCAAAAAATTTATTTATCTATAAATAATTTATTTATTCATATTGTTCTTTATATATATTAACGTGTATAGTTAATATACAATGTTTTTGGATGTCTAAATATTTTTGAACCTATTAAAGGGGTTATAATTGTTTGGATGTTGGTTGCAAGGTCAAGCAATTGATGTTTTATGTTGGTAACCTTCGTAAGTGCTAAAGGATGCATTCTGATTTTTAGGTCCTATAGAGGACTTAGGAGCTTAAGTATGATGACATCACTGCCTACGTATAGTAATCAGA
Organism: Centella asiatica; assembly: GCA_014636745.2. Lineage (NCBI taxonomy): Eukaryota > Viridiplantae > Streptophyta > Magnoliopsida > Apiales > Apiaceae > Centella > Centella asiatica. The sequence goes on along the minus strand of CM025787.1, from coordinate 10,585,263 downwards.
TTAGTAAGCTGCTTTAATAGCTGGCTTATTTGCATGAAGGACAGCAGGCTTATTACACATGCTTAGCTGCTAAGAAAATCATGATGAACAGCCGTTTTATCTTCTAGATTAACCAATGATTCTATTCTAAGGCTTAATCTCAGCCTACTATAAATACCTCATTCGGAGGTAACATTTCAGTCTCTTTTCCAAAGATTTTCTCTTCTGAAGGTCTTCTCTAAACCTACCATCTCCGTATAATTTCAAGTACTTTCTTTTAGACGATTACTTTCAATCAGGCTTTGATCTCCTTCGTTAAACCAGGAGGTAAGAATCTTAAGTTCTCCTCTGATTGTTTCTTTATGCGTGTCATCCGAGAGTATTAACCGTGTATACTAGTTTTTCAAGGAAGAATAAAGCTTTGAAAGAAAGGCTGCATTCTTTTGCATATTCATGTTCATGAAGTATCCTAGGTTGAGTTTTTTCATGTAAGGCCTTCCATTGAAATGGAGACAAGCTCTAATGTTAGTCTCTGATGACATAATATTAGTCTCTGATGAGTTAATGTTAGTCTCTGATGAGTTAATGTTAGTCTCTGATGAGTTAATGTTAGTCTCTGATGAGTTAATGTTAGTCTCTGATGAGTTAAAGTTAGTCTCCGATGACTAATGATATTAGTCTCTGATGATGACGTCAGCCTTAGTCTCCGATGAGTTAAGATGACGTCATCAGTCTCTTATGAGTTAATTAGTCTCTGATGATGATGTCGGCCTTAGTCTCCGATGAGTTAAGATGACGTCATTAGTCTCTTATGAATTAATTACTCTGATGGTGACGTCAGCCTTAGTCTCCGATAGGCTAAGGATAGTCTCTGATGATGTCAGCCTTAGTCTCCGATAGGCTAAATCTAGTCCCCAATGACGTCATCCGTAGTCTCTGATGGGTAATCTTTCCCCGATGGGCAACCTCATATCCTGATAACCATTTTCTAATCTGAATGGTCATCTTTTAAGTATGGATTTCTCATGTTATACCAACAATGATGTTTTACAGAACCCTTTTTGCAACCAGTATAGTGAATTTAGCTAAGGACAAAGGCAAGTATATATTCACTCCACTTTCTTTCTTACTGATTACGTAGAATCATTATTTCGATTTACATAAATGAATAATGTTAAAGCTTATGCATGATGATGAACTCATTCATGATTAAGCAACGTACGATCATTGATCCAATGTACGTGAAAAGATGTTAATGATTGAGCTATATGTTATTGGGTGATTGCTAGCTGTTTAAAGTCACTAGCACACCAAAAGATGATGATGATGATGTAAGGGTGTTGCAGTCGTGAACCTGTATGCACACCTGGGCATGCTTCTGTATGGGTATATAGAAAAATCATCGGCTGTCTACTTTTAATTGTTGAGCACGCCAATATGTTTGGTAGTCACTGTTTTTAAATTGTGGAGGATGCCAATTTAAAATGAGAAAATGTTTTCAAGAAGATATATTCCATACAGGGGAGTTAAAGGGCTGTTGAATGCTTTCACCTGGTATTCTGGCCAATGATGATAGGGAATGATAGACCGAAGCAAGGCATCGGTAATCAAACCTTTCGCAGATTAATTGGTTTTTACAAGTGACTACGTATGTCAAATGATGGATCAAACGACTAGGCTGACCAGCTGGGACGAAATTTGATTGTTAAAGGAAGTCAGATAATGATCAGTCTGGTCAGGTGATGCATTATCTGATGAAGAGAGGGTGAATCATGTTTTATTGAAAGTGGGTTAACCCTTGATATTACTCGGGTACCCTAGATGATATATGTTTATTGAATATCACGAGGTGTTGGCATTGCTTCGCCCAACCTTGAAGAATATTAAAGCTTTTGAATTATCTATTCTTCTTGCCTATAAATATGTACTTGCTGAGCGTAAACGCTCATTGGGAATGCTATGAATGTTTTTTTCAGGTTATGTCATGAAGGCTGAGTCGCCAAAGAAAGGGAAAGAGAGAATGGCATAGGAATGTTTTAAGTTGTAAGGCCGAATGAGCCGTTTAAAGTTTTGTTTCCGCTACAGCTTGTTTATTTTCAAGCTTTAAGGTTTTGTAAAATGATGTGGACCTTAAGATTTTGTAATGATGTATTTGAGAATGTATTTCTCACATGAGTGTTGTAAATGCTTGGCTGTGTTGTTTGTTTTGCTGTTGTGAGGTTGCGTTGTAGTTTTCTGGTGTAGCTCGGGGTTCCAGCCTGGGGATCTCGAGGACTGCCACCCAAATTACCGACAGTGCCCGAGACCCGGCTCGGGTGATTTCCGGGGGTGCCACAGTTTGGTATCAAAGCACATCAGCCAAGCACCAGTTATGAGGCCTATTCTCTGCTGGAAAATAAAATTTGGGATTTAGTAAAGTGAGAAAATGACTGAAAGGATAAGGAGAGTTGAATAAGAGATAGATGTCTAAGTTGAGTCTCGGTTGTTCTTGGCTTATCGGGTTAGATGAAAGGTTATAAGATAGAAGAATTCACGTTGAAGTTATTGTATATTCTGTTACAGTATTAGTGTGTATGTTAAATCATTATTATAAATGTTAAGTTGATATTGATTTAAGCTATGTTTCCTTCTAGATGAATCCACCTACTCCCGGACATGTAGATAAGGGCAAGGCACCTATGGTTAAAAGTTCAGAGAAGGAGCATATCCCTAGTAATAAGGTTGCTTGACCTTTCAAGTCTAGTAGACACCATTTGTTAGATGTCAACCGTGGGAGGACAGGTGCATGTTGGCGAGTGACACCTCGCAAAAGAGTGAATAAACCAACTTAGGTTTTCTGTTTTGAGGTGCCTAGAGGTTCTAATAAACATGTAAAGGGGTCTACAGAACCTGAAGGAATTAAACAAAACCCAACCAACCTATTTGAGGTGTCAAGTTTTTCAGTTCATATGAAGAGTCCTTCCTCACCCCATGATCAAACAAATTCTCCAGCCTTGGATCCTTCCCAAACAAGAGGTTTTCCTGCAAATAGGCATACATAACCTACGGTGTCAGCCACTCCACATGTTGTTTCTACACCAGTTACCTTATCAAATGTTGCACCCGCGGTACCACCACCAGAAAATCCAGTACCCTTGCCTTTCCCTAATGGATTCTGTTATTATCTTCAACGCAGAATCCGTATGACACAATCAGAGTTGGCAACACGTAATACCCCTATGATGCGTCAGTCAATGGCTCATCAAAGAACTAGCAGACTATTGGACCTTTGGAGGGTATCATTTCAGGATGTGTCCTTGGTTCTCACTAAGACTCTGACAGAGATGGTGATCTCAGTTAGTAATTATCTTAGGTTGCGCCAGCCTACTGTAGCAGATCAAGATCAATTGATGAATAACCTTATAGAAAAGGTTGAAGGAGTGTGTCGTTTTGTACGCAGAACAATGAGTGAACTTGATTCCCAACCTTTGTATTAGGCATCGGTGGTAGTCAGTGCTATTATGTTTTTGTATAATGTTGTAACAAGGAAGCTTTATTGTACAAATTTGCTATGATGTAATTTTCATTATTTAATATTTATATTTTGATGGTTTAATTTGGAATTCTTTTTTTCCTTTTTGTATATATGTTATTCTTTAAAAGAGAAAAGGAACTTTTGATGGTAAGTTTATATTTTCCTTAATTTATAGGAAATGGCCCCAAGAGGAAGACCTCGAACTCGTCCAACTACCAACCAAGCCGACCAAGAGAACCCCAACTTGAATAACAATCCAGAAAATGATAATCAGGAGAATCCTATTGCCCTATTGGTAAATATGATTAAGGAAGCCTCTAAAAATAACAATAACCAAGCACTTCCACCCCAACCTAGAAGGGTGACATTTAAGGATTTTACCAATAGTTGTCCACCTACTTTTAATGGTGATGGAGGTCCCACTGCAACTCAGATTTGGATTAAGGAAATAGAGAAAGCTTTTCGTATTGTGGGAGTAACTGATGATTTTAGGACAGAATATGCTGCGTATTTATTGAAAGAGGAAGCTAGTTATTGGTGGGAAAATACCGAACGATTAGAGATGACTAGGAGATTGGCAATTAGGAATGATCAAGCAGTCCCTGAGATTGACTTAATTATCCCTTGGTCCTAGTTTAAAGAAATTTTCTATAACCAGTGTTACGAATGAGCTAGAAAAACAATTCCTAGAATTGAGACAAGGGAGCATGACTGTGGAAGAGTATGAGAAGATGTTTAATGAACTACAAAGATTTGTCCCACATTTAGTAGATACTGAGAGAAGAAAGACAAGAAGGTTTGAGCATGGTTTGAATCCATGGTTACATGATAAGATTGCTATTTTGTGTCTGAACAACTATGCTGAAATGGTTCAAAGGTCAAAGGTAGCAGAGAAAAGTGGCAACCTACTTCGGGAATTCAATTAGGAGAAACGCAAGGAAGGAAAGAGGAAAGGGAGTTATTATGACAATTTTAATCAAAGAATTGGGGGACAAGGAAAACCACAAACCAGTTCAGTTATGGTGAAACAAGGGGAAGGATATAGGTATAATGATAATAGGAGAAGGAATTTCAGTAAAGATTTAAATGAGAACAAAAGGAGGATTGTTATTTGTGGTAAATGTGGAAGGAACCATGAAACTTCCCAGTGTTTAGTAGGAACTGATTTGTGTTTTAAATGCCGTCGATCTGGACATACTGCCAGTAATTGCCCAAACCAAGCACCGATCGTTTCCCAATCGAGGTTTCCTCCGTAGCAATATCAACCACAAAGTGCTAGTCGTGCAGTTGGAACTGTAAAGAAATGCTTTAGTTGTGGTCAGGAAGGCCACATCTCCACTTCTTGTCCTCAAAAAAAGAGTCAGGGTAAACCCCCATTAGTAGGACCTAGCATGACAGTCAATCGACCCCAAGCTAGGACTTATAATATGACTGCGCAGGACGCACTACTGTCTGATAATGTGGTTTCAAGTACGATTTTGGTTAATTCAATTGAAGTATATGCTTTATTTGATTCTGGTACAACTAGATCCTTCATATCTAAAGGTCTTCTTAAGGATAAGAATTTTGTTCCTGAATGTTTAGAAACACCTCTAGAAGTAATAGTGGCTAATGAAGAGGTGTACGTTGCCAAGAGTATACTACCTGATTATAGTATAAGAATAGGAAAGCATGATTTCCCTACAAATTTAATACCTTTTCCATTGGGAGAATTTGATCTAATACTAGGCATGGATTAGTTACATAAATACCAAACTAGTATAGATTGCAGGAAAAAGAAGGTTTCTTTAAAAACACCCTCAAATAGTAAAGTGTTATTCCATGGATGTAAGTCTACCGAACCTTCTCATTTTCTTACAATAATTCAAGCTAATAAAATGTTACGCAAGGGATGCGAAGCATTTTTAGCTCATGTTTATGACAAGAGGGTAGAAGGATTAAATATTTCAGATATCCCTATAGTAAAGGAATTTGGAGATGTATTTCCTGAGGAATTATCAGGTATACCCCTGGATAGACAAGTTGAATTTGGAATTGAGCTAGTACCAGGAACTGCTCCAATTTCCAAAGCTCCTTATAGGATGGCCCCTTCAAAACTAAAAGAGCTTATGACACAGCTACAAGAGTTGCTGGATCAAAGATTTATTAGGCCAAGTGTTTCACCTTGGGGAGCACCCGTTTTATTTGTAAAGAAGAAAGATGGATCATTGAGGTTATGTATTGATTAAGGTGACAGTGAAGAACCGATATCCTTTACCTAGGATTGATGACTTGTTCGACCAACTCAAGGGAGCAAAGTACTTTTCAAAAATTGATTTGAGATCGGGATATCATCAATTAAAGATTAAGACTGAAGATGTCCCTAAGTCAACTTTTAGAACTCGTTATGGTCATTATGAATTTGTGGTAATGCCTTTTGGACTCACCAATGCCCCAACAGTTTTTATGGATTTAATGAACCGAGTTTTCAAACCATATTTGGATAAGTTCATCATTGTATTCATAGATGACATTCTCGTCTATTCTAAGACAAGAAAAGAACATGATGAACATTTGAGGATAACACTGGAGACATTGAGACAAGAGAAACTTTACGCCAAATTGTCAAAGTGTGAATTTTGGTTGAGAGAAGTGAAATTTTTAGGACATGTGATCAATGAATCTGGAATTTTGGTTGATCCCATCAAAGTTGAAGCCATCATAAATTGGCCACAACCAAAGACACCTACTGAAGTGCTAAGTTTTCTAGGATTAGTAAGATACTATCGTCGATTCATTCAAGATTTCTCTAAGATAGCAGTTCCATTAACGAATCTGACAAGGAAGACAGAAAAGTATGTTTGGACTCCCGCTTGTGAGAAGAGTTTTCAAGAATTAAAGAAAAGGTTAACCATCGCCCCAGTACTAAGTTTACCTGATAACAAAGGAGATTTTGTGATCTATAGTGATGCCTTAATAAATGGATTAGGAGCTGTGTTAATGCAACATGGAAAAGTTATTGCCTATGCATATTGGCAACTCAAGGATTGCGAAAAATGATACCCAACACATGACTTAGAATTGGTCGCGATCATTTTCGCATTAAAGATTTGGAGGCATTATTTGTATGGAGAGAAGTGTGAGATTTATACAGACCATGAGAGCTTGAAATACATTTTCACCCAAAAGGATTTGAACATGAGGCAAAGACGGTGGTTGGAGCTAATTAAAGACTGATTGCTCGATCAACTATCACCCTGGTAAAGCAAATGTTGTAGCTGATGCATTAAGTAGATGTGAAAGGTTAAATGTGATGACAAGTCAAGAAGAGGTAAGAATGGATTTGGAGAGGTTACAAATAAATGTCATCACAACTCAGCAAAAGAAAGAGATAGAGCAAAAGGTTGGTGTAAAACCGAACTTATTGACTAGCATCAAGGAAGCCCAAGAAGAACATGTGGAAGATAGGGAAAAGTTGTTAGAAAGGGAGAATGGAAAATGTCGGGTCCATGGTGATGGATTAATGAGGTTTGAAAATAGAATCTAGATTCCAACAAAGTTGGAATTAAAAAGAAGTCTACTACAGGAAGCTCACAACTCTAAATTCTCGATACATCCGGGTGGAACCAAAATGTATCAAGATTTGAAACAAAATTTTTGGTGGCCTAACATGAAGAAGGAAATAGCTGAATGGGTAAATACATGTCTCACCTATCAACAAGTTAAAGCAGAAAACCAAAAGCCTAGTGGTTTGTTGCAATCCTTGGATCCTTGGATATCCCAGAATGGAAATGAGAATATATCACAATGGATTTTGTGGTTGGATTGCCAGTAACTCAAAAAGGATTAAATACAATCTGGGTAGTTGTGGATAGATTAACTAAATCTGCACACTTCTTACCTATTAAGGATACCTATAAAATGGACCAACTGGTCAGATTGTATGTAAAGGAAATCCTTAGCTGTCATGGAGTGCCAGTTTCAATTGTATCTGATCGTGATCCTAGTTTCACATCTAGGTTCTGGTGGAGCTTTCAAGAGTATTTAGGAACAAGATTAAACATGAGTATCGCTTTCCACCCGCAGACTGACGGGCAATCTGAAAGAACAATCCAAACCTTAGAAGATATGCTAAGAGCGTGTTCTTTGGATTTTGGAGGACGATGGGATGAACATCTACCATTCATTGAGTTTGCTTATAATAATAGTTATCATACAAGCATAGGGATGGCTCCATTTGAAGCTTTGTATGAAAGAAAGTGTAGAACACCATTGTATTGGAGGGAGAAAGGAAGTTAGAGGGACCTGAAATAGTTCAACAAACTGAGAATGCAATCCTGACGATCCGAGCTAAAATAAGAGCAGCTCAAGATCGACAAAAGCAATATGCAAGCCAACACTGAAAAGATCAAACACTAGAAGTAGGAGGTTATGCATTGCTTAAGATCTCACCTTGGAAAGACATATTGCGCTTCAGACGAAAAGGAAAATTAAGTCCTCGTTTTATAGGACCTTTTGAAGTACTCCGCCGCATTGGTGAAATGGCTTATCAGCTAGCATTACCCCTAGCTTTAGGTCATGTTCATGACATTTTTCATGTCTCAATGCTATGACCTTATAGAGGAAATCATTCTGGCATTATTGACTACCAGCCCATTGAGTTACAGCCAAATTTGCATTATGAAGAGACGCCCATGCAAATTTTGGATCGTCAAGTGAAGGCTTTAAGAAATAAGAAAATTGCATCTATAAAAGTTTTATGGTGAAATCATAATGTTGAAGAAGCAACATGGGAACTAGAAGAAATGATGATGCAAAAGTACCCTCAACTGTTTCACCAGTAAAGTTTCGAGGACGAAACTTATTGTAAGGAGGGGAAAATGTAATGACCCAGAAAATTTGTTTATCTATAAATAATTTATTTATTCATATTGTTCTTTATATATATTACCGTATATAGTTAATATACGATGTTTTTGGATGTCTAAATATTTTTGAACCCATTTAAGGGGTTATATTTGTTTAGATGTTGGTCGCAAGGTCAAGCAATTGACGTTTTATGTTGGTAACCTTCGAAAGTGTTAAAGGAAGCCATGCATTTTGATTGTTAAGTCCTATAGAGGACTTAGGAGCTTAAGTATGATGACATCACTGCCTACATATAGTAATCAGATTAGTAAGCTGCTTTAATAGCTGGCTTATTTGCATGAAGGACAACAAGCTTATTACACATGCTTAGCTGCTAAGAATCATTATGAGCAGTCGTTTTATCGTCTACATTAACCAATGATTCTATTCCAAGGCTTAATCTCAGCCGACTATAAATACCTCATTCGGAGGTAACATTTCAGTCTCTTTTCCAAAGATTTTCTCTTCCGAATTTCTTCTCTAAACCTACCATCTCCGTATAATTTCAAGTACTTTCTTTTGGACGATTATTTTCAAACAGGCTTTGATCTCCTTCGTTAACCGAGGAGGTAAGAATCTTAAGTTCTCCTCTGATTGTTTCTTTTTGAGTGTCATCCGAGAGTATTAGCCGTGCATACTAGTTTTTCAAGGAAGAATAAAGCTTTGAAAGAAAGGCTGCATTCTTTTGCATATTCATGTTTATGAAGTATCCTAGGTTGAGTTTTTTCATGTAAGGCCTTCCATTGAAATGGAGACAAGCTCTAATGTTAGTCTCTGTTGACATAATATTAGTCTCTATTGAGTTAATGTTAGTCTCTGATGAGTTAATATTAGTCTCTGATGAGTTAAAGTTAGTCTCCGATGACTAATGATATTAGTCTCTGATGATGACGTCAGCCTTAGTCTCCGATGAGTTAAGATGACGTCATCAGTCTCTTATGAGTTAATTAGTCTCTGATGATGATGTCGGCCTTAGCCTCTGATGAGTTAAGATGACGTCATTAGTCTCTTATGAATTAATTAGTCTTTGATGGTGACGTCAGCCTTAGTCTCTGACAGGCTAAGGATAGTCTCTGGTGACGTCAGCCTTTGTCTCCAACAGGCTAAGGATAGTCTTTGGTGTCGTCAGCCTTAGTCTCCGACAGGCTAAGGATAGTCTCTGGTGACGTCAGCCTTAGTCTCCGACAGGCTAAGAATAGTCTCTAATGACGTCAGCCTTAGTCTCCGACAGGCTAAGTCTAGTCCCCAATGACGTCATCCGTAGTCTCTGATGGGTAATGTTTCCCCGATGGGCAACCTCATATCCTGATAACCAGTTTCTAATCTGAATGGTCATTTTTTAAGTATGGATTTCTCATGTTATACCAACAATGATGTTTTACAGAACCCTTTTTGCAACCAGTATAGTGAATTTAGCTAAGGACCAAGGCAAGTATATACTCACTCCACTTTCTTTCTTACTGATTACGTAGAATCATTATTTCGATTTACGTAAATGAATAATGTCAAAGCTTACGCATGATGATGATCTCATTCATGATTAAGCAACGTATGATCATTGATCCGATGTATATGAAAAGATGTTAATGATTGAGCTATATGTTATTGGGTGATTGCTAGCTATTTAAAGTCACTAGCACACCAAAAGATGATGATGATGATGTAAAGGTGTTGCAGTCGTGAACTTGTATGCACACCTTGGCATGCTTCCGAATGGGTATATAGAAAAATCATCGGCTGTTTACCTTTAATTGTTGAGCACGCCAATATGTTTGGTAGTCATTGTTTTTAATTGTTGAGGATGCCAATTTAAAATGAGAAAATGTTTTCAAGAAGATATATTCCATACGGGGGAGTTAAAGGGCTGTTGAATGCTTTCGCCTGGTATTCTGGCCAATGATGATAGGGAATGATAGATTGAAGCAATGCATCGGTAATCAAACCTTTCGCAGATTAATTGGTTTTTGCAAGTGACTACGTATGTCAAATGATGGATCAAACGACCAGGCTGACCAGCTGGGACGAAATTTGATTATTAAAGGAAGTCAGATAATGATCAGTTTGGTCAGGTGATGCATTATCTGATGAAGAGAGGGCGAATCATGTTTTATTGAAAGAGGGTTAACCCTTGATATCACTTGGGTACCCTAGATGATATATGTTTATTGAATATCACGAGGTGTTGGAATTGCTTCGCCCAACCTCGAAGAATATTAAAGCTTTTGAATTATCTGTTCTTCTTGCCTATAAATATGTACTTGCTGAGCATAAATGCTCATGTGGAATGCTATGAATATTTTTTTTAGGTTATGTCATGAAGGCTGAGTCGCCTAAGAAAGGGAAAGAGACAATGGCATAGGAATGTTTTAAGTTGTAAGGCCGAATGAGCCGTTTAAAGTTTTGTTTCCACTACAGCTTGTTTATTTTCAAGCTTTGAGGTTTTGTAAAATGATTTGGACCTTAAGATTTTGTAGTGATGTATTTGAGAATGTATTTCTCACATGAGTGTTGTAAATACTTGGCTGTGTTGTTTGTTTTGCTGTTATGAGGTTGCGTTGTAGTTTTCTGGTGTAGCCTGGGGTTCCAGCCTGGGGATCTTGAGGACTGCCGCCCAAATTGTCGACAGTGCCCGAGACCCGGCTTGGGGGATTTCCGGGGGTGCCACATTCTTGATCAGAATTTGATTCCTTAATGAGAACTTTTTTCCCATCAAGCTTCATATTACTTATCTCTATTGTAAATGCAAGGAACTTCTCTTTTTTGAAGTTAGGATTTAGAATGTTTCTCTGTTGCACTTCAAGCTCATAAGTTTTGAGAAAACCATAGAGCTTGTCTAAGGACATAGTATTCATGTCTTTAGCTTCCCTTACAGTAGTTGTCTTGGCATCCCACGACTGTGGAAATGACCTTATGAATTTAATATTTGTGTCTATATTCTCATAGACTTTCCCATGCAATCTAAGATCATTGATGAGTCTGTTGAATCTATCATATAGTCGAGTAATAGATTCTCCAGGTTTGGCAGTGAAATACTCATATTGTTATATAAGTAATGACCTTTTGTTGGCCCATACTTCTTCAGTTCCTTCACATAATATTTGAATGGTTTCCCATATGTCCTTGGAACTTTGGCAGTTGATGACACTGTTGAACATATCATTGTCTAACCCATTATAGAGGATGTTCATGATTTTTCTGTCTTTTAGGACTTCCTCTTTTTCTTCTTTGGAGAGCTCATTCGACTTTTTAGGTACAAATGTCTCTAGGTCGGAATGCCATCAATAGTACCTTGTCACACAACTTTTGTGGGAATAACAGGTCCATCATTGAGGATGTCAGCATAATGAGAATCAGTTGATTCCAAATGCAAAAATATTCTCTTCTTCCACAAGAAGTACTCTTCCCTATTCAGCATTGAAATTTTGACATTTCCATCCTTCTGTCCCATCTTTTGATCTATTGATTGATGTTTTAATCAATATGCTCTGATACCAATTATTTGTCCCACAAGATGGTTTGTAGAAGCGGGGGGGGGGGGGGGGTGTTGAATAAAAACCACAAAATTTTTTCGAACTTTGTGAATTTAGTGAATATACTGTATTAAAATTTGCAGAATTGAAAGAATACAATATATCACAAGTGTTTCTGAACTTTTATAAATCAATGAAAGATTACAAAAGCTCAATGGTGTGAATGACCGGCTTCTAACAATTCTGTTGAAAATAATAGTTGCACTATAGAAAAATGATTTCTAGCTTCTCACAAGTTTCTGAAAACTTGTTACACTTAAGTTATGAAAAACTTGCTTCTTTGTAAGTTTATTACAGCTGCTATATGATCTAAGATAAGATATATTCTTGTTGTTATCTCTCGATGTATGATGTTATATCTCAATCTGTATTACCTCAGCTGCTCCATATCTCTATTTATAGACATAGCTTCCTTGTTCTCCAAGCTTTTTCAGTGAGTTACCTCCAAAAATATCTCTAATATTCTTTCGTAATTGCAGCTTTGTCACATAACTTCTTCCTTTTGCATGACTTGCCTTGCACGTCGACTTGTTATGTAACATCTCTGGTGTATCAGCACACCAACTCCCTTTTTTCCTCTTCGAGTTCCCATAACAAGTTATCTCTACAGTGAATAACTAATTTCTATGAGCTTCCAGGTTTTTAATTGGACCAGCTTCCATATTTTTCTCTTTCAAGTTTCTATAAGATATCTCTGCAGTTTTCACTCCAATAGCTATATACGCATGCTAGTGTATATGTTTGTCCCATGGAGTAATTATAGAAGGGAGGGTTGAATAGAATTACTAACTTTTCTTTGAATTAAACTGTTTAATACAGTTTAAAATTGAAGAACAATTAAAACAACTTTACTGAAAAGTTATAAAATATGAAACAGTAAAGCAAATTGCAAGATATGAATATTAATCTACAATATGTATATTTATTGTAAATCAGTTTGAATATTTACAATTCTTTCTGGTAATGATTATCAGTTACAGACAATCTCTATTGAAAATAACAGCTACACTCTAGAATATGAATTCTAGCTTTTCTCAAGTTATGAAAACTTGTTTATCTGTCTCTATAAGTTTATTACAGCTGCAATATGATCTAAGATAAGATATATTCTTGTTATATCTCGATGTTAGCTTGTTATATCTCGATGTGTATTATCTCAGCTGCTCCATGTCTCAATTTATAGACATAGCTTCCTTGTTCTCCAAGCTTCTTTAGTGAGTTGCCTCCAAAAATATCTCTGATATTCTTAGGTAATTGCAGCTCTGTCACATAACTTCTTCTTTTTGGATGACCTTTCTTGCATGCCAACTTGTTATATAACATCTCTGGTGTATCAGCACACTAGCTCCTCTTTTCCTCTTGGAGTACCCATGATAAGTTATCTCTGCAGTGAATAACTTATCTCTATGAGCTTCCTAGTTTTTGATTGTACCAACTTCCATATTTTCCTCCTTCAAGTTTCTATAAGTTATCCCTGTAGTTTTCACTCCAGCAACTATATACACATGCTAGTGTATAATTATGACTTTTCTCCATATTAGTGTTCACACCTGCAGTGTATAACTTATCTCCTTGAAGCTTCTTTGGTAGCAATTCTCTCCTTATTGGACCACTATCTATATTTTAATTCCACCGCCTTTAAACTTGAGTTAGCGAATTTATGAACTCAGCCACGTGTCATCTCATATGTCATGTTTAGTCTCTGATTATTTTATCCCCTGATAGACAGTCTTTATTTATCAGTGAATATTTATCCTCTGATGGACAGTCTCTGGTACCGAGAAGTTTATTCCCTGATAACGAGAAAACTATCCCTTAACACTAAGACACTCATCCACTGATGCCAGGAAACTCATCCACTGATGCCGAGAAACTTGTCCCCTGATGCCGAGAGATTTATCCCATGACACCCGAGCACTTTGGTGCTTCACATTTTATCCACTGATGCCCGAGCACTTTGGCGCTAGTGTAAATTACCCGATGACTTTGGCGATGAGTAATTTTGAGTTTGGCGATGTTGTTCATTTGCCCGACGACTTTAGCGATAGTCATTTTGAGTTTGGCAACGGTCAAATCTTCTCAAGGCTAGTTTAATGCATTGGAGTGTCTTTGTTTTAGTCTCTGGTTGCTTCAACATTAGTCTCTAATGAACGAACACTTAGTCTCTAATGAACAAAAACTTAGTCTCCGATGACCAAAAACTTAGTCTTCGATGAACAAAAACTTAGTCTCCGATGAACAAAAACTTAGTCTCTGCTAAAAAAAAATTTAGTCTCCGATGAACAAAAATTTAGTCTCCGATGACCAAAACTTGGTCTCCAATAGGCTAATTTTGCTTGACCAACTTTGACTTTTGTTGAACTTTCCAAATGCATTCCTTGTAGTCTCTTATGGTCTCCTACAGTCTCTGATGGTAGTATTTGATAGAACACTACTGCAGGTACTTGTACAATTACAAAATCTAACAATTCTAAGTTTATACATCATCATCAAATGCTATAATTCCTAACAGTATAGGTATGACTTTTCTCCATATCAGTGTTCACACCTAAAATGTATATCTTATATCCTTGAAGCTTCTTTGGTAGCCAATCTCTCGTTGTTGGACCATCATCTATATTTTAATTCCACCGCCTTTAAACTTGTGTTGGCGAATTTGTGAACTCAGCCATGTGTCATCCTATATGTCATGTTTAGTCGCTAATTATATTATCCCCTGATAGGCAGTCTCTGTTTATTAGTGGATATTTATCCCCTAATGAGCTGCTTTGTTCATAACTGGATATTTATCCTCTGATGGACAGTCTCTGGTACCGAGAAGTCCATCCCCTGATGACGAGAAAACTATCCCCTGATGCTGAGACACTCATCCATTGATGCTAAGAATCTCATCCCTTGATGCCGAGAAATTAATCCACTGATGTCGAGAAACTCGTCCCCTGATGCTGAGAGATTTATGCCCTGACGCCCGAGCACTTTGGTGCTTCACATTTTATCTACTGATGCCCGAGCACTTTGGCGCTAGTATAAATTACCCGACGACTTTGCCGATGAGTAATTTTGAGTTTGGCGATGTTGTTGATTTGCTCGACGACTTTGGCAATAGTCATTTTGAGTTTGGCGATGGTCAAATCTTCTCAAGGCTACTTTAATGCATTGGAGTGTCTTTGTCTTAGTCTCTGGTAGCTTCAACATTAGTCTTCGATGAACAAAGACTTAGTCTCTGAAAGACTTAGTCTCAGATGAACAAAAACTTAGTCTCCGATGAACAAAAGCTTAGTCTTCGATGAACGAAAACTTAGTTTTCGATGAATTAAAACTTAGTTTCTGATGAACAAAAACTTAGTCTCTGATGAACAAAAACTTAGTCTTTGATGAACAAAAACTTAGTCTCCGATAGGTTAATTTTTGCTTGATCAACTTTGAATTTTGTTGAACTCTCCAAATGCATTCCTTGTACACTCTTATGGTCTCCTACAGTCTCTGATGGTAGTATTTGATAGAACATTAATGCAGGTACTTGTACAATTACAAATCTAACAATTTTAAGTCTATACATCATCATCAAATGCTATAATTCCTAACAATAGTTCTGTCTTTTGGCCTTGGTACTAGTTTCCATACTTTATTTCTCTCAAACTAATTCAATTCTTCTTGCATAGCCATGATCCATTCAGCACCTTGCATGGCTTCTTCAATTTTCATTGGCTCAATTTGAGAAAGAAAGCAAACATATAGGCACTCATTAAATATAGCTTTTCTGGTTTGCAGTTTTGGTTGGGTTCACCAATGATTAATTATGTTCTGCAACTCCTAGACCATTTGGACTTAGAGGGGAATCTAGATGAGATTGCATGAATATCATTTCCTCCCCCTAAGACTGTGCTACCAGCTTCTAAGAAAACTCCCCCTGAATTTATGCTTAAATCAGGATTAAAGTTATCCCCTGATGGTGCATCCCCTGATGAAGCATCTCCTGATGGAGTATTCCCTGATTTGTTGTCTAGGTAATTAACTCCATCTGCTGAAGGGGTTTCTTCGTTGGTTGGATTGACATTAGGGATAATTAATTCCTCCATTTGTTTGCACACATCATCTTCTTTATCTTGATAATCAAAGTCATCTTCATTTTTAAATTTGAGCTCTTCATGAAAACTAGGGTCTTCAAGTCAAGAAATTTCTTGATCATCAAAAGCTACATTTATAGACTCCATCACTACCTAGAGTCTTTTGTTGTAAACCCTGCAGGCCTTAGATGTCAGGGAGTAACCTAGGAAAATAGCTTTATTAGCCTTTGAGTCAAATTTTCCTAAGTTCTCACCAAAATTCCTTATGTGAGAACCCGAAAAATAAAATAAGTTTTGTTGTAATGATTAAATTATTTTACGCATGAAGGTTTTATTTTATGGGGTATGAATAAAGAATTCATATCTTAATGGTAGTTTTTATGGCAATGTGATGTCCAAAGGATTTAAAGATATTTTGAACTCAAATCTTTAAATGATTATTTTATACATGTATTATCAAGAGTTAGTGATTAGTACTCACGTGGGAAGGCAATCACGTGGGTGTGAGCTACAGTACCCATGTTTGAACCAAGGACTACCATGAGACAAGTGATATAATTACTATTGCAGGGAAAGCTTGATGCCTAAGGCACCAACAAGGGAAGGATTATTGTCCAATAGATTGTTGGCTTTGATAGGTGATTGGTTGATTTTTGGCAGCCGCAACACCGGCCTTTTAGACCAATCATTCCATTTCAAAGCTTGTTACTTCTCTATCCAGCCAACGACTGAAATCAAATCTCAATCAATCCAACAGCTCTTGTTGCTCGGCAAATGGTATAAATATATCATTTGGAGTACAACCCTAACCTCACTCCCAAAAGAATTCTCTCCGCCCACATACATTTCATTCTTCCTTTCTCAAGAGCAATTTTCTTTAAGAGTAGCACGAGTATTCTAATCCTTTCTTTAAAGCTTGAAGAGGTAAGAGCTTTATACCAATCTTATGCTCTGTTCTATTTTTGTCCTTATTCATTCATGCATATAACGCCAGAAGTTATTAATTTTGCATGCTAAAAGAAAAGATGATAAGGGTTGACCTATGTATGGTTATGTGTTGATAACACCACCCTCTGAAGAGTGAAGAGGCCACCACTGCATCTGAGACAAGTTCTAACTTAGTCTCCGTCAGTTGATGTTAGTCTCTGATAGTAAAAAATAGTCCCTGGGAGATTCCAAGTTAGTCTTTGACAGTGTAAAAGTTAGTCTCCAATAGTATAATATTAGTCTCCGATAGGCTAAAAATATTAGTCTCCGATAGTACAAAATACTAGTCCCTGATGAAGGAAAATATTATTAGTCTCTGACGAGAAAATTTTGATTAGTCTCTGATGGGCAAAGTATGTTAGTCTCTGATGACTAAAGATATTAGTTCCCGAAGAGTTTGACGATAGCCAATTGAGTTTGGTGCTGACTTATGGAGTTTGGCACTGAACAAACTAGCCACCTAGGAGTTTGGCGCTAAAGAAATCACCCATCGAGGAGTTGAGTGATGACTTAGTAACTTTGGCGCTGATCAAGTTATCACCCGACGAGTGAATTATCCCCTGATGACTATCAAGTTATCACAGACCATCATTTCCTGATGACTATTCCCTGACAAGTGAATTATCCCCTGATGGTCGAAGACTATACCCGGACGGGTGAGACATCTCCTGATGGGTGAGGCATCCTGTAATACCCCAGATTTAAATAATTATTATAACATTAAGACTATTAATAAATAAATTGTAGTCAAAATTTATTTACAAACATGAGCAATTATTTCTCTATAAACACCAAAAGGAAATAAATTTTTGGTAAAGATATTATTTGAATTAATTTATGTGGTAATTAATTTATGGTGTAAGACACTACCGGAATTAGTTAATAACATTTCAGAAAGAATAGTTGAGTAATTACTAATAGCTGAGTAATTACTATGTGAATTACTACTACTATTAAATTAACTCTTGGTATAAGATATATCGGAGATAATCTCTGTAATAGTAATATGAATTATTACTGTTACGGGGAGGCTGAGTAATGATCTTGTGATGAGTAAGCATTATAGATGTTGAAATTCTCTTCAATGAGTAAGCATTGCAAGAGCTGAGTCATTAGTAGCCTGTACCACCGTTTGACACCTATTAGTAACTCATACTTATCATACTTACGTGTAACCATAATTGTTAGCATATTGTAGTAATTTAGTAGATTTCAAGTCCGATGTTAATCTAGGTAAGAAATATCTTAGATATTTTCATTTCCTAAGCGCCTATAAAAGGAGACCTCTGCTACTCATTTTATTCACAACACTCTCTTAAACACACAAACTCCCTAAACCTACGATAATATTCCTATTGTTTGTTCTGCAGTATTGGAAGCTTACCAGGTAAATATTAAGAGCTTTTATCAAATTCTTCATTTTCATTATTTAGTCGTTTAGCTTAAATAGAAACCTACGTTAAACCTAGAATTATATTAGATAAACCACATAAATAATCTCTATAATATTAAAAATATTCTTCATATGGTTACTCTCTGATGACTAAAATGTTAGTCCCCGATGGGCAAAATATGTTAGTCTCCGATGAATAAAACTGTTAGTCTCTGATGGGTATTTTAGTTATCGGAGGATAAATATCCTCTAAAACTCACCCCCTGATGACCGAGAGTCACCCCCTGATGACCTAGAGGCACCCCCCCGATGACCGAGACTCATCCCCTGATGGCCAACTGAGTTTAGCCATGGCCAAATGAGTTTAGCGACAACCAAGTAAGTTTGGCGACAACCAAGTGAGTTTGGCGGTAGTTAAATAGATTACCGACAAGTTTGGCAATAAACAAATCATCCCCTGATAGCCAAAACAGTTTGGCGACAGTCAAGTTTAATACCGACGAGTTTGGCGATGACCAAATCATCCCCTGACAGGTAATATTCACTGATAGGTAGTTATCCTCTGACGGGTAATATATCCCCTGACGGGTAGTTTATCCCCTGAAGGTAAATACCCCCTGATGGTAAATATCCCCTGATGAGTAATTTATTCCCTGACAGCTATCCCCGGATGGCTGTAAGCTATCCCCTGATGGTTGTAAGCTATCCCCTGATAGCGTAAACCTTATCCCCTGACAAGTATGATCCATTCCCTGATGCAGACTTAGCATGACTTAAATATTATATAAGTATAGCGATAATGTATAATTCTAATTTCCTTTAATCATTTATAAATCATAAAACAAATCTTGCAGGAACAATTAGACCTATCATACATGGTTACCTCGGTCAAGGCAAGTAATGTATTTGTTATTATTCTTTCAATGTATAACTTAATTGTTCAGTTATACATAAAATTATTTCCAAGTAATATATTTATCATCTATTCAATATATCGCACATTTATTTATAAACGTAATTATGATGTTTATTTCAAACTAAACACATGATCACTTAACTCGATCTATGTTAAGCTATGAAAGACAAGTGTTTAAACCTTTCTTCTTACGTATACATAATTGTTTCGTATGCATACTGATAGAGAATTATTTTTTCAATTATAGCTAATACCATTGTGAGAAATGCTTGATTTTTATATCTTGTTCACAAGCATTTATCTATTTTATGTCAATACATGACATCTTAAGCTATTCAGTTCAGCTTATAAGGTTCATAAATACCTTGTAACCTTCACTGAGACTACAACGGTGCTGTGTGATCGCCTTGGAAAGTCCCCTGAGGTGTCACCACCCTCACTGAGATTGCAAAGATGCTATATAATCACCTTGGTAAATTTCACTGAGGTGTTGAGATCTATCCACTATCTCTAGAAGGGAATCAACCCGAAAATGAGAAAAGAATACTCTATTCTATCGGGCCCATGAGAATGTAGATGTAATTAAATCTACTAAATGTCATACATATGTACATAGTAGACCACATTGAAATAACATTGACCCGCTATTGTCGTGTGGTAAGAGATATTCTCAGTAGGCCCTTGTGCCAAACAGAATTGACGATCAAGTAAGTCACAGTACTGAAAAGACGTCATGAGAGAGATGTTCAAGCAAGTCATAGTATTGAAAGACATCCGAGAGCTTATGTAGATATTCCTTATTTCTTTATTTCAGAGGCATAATATTGCCAACATTTCTCCTATCAGAAAAGATAGGTTCTCCTTATCTGAATCCATCAGTTGAGATCTTAATATTTTCATGTTATTTTGAAAACGATATTTTTTTAAATTAGTTTCATATCCGGATTTATTGTAGTTGTCCTATATTACATTAGTTGCTGAGCTTTTATTGCTCATACTTGCTTGTTTCTCTTTCAGCTAAACCCGAGAAAGGAGACAATTCCAAGGGTAAAGAAAGGTTGTGTCAGTGCCAGTAGATCTGGCAGTCTGGAGCTCATAAATAAAATTTTCGGTTGGTTTGATTTTATTTTATTTTCAAGAAAAAAATATGTTATTCCACTGCTAAGAACTTTCAAAATAACGTTTGTAATAATTATTGTGTATACTCCACTTTTAATTATCATTATATACAAAAGAGGTTTTTTTTCCCTTTTGGCAACCCAATTTTCCACTGAAAGGCCTAAGCCTGAACAGTTATTATTAAACTGACAACGCTGGTATATGGTTGGGAAATTGGGGTCGTCACAGTTGGTATCAGAGCCAAACACCGAAAATAATATTTATGAGCCAAATTAGAAGAGTCAAAGTAAAACAAATGTTGAGTCAGTCCTAAAATGAAATGTTAAAGATCTAAGTGGTAGGGATGTCATTAGTATGGGTAATATTAGAAATTTGTTTAACATTTTATCAGGTATGTAAAATCTTCTTTTTACAAAAAAAAAATATACTACATTATTGATACAATTATAACAGTTATTATAGTTTTGCTAACCAAACTTTTCATGATTTTGTAGATGTCTGATATACACCTACTTAATAATACCTCATTAACTGCTAAGACAAGTAAGTGTTCCCTAGAGGATATCCTGCCACATCAACCCATGTCAGTCAAAACTAAAATTCCCAAGCCTACTATTGATGACCTTGAATCAGAAAATGAAAATGATCCTACAGAAGAAAATTCATGGGAAGAGACCCCAACACAAGCTACACCTACTATATCTCCATTCACCATTGTACCAAACAATCCATCTACCTCGCATGTTTCCACAAACTCTCATGCTTCCAGTTTCACCATACCTACTTCTGAGTCAGCCTTTGTACCCCCATCTGCACCAGTTCCAACCTTGGTACCAGCACCTATAGTACCAGTTTTGACTGTAGATACAGAACAAAGGCTCCGAAATCAGCTTAGGTATTATGAAGCAGATATACAGGAAAGGGAGGAGGCAACTTTTCGCCATGTTAGGGAAGCTTATGATTGTAGATACATGTTGGAAAGGTGGCGTTACGCAAAGGGTCAGGTAGAAGCCCAAAATAGGATGGCAATGCAGGCTGTTGATCAGTGAATATCTGAAACAAAACGTTTTACATCAATCTTCGAGGTATCAATGGAAGCCCTGATGGCCTATTCTGACTACCAAATAAGGTTAATTCATTTCTTTTGAGGATGTCATGGTAAGCTGGGTATATTCAGGACTCAATGAGGAGTATTTAATCTAAGGATCAGAAGGTAAGTTTAAAAAGTTTAGTAAGAACTAGCTTTTGGAACAGGGAATTACGTTTTGTTAAACTAACAAATGATAAGGTATTTTTGTTATACTATTTTAAATTATAGTTGGCCTAGGTTTGTAATTTAACCAAGGACAGGGGACTTGATATACTCATGAAATTTCGCATCTTATATAAATAATAAATGTAAGTTTATATAGTCTTGTTTGTTATATGTAATACACTCTGTTCTTGCATATTAATTGGCTGATACAAACAGGGTAATTTCAAATAAAGGATTCTAACAAAAATATGTGTTGGTTAAAATAGAAAATGAATAGGAGAAGTCGTAGCAGACACAAAAGGCCCCTCCAATAAGAAAACCAAATTGGTGATAGCACTACTAATCCTATGCAAGACCTTACGAAACTTTTGAAAGAAGCATTTGGGAATTCTCAACCAAGTCCTCAACCTAATAACCCGACACACAGGGTTACTTTTAAAGATTTTAAAGATTTAAAACCACCGGTATTTACTGGGAAAGAAGGGCCAGTAGCAGCCCGTGAATGGATCAAAGAAGTAGAAAAAGACTTTAGGATTTGTGAGGTTGCAAATTATTAGAAAACCCCTTTTGCCTCGTACCTTTTAACCAGAGAAGCAAACTTTTGGTGGTAAAGTGCTGAGTAGTTAGAATCAACTCAGCAAGCTACTCATAACAATGATAGGGAGATTCCTTAGGAAAGGTTCACTAAAATATTCCTCGCAAAGTATCTTCCTTTAAGTATGTCTAATGAAATGGAAATCAACTTCCTTAATTTAAAACAAAGAAGTATGACGGTAATCGAGTACGAAGCAAAGTTCATTGAGTTGTCCCGTTTTGCCCCACATCAAGTGGACACCGAACTAAGGAAGGCGAGACAATTCGAGCAAGGACTCAATCCTTGGCTCTATAACAAGGTAGCAATTTTGGCATTAGATGATTTTTGTGTTGTAGTTGAAAAAGCTAAGATAGCAAAACGAGGGACTAAAGTCCTAATAAAGTATAATCGTGACAAAGGAAAGAAGGATGACACCACATGGAAGAGGTATTGACCTCAAGGGAGTCCACAGGTTAAACAAGAACCTAGAATAGGGAATTCTCAGGTTAAACAAGAAACCGGAGTAGGAAATTTTCTTAACCTTAATTTTAATAAACGTCGTTGGAATAAAGACGTATCGAAAAATAGTGGACAAAGAAAAGGAAGTGTCTGTCCCAAGTGTAATAAGAATCATGGGAAGGAACCCTACTTGAAGGGATTGGGAGTTTGTTATCAATGTAAACAACTTGGACATATATCACAAAATTGTCCCAACCTTCCCGTGACAAGCCAAATTAGACCTCAAAAACAGAACCTGGAAAGGCCTACCTATACCACGTGCTACACTTGTGGCATGAGAGTCATATTTCCCCAAATTGCCCCTAGAAAGCAAGGAAGCATATTGAGGGAGAAAGAAGAGCGTCCACTGGACCTAATGCAATTCCTGCATATCCCATGGCACGTACCTATAACATGACTGTCAGTGATGCATTACAATCTACTGACTTGGTAATAGGTATGCTTCCAGTCAATTCTATACTAGCATACGTATTATTTGATTCAGGAGCAACTAGATCTTTTATTTCTATGCGTCTAGTTAAGAAACTAAAATTAGAACCACAAGAAATGCTCAAACCAGTAGAAGTTATGATTGCTGATCAAGAGAAGTATTATCTTACAAAGGTTTTAAATCAGTGCATCATTCAAATAGGAAACTATGAGTTCCCAACAGACTTGATACCTTTTCCACTGAGAGAATTTGATATCATTTTGGGTATGGATTGGTTAGGAAAACATAAGGCAAAAGTTGATTGTTTTAGGAAGCGTATATTACTTAATACACCTCAAAACAATAAGGTAACTTTCCATGAAACCAAACCAACAAATCCTAACCATATCCTTAATAACATGCAAGCTAGGAAACTAGTTAGAAAAAGATGTGAAACTTTCCTAGCTTATGTCCAAGACATCTCAAAAGAGAAACCTACAATAAAGGATATTCCGGTAATTCAAGAGTGTAAGGACGTATTTCCCAAAGAATTACCAAGATTACCCCCTAACCGAATAGTAGAATTTGGCATTGAAATAGCTCCTGGTATGGCACCCATATAAAAGGCACCATATCGTATGGCTCCAACAGAAATAAAAGAATTGATGATACGATTAAAAGAATTATTAGATAAAAGTTTCGTTCGTTCTAGCGTTTCACCCTGGGGAGCCCCTGTCCTGTTTGTGAAGAAGAAAGATGAATCAACGCGTTTATGCATTAACTATTGTGAATTGAATAAGGTAACCATTAAAAATAGGTATCCTTTACCAAGGATAGATGATCTCTTTGATCAATTGAAGGATGCAACCTACTTTTCTAAGATGGACTTAAGATCTGGTTACCACTGATTAGGAGTAAAGACTGATGATGTTTTAAAAACAACATTTCATAACCAAAATTGACCCTGATAAGAATGGAAAAAAGTTGATCTAAAGACTTATAAGGGAATGATTGGTTCTTTGCTGTATCTGATAGCAA
Source organism: Centella asiatica (assembly GCA_014636745.2). Lineage (NCBI taxonomy): Eukaryota > Viridiplantae > Streptophyta > Magnoliopsida > Apiales > Apiaceae > Centella > Centella asiatica. Next base: position 10,561,076 of record CM025787.1, on the reverse strand, counting down.
GTAGGCCTGACATTATTTTTGCAACATGTCTTTGTGCAAGATATCAAGTTGATCCAAGGGAGTGTCATCTCATTGTAGTAAAAAGAATCTTGAGGTACATCAAGGGCACTACAGAGTTGGGACTGTGGTATCCAAACGAGTCTGGATTTGAAGTAGTAGGATATTCTGATGTTGACTTTTGAGGATGTAGAATTGACCGAAAAAGTACATCAGGAAGTTGTCAGTTTCTAAGAGGAAGGCTTGTATCTTGGTTCAGAAAAAATCAACACTCAATATCAACATCTACTGCTGAAGCTAAATATATTGCAGTTGGGAGTTGTTGTGCACAAATATTGTGGATAAAAAATCAGTTAATGGACTATGACTTGAATTTCAACAAAATTTCAATCTTGTGTGATAACACTAGTGCCATTGCCATTGCTGAAAATCTTGTGCAACACTCAGAACCAAACATATAGAAATCAGATATCACTTTATCAGGGAACATGTTATGAATGGAATATTTGAATTACATTTTGTACCAATAAACAAGCAGCTAACAGACATTTTTACCAAGGCTATTGATGAAGCCACCTTTATGCAAAATGAAGTTTAATAAACTTGCTGGAAACATGTCAGAAAGATTGTTGGAATAGCTCAAGCTATCAAGTGCTTAAGTTCTGGTATTCCTAACTCATCTTATAAATTCCTGATAAATGTAATTGATATGTGACTATATTGTTAGATATGTAAATATGTACATATATATATATATATATTTCTTTAATTTGTTTGTTTTTGTTTGCTGCATCAGGGTCAAGGTCTCTGCCGAGAGCATCAGGGTCAGGGTGTCCATTTGTACATCAAGGTCAGGGTATCCGTCCCATGCATCAGGGTCAGGGTGTTCGTCCCGTGCATCAGGGTCAGGGTATTTGACTGCATTAGGAGATTGCATCGAGTCTGTGATAATAATTCATCAGGGAATTATCTTGTCCCTGATGGCGTGTCACCATGGACTTGATGCGACACCCTGATAGCGTGTTTTTCGAAACGGTTTTAAAAAGTCAAAAATGCGGGTATTTATACTCCCACTCTCTGTCTTTCTGAAATAGCTCAAAACGTTTAACCTGTCTCTGATATTTTCTTGAGTTTTCTTTCTCTATCTCTCTTATTCATAAAAGCCCTAAATTTTCAACTTATCAACAGTATCAATGGCACCAAGCACTACTCAATGACTACCAAGGGATCTAGTGGTTCCACAAACCAACTTTGTGGGATTCTCAAACATTAAAGAGGTACATGATTGCTTTAAACCTATGAGGAAATATCAACTCAACTCTGAGTATAGCAAAACAATCTTTACCGATGATGAAATGTCTGGTGAAACAATTTCATAACTTTGGTCAAGTGCCAAGTTCATGTACTCCACAACGAGACTTGAAGCTGTAAAGGGAATCTCGTTCAAAATGTTTTCTGAAAAGGGTAAAATAACCCCCTTCAGAATTAATTATGCACTGGGGCTGTGACGACCCCAAAATCCCTCATTGGATCAGGGCTTCGTCAAAAGAAGAAAAAGATAACCACACATCCATTCATATAATAATTACTGAAAGAAACGATAATAAAGAGTTATTACAACCCAAAATATTACATTCTCAGTGGAAGCTATTCTGTCTCTATACTATAATTCAAAACATCACTTTTCAGATCATCTTCCTTCCTTCCTTCCTTGTCGGCACTACAAAGGGTTAGCTAAACTCAGTAACCGATCATCTTTGCCTTTCCCTTGTCAGAGGGCTCAACCTTAATATTCTGCCCTACAAAACATTAAAATTCAACAAGAATGAGCGGTTCACGCCCAACAAGTATATAAACAATTTGGGAAAGCAAATCTGGAATGTTTCAAAGAATTCAATTCTGCTAAGAGGCTTAGTGAATCAATACTAATGCCTCAGAAATCTTGAAGGAATCTTTAGGATTACTGATGATAAACAATTGTGTAATCCTTCTTAAAACAAAGCATAACTTCCTTGAAGTAAAAATATCCATCGGGGCTAAAACCGTTGGATCTGCTAACCATACGGTATACAGCTGGCCTAACTGTGCCCGTATGATCCCTCATTGTGTGAACGTACGTAGTCACATAAAATTCCTCTAGGTCAGGTGAAGAACAAATCAACACCTTTCCTTTCCTCTAACCATCCATGTGGCATCACCATTTAAGGAACATAGCATTCTTATTTATTGCACAGATATAATGTTGAAAAAAATAGCTGAAAGAGCAAAGCTTCCTTATATCCATGCACTTTTATTCATATCATGCTAGCGGAAATTAAAGCATAGCATTCTGTTTCACTAGGAAATTTAGTTTTAAATGTCATAATTTTGTACGCATGTCGAATCAATTGATCATGCACTTAACTGAAATAAGCATAAGAGTAAGAATATACTTGCCTCAGTCCTTTGCACAAAATTCAAATCAATTTACTTGTGAGAGAGAGATTCTGTAAATTATGCAAGTAATATTTTAATACCTTAATAAGAATTTATAAAAGAAAATATGTATGTGATGTCCTTAGACTTTACTGTTTTAAAGAATAACATCATAAAATAATTTTAAGAAAATAATGTTTTATAGTCTTGATAACAGACTATGCATCGGAGAATAATTTTCTCATTATCAAACCCGTCAGGGACTGATATCCTTAGCCATCAGAGACTAACATATTTTTGCCTATCAGAGACTAGGAAATTCCTCCATCGGAGACTAAGAATTCCTTCATCAGAGACTAGGAAATTCCTCCATCGGAGACTAAGAATTCCTTCATCAGAGACTAGGAAATTCCTCCATCGGAGACTAAGAAATTTTGCCTGTCAGAGACTACAGATGACGTCATCGAGGACTAAACTTAGCCTGTCGGAGACTAAGGCTGACGTCATCAGAGACTAGATAACTCATCAGAGACTGATGACATCAACTTAACTCATCTAGGACTAAGGGTGATGTCATCATCAGAGACTAAGAATTATCTCATTAGAGACTAAAATTATCTCGTCAGAGACTAAGAATATCTCATCAGAGACTAAAAATTATCTCGTCAGAGACTAAGAATATCTCATTAGAGACTAAAAATATCTCATCAGAGACTAAGAATTTCTCGTCAGAGACTAAAATTATCTCGTCAGAGACTAAGAATATCTCATCAGAGACTAAAAATATCTCATCAGAGACTAAGAATTATCTCGTCAGAGACTAAAATTAGAGCTTGTTTTTGCTACCATGGAAGGCTTATCATGAACAAACTCAGCCTAGGAGGTCTCATGAGAATGCAGAATAATATAAACTTAGCATAAATCTTTGATGTTATGCATGAAAGAAACTAGGTAGATTTCCAGGTTCTTACCTCTTCGTTCTTAAGAGTGAGATTAAAGCTGGTCTAAGAATAATTTTTCCGAAAGAGGAACTTGGAAATTTATGGAGATGATAAGTTTAAGCGAAACTCTTTAAAAGAGAAATTTTGGTAAAAGAGTTAAAATTTCATCTCGAATGAGGTATTTATAGAGTTCAAAAGCAGTAAGCTAAGGTTGAGCTTTAGGATAAATGATTGGTTAATTTGGACGGTAAAACGGCTATTCATCATGACTTCTTGACAGCATACAGCTGTTGTCCTACATGCATGAAACTTAGCCACCTAAACAGTTTATAATCAAACACGTAATCACAAATCCTACGTAACCCTCTCCTCTTCCTCCATGCTGTTCAATATAATCTTATATGGGATTTGTTAATCCCCTTTTTAATACCTTTTAAGGAACTTAACCTCATAATCGTGGATATCATATCATCACAAAAATTTTCATTGTAGATATGAATTTATCATTCATATTTAAAAAGACTAACCTCCATGTAAAAATATAATAACACAAAATAAATTATTTCTTATTATAGAATGCATTTAAAATTTTTTGGGTTCTCACAGGGGCTACCTACACAAAATTTTGTGGAAGTACCAAATGATGCTAACCTACTCGATTTCTTGAGGGAACTGGGCTACAACTCTCCAAACAATGTAGTGTTGAAGTTTAAAGACCTCAAGAGGGTCAATGTGAAACGAGAGATTTCTTATCTCTTTGACACAATAACCAAGGTGTTCTCAGGTAAGTCCTCTAACTTTGAAGTAATCACATCTTTAACTTTGAAAATAGCTTTTGCCATTATCAGAAATGTAAATATAAATATAGGTAAATTGATCTTTGATGAGCTTGTAAATAAAATGGGTTGTCATACTTCTAGAAAATAGGAAGTTTACTATGTTAGATTCCTATCAATGATTATTAAGGATCAAATTTATAACCTTTCTTTTGAGAATGATATTGTTGTACAGAGTTATAAACAAACAAAGAAATTATTTGTAGAAGTAATAAAGAAATGGTATACCGCTGAACCATTTGTACTTCCATCGCATATGGAATAGGTATCTCGAACTCTCCCTTTCTCTTCTCAACCTATTACTTCTTCTCCTTCAACTACTATGGAAGAGATCACTACCACTTCTCTGCCTACCCAAGTAGTACTACCAATTTCAACACAACCACTCTCATTAACCCAACCATTAGTCTCCCAAAAGACTAAGGGTACCAAAAGAAAACCCACTGAAGTAAACACAACAAGTGAATGGGAGAAAGGAGAGAGAGTGATTGGCTTAAGGACATCGAAGAAGAAGAAGGTAGCCAAGAGAGTAACCGACCAACCAGACCAGGCAGTATCCTCTCAAAAGAATACTACTTTTGATAAGGAATTAAGCACATTTTTAACTAGGTCCTCTCAAAAGGAATTAGTTATTGAAAACAGTCCCTAACTTGGGACACAGTTGAGTGAGGCACAAACAGTAACCATAATCCCTGATGAAATTAACATCAGGATCTCTGAGAGCCACTTGCAGATAACTGACACAGTAAGTGCACACACAACTTCTTTTGATGGATCACCTCCTCATTCGATGATCCAGTCAACTTCACTCAAATTTCTTCAGATATCATGACACAAACTCTAAGTGTCATGACATCAGATTCTCCAATTACTCGATTCTTGGTGGAGCCAACACTCACTGACACAGTGATTGATAATCAACATGCTCAAAGGTTGATTCCTTTTTAAATGATTCAATCACTGTGACACAGTCTGGGGACACCAATGCACATGTACATACTACTGCAATAAGCATTTATGTTCCCCCACACGCACATACTTCTTCTATAGAAACATATACTTCTCCAATTGTACATACACAATTGACTTCCACCCCTTCCTCTATCACTTTTGTAGAACTAGGTACTGTACATAATTTACTTGAATTGGACACAATTGCTGATCTCACAGCCCATAAGAGCCCTTCTAGGACAATTTTGAGTGAGAATGTGAGAATAATTAGTAAAGAGAGGCAAAGTCAATCCCCTGAGAGGACTTTGGCAAAAGGAGAGGATGAGGGTACTGCCTTAGAAGGCAAAGAAAAAGGAGAGTCTTCAAGAGATGCCTTAAAAGACACAGAAAAAGGAGAGATTGGGGGAAATAAGGATGAGATCCTTGTAAATAAAGAAAATAGAGAAAATGTAGATACTGTACATACTTCTGGCTCTTCTGAGAGTGATAAAGATGACACTCCAATGGATGGCTTATCCTAGTTCATTGGAGTTGATTTATACTTTCAAAAGAATGAAATGGCTGACACTGTACAATTACTGAAATAGGGGCTTTTAAGGACCACAGATCCAATTTTGACCAAGGTACTCAAGTCACAAATCATGATAGGGAAATTTGTGGATGTGGAATCTCAGAAACTCCATACACACTTTACCAACAAAATAAATAATGTACAGCAGGTTGTGGACTCCCTTGTCACCAGCCAAACCATGCTTAAGATGAAGAAACTTGCTGACAATGTTGACAAACAACTCTCTGCCTTCTCCATCAAAATAGTAAGCATGGAGTCTCTGCAGCTGTCAATGGTTGACAATCTGCAAAAAGTTCTTCAAGTCACATCCCTACTCTTAACTTCCACTGATGATACTGTCAAAAAGGGGGAGAAATCTTCAGGACCGTTGTCAGGGGTTGTTGTTGAGACTTAAACAAGACAACCATCAGGGGATGTGACTGTTGATCCTGCTCCAAAAGCCAAGGACAAGGGTAAGGGTATCCTGATTGAAGAACCTAAAAGGAAGACCAACAATCAATCAGGACCCAAACTACTTGGAGATGCAATGAAGACAACTCATTTTCCAACTCCTGTCGAAGTATTAATAGACGAAAAAATGGAGCTTGTCTATCCTCAAGACAAGAAGTTGGTAGAAACTGATGCACTTTATGCACACAACTCCAACAAGAGGAGGAAAAGGCTGCGGAGGAGGAGAAACAAAAAGAAAAGCAGAAAAAGAAGAATGTCAGGCCAAAATCCTCCAGGAAAACTCAGCAAAAGAAACCTTAATCCCCCAAAGGTGCATCAGGGGATAAAAATAAAGAAAATCCAAAATCCCTTAATGCCACCACATCCAAGTCATCTGGAACCAAGGATCAAGCACCTTCTCCTATATTATATGGACCACCCACATTGGCTGAATCCCTAAGAGATGAAAGGTGCAAGAACCTGACTTATATGTTCTCTATAAAAAGCATAAATGTCAGGACAAACAACAGGAGGGAGAAGCTAATAATTGTACAAATGAAAGATGGGTCTGAGTTCACAGTCACCCCTGACTGGTTTAGGAGAATGGATGCTGACCAATTAGGGCTAATATTGAACTTGGTGTCAAGATCAACAATGCTAAACAGAGACTTGAGGGGGATGATTAAAAAGTTGAGGAAAGCCATCAACGATGAAAGGAGATTGCCCACAGCCTTGGAAAGACCATTAAAGCTTTTTTACACAACAACTGATGGGCAAGAGAAAAGCATAAGAATCAAAGAAGTTTATGGGCTTGACCTGGAGGAAGCTATGCATGTTCTAAGCCAAATTGCTTATCACAAGAATGAACATGTCATCCAGTTTAGAATCCTACTAATATATAGAGTGCTGAAGGAGATTGAAGAAACCAGAGTTGATGATGGGAATGAAGGAGTAGTAAGGGATGTGCCCCCAGTAAAAGGATTCAAAGAATATCCAAAGATGATCACAATCCCCATGAGTGTTGAATTCAAAAATGCAAAAGGGGAGATCATAACCTTTTACTGGTCACAACTTGCTGCAGCTAACTTGTCAGAGATTGAATCTGCCCTTGAAGCTCTGGAATCCAATAAGAATGTCAACATTGTAAATTTCAAAAGAGTTCTTCAAAAGAAGCTGGAATAGCTAGTGGCAGGAGGTGAAGACAATAGGCTCAGGATTCCAGATCAAAACCCAGATCATAGACAAGGCCTTGGAAGTGATTCACAACCTATTGAATCAAGTAATCCATTCCCATTTGTTTCTGCCAAACACAGAAGGAATCCTGATGTCTAAGATGTATAGTTTTGTAATAGTTATAAGAAATACTTGTACATTCATTTTATTAGTTCATACAAATAGATTAAATCAATTCAATTTTGTCAGTTTTCTGTTGATTTTGTATAATTTTAGTTTTGACATCATCATCAGTGTAACAAGTATATTTATGGTTATCATATTGATAATCATAAATAGGGGGAGATTGTTAGGTACAATTGTTGATGATGTTGCTCAGAGTTTTTGGTTGTGCATTTGTAAATACTTAAGATATTCTATAAACCTTAATATGACTGCACAAGTTTTGCATCCACTGATGATCAATTTAATCATCAGGGGATGAACTGCACTACACTAACATCTCAAGGACTTAATAGTATAGTAGAGAATGTCTAAAGCTACTTACAAGCTTTTGAGTATTCCACACATCAGACATTCCAGACTAAATCAACAAAGCTTCAGTGACTGAAACCAGTCAAGGGAACCCATCAGTGGATGACAATGGTAGACCAACCTGTCAGGGGAATGCGTCAGGGCACGACAGTGGCAAACCAACCCGTCAGGGGAACGCATCAGGGCACGACAGTGGCAAACCAACCCGTCAGGGGAACGCGTCAAGGAATGACAGTGGCAGGCTAACCCATTAGGGGAACTCATCAGGGAATGACAATGCAAGCCAACCAGTAAGGGAAACCTATCAGGAGGAATGCTCAACACTGTATCAGTGGAAGCCATCAGTGGATGTTGTAAGTCTTAACGTCAGGGGATCAAGAAGCACTTGGGTAACTCTACAACAAGAGATTAACTCAAGTGAAGCATGAAGCATTGATCAAGTCGGCATCAGGGCTTGTTATCAGGGGATAGTTATGACTGCATACACTCGTCATCAGGTCTTACACGCAAATCGTTGAAGCTTGTTATAGAAGCAAGAAATATAACTGAAAAGATATTTCTTGAAGTTTGGTGGTCCAATGACAACTCCCGATGTTTGTCCCACAAGATGGTTTGTAGAAGGGGGGGGAGAGGGTTTGAATACAAATCACAAAATTCTTTCAAATTTTGTGAGTTTAGTGAATATATTGTATAAGAAGTTGTGGAAATGAAAGAATACAATATATCAAAAGTGTTTCTGAACTTTTATAAAAGAATAAAATATTACAAAAGCTCACTTGTTTGAATGACCAGCTTCTATCTATTGAAAACAACAGCTGTTCAGTAGAATATGATTTCTAGCTTCTCTTTCTGTAAACCTAATTACGGCTACTAACTCTCTATGTGTATGGAAGTGTTGTTCTGAGAGATATGTGATCTGAGATGAAATATATTCTTGTTATTATCAGATGTTTCTTAGTTCTTAGATATATTTACTTCAGCTGCTCTATGTTTATTTATAGACACAACTTCCATGTACTCCAAGCTTCTATTCTGAGCTGTTTACCAAAAATATCTCTGTAGTTTATTGGTACTTGCAGCTCTGTCACACAACTTTCTTCATTATTCAGCCTCCCTTCGATGCCAGCCTATTTATGTGATGTTTCTGGTGTATATTCTTTGCACTAGCTTCCATTTTTCTTCTTGGAGTTCCCAAGATAAGATATCAGCAATATAAATCTTATCTTTGTGGGCTTCTTTGGACATAATTAGTCTAGCTTCAATGAACTTCTTGCTTCAAGTTGTTATAAGTTGTCTCTACAGTATTTCAACTTGTTGTTTTGTAGGTTTCACACTTGTGACTTTGCAGGTTTCATACTTGCAACTTGATGTGTGTGTGTGTGTAACTTATTTTCTTGAAGCTTCCTTGGTAGCCAATCTCTCCTTATTGGGCAACCATCCTTATCTTTATTTTTACCATCTTTAGTCATATGTCAGTGGAAATTTATTTTCCGATGGATAGTCTCTGGTTGCTTCAACATTAGTCTCTGATGAACAAACACTTAGTCTCTGATAGATCAAAAACTTAGTCTCTGATAGTTCAAAAAACTTAGTCTCCGATAGTTCAAAAATTTAGTCTCTGATAGTTCAAAAACTTAGTCTCTGACAGTTCAAAATCAAAAACTTAGTCTCCGATAGTTCAAAAACTTAGTCTCTAACAGACAAAAAACTTAGTCTCCGACAGCCAAAAAAAAACTTAGTCTCTGACAAACAAAAAACTTAGTGTCCGATAGCCAAAAAAAAACTTAGTCTCCGATAGCCAAAATCTGAGTCTCCGACGGCCAAAAAACTTAGTCTCCGACAGCCAAAAAACTTAGTCTCCAACAGCCAAAATCTTAGTCTTCGACAGCCAAAAACTTAGTCTCAGATAGACAAAAGCTTAGTCTCCGATAGACAAAAAACTTAGTCTCCGATAGACAAAAGCTTAGTCTCTGATAGGCTAATTTTGCTTGATCAACTTTGACATTTGTTGAACTTTCCAAGTGCATTCATTGTAGTCTCTGATGCTTTCCTGCAGTTTCTTGATAGTAGATTCTCATAGTGCATTACTGTAGGTACTTGTACATTTACAAAATTTAACAATTCTAAGTGTTATACATCATCATCAAATACTATAATTCCTAACACTCGATCATTAAATGCTCGAAGTTTAGGGAATGAAAAAGAAGCAGCTAAAGTCATCAGCAGTCTGACACATCATTCCCAAAAGACAACGATGTGACATATATGTGGCTAAGTCTAAAAAGCACCATGTCTAAGCACGTGGGTTCAACAATTAATCTTCTAGATATGCAAAAGAGTTCTCATTACAAGAAGAACATCCAACAGGAAAAACCAACAGGGTGAAGCACACAAACACTAGAGAGAAGCTTTGAAATATATCTTGAGAGAAATATTCAAAGAAAATAGAAGCTAGTTAGTGTGAAAAAGAAGCTGTAATTCTATTATAGAGAAGCTGTAACTCGTTACAGACATTGTAGCTGTTTAATCACGCTTGTGATTAAACAGATTTCCAGAAAAACATCAAGTTTTAATATAATTATTTTAACTTGAATGCTTGTGTGTTAATTTAAAGTTCATTATAGTTTTTCTGATTCTGTAGCTATTTCTAGTCATGCTTAAAAACATTTTATATAGAAGAAAAAGTTTGTAGTGTTTGTATTCAACCCCCCCTTCTACAAACACTTGAACTTATATTGTTCTAACAAGTTACATTCTTGAATTCAGTTCCATTGTTTGTTCTCAATATTCTAACCACTAACTGTGACTTAGTTTCCACTTTTCTTATATGGTCAATGACTTGTTGAGACACCTCTAATTTTGCATGTTAGAACTTGACCCAAGTATACCTAGTGTAATCATCCACAATGACCAATGCAAATATCTTCTTTGATACTGATATTATATTAACAGGATCAAAGAGATCCATGTGAAGTAATTGAATTGGATCTATGATCATTGTGGCTTTCTTCCTGACAAAGGATGATTTCCTTTGCTTCCCTTGTTGACATGCTGAACATAGTCCTTCTTCAGTAAACTCCATCTATGGTAGTCCAGTTACCAACTCTCTCTTCACTAGATTATTGATTATTTTGTAGTTCAAGTGAGAGAGCTTCTTGTGCCACATTCTGCTCTCATCAGGGGTTACTTTGCTAAAGAAATATGAAGCTCTATTTGTTGAGTCAAAGTTAGCAACATAGAGATCTCCTTTCCTCACCCTTGATAGAACCAACTTTCCATCATCTTTATTAGAGATTAAGCACTTATCCCCTTTATTTAACTTTTCCCTGCACACAAAGAACATTTAATTTGTTTTTGGTACCCAAGTGGATTTGGGTCCTCTAGGTTTAGTCACAGTTGATGGTAAAACAACTTTTTCATTGCATTAGACTTTTGGTTTAGGCAATGTACACACTTTCTCCTTTTTAGGAGCTTCAAAATTAGCTTTAGATTTATCAACAAATTTCTTTTCTTTACCCTTAGAGGTGCCTGTTGGAATAGTAGGTAAATCATCAACAAATAAAATTGTGCTAGTCAAACTCTATGGTTTTTCTTTATATTGAAAAGATAAGTGATTAAGATTTCCACAGTTCCAACACAATTTCCTAGGGACTTCATTAATAGGAGAATAGTTACTGGCTTTGTTCAAACCTTGTTTACCATTCTTATTGTTTTTCTGATGCACAACCAGGTTGCTTCTTAGGGAGGACCTTGAGTGCTTTGGCAAAAACAGGCTTCTTGCCACTCCCACCACTTGTGGAAACTTCACTCACTGGGAAAACATTCTCTTTCTCTAGCTTAATTAGAGACTTAACAAACTTAACAGGCTGCATAGGCCTTTTACCAAAGCTAGCTACTTGTTCAACCTCAATTAAAGGTTGCTTCACTTGAGTCTCCTTATAGCCTAAACCAAATTTATGATCAGATCTCTTACTATTTAATTGATCATCTAGTTTCTTGCTTGACTCATTCAATTTCTTTATGACCTCTTTTTGTTCACTTAGAAGTATTGAGGTCCATTTTTCTATTTTCACAGCACAATCAAGGAGGTTCCTAGTCTTGGAGAGTTCTTTTTCAAGATTCTCAAATCTAAAAAGTTCTGATTCTAACAGAGTGTTTCTAATAGTTACATGTTCATTGATTTTCTGCACTTTCTCAGTCTCAGCTACAACACTTCTTAAAGTGTCATAAAGATCCCTAATCTCACAAGTCATTTCCTTAACAGTTTTGAAACAATCAGTTTTGGACATGTTAGGAAATTTTGAGGCTTACTTGTGAGCTGTTCTTATCAATGGATGAGGTCATCAGGGCTAGGTTGACATATTCCTCAGCTCCTTCTTCATCTGAGTCGACCCAGTCCTTTTCCTTTGCAATATAAGTTTTTCCCTTCTTGTTGGCATTAAGAAGATCAAACTATTTTTTCTTGTAATCCACACAGCCTCCTTCCCTTTGGAATGACTATCATTTTTGGCCTTGCCACACTCATTTGCAAAGTGACCCATCTCATTGCATTTGTAGCACTTTATTCTTGATTTGTCAATAAAGTTTTTTGTGCTACAAGGTTTTGTTCCTAAAAATTTCTTTATTCCATTTGGCTTTTGGAATTTTAGTTTGGAAAATCTTCTTGCTAGGAAGGTCATCATTTCATCTATTTCTTCTAACTCTTTAGGGGTGTACTTAGTCCTATTAGAGTCAGCTTCATTATCCCCATTTTCTTTACTCTCCTCAGCATCTCCTAGATGTTGTTTCAGTAGGACACTTTGTCCTGCTTCCTTTTTGTTTTTCTTGGTAGCCATCTTGGCTACAGATTTAAGCTTTATGGTATCCCCTGACATTTTAGATCTTTGTTGAACCTCCAGTTCATATGTCTTTAGGGTACCATAGAGCCTATCCAAGTCTAGGAGTTTCATACCTTGGATTCCCTGATGGTTGTTGTCTTTGGATCCCATGATATGGGAAGTGCCCTCATAAATTTTCTATTCACATCTTTATTGGCATGTCTTTTCGTACATCTTTAGGTCATTTATCAACCTGTTGAATCTATTAAACATTTCAGTGTGTGATTCACCATTTTTCATTGTGAACCACTTATACTGTTGTGTTAATAGCTGCATTTTGTTTTCCCTCACGTCTTCCATACCATCAAACAAGATCTGGATAGTATCCTATATTGACTTAGATATTGTAAGATTCATGATACTATTTATCATATCATCGTCTAAGCCATTATAGAGAATACATGTTACTTTTAGATCTTTCTTTACTTCTCTCTCTCCTCTATAGTCACTTCATCAGTAGTCTTTGAGACTAGTCGTTCAGGGACATTGACTCCATTCACCACCTCTTGAGGAATGAGCTTCTTGAGTATGTGAGGGTCTTCTTCTAGAACTTGTAAATATTCATCATTGATTGCTCTAAGATGAATTGTCATGTGTTGCCTCCAAAAGAAATATTTACCTCATTCCAACATAGGAACTTTACTATTTACAACTTTGTTTGCCATCGTTAAAGATCTTCTTGCAAGTGTAGTCAGCTAGTTGGCTCTGATACCAATTGTTAGAACTGAATAAGCTCAAGTGTTTGTAGAAGGAGGGGTTGAATACAAACACTACAAACTTTTTGCCCTTTAAAAGTTGATACACAAAAATGGGAATAGCTTCAAATATTAGAAAAACTTTACTGAAATTAAAATAAATACACAAGCATTCAAGTTAAAATAGTTGTATTGTAACTTGGTGTTTTTCTGGGAAACTATATAATCACAAAGTGATTAACAACTACAAATCTATAATGAATTACAGCTTCTTTTTCTCACACATTAGCTACTGATTTCTCTTTGAATATTTCTCTCAAGATCTATTACAAAGCTTCTCTCTAGTGTGTAAGTGTGGTGTGTGTTGGTTGGTTTCGTGTAACAACTCTTTCTGTATATGTAGGAAATTTGTTGTATAATCCACGTACTAGACGTGCTGCTTCTTCAACATAGTCGCAGTATGTCCTATTATTGTCCTTTTGGAGAAACATGTCAGACTGCTATTGGCTAGTGTTGCTTCTTTTTCATCCCCTGATCTTCATGCATTTATTGCTTGAGAGTTGTTATTGGACAACCAAACTTTAAGGTGTATCTTCTCAGTTATACCCCTTGCTTCCATGCCAAGTATCAGTGATTGCTTTCTAATCCCTGATGACATGTGGTATAGGTCTTTAATATCCCATGATGACATGTGGTATAGGTCTTTATTATCCCCTGATGACAAGCCTTGATGTTGTCTTGATCAAGGCTTTGGATTCCCTGATATGGACTTAATCAGTGCTTCACTTTCCACGGATGACAGTCCTTGATGTAGTCTTGATCAGTTCTTCACTTTCCACTAATGACAAGCTCTGATGTAGACTTTATCAATGGTTCTGTGAGAACTCAAAAAATAAAATTGATTTTGTTGTATGGATAGTAAATTTATATGATGATTAATACATAGTATGTATGAAGGTTTAATTTAAGTTCAGCATGAATAATGAATTCATATTTTGAATAAAAGTTTCTATGGCAATGTGATGTCAAAAAGATTATATACACATTTTTTTAACTCAAATCTTTAAATGATTATTTTTATCCAAGTACTAACAAGGATAAGTGTAATTTATTCATGTGGGGAAGGCAACACACAAGAGGTCAAGCTATAGTACCCATTTTTGAACTAAAGACTGTCGTGAGGCAAGTGATATAATTATATTATATTAGGGTTGAGTTGCACGTGACCCGTCAACTTGTAAATCAACTCCAATAGTACATTAGATTGTTGGTTATAATAGATGACCGACTGACTGACTGTTAGCAGCCGTAACACCGCCCTTTTCTAACCAATCATTTCATTCTAAAGCTTCTTACTACCCGATACAGTTGAGAATTACTTTCAAATAATCCAACTGCTCTTGTTGCTCGGCAAGTGATATAAATATATCATTTGGAGTAGGACCTTAGCCTCACTTTCATAAATTTTCTATACAGCCAACCACCCACAAAATCTGGGTTCACTTTCAAGAGCAACTGCCTTTCTCGAAGAACAACCTAAACTTTTAACTTCTTCTTTACAACCAAAGAGGTACGAGCACTATATTAAAGTCTTGCTCTGTTCCTGCACTATTTTGTTCCATTGTGCATGTCATAATTGTAAAATACCTCGTTTATTCACTTCCAAAAGTATGATTTAATGCATGCTTTTAACATTTGAAGTTAATGTCATTTATTCTAAAAAGGCTATCCAAGATGAGAGTAAGGAATGTTGACGACCACCTAGTAGACAAGCTATTAACTTCCAAATATTTCTTTTTATCAGTAGTTAAAACACCATGCTTGTGTCTCTGACAACCAGAGTTCTAGAACTCTAGCAGTGTCCATTAGAATAAGAAGACAAAAAGAAATGTTTCACACTGCAAGATAGATGATAAGAGAATGCCCTATCTATGGTTATCTATTGATAACACCACACATTAAAGAATGAAGAAGTCACCACTGTATTGGAGACAAGTCCTAACTTAGTCTCCATCAGCATGATTTAGTCTCCGATGAACAAATTCATTAATCTTCGATGAACAAATTATTCACCGATGAGTTTAGTGCTTACTTATTGAGTTTGGCACTAAACAAATTATCCATCGATGAGTTTGACGCTGACTTATTGAATTTGGCGCTGAACAAATTATCCACCGATGAGTTTGGCGCGCTAACCTATGGAGTTTGGTGACAACCAAGAGACTCTGGCGGTAGTCAAATAGATTACCATGAGTTTGGCGATGAACAAATTGATCCCCTGAAGGTCGAGGACTATCCCTTGATGGCGGAAGACCATCCCCTGATGGTCGAGGACTATCCCCTGATGGTCGAGAAACACCCCCTGATGGCTGAAAGCCATCCCCTAACGGTCAAGTCATCCTCTGACGAGTAAATTATCCACTGATGACTGACCATCCCCTAATGGGTAAATTATCCACTAATGACTGATTTATCCCCCGATGGTCATTCTTAGTCCTTGATGTACACTTTTATGCTTCAACAATTATCCACTGATGCGCAGTTTATCTTTAAGTGTATAAAATATTATTTTCTTTAATTATTTAAAATAATTTTAATTAATTAGTAAACCTCATCAGTTCAGATGTCAAATTAAGACATTAAAAGTTTAAGGACATCATATGTGCGTATTTTCTCATATCTTTATTAAAGGTATAAATTTCTCATGCTATGTCAATATACATGTTTTACAGAGTCTTTCACTCACAAGTGATTTGTGTTAGAATTAGCTAAGGACCAAGGCAAGTATATACTCCTTCTACTTTCTTTCAATTAATACGTATGATCATTCTTTCGATATACATAATGTATCCAATATATTATTATGTCAATATTCATGATTCAATTTCTTCAAAGTTAAGTAACGCATGATCTCTTGATCCGATGTACGTGAAAAATGTTGTAATAGAATCAAACATTCTTTGGGCGGATGTTAGCCATTCAAATTCGCTAAAATGCCAAGCTAAATCTTATACGGATAGTGTGACGACCCCAAAATCCCATACCGGGCTAGGGCATCGTCAAAAGAAAGAAAGGATAAAATCACATCCATTCATAGCATAAATACTAATAAAAACGAGTTAGTAGAGAGTTATTACAACCCAAAATATTACAATCTCAGCGGAAGCTATTCTATCTTTATAAATTACAATTCATAATCATTACAACTCAAAGCATCTTCCTTCCTTATAGGCACTCAAACGGGTAATAAAACTCAATAGCTGATCATCTTTGCTTTCCCCTTATAAGAGGGTACAACCTTTGGACCTTGAACTGCAAGACATTAGGTTCAACAAGAATGAGCGATTTACGCCCAACAAGTATATAAACAATTTAGAGAAATATAACTGGAAGATTTGAAGGAAGTTCAATTCTATTTGTGAGGCTCAGTGAAACAATACTAATGCTTCAGAAATCTTTGAATAACATTGAGGATCATTGATGATAAATAATGTGTACCCCTCCTTGAAGAAAGACAGGTATACACATGTGCATATCTTTCTCAAAATATCCATCGGGGGCTAAAGCCGTTGGATTTGCTAACTATACGGTTCACAGCTAGCCTAACTGTGACCGCATGATCCCTCCTTGTGTGAACGTACGTAGTCACTTATAATTCCTCTAGGTAAGGTGAAGAACAAATCAACACCTTTCCTTTCCTTTAGCCAACCATGTGGCATAACCCATTTAAGGTACATCATTCTCATTTGTTTGCACAGATATAAGATTGAAAAATAGCTGAAAATCAAAGCTCAGTTATATCCATGCATTATCATTCATATCATGCTAGCGGAATTTAAAGCATAGCATGCTCATTCATAAAAACAATTGAAACATATAATCAAAGCCTTGCACGCATATCGAATCAAATGATAATGCGTTAAATTGAAATAAGCATCAGATTGAATGTATATACTTGCCTCGGTCCTTTGCACAAAAATCAAATTCAATTTACTCGTGAGTGAAAGATTCTGTAAACATGCATATGACATAATAATTTAATACCTTAAAAAGAATTATAAAAGAAATGCATATGTGATGTCCTTAAACTTTTGATGTCTCAAATTTGACATAAGAATCGTTGAAGTTAAATGAATAATTGAAACATCATAAAATAATTTAAAAAAACAATGTTTTATAGTTTCAAAAACAAACTGCGCATCAGGGGATAAACTGCTACGTCAGGGGATGACTGGACATCAGTGGGTAAACCACCCATCAGGGGATGTCTCGCTCGTCAGGGGATGTCTCTCGGCCATCAGGGTATAGTCTTCGACTATTAGGGGATGACTTACCCATCAGGGGATAGTCATCAGGGGATGACTTACCCATCAGGGGATAATTTGTCCATCGCCAAACTCGTCGGGTGAGAACTTGTTCAACGCTGAACTCTCTAAGTTAACACCAAACTCAGTTGGCTATCACCAAACTCCGTCGGCTGTCAGGGGATGACTTGCTCATCTCCAACTAAATAATTCATCACTGAACTTCATTAGTGGATAACTTGTTCAGTTGCAAACTCGTCGGAGAAAAGTTG
Organism: Centella asiatica; assembly: GCA_014636745.2. Lineage (NCBI taxonomy): Eukaryota > Viridiplantae > Streptophyta > Magnoliopsida > Apiales > Apiaceae > Centella > Centella asiatica. The sequence continues at coordinate 10,543,081 of CM025787.1, read as the reverse complement.
TGCAGCGCTGAACTTGATAAGTCATCACTGAACTCCTCGGGGACTAATATCTTTAGTCATCAGAGACTAATATATTTTTGCCCATCAGAGATTACGGATGATGTCATCAGCGACTAAACTTAGTATGTCGGAGACTGAGGACGACGCCATCAGAGACTAATTTAAACTTCCTTCATCGGAGACTAAGGATTTCCTCGTCAGAGACTAATAACTTTCCTTCATCGGAGACTAACATTTTCTTAGCCTATTAGAGACAAATCCTGAAATCTCCCAGGGAATATTTCATAAAGTCAGAGACTAACTTCAACCAGTCAGAGACTAAGTTAAGAGTTGTCTCAGGTACAGTGGTGTCTTCCTCACTCCTCCATGGGCAGAGTTCTCAACCATAATCATACTTAGGTCAACTCTCATCATCCTTTCAGTAATTCATAACATCTCTTGGAGGTTTACTAGTTCTTATAGATATAGTTGAGGCTTCAAAACTTAGGTTGACAAAGGCTCAAGCATGGTATTGTAACTACTAATAAAAAGAAATATTTGGGTTGCCTACCAAGTGGTTGTCAACATTCTTACGCTCATCTTGGATAGATTTTTGACATAAATGGCATTAATTCCAGGTATTAAAAGCATGCATTAAATCTATCTTTTGGAAATGAATGAACGAAGTATTTAACATGGCATGCATAACAGAACAAAAGTGTAAGAAACAGAGCAGGACTTTAATGCAATGTTCTTACCTCCTTGGCTGCAAAGAAGAAGTTAAAAGCTAGAGTTGTTCTTTCAAAAAGGACAGTTGCCTTGAGAGTAAACTTGGATTTGGTGGTATACTGTATAGAAGATTTATGAAAGTGGGGCTAGGGTTGTACTAACGTGATATATATATATATCACTTGCTGAGCAACGAGAGCCGTTGGATTGTTTGAGATTTGATCTCAGCTGTTGGTTGGAAAAAGGCAGCAACGGGCTTTAGAAAGAAGTGATTGGTGAGAAAGGGGGGAAATGCAGTGGTTACTAACGTCAGTCGATCATCTATCGTAGCCCACTCTAGAGTACTGTTGGAAGTGATACACATTAAATGCCTCATGTCTCCCAACAGTCTTTGGTTTGAAAATGGCTACTGTAGCTTAACCCGTTCACACTTTGTGTGCTTCTACTCATGTGAATAAAAATCATCACATTTCGTTTGAATACAATAATCATATAAATATTTGAGTTCAAAATACTTTTAAAATCTTTTATACGTCACATTGCCATTGAACCTTCATTATTCATACTGAAATAAAAGAAATTAAACTTTCATGCATAAAATAAATCACAAAATGAATTAATCATATAACAATATTCATTTAAAAATCTCAGGTTCTCACATCCTCCCTCCCTTAAAAGAAGTTTTGTCCTCGAAACTTAGCTACTCAAATAAATGGGGGTATTTGCCCATCATAGCGCTTTCAAGCTCCCAAGTAACTTCCTCTATACTGTGATTCCTCCATAACACTTTTACAGAATGAATTTCTTTATTCCTAAGAATTTTAACTTGTCGATCTAAAATCTGGACAGGGATCTCTTCATAATTTAAATTCGATTGCAGCTCTATCGGTTGATAATCGATTATTCCTTTGTGGTCGACTTTGTAAGGACGTAATACTGATATGTGAAATATATCATGTATGTGGTCTAAAGCCGGTGGTAGTGCCAATTGATAGGCCACTTCACCAATCTTCCTCAATACCTCAAATGGTCCCACATAGCGGGGACTCAGCTTTCCCTTCTTGCCAAAACACATTACGCCCTTCCAAGGTGACACTTTCAATAAAGCATAACTCCCAATTTCCAGGGTTCGATTCTTCCTGTGTTGATCAGCATATTGCTTCTGTCGACCTTGAGCTGCCTTCATTCTCATTCTTATCACCTTGATTGTTTCTTCAGTCTGTTGGACTATCTCCGGTTTCCAGTAAAGTGGAGTTCTACACTTCCGACCATACAATGCTTCGAATGGTGCCATACCGATGCTGGCATGATAGCTATTATTGTACGCGAATTCGATCAGTGGCAGATGGTTGTCCCAATGGCCTTTGAAATCGAGAACGCAAGCTCGTAGCATATCTTCTAGTGTTTGAATCGTGTGTTCAGATTGACCATCTGTTTGAGGGTGATAAGTTGTGCTCATATCTAGTCTTGTTCTCAGATATTCTTGGAAGCTCTTCCAAAATCTAGAGGTAAATCTCGGATCTTGATCAGAGATGATGGAGACTGGCACTCCATGTCGACTCACAATTTCCTTAACATATAACCCCACCATTTGATCCATCTTGTATGTGTATTTGATGGCCAAGAAATGTGCTGATTTGGTCAATCTATCGACTATGACCCAATTGGCATTCATTCCTCCACGCGTGGTTGGTAATCCAACTACGAAGTCCATTGTGATAAATTCCCACTTCCACTCAGGAACTTCCAACGGTTGGAGCAGTCCGCTTGGTTTTTGATGTTCTGCTTTAACCCTTTGACATGTTAAGCATCTACTCACCCAATCAGCTATTTTCCTCTTCATGTTGAGCCACCAAAACCTTTTCCTTAAGTCTTGGTACATCTTCGTGCTTCCTGGATGAATGAAGAACTTTGAGTTGTGTGCTTCATGCAGAAGTTCTTGTCTCAGTCCGGTTTTTGCAGGAATCCAAATTCGACCGTCATATCGTAACACTCCATCATTGTGTATGCAACATTTGTCTTTCTCTCCCTTGATTAGCCTGTCCCTTTCTGCACAATGCTTGTCTTGTGCGACTTTAATGAGGTCGTGCAATTGAGGACGAGCTCGAATTTCTTCTTCCATGTCCATCCTTTGGGTAGTGGTAAGTGTAGGAAGCTATAGACGTTCGAATTCCTTTCTGACATCTTCTCAGGTGGTCATCACATTCAGTCTTTCCCGATGGCTGAGCGCATTTGTAACTACATTCGCCTTTCCAGGGTGGTAGTTGATAGAATAGTCATAATCCTGAATCAACTCCAACCAACTCCTTTGTCGCATGTTGAGTTCTTTTTGCATGAATATATACTTCAAACTTTTGTGGTCAATATATATTTCACACTTCTCACCGGAAAAGTAGTGCCTCCAAATCTTCAATGCAAAAATGATAGCTGCCAATTCTATATCATGCATAGGGTATCGTTTCTCACAATCCTTTAGTTGCCTTGAGACATAAGCAATTACCTTTCCATGCTGCATCAAAACTGCCCCAAGTCCCTGCTTGGAAGAGTCGCTGTAAATGATGAATTCACCTTTGTCATCCGGTAGTGTCAGAACAGGGGTTGTAGTCAATCTCGCCTTCAATTCCTGAAAACTTTCCTCACAATCAGGAGTCCAATCAAATTTCACAGTCTTCCTCATCAAGTTCGTCAAAGGCACGGTTAATTTTGAGAAATCTTTAACAAACCTCCGGTTGTAGCCTGCCAAACCTAAGAAACTCCTTACTTCGGTTGGGTTCGTTGGTCGAGGCCACTTCGTGATTGCTTCTATCTTATTGGGGTCCACTGTGACACTAGTTTCGTTGATCACATGACCAAGAAACTTTACTTCCTTTAACCAGAATTCACACTTAGAAAATTTGGCAAATAATTACTCTCTTCTTAGAACTTCTAGCGTTGTCCTTAGGTGTTCCTCATGCTCTTTTGCCATTTTCGAATAGATAAGAATATCATCAATGAAAACAATAATAAACTTATGCAAGAATGGTTTGAAGATGCGATTCATCAAGTCCATGAAAGCTGCTGGCGCGTTTGTCAAACCAAATGGCATCACTAAGAATTCGTAATGACCTTAACGAGTTCGGAATGCCGTCTTCGGTATGTCTTCCCCTTTGATCTTCAATTGGTGGTACGCTGAGTGAAGATCAATTTTCGAGAAGTACCTCCCTCCTCTGAGCTGATCAAAAAGGTCATCTATCCTCGGCAAGGGGTACCTACTCTTGATTGTGACCTTGTTCAATTCCCGATAATCAATGTAGAGTCTCATCGATCCATCTTTCTTTTGAATGAATAACACTGGTGCTCCCCAATGTGAAATGCTTGGTTTGATTAATCCTCATTCTAAGAGTTCTTGCAATTGCTTCATTAGCTCTTTCAGTTCAGATGGTGCCATTTGGTAAGGGGCCTTGGAGATTAGCGTGGTACCGGGGATCAAGTTGATTTCAAAATCCATTTCTCTATCTGGGGGTAGTCCAGGCAACTCTTCTGGAAATACATCTACAAACTCCTTTACAACAGGGACGTCCTCAATCTTAATTTCATCCTTGTCGATATCGTGCACATAAGCCAAGAAGGCTTCGCAACCCTTGCGAGCCATCTTCTTTGCTTGGATCATGGTCAAGAATGGCAATGATTTCACCATCTTGGTGCCATGGAACCAAACCTTCGCCTTCTGGGGAGAGCGCAGGGCTACTCGTTTCTTACAATTAATATTGGCTTGGTATTGGCTTAACCAATCCATTCTTAATATTATGTCAAATTCTCCCAAAGGAAAAGGAATAAGATCAGCAAGAAATTCATACTGGCCTATCTTTAAGGTGCAGTTAGGGTAGACATGAAAAATGTTTACTACTTCACGTTTGGCAACGACTACCTCTAAGGGGTTAGGTAGACGTTCCGGCAAAACTAGCATGCTCCTAGCTAACCATTCAGATATAAAACTTCGAGTAGCACCCGAATCAAACAACACATGAACAGGTATAGAGTTTACTAGTAGTGTACCTATCACAACATCGTCGGAAGCTACCGCATCTTGCACCATCATATTGTATGTCCTTGCTTGTGGTCGTACTGGCACGGTGTTAGCTCTTGTCAGCATCGGTCTGCCACTTTTCTTTTGGGGGAAATTTTGAGAGATATGCCCTTCCATTCCACACGTGTAGCAAGTCCTCACTTTGGCTAGTGGCCTGTTATGTTGTGGAGATTGTTGTTGTGGTCTTCCTTGTGACGGGGCAACAACGGGGTTCAAAGTTGGACAATTTGTGGAGAAGTGCCCTGGTTGGTGACACTTGAAGCAAACATCCTTCCTCCTCAAGCACGGGGTTGAGCCATGGTTTTTCCCACAATTTGTACATACTGTAGCCCTCCTTGCAAGGCCATCAGATGGTTGCTCCCTCCATTTCCTCTTTCCACTGTTGCCCAGACTATTATTATTGTTGCCCCCTTCTTCCTTCTTTACATTTACACTACCAAAGTTCTGATGGCTTCCCTTGTCATTTCCCTTCCTCCTATCCCCCTTCTTGTTTTCCCGATTGAAATCATGTACCGTCTTGTTGCTCCATTATGCAATTCTTGCTTTTTCCATGACCGTATCAAAAGTTTCCGGCTAGAAAATTGCTACCTGCCTTAGAATCCAAGGATTCAAACCTTGTTCAAATCTTCGGGCCTTCCTTCCTTCATCGCTCACCTGGTGAGGAGCGTACCTCATCAGTTCATTAAACTTTGCCTCGTATTCATCCACCATCATGGACCCTCGCTTCAAATTTAGGAACCTCAGATCCATTGCACTAGAGACACTAGGAGGGTAAAATTTTTCCCTGAACTTCTGGGTGAACTGTTCCCAGGTTATCACAGTGTTGGTGTTCCTTGCAACCTCCCTTTTTGTTAATTCCATTTTCCTGGCACCTTTCCACCAGTGGTTGGCTTCCTCTTTCAACATGAAAGCCGCATAATTAGTTTTACAATCTTTTGGTACATCTACCAAGTCGAAGGCTTTCTCGATCTCCTCCAACCAATACTGTGCTACAGTGGGTCCTCCTTTCCCATCAAAGGTCGACGGGTTAATACCAGTAAATTCTCGGATACATGACCCACGGACAGCAGGTCTTGGTGGTTGAGGTGGTGGTGGAGCAGGTTGGTTCGCGACCACAACCTCATGAATGACCTATAGGAATTGAGCTAGTGGGTTGTCAACTGCATTCCCTATAGAATTGTTGTTGACAGAGTTATTGTCATTGACAGGGGGTGGTGGTGGAACATGTGGGGGATTGCGGTTCATCCCTTCCACTTCCTCAGAGTTGTTGTCCTCTATGACAACTTCGTCAACATTTTTAGCTTGATTCTCTTCCTCCAAACGTGGCAAATTTTCAATCCTTAGCATATCATTATGGCGATTTCTTCTCCCGGGTCTTCCTGGTCTCTTGCCTTTGGCCATAATCTAATATAATACACAAAAAAAAAATAATTAAATATCCTTCACGAAGCATTCCATTCTTTATATGGCTCAAGAAATTCATAACCCAATAAGGGGAAGAGCATTAAGCAAAACATAAACACTTTGACATAACAAAATAATCATCCTTCGTATACAAAAGAGGCGGTCATAGACATTATCCTCTAACATCCTTAAAGTAAGCAAATCATAGGCCAAAGTAAATTACTGGGTGAATACATTTGTGATAGTCGCAACTGCCCAAACAGAGTTTGAAATCATACACAATAATAACCTTTGCTTAAATTTTACATTAGTCCTTTATAACTAATCCTCCTCATCCTCCGTGTCTAGTGATCCTTCACGCTCCGCCTCCCTTTCCCAATGTCGAGATTGCATACGTGTCTCCTCAAGCCGGCGTGCATAGAAGGTGCTCATCTGCTCCAAGCACGTCGCCGTTGGATTAGTCATCAATGCTGCGACCATCTGTGCATGCATCTCTAATGCCAATCAGTGATACAAGCTCTGAGTCAACCAAAAGGAGGATCGCCATGCTGATGCTGTTGTACGAAACCTAGAAATAGTGGCAGCCTGTCGTCGAATAGTCATGGTTCGAACTGCTAGACAATGGTGGACTTCTGCATCGTAATTACGCACCATCTCGTCATGGGATGGCGCTGCTCCCCGTGGTGGAGATGAGGTAGGTCTCAGAGTATCACATTTCATCTTAGGGGCATCTTGTGTCTTAACATGATCACGACATCTCTAATGTGTTAGAGTGTATGCCCTAGTGGCCAATTATGTAATGATTGTGACACTATATTTATGTTATGTTTTGGTTAAATGATAATTTCTTTTATTATGTTTTATTTACTGCGTTATATAAATGTTAACATAATAAATGTCCTTAGAAGAATGATACTAATTATATGGATTCAAGTATGTGACTTGAATATGTGATCATATAAGTTTGTAATGTATCATTATTCTTAAATGTCCCTAGTCGAGTATCATTGTCAGTGGGATAACAATAATACATTGAGACTAGTATGTGGATTAAATGATGGCCATATCTCATTGATCATAAATATATACGAGATATATTAAGTTGATACATAGGTACATGTTAGAGAAGATTGTACTGGACAGACCCACCATGAGAATTCTACATGGAGTGTTATGCTATGTGTCATAAGTAATTCTCATAGTGACAATGATGTAATGGTCCTTAGACCTGAAGTCATGACATTTCTACGTAAGGAGTTATGCGTTTTGACATTATCAAAAGTCACATTTAATCGGGTGGACGATAAAGGTGATTGTTGGATGCATAATGAGTTATGTGAGAAATGGGAATGATGTAGATGGAATTTAACCCTCCTATAAATTAAGGGTGATATCTATAGGCCTCTTGATTGAGTGAGACTATGAAATGCATGGCCATGCTCAAATAGAGATTTGTTTCATATAGTCTACTCATTGATCAAGAAAACTGAGATTAAATTATGAAAAGAATGACACATCCATGTCTTGAATTTAATCTTAGATATCATTGTTAAAAGGATTAAGTTACATTGAAACATTAGTCACGAAAGGTAACGTCGAATTTATGACTTTATTATTACTTGGGTAACAGTGATCTATTACTAGATGCCACTCACTGTTTATAATTTTATAATATGATTTAAAATTATTGTCAACGTAATAATAACCTACAGGGTCACACACAAAGAACATTCGTCAAGGAGATATAATTTAAATGTCAATGATTTTAATATATCAATAAGATTGATTTAATTAAATCATAACTTTAAATTATATATATATGTAATCTGTATGAAGTAGAGTCATTTGGAAGGAAATATGAATATATATTTATTTGTAGATATATATATTAATTAAGTGAGACTTGATTAAAGATATATCTAATAAATATAAAATTTGGATTTTAATTCTCCTAATTAGATTAGGTTTTGGAATTACTCTATAAAAGGCTATATATATGATATATCAGCTATTCTCTCTAACTAACGCTTCACGTATTCTAAGAACCCTAGCCGCTCATAAGAGATAGACTAGAGTTAAGAGAGATAGAGAGAAAAAAAAGAGATACAGATCATACAGCTAGTACTGTAACTCTCCGCGTTCGGATCGTAAGACGGTTCGTAGGTGTTCGTGTGGATACCATAGAGACGTTGTCCAGTTGGATTGCGTTAAAGATTTGGAGACGATCAATACCTTCACCAAAGTTTCAGATTCACACTTTTAATCGGTAAAATCTTAAACTATCTGTACTAAATTGTTTCGCATAGATCCTCGGGTTTGGGTTTCGTTTCGTTTTTTTAATCGTATTTTTTCTCTGCGTTTTATCCTATGAAACCCAATATAATGGCGTATTATGCCCTCGACGAATAGTGGAAGGTCCGGCCTCCTGTGTCGGCTTTGTAGCAAGGCTGGGGCCCTTTTGTACCGACGATGGTGGGTGCCCGTCCAGTGATGTAGGGGTGAACAACGGAGACTCCATGCTGGGCTCCTCTTCCTCGTCAGATGAGATGTTGAAAACTGGGATGTCTACCCTACGAAAAAGCGCACGGGATCTAGAGCGATCTCTGGACATCTACACAAAACGATCTAAGTCAGTAAATTCTGAACTTCCCAATAAACAATGCATGGAGCAATGTGTCTAAGGGATGGTACATTCATTTCAGCCTTATCCTCCCTTAGCAGTTTCTACCCTTAAGGTGTTTACATTTGTTTCTAGCATAAGCTTTAATCCTTAGCCCAGTAACCTATCCTAGTACTTTAATTCTAGCGTCAAATCCTTAAATTCCTTAATTAGAGTATTCCTAGGAAATACTGCACTATTCCCCACACCTGGATGCAGTTTATGGGCAGTGTTTCTTACGAATCACTTCCAGCCGTAACTGGGCTCTGATACCAACTGTGACGACCCCAAAATCCCATACCGGACTAGGGCATAGTCAAAAGAAAGAAAGGATAACATCACATCCATTCATAGCATAAATACTAATAAAAACGAGTTAGTAGAGAGTTATTACAACCCAAAATATTACAATCTCAGCGGAAGCTATTCTATCTTTATAAATTACAATTCATAATCATTACAACTCAAAGCATCTTCCTTCCTTCCTTCCTTATCGGCACTCAAAGGGGTAAGAAAACTTAATAGTTGATCATCTTTGCTTTCCCTTTGTCAGAGGGTTCAGCCTTTGGACCTTGCCCTACAAGACATTAGGTTCAACAAGAATGAGCGATTTATGCTCAACAAGTATATAAACAATTTAGAGAAATATAACTGGAAGATTTGAAGGAAGTTCAATTCTATTTGTGAGGCTCAGTGAAACAATACTAATGCCTCAGAAATCTTTGAAGAAGATTGAGGATCACTGCTAATAAACAATGTGTAACCCTCCTTGAAGAAAGACATGTATACACATGTGCATATCTTTCTCAAAATATCCATCGGGGGCTAAACCCGTTGGATCTGCTAACCATACAGTTCACAGCTGGCCTAACTGTGACCGCATGATCCCACCTTGTGTGAACGTACGTAGTCACTTATAATTCCTCTAGGTAAGGTGAAGAACAAATCAACACCTTTCCTTTCCTTTAGCCAACCATGTGGCATAACCCATTTAAGGTACATCATTCTCATTTGTTTGCACATATATAAGATTGAAAAATAGTTGAAAATCAAAGCTCAGTTATATCCATGCATTATCATTCATATCATGCTAGCGGAATTTAAAGCATAGCATGCTCATTCATAAAAACAATTGAAACATATAATCAAAGCCTTGCACGCATATCAAATCAAATGATAATACGTTAAATTGAAATAAGCATCAGATTGAATGTATATACTTGCCTCGGTCCTTTGCACAAAAATCAAATTCAATTTACTCGTGAGTGAAAGATTCTGTAAACATGCATATGACATAATAATTTAATACCTTAAAAAGAATTATAAAAGAAATGCATATGTGATGTCCTTAAACTTTTGATGTCTCAAATTTGACATAAGAATCGTTGAAGTTAAATGAATAATTGAAACATCATAAAATAATTTAAGAAAATAATGTTTTATAGTTTCAAAAACAAACTGAGCATCAGGGATAATCTGCTATGTCAGGGGATGACTGGACATCAGTGGGTAAACCACCCATCAGGGGATGTCTCGCCGGTCAGGGGATGTCTCTCGGCCATCAGGGGATAGCCTTCCACCATCAGGGGATGGCTTACCCATCAAGGGATAGTCATTAGGGGATGACTTACCCTTTAGGGGATAGTTTGTTTGTCGCCAAACTCGTCGGGTGACAACTTGTTCAACGCTGAACTAATTAAGTCAACGCCAAACTCAGTTGGCTATCACCAAACTCCGTCGGCTGTTAGTGGATGACTTGCTCATCGCCAACTAAATAATTCATCACTGAACTTCATTAGTAGATAACTTGTTCAGTGCCAAACACCTCGGAGAAAAGTTGTTCAACGTTGAACTTGATAAGTCATCACTGAACGCCTCGGGGACTAATATCTTTAGTCATCAGAGACTAATATATTTTTGCCCATCAGAGACTATGGATGACGACATCAGGGACTAAACTTAGTCTGTCGGAGACTGAGGACGACGTCATCAAAGACTAATTTAAACTTCCTTCATCGGAGACTAAGGATTTCCTCGTCAGAGACTAATAACTTTCCTTCATTGGAGACTAACATTTTTTTAGCCTATCCGAGACAAATCCTGAAATCTCCCAGGGAATATTTCATAAAGTCAGAGACTAACTTCAACCAGTCAGAGACTAAGTTAAGACTTGTCTCAGGTACAGTGGTGTCTTCCTCACTCCTCCATGGGCAGAGTTCTCAACCATAATCATGCTTAGGTCAACTCTCATCATCCTTTCAGTAATTCATAACATCTCTTGGAGGTTTACTAGTTCTTATAGATATAGTTTAGGCTTCAAAACTTAGGTTGACAAAGGCTCAAGAATGGTATTGTAACTACTGATAAAAAGAAATATTTGGGTTGCCTACCAAGTGGTTGTCAACATTCTTACTCTCATCTTGGATAGCTTTTTGAAATAAATGGCATTAACTCCAGGTATTAAAAGCATGCATTAAATCTATCTTTTGGAAATGAATGAACGAAGTATTTAACATGGCATGCATAACAGAACAAAAGTGTAATCATCACATTTCGTTTGAATACAATAATCATATAAATATTTGAGTTCAAAATACTTTTAAAATCTTTTGGACGTCACATTGCCATTAAACCTTCATTATTCATACTGAAATAAAAGAAATTAAACTTTCATTCATAAAATAAGTCACAAAATGAATTAATCATATAACAATATTCATTTAAAAATCTCGGGTTCTCACAGATAGAAAAAGACTTAATTTTTCTCTCTCCATACTTGTAAAGTGTATCCGTGTGGGTAACTAAAAGCTATTGGGATGCATCTACCTGGCATCCCAGGCCTAGGAATGATAGGGAACGGAAATCGAGGCATCGGTATCCAAACCCTCGCAGATAAAAGATTTCTATTTTGACTACGTATGTCATTATGATGAAGTCAGACGGTGGTTAGGCTGGCCAGATGATATATTGTTTGATATGAGGTTCCTATGGGCACATGTGTCAAATGGACATGGTTATAAGGCGCATGTGAAACGATTATTGATTCTTTTAAGTAAATGGCCTAATCCCTCGTCATCACTCGGGGACCCTGGAATTTATTTTTCCCCTAAGTTATTAAGAGGTGTGGACATTGTTTCCGTCCAACCTCATAAACAATTAAGCCAATAAATTATCCATCTTCAAAGCTCACCTAGTACTTGATTATATACTTACGAGCATAAATCGCTCATGTTGCTATTATCTAATATTTTACAGGATATGGCGAGAAGGTCGAGTCGTCTGATAAATGCAAAGCGAGGATGGCATGATGAATGTTCCTAATTGCCCTCTTATAGATGACATTCAGGGGAAGAGTGAAACATGAGGCGATTATTGAATTATTCAAATTGTAAGGCCTGTGTGGGCCCCACATAGACTTCCACTATTAGAATTTTATTTTGGATGAATGTAATAGAGATTACAATTTAATTCTCTTCTTTAATGATATCCATGCTTGGATGATGTTACTTTTCTTTTGTCAATTATTGACGGTGCCTAAAGTCCCGTATGGGATTTTTGTAGCCGCTACAGCTTCATTTTCCACTGATGACAAGCCCTGATGTAGACTTGATTAGTGCTTCACTTTTCACTAATGACAAGTCCTAATGTAGACTTGATCAATGCTTCACTTTCCACTAATGACAAGTCCTGATGTAGACTTGGTCAGTGCTTCACTTTCCACTGATGACAAGCCCTAATGTAGACTTGATCAGTGCTTCACTTTCCACTGATGACAAGCCCTGATGTAGTCTTGACCAGTGCTTCACTTTCCACTGATGACAAGCCCTGATGTAGACTTGATCAATGCTTCATTTTCCATTGATGACAAGCCCTGATGTAGACTTTGTCAATGCTTCACTTTCCACTGATGCCAAGCCCTAGTGTAGATTTGATTAGTGCTTCACTTTCCACTGATGACAAGCCCTGATGTAGTCTTGATCGTTGCTTCACTTTCCACTGATGACAAGCCTTGATGTAGACTTGATCATTGCTTCACTTTCCACTGATGACAAGCCCTGATGTAGTCTTGACCAATGCTTCACGTTCCACTGATGACAAACCTTGATGTAGACTTGATCAGTGCTTCATGATCACCTGATATAAAGACCCAATGTTGTCCACTGATATTATTCATTGACGTAGTGTATAGGTTATCCCCTGACGGTTTCCCCTGACATTCATGGTATTCCCTGATGGATTCTTGTACACTAATCAGTTTTGACAACTAATACTTTACTGACATTGACATGAATGTCTGAAGTGTGGAATACTTGGATTATTAAGTACAATGGACATTCACTGACTCTATCAAGTCCTTTTTAATTAACCACTGATGACTTGACTAGAGTAGATAAGGTCATCCCCTAATGAACTAAGTTGTCTATTAGTGGATGTTTATTTATGCAAATATACTAAGGTTTATAGAGTACCTTGAGTATTTACACATGCATAGTTATTCACTAACATCTAAATCATCATCAAACATCACTTATACCTAACAATCTCCTCTATTTATGATTATCAAATTGATAACTATAAATCTAATTGATGCGTTGATGATGATGTCAAAACCAAAACATATACAAGATCAAAAATGGAAAATGCAATTGCATTGATCTAATTATATATTTATACAAAATGAAAGAATAATTGTATACCAATGTTTACTAATCTATTACAAATATTTACATTTAGACTTCCGGATCCATCTTTTGTTAAGCAGAAACAAAGGGCAAAGGATGACTTGATTCAATTGGTTATGAGTCACTCCCAAGGCCTTATCTTCTCTTATATGGATTTTGATATGGAATCCTAAGTCTTTTGTCTTCTCCTCCTACCTGTAGTCATTCTAGCTCTTTTTGAAGAAGTCTCTTGAAGTTAACAATGTTGACATTCTTGCTGGATTCCAGAGCTTCAAGGACAAATCCAATCTCTTGCAAGTTGGATGCAGCAAGTTGTGGCCAGTAAAAGGTGACCTTTCTTTGATGAGCCAAAGTAAGTTGTGTAGAAGTTGTCTTTCCTAACTCTAGTTAGAACTATTTTTCCATCTTTGTTATTACTTATCAAGCATTGTTCATCCTTGAAAGTAAAATGATAACCTCTGTCACACAGTTGGCTGATACTAAGCAAGTTATGCTTAAGACCATCAACTAGTGCTACACTTTCCAAGATGACATCTCCATTTGTGACTTTTCCATATCCCAAGGTATATCCTTTGCTATAATCTCCAAAGGAAACTCTTGCACCAGCTTTCTCTTCATACTGTGTCAGTAGGGTGTTATCTCTAGTCATGCGTCTTGAATAGCCACTATCCAAGAACCAAACTTGTTTGTTCATGCCTTGCACACAGTAAATAGCTAAGTTAATTTTGGAACCCAAAACTACTTGGGTCCATTGATATTTGTAGCAGTTAACTTAGCAGAAGTTAAAAGTTTTTTCAGAATTTTCTTGCTTTTTCACCCACTGCATAGAAGAAATTACTTTCTTCTTAGACTTGGGTGCTTTAGATTTTACCATTAACCTTTTAGGAGGTTTTTCATAACTGTTTTTAACCATTTTAGCATGCAATTGGTTCTTAATAGTTAATGTCGTCTTAACAAGGGATGGTTGTCTAGCATGCATGTTCCTAGGTGCATTTTGACATTCAAAAGCAAGGTGGTTAGGATTTCCACACTTCCAACATACTTTCCTAAGAGCATTAATGATAGGTGAATAGTTAGTGAACTTGTTAATTCCCTCATTACCATTTATGTTCTTCTTCAGTTCATTATGCTCTAATGAGTGAATCAACTTTCTACTCCCTGATGAGTCAATTTTCGTCTGTTTAGAGCTTTTGGCTCTTAACTCATTTAACTTCTTTTCTATCTGAACCACTCTTTGTTCTAGCACCTTCTCTTAAGTCTTTTCCTCAGTAGCTCCTACCTTAACAAATTTTACTTTCTTAAGAGAGTGGACAGTAGTTACAGGAGTACTCTTGTTAGCGCTAGCTTTACTAGTTCCAGCGATTGGCAACTCCTCAATCCCTGGCTGCTTTTCTTGGACCTTATTATAGCCTAGTCCCTCGGTCTGACTAATACTATATTTTTTAATGGTTTCCCTCACTATCTTAGAGGAATTGGTCCATTCCTTTATGAGATCTTGCTTTTCTTTTAGTTTGGCCCTAAGCCATTCTTCTATTTCAAGAGCACAAACAAGTTTCTCCTTGGTTTTCTTGTACTCCTCTCTAAATACTTCTAGCTTAATTAGCTCAATCTCTAGTAAGGAATTCCTAGTGACTAATAGATCATTAGCCTTTTGAAATCTTTCGTTCTCTTTTACTGAACACCTTAATGTAGCATACAGATTGTAAATTTCAGTTGACATTTCTTTTAAATTTAATTTATAATCTGAAAGAGACATGTTAGAGATATCAGGTTTTACCTTAGTGCCTAGAGACAAGTTGCTAGATCCAAATGATGTCCCATCATATGATATTTCCATAAGTGCAAGATTGATGAATTCCTCATCATCTACTAGCTCTAAATCTACCCAATCCTTTCCATCTGCCATGAATGATTTATTTGTAATGACCCAGAAAATTTGTTTATCTATAAATAATTTATTTATTCATATTTTTCTTTTTATATATTAACATGAATAGTTAATATAAGACGTTTTTGAATGTCTAAATATTAAAGGACCCATTATAGGGGTTATTTTTGTTTGGATGTTGTTTGCAAGGGGAAACAAATGATGTTTATATGTCTGGTACCATTCATAAGTACTTAAAAGAAGCTTTGCGTTTATTGGTTAAGTCCCCTAAAAGACTTAAGAGCTTAAGTTTGATGACATCAGTGCTCACGTATGTATCAAATTAGTAAGCTGCTTTAATAGCTGGCTTATTTGCATGAAGGACAACAGGCTTATTACATACTTAGCTGCTAAGAATCATGATGAGTAGCCGTTTTACCGTCCAGAATAACCAATCACTTTATCTCAAGGCTTAATCTCAGCCTACTATAAATACCTCATTCGGAGGAACATTTCAGACTCTTTTCTAAAGATTTTCTCTTCCGAAGTTCTTCTTTAAACCCACTACCTTCACATAATTTCAAGTTCTTTCTTTTGGACGATTACCTTCAAACAGGCTTTGATCTCTTTCGTCAACCCAGGAGGTAAGAATCTCAAGTTCTCCTCTTTTTGTTTCTTTTTGTATGTCATCTGAGAGTATTAGCCGTGCATACTAGGTTTTCAAGGAAGAATAAAACTTTGAAAGAAAGGCTGCATTCTTCTGCATATTCATGTTAATGAGGTATCCTAGGTTAAGTTTGTTCATGTAAGGCCTTCCTTCGAAATGGAGACAAGCTCTAATATTAGTCTCGGACGAGATAACATTAGTCTCTGATGAGTCAATGTTAGTCTCTAATGATGACGTCAGCCTTAGTCTCCGATGAGTTAAGATGACGTCATCAGTCCCTGATGAGTTAATCCTAGTCTCTGACGAGATAACATTAGTCTCTGATGAGTTAATGTTAGTCTCTGATGATGACGTTAGCCTTAGTCTCCGATGAGTTAAGATGACGTCATCACTCTCTTATGGGTTAAATAGTCTCTGATGATGTCATCCTTAGTCTCCGATGAGTTAAGATGACGTCATCAGTCTCTTATGAGTTAATTAGTCTCTGATGATGACATTAGCCTTAGTCTCCGATGAGTTAAGATGACGTCATCAGTCCCTTATGGGTTAAATAGTCTCCGATGACGTCATCCTTAGTCTCCGATGAGTAAAGATGACGTTAGCAGTCTCTGATGAGATATTTTAGTCTCTAACGAGTGAATTTTCCCCGATGGGCAACCTCATGCCCTGATAACCATTTTCTAATCTGAATAGCCATCTTTTAAGTATGGATTTCTCATGTTGTACCAACAATGATGTTTTACAGAACCCTTTTTCAACCAGTATAGTGAATCTAGCTAAGGAGCAAGGCAAGTATATACTCATTCCACTTTCTTTCTTACTAATTACGTAGAATCACTATTTCAATTTATGTAAATGAAGGATGTTAAAGCTTACACATGATGATGATTTTATTGCTAATTAAGTAACGTATGATCATTGATCTAATGTACGTGAAAACATGTTATTGATTGAGCTATATGTTATTGGGTGATTGCTAGCTGTTTAAAGTCACTAGCACAGCAAAAGATGATGATGATGGTGCAAGGGTGTTGCAGTCGTGAACTTAAATGTACACCTGAGCTGCTTCCGTATGGGCATATAGAAAAATCATCGGCTGTCTACTTTTAATTGTTGAGCACGCCAATGTGTTTGGTAGTCACTGTTTTTAATTGTAGAGGATGCCAATTTAAAATGAGAAAATGTTTTCAAGAAGATATACTCCATATGGGAAGTTAAAGGGCTGTTAAATGCTTTCGCCTAGTATTCTGGCCAATGTTGATAGACAATGATAGACCGAGGCAAGGCATAAGTAATCAGATTTTTCGCAGACCATATGCTTTCTACAAGTGACTATGTATGTCAAATGATGAATCAAACGACCAGGCTAACCAACTGGGATGAAATTTGATGTTTAAAGAAGTCAGATAATGATCAGTCTGGTCAGGTGATGCTTTATCTGATGAAGAAAGGGCGAATCATGATTTATTGACAAAGGGTTAACCTTTGATATCACTCGGGCACCCTAGATGATATATGTTTATTGGTTATCATGAGGTGTTGGCATTGCTTTGCCCAACCTCAAAGAATATTAAAGCTTTTGAATTATCTGTTCTTCTTGCTTATGATTATATACTTGGTGAGTGTAAACGCTCATGTGGAATGCTATGAATGTTTTTCAGCTTATGTCATAAAGGTTGTGTCGCCTAAGAGAGGGAAGGACAGAATGGCAAAAGAATGTTTAAGTTGTAAGGCCTTATGAGCCATCTAAAGTTTTGTTTCCAATGCGGCTTGTTTATTTTCAAGCTTTGAGGTTTTGTAAGATGATGTGGACCTTAAAATTTATAATGATGTATTTGAGAATATATTTCTTGCATGAGTGTTGTAAATGCTTGGCTGTGTTGTTGTTATGATGTTGTGTGGTAGTTTTTCTGGTGTAACCCAGGGTTCCAGCCTGAGGATCTCGGGGACTATCACCCAAATCGCTGACAGTGTCCAGGGCCCGGCTCAGGGGATTTCCAGGGGCGCCACAGTTTGGTATGAGAGCATAGCAGCCAAACACTAGTTATGAGACCTGTTCTCTGTTGGAAAATAGAATTTGGGATTTAGTAAAGTAAGGAAATGACTGAAAGAATAAGGATAATTGAATAGGAGATAGATGTCTAAGTTGAGTGTCGGTTGTTCTTAGGTTATCAGGTTAGATAAGAGGTTATAAGATAGAACAATTCACGCTGAAGTTATTGTATATTATGTATAGTATTAGTATGCATGTTGAATCTTTATTATAAATATTAAGTTGATATTGATTTAAGCTATGTTTCCTTTATAGATGAATCCACCTACTCCAGGACCTGTAGATAAGGCTAAGGCACATATGGTTAAAAGTTCAGAGAATGAGCATATCCTTAGTAGTAATGCTGTTAGACCTTTCAAGTCTGGTAGACATCATCTGTTAGATAACAATCGTGGGAGGACAGGTGCATGTTGGTGAGTGACACCTCGCAAAAGAGTGAATAAACCAACTCAGGTTTTTCATTTTAAAATGCCCAGAGGTTCTGATAAACATGTTAAGGGGTCTGCAAAACCTGAGGGAACTAAGCAAAACCCAACCAATCCAATTGAGGGGTCAAGTTTTTTAGTTCATATGAAGAGTCCTTCCTCACCCCATGATCAAATAGATTCTCCAACCTTGGATCCTTCCCAAATAAGAGGTTCTCCTGCTGATAAGCATACACAACCTACGGTGTCAGCCACTCCACACGCTGTTTCTACACCAGTTATCTTATCAAATGTTGCACCTACAATACCACCACCAGAAAATCCAGTACCCTTGCCTTTTCCAAATGGATTCTGTTATTATCTTTAACGCAGAATCTGTATGACACAATCAGAGTTGGCAACACGTAATACCACCATGATGCGTCAGTCAATGGCTCATCAAAGAACTAGCAGACTGTTGGACCTTTGGAGGGTATCATTTCAAGATGTGTCCTTAGTTCTCACTGAGACTTTGACAGAAGTTGTGATCTCGGTTAGTAATTATCTTAGGCTGCACCAGCCTACTGTAGCAGATCGAGACCAGTTTATGTATAATCTTATAGAGAAGGTTGAGGGAGCGTGTCGTTTTGCACGTAAGACAATGAGTGAACTTGATTCCCAACCCCTGTATATGGCTCTGGTAGTAGCCAATGTTGTTATGTTTTTGTTTAATGTTGTAGCAAGGAAGCTTTGTTGTACAAATTTGATATAATGTAACTTTTGTTAATTAATATATATATTTTGATGGTTTAATTTGAATTTTTTTTCCTTTATGTATATATGTTATTCTTTAAAAGAGAAAAGGAACTTTTGATGGTAAGTTTATATTCTCCTTAATTTATAGGAAAATGGCCCCAAGAGGAAGACCTCGAACTCGTCAAGCTACCAACCAAGCTGACCAAGAGAACCCCAACCTAAACAACAATCCAGAAAGTAATGATCAGGAGAATCCTATTGCCTTATTGGTAAACATGATTAAGGAAACCTCCCAAAATAACAATAACCAAGCACTTCCACCCCAACCTAGAAGGGTGACATTTAAGGATTTTACCAATAGTTGTCCACCTACTTTTAATGGTAATGGAGGTCCCACTGCCGCTCAAATTTGGATTAAGGAAATAGAGAAAGCTTTTCATATTGTTGAAGTAACAGATGACCTTAAGACAGAATATGCTATGTATCTATTGAAAGGAGAAGCTAGTTATTGGTGGGAAAATACCGAACGATTAGAAACGACTAGGAGATTGGCAATTAGAAATGAACAAGCAGTTCTTGAAGTGGATCAAGTTGTCACCTGGTCCCAATTTAAAGAATTTTTCTATAGCCAGTATTTCCCTACCAGTGTTGCGGATGAGCTAGAAAAACAATTCCTAGAATTAAGACAAGGGAACATGACTGTGGAAGAGTATGAGAAGAAGTTTAAGGAATTACAGAGATTTTCCCCGCACTTGGTAGATACTAAGAGAAGAAAGACAAAAAGGTTTGAGCATGGTTTGAATCCATGGTTGAAGGATAAGATTGCTATTTTGTGTCTGAACAACTACGCTGAAGTGATTCAAAGGTCAAAGGTAGCAGAGAAAAGTGGCAAGCTACTTCGTGAATTCAATTGGGAAAAATGTAAGGAAGGACAAAGGAAAGGGAGTTATTATGACAATCTTAATCAAAGGATTGGAGGACAAGGAAAACCACAAACCAGTTCAGTCATGGTGAAGCAAGGGGAAGGAAATAGGTATAATGATAATAGTAGGGAAAGAAATTTCAGTATGGATGTAGGCGAGAATAAAAGGAGGATTGTTATTTGTGGTAAATGTGGAAGGAACCATGAAACTTCTTAGTGTTTAGCAGGAACTGATTTGTGTTTTAAATGACGTCGATCTGGGCATACTGCCAGTAGTTGTCTAAATACGGCACCGATTGTTTCCCAACCAAGGTTTTCTCCGCAACAATATCAACCACAAAGTGCTAGTCGTGTAGTTGGAACTGCAAGGAGATGCTTTAATTGTGGTCAGGAAGGCCATATCTCCACTTCATGTCCTCAGAAAAAGAGTCAAGGTCAACTCCCATTAGTACGACCCAATATGACAGTCAATCGACCTCAAGCTAGAACTTACAATATGACTGCGCAGGACGCACTATTGTCTGATAATGTGGTTTCAGGTACGGTTTTGGTTAATTCAATTGAAGTATATGCTTTATTTGATTCTGGTACGACGAGATCCTTCATATCTGAATGTTTTCTTAAGGATAAGAATTTTTCTCCTGAATGTTTAGAAACACCTCTAGAAGTTATAGTAGCTAATCAGGAGGTGTACATTGCCAAGAGTATACTACCTGATTGTAGTATAAGAATAGGAAAGCATGACTTCCGTGCAAATCTAATACCTTTTCCATTGGGAGAGTTTGATCTAATACTAGGCATGGATTGGGTACATAAATACCAAGCTAGTATAGATTGCAGGAAAAAGAAGGTTTTCCTAAGAACACCCTCAAATAGCAAACTGACATTTTATGGGAGTAAGTCTACTAAACCCTCTCATCTTCTTACAGTATTACAAGCTAATAAAATGTTACGCAAGGGATGTGAAGAATTTTTAGTTCATGTTTATGACAAGAAGGTAGAAGGATTAAAGATTTCAGATATCCCTGTAGTAAAGGAATTTGGAGATGTATTTCCTGAGGAATTACCAGGTATACCCCAGATAGACAAGTTGAATTTGGAATTGAGCTAGTATTAGGAACTACTCTAATTTCCAAAGCCCCTTATAGGATGACCCCTTCAGAATTAAAAGAGCTCATGATACAACTACAAGAGTTGCTGGATCAAGGATTCATTAGGCCAAGTGTTTCACCTTGGGGAACACCTGTTTTATTTGTAAAGAAGAAAGATGGATCGTTGAGGTTATGTATTGATTACCGAGAATTGAATAAGGTAACAGTGAAGAACTGGTATCCTTTACTTAGGATTGATGACTTGTTCGACCAACTCAAGGGAGCAAAGTACTTCTCGAAAATTGACTTGAGATCAAGATATCATCAATTAAAGATTAAGACTGAAGATGTCCCTAAGTCAGCTTTTAGAACCCGTTATGGTCATTATGAATTTGTAGTAATGCCTTTTGGACTCACCAATGCCCCAGCTGTTTTTATGGATTTGATGAACTGAGTTTTCAAACCATATTTGGATAAGTTCATCATTGTGTTCATAGATGACATTCTCATCTACTCTAAGACAAGAAAAGAACATGATGAACATTTAAGAATAACACTGGAGACATTGAGATGAGAGAAACTTTATGCCAAATTTTCAAAGTGTGAATTTTGGTTAAGAGAGGTGAAACTTTTAGGACATGTGATCAATGAATCTGGAATTTTGGTTGATCCCATCAAAGTTGAAACCATCATAAATTGGCCACAACCAAAAACACCTACTGAAGTGCGAAGTTTTCTAGGATTAGCGGGATACTATCGTTGATTCATTCAAGATTTCTCTAAGATAGCAGTTCCATTAACGAATTTGACAAGGAAGACAGAAAAGTATGTTTGGACCCCAACTTATGAGAAGAGTTTTCAAGAATTAAAGAAAAGGTTAACCACCGCCCCAGTACTAAGTTTACCTAATAACAAAGGAGATTTCGTGATCCATAGTGATGCCTCGATGAATGGACTAGGAGCTGTGCTAATGCAACATGGAAAAGTTATTGCCTATGCATCTCGGCAACTTAAGGATTGCGAAAAACGATACCCAACACATGACTTGGAATTGGCCGCTATCGTTTTTGCTTTAAAAATTTGGAGGCATTATTTGTATGGAGAGAAGTGTGAGATTTACACAGACCATAAGAGCTTAAAGTACATATTCACCCAAAAGGAACTGAACATGAGGCAAAGACGGTGGTTGGAGCTAATTAAAGACTATGATTGCTCGATCAACTATCATCCTGGCAAAGCAAATGTTGTGGCTGATGCTCTAAGTAGATGTGAAAGGTTGAATGTGATAACAATCCAAGAAGAAGTTAGGATGGATTTGGAGAGGTTACAATTAAATGTTATCACAACTCAACAAAAGAAAGAGTTAGAGAAAGAGGTTGGCGTAAAACCTAACTTACTAACTATTATCAAGGAAACTCAAGAAGAGTATGTGGAAGATAGGGAAAAGTTGTTAAGGAGAGAAAATGGAAAATGTCGGATCCACGATGACGGATTGATGAGATTTGAGAATAGAATCTGGATTCCGACAAAATTGGAATTAAAAAGAAATCTACTATAGGAAGCCCATAACTCTAAGTTTTCGATACATCCAGGTGGAACCAAGATGTATCAGGATTTGAAACAAAATTTTTGGTGGCCTAATATGAAGAAGGAAATAGCTGAATGGGTAAACACATGTTTTACCTGTCAACAAGTTAAAGCAGAAAATCAAAATCCTAGTGGTTTGTTGCAATCTTTGGGCATCCCAGAATGGAAATGGGAGTATATTACAATGGATTTTGTGATTGGGTTGCCAGTAACTCAAAAGGGATTAAATACAATCTGGGTAGTAGTGGACAGATTGACAAAATCTGCACATTTCCTACCTATTAAGGATACCTATAAGATGGACCAATTGGTCAGATTGTATGTGAAGGAAATCCTTAGCCGTCATGGAGTGCCAATTTCAATTGTATCTGATCGTGATCCTCGTTTTACGTCTAGGTTCTGGCAAAGTTTTCAAGAATATTTAGGAACAAGATTAGACATGAGTACTGCTTTCCACCCGCAAACTGATGGGCAATCTGAAAGAACAATCCAAACCTTAGAAGATATGTTGAGAGTGTGTTCTTTGGATTTTGGAGGACGATGGGATGAACATCTACCCCTCATTGAGTTTGCTTATAATAATAGTTATTAGGCTAGCATAGGAATGACTCCATTTGAAGCTTTCTATGAAAGAAAGTGTAGGACACCAATGTTTTGGAATGAAGTTGGAGAAAGGAAGCTAGAAGGACCTGAAATAGTCCAATAAATTGAGCATGCAATTCGAATGATCCGAGCTAAGTTAAGCGCAGCTCAAGATCGACAAAAGCAATACGCAAACCAACATCGAAAAGATCAAGCACTAGAAATAGAAGGTTATGCATTGCTTAAGATCTCACCTTGGAAAGGCATATTGCGCTTTGGACGAAAAGGAAAGTTAAGTCCTCGTTTTATAGGACCTTTTGAAGTATTCCGCCGTATTGGCGAAGTGGCTTATCAGCTAGCATTACCCCCAGCTCTAGGCCATGTTCATGACATTTTTCATGTCTTAATGCTACGACCTTATAGAGGAAATCATTCTGGCATTATTGACTACCAGCCCATTGAGTTTCAACCAAATTTGCATTATAAAGAAATGCCAATACAAATTTTGGATCGTCAAGTAAAGGTTTTGAGAAATAACGAGATTACATCTATAAATTTTTATGGCGAAACCATAATGTTAAAGAAGCAACATGGGAACTAGAAGAAATGATGATGCAAAAGTACCCTCAACTGTTTCAGCAATAAAGTTTCGAGGACGAAACTTATTGTAAGGAGGGGAGAATGTAACGACCTGAAAAATTTGTTTATCTATAAATAATTTATTTATTGATATTGTTCTTTTAATATATTAACATGAATAGTTAATATAAGACGTTTTTGAATGTCTAAATATTAAAGGACCCATTAAAGGGGTTATTTTTGTTTGGATGTTGTTTGCAAGGGGAAACAAATGATGTTTATATATGTGGTACCATTCGTAAGTACTTAAAAGAAGCTTTGTGTTTATTGGTTAAGTCCCCTAAAGGACTTAAGAGCTTAAGTTTGATGACATCAGTGCTCACGTATGTAAATCAGATTAGTAAGCTGCTTTAATAGCTAGCTTATTTGCATGAAGGACAACAGGCTTATTACATACTTAGCTGCTAAGAATCATGATAAACAGCCGTTTTACCGTCCAGATTAACCAATCACTTTATCTCAAGGCTTAATCTCAGCCTACTATAAATACCTCATTCGGAGGAACATTTCAGTCTCTTATCTAAAGATTTTCTCTTCCGAAGTTCTTCCTTAAACCCACTACCTTCACATAATTTCAAGTTCTTTCCTTTGGACGATTACCTTCAAACAGGCTTTGATCTCTTTCGTCAAACCAGGAGGTAACAATCTCAAGTTCTCCTCTGTTTGTTTCTTTTTGTATGTCATCCGAGAATATTAGCCGTGCATACTAGGTTTTCAAGGAAGAATAAAGCTTTGAAAGAAAGGTTGCGTTCTTCTGCATATTCATGTTTATGAGGTATCCTAGGTTAAGTTTGTTCATGTAAGGCCTTCCTTCGAAACAGAGACAAGCTCTAATATTAGTCTCTGACGAGATAACATTAGTCTCTGATGAGTTAATATTAGTCTCTGATGATGACGTCAGCCTTAGTCTCTGATGAGTTAAGATGACGTCATCAGTCCTTGATGAGTTAATGCCAGTCTTTGACGAGATAACATTAGTCTCTGATGAGCTATTGTTAGTCTCTGATGATGATGTCAGCCTTAGTCTCTGATGAGTTAAGATGACGTCATCAGTCTCTTATGGGTTAAATACTCTCTGATGACGTCTTCCTTAGTCTCCGATGAGTTAAAATGATGTCATCAGTCTCTTATGGGTTAAATAGTCTCCGATGACATCATCCTTAGTCTCCGATGAGTAAAGATAACGTCAACAGTCTCTTATCAGTTAATTAGTCTCTGATGATGACGTTAGCCTTAGTCTCCGATGAGTTAAGATGATGTCATCAGTCTCTTATGGGTTAAATAGTCTCCGATGACGTCATCCTTAGTCTCCAATGAGTTAAGATAACGTCATCAGTCTCTTATGAGTTAATTAGTCTCTGATGATGACGTCAGCCTTAGTCTCCGATGAGTTAAGATGATGTCATTAGTCCCTTATCGGTTAAATAGTCTCTGATGACATCATCCTTAGTCTTCGATGAGTAAAGATGACGTTAGCTGTCTCTGATGAGATATTTTAGCCTCTAACGAGTGAATTTTCCCCGATGGGCAACCTCATGCCCTGATAACCATTTTCTAATCTGAATAGCCATCCTTTAATTATGGATTTCTTATGCTATACCAACAATGATGTTTTACAGAACCCTTTCTCAACTAGTATAGTGAATCTAGCTAAGGACCAAGGCAAGTATATACTCATTCCACTTTCTTTCTTACTGATTACGTAGAATCACTATTTCGATTTACATAAATGAAGGATGTTAAAGCTTACACATGATGATGATTTTATTCATGATTAAGTAACGTACGATCATTGATCTGATGTACGTTTAAAGATGTTATTGATTGAGCTATATGTTATTGGGTGATTGCTTTCTATTTAAAGTCACTAGCACACCAAAAGATGATGATGATGGTGCAAGGGTGCTGCAGTCGTGAACTTATATGCACACCTGAGCAGCTTTCGTATGGGTATATAGAAAAATCATCAGCTATCTACTTTTAATTGTTGAGCACGCCAATGTGTTTGGTAGTTGCTGTTTTTAATTGTAGAGGATGCCAATTTAAAATGAGAAAATGTTTTCAAGAAGATATACTCCATATGGGAAGTTAAAGGGCTATTAAATGCTTTCGCCTAGTATTCTGGCCAATGATGATAGAGAATGATAGACCGAGGCAAGGCATTGATAATCAGATTTTTGCAGACCATATTCTTTCTGCAAGTGACTACGTATGTCAAATGATGAATCAAACGACTAGGCTGACCAGCTGGGATGAAATTTGATTGTGAAGGAAGTCAGATAATGATCAGTCTGGTCAGGTGATGCTTTATCTGATGAAGAGAGGGCGAATCATGATTTATTGACAAAGGGTTAACCCTTGATATCACTCGGGCACCCTAGATGATATATGTTTATTGGTTATCATAAGGTGTTGGCATTGCTTCGCCCAAGCTCAAAGAATATTAAAGCTTTTGAATTATCTGTTCTTTTTGCTTATGATTATATACTTGCTGAGCATAAATGTGGGGCCCCCGAAAATCCCCCAAGCCGAGCAACGGACACTATCAGCGATTTGGGTGACAGTCCCCGAGATCCCCAGGCTGGAACCCCGGGCTGCACCAGAAAACTACAACACAACATCACAACAACAAAACAAATAACACAGCCAAGCATTAACAACATACCTATGGGAAATATATTCCCAAATACATCATTAAAAATCTTAAGGTCCACATCATCTTACAAAACCTCAAAGTTTGAAAATAAACAAGCTGTAGCGGAAACAAAACTTTAGATGGCTCATACGGCCTTACAACTTAAACATACTTAAGCAATTCTCTGCTTCCCTCTCTTAGGGGACTCAGCCTTCACGACATAACCTGAAAAAAATTCATAGCATTCCACATGAGCTTTTACGCTCAGCAAATATATATTCATAAGCTAGAAAAAAAGATAATTCAAAAGCTTTAGTATTCATTGAGGTTAGGCGAAGCAATGCCAACACCTCCTGAAAAATCAATCAACATGTATCATTTAGGGTTCCCGAGTGATATCAAGGGGTTGACCCTCTCTCAATAAATCAAGATTCGCCCTTTACTCATCAGATAATGTATCACCTAACCAGACTGATCATTATCTAACTACCTTACATAATCAAATTTCATCCCAACTAGTCAGCTTGGTCGTTTGATTCATCATTTGACATAAGTAGTCCTTCACAGAAAGCATATGGTCTGCGGAAAGTCTCATTACCGATGCCTTGCCTCGGTCTATCATTCTTTATCAGCATTGGCCAGAATACCAGGCGAAAGTATTCAACAGCCCTTTAACTTTCCATATGGATATATCTTCTTGTAAACATTTTCTCAATTTTGAATAGCCTTGACGTGCTGAACAATTAAAAGCAGCGACTGCCAACAACACATATTGGCGTGCTTAACAATTAAAAGACAGCGATCATCACAAGCGGAACTATATATCCATACAGAAGTTACTTGGGTGTGTGTATACAAGTCCATGACTTGCAACACCCAAACATCATCTTTATCATCATTTGGTGTGCTAGGAACTTTAAACAACTAGCAAACACCCAATAACACATAGTTCAAACATCAACATTTTTTTACGCACATCGGATTCAATGATCATACGTTACTTAATCATAAAAGAATTCATCATCATACATAGGCATTAACATCATTCATTTACGTAAATCGAATCAATGATTCTACGTAATCAGTAAAAAAGATAGTGGAGTGAATATATACTTGCCTTGGTCCTTAGCTACATTCACTATACCGGTTGAAAAAGAAGGGGTTCTGTAAAATATCATTGTTGGTATATCATGAGAAATCCATAATTTAAAGATGGCTATTCATATAGAAAATGGTTATCACGGCATGAGGTTGCCCATCGGGGAAAAATTTCACTCGTTAGAGACTATTTAACTCATCAGAGACTGCTGACGTCATCTTTACTCATCGGAGACTAAGGTTGACGTCATCATCAGAGACTAACATATATCTCATTAGAGACTATGGATGACGTCATCAGGGACTAAACTTAGCCTGTCGGAGACTAAGGATAACGTCATCGGAGACTATTAAACCCATAAGAGACTGATGACGTCATCTTAACTCATCGGAGACTAAGGATGACGTCATCATCAGAGACTAATTATTCCTTCATCAGAGATTACGGATGATGTCATCGGGGACTAAACTTAGCCTATCGGAGACTAAGGATAACGTCATCGGAGACTATTAAACCCATAAGAGACTGATGATGTCATCTTAACTCATCGGAGACTAAGGGTGACGTCATCATCAGAGACTAATTATTCCTTCATCAGAGACTACGGATGACGTCATCGGGGACTAAACTTAGCCTATCGGAGACTAAGGATGACATCATCAGAGACTAATTATCTCAACAGGGATTAATGACGTCATCTTAACCCATCGGGGACTAACATAGAGACTGATGCTGACGTCATCAGAGACTAACATCAACACAGTCGGGGACTGATGCTGACGTCATCAGAGACTAACATCAACACAGTCGGAGATTGATGCTGACGCCATTAGAGACTAACAATATCTCCCCAGAGATTAAAGATCATCTCATCAGAGACTAACAATATCTCACCAGAGACTAAAAATCATCTCATCAGGTACTAAAAACAACTCATCAGAGACTAACAATATCTCACCAGAGACTAAAAATCATCTCATCAGAGACTAAAAACATCTCATCAGAGACTAACATTAGAGCTTGTCTCTACTACGATGGAAAATCTTACAATAACAAACTCAACCAAGGATGCCTTATGAACATGAATATGTAGAAGAACGCAGCCTTACTTTCAAAGCTTTATTCTTCCTTGAAAACTTAGTATGCACGACTAATACACTCTGATGACATACAAAAAGAAACAAACAAAGGAGAACTTAATATTCTTACTTCCTTGGTTGACGAAAGAGATCAAAACCTGATTGAAAGTAATCGTCCAAAAGAAAGAACTTGAAATTAAACGGAGATGGTAAGTTTAAAGAAAAACTTTGGAAAAAGGAAATCTTTAGAAAAGAGACTGAAATGTTCCTCCGAATGAGGTATTTATAGTAGGCTGAGATTAAGCTTTGAAATAAAATGATTGGTTAAACTGGACGGTGAAAACGGCTGCTCATCATGATTCTTAGCAGCTAAGCATCTTAATAAGCCTGTTGTCCTACATGCACATACGTTTAATCCACTTGATGACACACAAGCAGCTTATTAATCAAAATAACATACGTACACAATGATGTCATCATACTTAGGCTCTTAAGTCCTTCATGAAATTTAACCAGTCTGGACACAAAGCTTCTTCAACCAATTACGAATGTCACCAAACATAAACATCATTGCTTATCCTTGCAACCAACAACCAAACAAAAATAACCCCTTTAATGGTTCCGAAAATATTTAGACATTCAAAAACATCATATATTAACTATACACGTTAATATATATAGAGGAAAAGAAAAAAAAATAAAATATGAATAAATAAATTATTTATAGATAAACAAATTTTTCGGGTCGTTACATTCTTCCCTCCTTACAATAAGTTTCGTCCTCTAAACTTTACTGGTGAAATAGTTGAGGGTACCTTTGCATCATCATTTCTTCTAGTTTCCATGTTACTTCTTCAACATTGTGATTTCTCCATAAAACTTTTACAGATGCAATTTCTTTATTTCTCAAAACCTTTACTTGACGATCCAAAATTTGTATGGGCATCTCTTCATAATGCAAATTTGGCTGTAGCTCAATGGGTTGGTAGTCAATAATGCCAGAATGATTTCCTTTATAAGGTCGTAACATTGAGATATGGAAAACATCATGAACATGACCTAGAGCTGGAGGTAATGCTAGTTGATAAGCCACTTCACCAATACGATGAAGTATCTCAAAAGGTCCAATAAAGCGAGGACTTAATTTCCCTTTTCGTCCGAAACGCAATATACCTTTCCAAGGTGAGATCTTAAGCAACGCATAACCTCCTACTTCTAGTGCTTGATCTTGTCGGTGTTGGTTTGCGTATTGCTTTTGTCGATCTTGAGCTGCACTTAACTTAGCTCGGATCATTCGAATTGCATTCTCAATTTGTTGGACTATTTCAGGTCCTTCTAGCTTCCTTTCTCCAACTTCATTCCAAAACATTGGTGTCCTACACTTTCTTTCATAGAAAGCTTCAAATGGAGCCATTCCTATGCTAGCCTAATAACTATTATTATAAGCAAACTCAATGAGGGGTAGATGTTCAACCCATCGTCCTCCAAAATCCAAAGAACACGCTCTCAACATATCTTCTAAGGTTTGGATTGTTCTTTCAGATTGCCCATCAGTTTGCGGGTGGAAAGCAGTACTCATGTCTAATCTTGTTCCTAAATATTCTTGAAAACTTCGCTAGAACCTAGACATAAAACGAGGATCACGATCAGATACAATTGAAATTGGCACTCCATGACGGCTAAGGATTTCCTTCACATACAATCTGACCAATTGGTCCAGCTTATAGGTATCCTTAATAGGTAGGAAATGTGCAGATTTAGTCATTCTGTCCACTACTACCCAGATTGTATTTAATCCCTTTTGAGTTACTGGCAACCCAATCACAAAATCCATTGTGATATACTCCTATTTCCATTCTGGGATGTCCAAAGATTGCAACAAACCACTAGGCTTTTGATTTTCTGCTTTAACTTCTTGACAAGTAAAACATGTGTTTACCCATTCAGCTATTTCCTTCGTCATATTAGGCCACCAAAAATTTTGTTTCAAATCATAATACATCTTGGTTCCACCTGGATGTATCGAAAACTTAGAGTTATGGGCTTCCTGTAGTAGATTTCTTTTTAATTCCAATTTTGTCGGAATCCAGATTCTATTCTCAAATCTCATCAATCCGTCATCGTGGATCCGACATTTTCCATTTTCTCTCCTTAACAACTTTTCCCTATCTTCCACATACTCTTCTTGAGTTTCCTTAATAATAGTTAGTAAGTTTGGTTTTACACCAACCTCTTGCTCTAACTCTTTCTTTTGTTGAGTTGTGATAACATTTAATTGTAACCTCTCCAAATCCATCCTAACTTTTTCTTGGATTGTTATCACATTCAACCTTTCACATCTACTTAGAGCATCAGCCACAACATTTGTTTTGCCAAGATGATAGTTGATCGAGCAATCATAGTCTTTAATTAGCTCCAACCACCGCCTTTGCCTCATGTTCAGTTCCTTTTGGGTGAATATGTACTTTAAACTCCTATGGTCTTTGTAAATTTCACACTTCTCTCCATACAAATAATGCCTCCAGATCTTTAATGCAAAAACTATCGTGGCTAATTTCAAGTCATGTGTTGGGTATCGTTTTTCGTAATCCTTAAGTTGTTGAGATGCATAGGCAATAACTTTTCCATGCTGCATTAGTACAGCTCCTAATCCATTCATCGAGGCATCACTATAGATCACAAAATCTCCTTTGATATCAGGTAAACTTAGTACAGGGGCAGTGGTTAACCTTTTCTTTAATTCTTGAAAACTCTTCTCACAAGTTGGGGCCCAAACATACTTTTCTGTTTTCCTTGTCAGATTCGTTAATGGAGCTGCTATCTTAGAAAAATCTTGAATGAATCGACGATAGTATCCCGCTAATCCTAGAAAACTTCGCACTTCAGTAGGTGTCTTTGGTTGTGGCCAATTTATAATGGCGTCAATTTTGATGGGATCAGCCAAAATTCCAGATTCATTGATCATATGTCCTAAAAATTTTACCTCTCTTAACCAAAATTCACACTTTGAAAATTTGGCATATAGTTTTTCTCGTCTCAATGTCTCCAATGTTATTCTTAAATGTTCATCATGTTCTTTTCTCGTCTTAGAATATATGAGAATGTCATCTATGAACACAATGATGAACTTATCCAAATATGGTTTGAAAACTCGGTTCATCAAATCCATAAAAATAGCTGGGGCATTGGTGAGTCCAAATGGCATTACCACAAATTCATAATGACCATAATAGGTTCTGAAAGCTGACTTAGGGACATCTTCAGTCTTAATCTTTAATTGATGATATCCTGATCTCAAGTCAATTTTCAAGAAGTACTTTGCTCCCTTGAGTTGGTCTAACAGATCATCAATCCTAGGTAAAGGATACCAGTTCTTCACCGTCACCTTATTCAATTCTCGGTAATCAATACATAACCTCAACGATCCATCTTTCTTCTTTACAAATAAAACAGGTGCTCCCCAAGGTGAAACACTTGGCTTAATGAATCCTTGATCCAACAACTCTTGTAGTTGTATCACGAGCTCTTTTAATTCTGAAGGGGCCATCCTATAAGGAGCTTTAGAAATTGGAGTAGTTCCTGGTACTAGCTCAATTCCAAATTCAACTTGTCTATCTGGGGGTATACCTGGTAATTCTTCAGGAAATACATCTCCAAATTCCTTTATTACTGGGATATCTGAAATATTTAATCCTTCTACCTTCTTATCATAAACATGAACTAAAAATGCTTCGCATCCCTTGCGTAACATTTTATTAGCTTGTAATACTGTAAGAAGATGAGAGGGTTTAGTAGACTTACTCCCATAAAATGTCAGTTTGCTATTTGAGGGTGTTCTTAGGAAAACCTTCTTTTTCCTGCAATCTATACTAGCTTGGTATTTATGTACCCAATCCATGCCTAGTATTAGATCAAACTCTCCTAATGGAAAAGGTATTAGATTTGCAGGGAAGTCATGCTTTCCGTTCTTATACTACAATCAGGTAGTATACTCTTGACAACGTACACCTCTTGTTTAGCTACTATAACTTCTAGAGGTGTTTCTAAACATTCAGAAGTAAAATTTCTATTCTTAAGAAGACTTTCAGATATGAAAGATCTAGTTGCACTAGAATCAAATAAAGCATATACTTCAATTGGATTAACCAATATCTTACCTGAAACCACGTTGTCAGACAGTAGGGCGTCCTGAGCAGTCATATTGTAAGTCCTAGCTTGAGGTCGGCTAGCTACCATATTAGGTCCTGTTAAAGGGGGTTTACCCTGACTCTTTTTCTGAGGGCATGAAGTGGAGATATGGCCTTCCCGACCACAAATAAAACATCTCCTTGTAGTTCCAGCTGCACGACTAATTCCTTGTGGTTGATAAAATTGCGGAGGATACCTTGGTTGGGAAACCATTGGTGCCTGATTTGGACAATTACTGGCAGTATGCCCAGATTGTTGGCATTTGAAATAAAAATCAGTTCGTATTAAACACTGGGAAGTTTCATGGTTCCTTCCACATTTACCACAAATAACAATCCTCCTTTTGTTCTCGTTTAAATCCGCACTGAAATTTCTTTTTCTATTATTATTATACCTATTCCCTTTCCCTTGTTTCATTACAACCAAATTTGTTTGTGGTTTTCCTTGTCCTCCCATCCTTTGATTAAGATTGTGACTAAAATAACTTTCTTTCTTCTGTCCTTCCCTGCGTTTCTCCCAATTGAATTCCCGCAGTAACTTGCCACTTTTCTCTGCTACCTTTGACCTTTGAACCACTTCAGCATAGTTATTTAGACATAGAATAGCAATCTTATCATGCAACCATGGATTTAATCCATGCTCAAACCTTCTAGATTTTCATCTCTCCGTATCTACCAAATGTGGAACATATCTTTGAAGTTCATTAAACTTCTTCTCGTATTCTTCCACAGTCATGCTCCCTTGTCTTAACTTTAAAAATTGTTTTTCTAGCTCATCTGCAGCACTGGTTGGAAAATACTGGCTATAGAAAAATTCTTTAAATTGGGACCAGGTGACAATTTGTTCAATTTCAGGATCTGCTTGTTCATTCCTAACTGCCAATCTCCTAGTCACTTCTAATCATTTAGTATTCTCCCACCAATAACTAGCTTCTTCTTTCAATAGATAAGTAGCATATTCCGTCTTAAGATCATCAGTTACTCCCTCTATACGAAAAGCTATCTCTATTTCTTTAATCCAAATTTGAGCGGCAGTGGGACCTTGTTAGTGCAATATAAGCACAAGTGTTTGTAGAAGGGGGGGATGAATACAAACACCTGAAACTTTTCGCTCTTTTAAACTTAAAAGTGCTTACTGGAAAACAGTTGTAACAAACAGAAAAACTAAAGAAATGAACACACAGATTCAAGTTAAAATAGTTATATTAAAACTTGGAGTTTTTCTGAAAATCTGTATAATCACAAATGTGATTTACAGCTACAAATTTCTGCAAATAAAATTTACAGCTTCTCACACTCACTAGCTACTAAAACTTTCTCTGAAAAATAAATCTCTCACGAAATATATTTTTGAGCTTCCTAGTGTTGTGTGCTTCTTTGTTTGTTTGATCTGTTGGATAGATTCAATCTCTTTCTGTTTCTCTATTTTTGTAATGAGAACTCTTTTGCTTATATGTTGATCAGTTGATGAAATCACGTGCTAGTGACGTGCTGCTTTTCTCACCTTAGCCGCAAGTATGTCACATCGTAGCCCTATGTGTCAGACTGCTGCATGCTTTGTTGCTTCTTTTTCTTCCCCTAATCTGTGAGCATTTAATGCGAGAGAGTTCTCATTGGATCAAAAACAAACTTCAAAAAATATCTTTCCATTTGATATTTCTTGCTTCTTAAACACGTTACGTTGATTTCCGTGTAAGAACTGATGACGGATGCATGCTGTCATAACTATCCACTGGCTGCCAGCCCTGATGGACTTTGATCAGTGCTTCTGGATCCCCTGATGCTTATTTACTGGATCAGGGCTTCAACCTTCACTTGAGTTTCACTCAGTGCTTCTTGATCCTGATGGTTATGACTGACGGCATACACTGATGGCTTCCACTGATGTCATGTTGGTCATTCCCCCTGACGGGTTACCTTGACGGGTTTGCCTGACACTGACATGTCCTGAAGTGTTTCCCTGACGGATTGGTCTGCCCTCGTCATACGCTGACAGGTTCCCCTGATGGGTTCCCCCTGATGGGTTCCCCTGATGGGTTCCCCCTGATGGGTTCCCCTGATGGGTTTCAATCAACGCAACTTTGTTTAGAATTTCTGACGTGCGGAACACTTTGAGTGTTTACTAATAGCATCAGACATTCTTCTTCATTTTGTCAAGTCCTTTGAATGTTTCTGTTTTTTGACTTGCCTTGTGAAGTTATTGACCATCCACTGATGAATAAGTTTATCATCAGCGGATGCAAAACTTGTGCTGATCTTAAGGTTTATAAAATACCTCAAGTATTTATAGTTTGCACAATTTATTACATAATTATCATCATCATCATCATCATCATTTATATCTAACAATCTCCCCCTATTTATGTTTATCAATTTGATAACCATAAATCCCTAGATGCACTGATGATGATGTCAAAACCAATACTAAATACATGAAAGAATTTTGAATGAATTAATAAAAGAATTTATGTGCAAGTATTTTCCTATATCTATTACAAAAAGAATGTTGTATTAGACATCAGGATCCCTTTTCCTTTTTGTTGAGACAAAGGGCAATGGAGGACTTGATTCAATCGGTTGAGAGTCACTTCCAAGGCCTTGTCTTTTTTGCTTTGGGTTTTGATCAGGAATCCTTAGTCTGTTGTCTTCTCCTCCTGCTTCCAGTTGCTCCAGCTCCTTTTGAAGAAGTTTTCTGAAGTTGACTATGTTGACATTTCTGCTGGATTCCAAAGCTTCAAGGACAAATTTTATTTCTTGAACATTGGCTGTAGCATGTTGTGACCAGTAGAAGGTAATGATCTCCCCTTTTTATTTTTGAATTGAACACCCATGGGGCTAGTGATCATTTTTGGATATTCTTTAAATCCCTTCACTGGTGGCACATTCCTTTCTACAGTGTTCCCATCATCAGCTTTCGTTTCTTCAATCTCCTTCAATACTCTCTGAATCAGCAGGACTCTGAACTTGATGTCATGTTCATTTTTGTGATTAGCTATTTGACTTAGAACATGCATCGGTTCCTCCAGGTTTAGGCCATCAACTTCTTTGATCCTTATACTTTTCTCCTGCCCATAAGTGGATCTATAGAATAATTTCAGTGGACTTTCCAATGCTGTGGGCAGGCTCCTTTCATTGTTGATGGCTCTCCTCAGCCTATCAATTATCCTCCTTAAGTCTTTGTTAGCCTGCGAGGATCTTGGAATCAGATTTAGGACCAGTCCTAATTGCTCAGCATCCATTCTCTTGAACCAGTCCATTGCTACATTGAATTCTAACCCACTCTTCAGTTGAACTGTTATTAGCTAATCCCTTCTATTGTTGAACCTGACATCTATGCTTTTTATGGAGAACATAAATTCCAGGTTTTTACGCCTTTCTTCTTTGAGAAATTTAGCTAGAGTGGGTGGACCATATTCTTTGATAATAAGAGAAGGTGCTTTGTCCTTAGCTTTAAATGACTTCTTTGTAGTGACATCAGGGTCTTCAATTTTCTCTTGATTTTTATCCCCAGATGCACTTTTAGGGTTCTGTAATCTTCTTGGCTGAGGTTTCCTGGAGGTCCTGGGCCTGACACTCTTCTTCTTCTTTGCTTCTTCCTCTTGTTCATTTGCCATTTCCCTCTCTTCTTCTTCTTGAAGTTGCTGTGCAAAGATTGCATCAGCTTCTACTAACTTTTTATCTTGAGGGTAGACCAGCTCCACTTTTCCATCTATTACAACTTCAATGGGTGTTGGAAAATAGGCTGTCTTCATGGCATCTCCAAGTAGCTTAGGTCCTGATTGAATGTTGGATTTCTTCTTGGGTTCTTCAATCAGGATACCCTTGCCTTTATCGTTGGGATTTGGAGCAGGAACAGGAGCAGTCACATCCCCTGATTGTTGATTTGAATTCTCAACAACATCCCCTGACGACTGCTTGGTTGATTTCTCCCCCTTTTTGACAGCATCATCAGTGGGAGTTGAGAGTCGGGAGATGACTTGAAGAACTTGTTGCAGAGTGCCAGCCATGGAATGTTGCAGAGTTTCCATGCTGGTCAGTTGGGAAGTGAGATCAGCTAGCTTCTTGTCAACAGTGTCAACGTGTTTCTTCATTCTGTGGAAAGTCTGGCTGGTGACAAGGGAGTCGACAACTTGCTGTACATTTTGTATCTTTGAAGAAAAATGTGTATACAATTTTTGATTTTCTATATCTATTGTCTGACCAATCATGATCTGTGACTTTAACACTTTGATTAAGATTGGATTAGTAGTTCTAGCTAATTCTTGTTTTAGTAACTGTACAGTGTCAGACATCTGGTTCTGTCGAAAGTATAAATCAACTCCGATGAACTGGGAAAAATCATCTTGTGGAGCATCATCTTCATCACTCTCAGAGGTAGAAGTAATATTTACAGTATCTGTGTTTTCTCTATGTTCTTTATTTACAAGGATCTCATCCTTATCTCTCTCATCCTCTCCTTTTTCTTTGCTGTCTAAGGCATCACTCGTATTCTCTCCTTTTTCTTTGCCTACTAAGGCAGTACTCTCTTGTTCTCCTTTTGCCAAAGTCCTCTCAAGGGTTTGACTTTGCCTCTCTGCACTAAGTATTTTCTCAGTCTCACTCAAAATTGTCCTAGAGGGGCTCCTATGGGCGTGGTAATCATCAACTGTGACCAGTTCAAGTGATGTATGTACAGATTCTGGTTCCACAATTATGATAGGAGTAGGAGAAGAAGTAAAGTGTGTATGTATAATTGGAGAAGTGTATGTTTCTATAGAGGAAGTATATACAATTGGGGGTACATAAAGAGTTATAGTTGTAGTATGTACAGTAGAGTCTATGTCCGCTGTTTGATCATCAGTGTTTGTATCAAGTAAAAATGAGTCAACCATGTGAGAGTGGTAACTATCAAACACTGTGTCCGAGAGTGTTGGCTACTCCACGAATTGAGAATGTGGAGAATCTGATTGTATGACACTTAATGTTTGTGTCATTATATCTGAAGAAATTTGAGGAACAGAGAAAGAAGGAAGTGGTGTAGATGGGAGTGTTGGTTGAATCACTGAATGAGGAGGTGATTCATCAAAAGATGTTGTAGAAGAATGCTTATGACTTATGTCGATCTTATTGAGAAGCTTCTGAGCTACAACATCTTGAGTGGTGTGTGCACTCACTGTGGAGGATATCTGCAAGTGGCTCTCATAGACCCTGATGGTAGGTTCATCAGTGTCTATGGTTAGTGTATGTGCCTCACTCAGCTGTGTCCCTGGTTGGGGACTATTTTCAATAACTAATTCCTTTTGAGAGGAACTAGTTAGAAATATGTTTAATTCCTTATCAAAAGCAACATCCTTTTGAGAGGATACTGCCTGGTCAGGCTGTTGGGTAACACTCGTGGCTCCCTTCTTCTTCTTACGCCTGTAGCCAATCACTCTCTCTCCTTGCTCCCCCTCAGTTGTTGTGGTAACTTCACTGGGTTTTCTTTTAATCCCAACAGTCTTTTGGGAGACTGTGGGTTGGGTTGTTGAGAGTGGTTGTGAAGAAATTGGTTGTTCTACTTGGGTAGGCAGAGAGGTGGTTGATTTCTCTACCATAGTTGATGAAGGTGTAGAATGTACAGTTTGAGAAGTAGAAGGTGTAGAATTTACTACCTGTACCATATGCAATGGAAGTGCCAACGGTTCAGCTGAAAAAGATTTCTTTATTATTTCTAAAAACAGTTTCTTTGTTTGCTTGTATGTCTGTACAGGTATATCATTCTCAAAAGAAAAATTAGTAATCTGATCTTTAATAATCATGTACAAAAATCTAGCATAATATACTTCAGATTTCCTATTATTAAAATTACCTAATTTATTTACAAGATCATCAAAAATTATTTTACCTATATTTATATTTACATTTCTAATTATTGCAAATGCTATTTTTAAAGTTAAAGAGGTAATAACCTCAAAGTTAGAACATTTACTTAAGAACACCTTGGTGATGGTGTCGAAGAAATAAGAAATCTCCCTCTTCACTTTCACCCTCTTGAGATCCTTGAACTTTAACACTGCGTTGGGAGCAGCGTTATAGCCCAGTTCCCTCAAGAAATCCAGCAGATCTGCATCACTGGGTACATCCACCAGATCTTGAGTAGGTAGCCCCAAAACAGAGTTATGTCTGGAAGGAGTTATTTTCCCTTTCTCAGACGAAACTTTAAATGAGATACCCTTGACCACATCAGGCTTGGTGGTGGAGTACATGAACTTGGCACTGGTCCAAAGTTGTGACAATGCCTTCCCCGACATTTCTTCATCGGTAAAGATGGCTTTACTATACTCAGAGTTGAGCAGATAGTTCATTATCGATTTAAAGCATTCACTTACCTCATCAATGTCAGAGAAGCCCACGTAGTTTGTGGGTGGGACTGTCAACTTCCTCTGAATTTGTTGTCGTGCCATGGATGCTTTGAAGATTTGAAGTTCTAGGGTTTCTGTAAAGACGAGAGAAAAAAAAAACTCGAGCAAATATCAGGTAGAGATTAAATGTTTTGGGGAGTTTCAAAAAGTAGGAGAGATAGAGTATTAATACCTACCTATTGATGTTTGAAAACTTCTCCTGAAAATACACTATCAGGGAGTCAGTTCAGTTTCTGTGACACGTCATCAGTGAGAGAAGAACTTAATGATGAGCTGTCATCACTTACCTGACCTTGAAACCCGATGCAGAAATTTTTTTTGTTTTTTTTAAACTTACCCTGATGATTCACTGTATGTACATACCCTGACCTAATGCATAAGATGGACACCCTGACCTTAACGCACAGGTCGGATACCCTAACTCTGACGCACAGGTCGGATACCCTAACCCTGACGAACAATATTAACACCCTGACCCTAATGCGTCTTTAAGGAAGCCCTGACCCTGATGCATAAGTTAAAACACAAACAAAACAACAAAATGCAGAATATACAAGTATATACATATTTACAATTTGAACATATATAACCACATATCAATTTATTTTATCCAGAACTTATGAAATGAGTTAGGAATACCAAATGTTAGGAGTTTGACTCTGACCCTGATTCTGTTTCCACCTTCTTGATATGGTCAATAATTTGTTGAGATACTTCTGATTTAGCACGTTGAAACTTTACCCAAGTGTATCTGGTGTAGTCATCCACAATGACCATTGCAAATCTTTTCTTTGACACTGACATAATGTTGACAGGGCCAAAAAGATCCATATGTAACAATTGAATTGGATCTTTGATCATGGTGGCTTCCTTGCTGACAAAGGATGATTTCCTTTGCTTCCCTTGTTGACATGCTAAACATAATCCTTCTTGGATAAACTCCATTTGGGGTATTCCAGTTACCAATTCTCTCTTCACTAGATCATTAATTGACTTGAAGTTCAGGTGAGAGAGCTTCTTGTGCCATAGCCTACTTTCATCAAGAGATGCCCTACTGTTGAAACATGATTCTCCATTTACTGAATTAAAATCAGCAACATAGAGATCTCCTTTTCTTATCCCTGACAAAACTAGCTTCCCATCACTTTCATTTGAGATAAGGCACTGATCTCCTTTGAAGGAAGTGATGAATCCTTTGTCACTTAGTTGACTTATGCTTAGCAAATTGTGCTTGAGCCCATCAACCAGTGCTACATTTTCAAATGAGACATTCCTATTTGCTGCTTTGCCATAACCAAGAGTTAGTCCTTTGCTGTTATCACCAAATGAAATTACTGGACCAGCCCTTTCTTGGAATTCTGTGAGCAGGGCTTTGTTTCCTGTCATGTGCCTTGAGCAGCCACTATCTAGAAACCAGATTTGACTGCTTTTGACCTTTCTCTGCACACAAGAAAATATTTAAATTGTTTTTGGTACCCAATTTGTTTTGGGTCCTCTAGGTTTAGTCACAGTGATAGGTAATACAGCTTTTTCTTTATTGGTGACTTTTGGTTTTGGCAAATTTAACACTTTCTCCTTTTTAGGAGCTTCAATGTATGCTTTTGATTTCTCAACAGTTATCTTGCCTTTATCCTTGGAGGAGCAGGCTTTAACAGTTGGTAAATCATCAGCATACAAAATTGTGTCAGTCAAAATTTGTGGTTTTTCTTTGCATTGAAAAGATAAATGATTACAGTTACCACAATTCCAGCACACTTTTCTAGGGGCTTCATGAATGGAAGAATAATTACTAGTTTTATTAACACCTAGCTTACCATTTCTATTCTTCTTGCTTTCCCCTGACAGGCCTTTTTCCCTTAACGGACTACTACGGCCTGATGCACTCTTTTCCCCTGACGACTGTGTATCCACTGATGCATAGTCTAGTTCTTTCTTAACTGGAGGGTTGAGT
This sequence comes from Centella asiatica, assembly GCA_014636745.2. NCBI lineage: Eukaryota > Viridiplantae > Streptophyta > Magnoliopsida > Apiales > Apiaceae > Centella > Centella asiatica. Next base: position 10,501,663 of record CM025787.1, on the reverse strand, counting down.
GCTTTGGTAAGAATAAGTTTCTTGCCTCTCCCACCACTAGTGGAAGCTCCACTTACTGGGAAAACATTCCCTGATTCTAGCTTTGTGCCTGCCTTAACAAACTTGATAGGTTGTATTGGCCTTTTTCCAAAGCTAGCTGTCATCTCAACCTCAATGGGAGGTTGCTGCACTTGAGTCTCTTCATAGCCCAAACCAGATTTTGGATCAGATTTTTGACTGTTCAAACGATCCTCCAGTTTCCTGCTAGACTCATTCCATCTCTTAATGAATTCCCTTTCTTGACTAAGAAGGTTCGAGGTCCATTCCTCTCTTTTGATAGCACATTCAAGAAGATTTTTAGTCCTTGAGACTTCTTTTTCAAGACTCTGAAGTCTGGAGTTTTGTGATTCTAAAAGAGTGTTCCTAGCAGATAACTGTTCATTTATTTTCTGCACTCTCTCAGTTTCAGCTACAACACTCCTCAGGGTGTCATAGAGATCCTTTATCTCACAAGCCATTTCCTTAACAGTTTTAACACAATCAGTTTTAGACATGTTAGAGGAAATTTCGAGGCTTACCTGTGAGCTGCTACTGTTAGTGGATGAGGCCATCAGGGCTAGGTTGACATATTCTTCATTTTCTTCTTCATCAGAGTCAGCCCAGTCCTTTCCCTCTGCAATATATGTTTTTCCCTTCTTGTTTGCATTAAAAAGGTCAAAGTATTTCTTCTTGTAGTCCACAACAGCTTCTTTGTTTCTGGATTCACCATCTTTTGTGGCCTTGCGACACTCATTTGCAAAGTGACCTAGCTCATTGCATTTGTAGCACTTTATTCTTGATTTGTCAATAGAGTTTTTCGTGCTATTGGGTTTCCTTGCTGAAAATCTTTTAGATCTCGAAGGCTTTTGGAATTTCAGCTTGGAAAACCTTTTTGCAAGAAAGGCCATGGTTTCATCCAGCTCCTCTAACGCTTCCGGAGTATATTCTTCCTCCTTGAAGTCAACTTCTTTGTCCCCTTCTATGTCAACATCTTCTAGTTGCTGCTTCATCAAGACACTTGGCCTTGCTTCTTGTTTATCCTTCGTGGCAGCCATTAGTGCTACAGATTTAAGCTTTCTAGCATCCCCTGACATTTCAGATCTTTGTTGAACCTCAAGTTCATATGTCTTTAGGGTGCCATAAAGCCTATCCAAGTCTAGAAGATTCATGTCCTTGGATTCCCTGATGGCTGTTGTCTTAAGATCCCATGATATGGGAAGGGCTCTCATGAACTTTCTGTTCACAACCTTGTTAGCATAAGCCTTCCCATATAATCTCAGGTCATTTACCAACCTGTTAAATCTGTCGAACATTTCAGTGAGTGTTTCACCATTCTTCATTGTGAACCACTCATACTGTTGTGTCAACAGCTGCAGTTTATTTTCCCTCACTTCCTCAGTACTATCACAAAGGATTTGTATGGTATCCCATATAGATTTAGACGTGGTAAGATTCATGATACTATTCAGCATATCATCGTCTAAACCATTATATAAGATCCTAGTGACTTTAAGATCCTTTTTCACCTTTTCTCTTTCCTCTATCGTCATTTCGTCAGTTGTCTTTGGGACAAGCTTTTCAGGAATACTGACTCCATTAACGACTTCGATAGGAATGAGCTTCTTGGGAACATGAGGTCCTTCTTCTAGAATCTGCAAATATTCATCATCAATAGCTCTAAGATGAACTATCATTCTTTGTCTCCTGAATAAGTATTTGCCCCTTTCCAACATAGGGACTTTACTGTTTCCAGCTTTGTTGGCCATAGATAATGATCGATTTTAGCAAGTGAAATCTGCTAAGAGGCTCTAATACCAATTGTTAGTGCAATATAAGCACAAGTGTTTGTAGAGGGGGGGGGGGGGGGGATGAATACAAACACCTGAAACTCTTCGCTCTTTTAAACTTAAAAGTGCTTACTAGAAAACAGTTGTAACAAACAGAAAAACTAAAGAAATGAACAGTCAGATTCAAGTTAAAATAGTTATATTAAAACTTGGGGTTTTTCTGGAAATCTGTATAATCACAAATGTGATTTACAGCTACAAATTTGTGCAAATAAAATTCACAGCTTCTCGCACTCACTAGCTACTAAAACTTTCTCTGAAAAATAAATCTCTCACGAAATATATTTCTGAGCTTCCTAGTGTTGTGCGCTTCTTTGTTTGTTTAATCTGTTGGATAGATTCAATCTCTTTCTATTTCTCTATTTTTGTAATGAGAACTCTTTTGCTTATATGTTGATCAGTTGATGAAATCACGTGCTAGTGACGCGCTGCTTTTCTCAACTTAGCCGCAAGTATGTCACATCGTAGCCCTATATGTCAGACTACTGCATGCTTTGTTGCTTCTTTTTCTTCCCCTGATCTGTGAGCATTTAATGCGAGAGAGTTCTTATTGGATCAAAAACAAACTTCAAGAAATATCTTTCCAGTTGATATTTCTTGCTTCTTAAACACGTTACGTTGATTTCCGTGTAAGAACTGATGACGGATGCATGCTGTCATAACTATCCACTGGCTGCCAGCCCTGATAGACTTTGATCAGTGCTTCTGGATCCCCTGATGCTTATTTACTGGATCAGGGCTTCAACCTTCACTTGAGTTTCACTCAGTGCTTCTTGATCCTGATGGTTATGACTGACGGCATACACTGATGGCTTCCACTGATGTCATGTTGGTCATTCCCCCTGACGGGTTACCTTGATGGGTTTGCCTGACACTGACATGTCCTGAAGTGTTTCCCTGACGGATTGGTCTGCCCTCGTCATACGCTGACAGGTTCCCCTGATGGGTTCCCCTTGATGGGTTCCCCTAATGGGTTTCCCCTGATGGGTTCCCCCTGATGGGTTTCAATCAACGCAACTTTGTTTAGAATTTCTGATTTACGGAACACTTTGACGGTTTACTAATAGCATCAGACATTCTTCTTCACTTTGTCAAGTCCTTTGAATGTTTCTGTTTTCTGACTTGCCTTGTGAAGTTATTGACCATCCACTGATGAATAAGTTTATCATCAGCGGATGCAAAACTTGTGTTGATCTTAAGGTTTATAAAATATCTCAAGTATTTACAGTTTGCACAATTTATTACATAATTATCATCATCATCATCATCATTTATCTCTAACAGACCTCCATCACCATTAAAAGTAGGTGGACAACTATTGGTAAAATCCTTAAATGTCACCCTCCTAGATTGTACTTGTGGAAGTACTTGGTTATTGTTATTCTGGAAGGCTTCCTTAATCATATTTACTAACATGACAAAAAGATTTTCCTGGTTATCCTTTTCTAGGTTGCTATTCAGGTTGGGGTTCTCTTGGTCAGCTTGGTTGGTAGCTTGACGAGTTCGAGGTTTTCCTCTTGGAGCCATCCTATAAATTAAGAAAAATATAAACTTACTATCGAAAGTTCCTTCTTTCTCTTCAAAGAATAACATGTATACAAAAAGGAAAGAAAGAATTCTAAATTAAACCATCAAAATATATATATTAAGTAACAAAAGTTACATTATAGCAAATTTGTACAATAAAGCTTCCTCGTTACAACATTAAACAAAAACATAACAACATTGACTATTACTAAAGCCTAATACAAGGGTTGGGAATCAAGTTCACTCATTGTTCTGCGAGCAAAACGACATGCTCCTTCGACCTTCTCTATAAGGTTATACATCAACTGATCTCGATCTGCTATAGTGGGTTAGAGCAGCCTAAAATAATGACTAACCGAGATCACAACTTCTGTCAAGGTCTCAATGCGAACTAAGGACACATCCTGAAATGATACCCTCCAAAGGTCCAACAGTCTGCTAGTTCTTTGTTGAGCCATCGACTGACGCATCATAGTGGTATTACGTGTTGCCAACTCTGATTGTGTCATACGGATTCTGCGTTGAAGGTAATAACAGAATCCATTTGGAATAGGCAAAGGTACTGAATTTTCTGGTGGTGGTACTGCAGGTGCAACATTTGATAGGGTAACTGGGGTAGAAACAGTGTGTGGAGTGGCTGACACCGTAGGTAATGTGTGCCTATCAGCAGGGGAACCTCTTATTTGGGAAGTATCCAAAGTTGGAGAATTTGTTTGATCATGGGGTGAGGAAGGATTCTTCATGTGAACTGAGAAACTTGACCCCTCAAATGGGTTGGTTGGGTTTTGCTTAGTTCCCTCAGGTTCTGCAGACTCCTTAACATGTTTATTAGAACCTCTAGGTATTTTAAAATGAAAAACCTGAGTTGGTTTATTCACTCTTTTGCGAGGAGTCACTCGCCAACAAGCACCTACCCTCCCTCGGTTGGCATCCAAGAGATGGTGTTTACTAGGCTTGAAAGGTCGAGCAACATTACTTCTAGGGATATACTCTTGCTCTGAACTTTTAATCATAGGTGCCTTGCCCTTATCTACATGTCCGGGAGTAGATGGATTCATCTATAAAGGAAACATAGCTTAAACCAATGTCAACTTAACATTTATAATAAAGATCTAGCGTACATATTACTACTGCAACAGAAACTACAATAAATACAGCATGAATTGATCTATCTTATAACCTTATATCTTATCTAATAACCCATAAACAATCGAGACTCAACTTAGACATCTATTTCTTATTCAGCTCTCTTTATCCTTTCAGTCATTTCCTTACTTTACTAAATCCCAATTTCTATTTTCCAGCAGAGAACAAGTCTCATAGTTGGTGCTTGGCTGCTGTTGCTCTGATACCAACTGTGGCACCCCCGAAAATACCCCAAGCCGGGCCCCGGACACTGTCAGCGATTTGGGTGACAGTCCCCGAGATCCCTAGGCTGGAACCCCGGGCTGCACCAGAAAACTACAACACAACATCACAACAACAAAACAAATAACACAGCCAAGCATTAACAACATACCTGTGGGAAATATATTCCCAAATACATCATTAAAAATCTTAAGGTCCACATTATCTTACAAAACCTCAAAGCTTGAAAATAAACAAGCTGCAGCGGAAATAAAACTTTATATGGCTCATACGGCCTTACAACTTAAACATACTTAAGCAATTCTCTCATTCCCTCTCTTAGGGGACTCAACCTTCACGACATAACCTGAAAAACATTCATAGCATTCCACATGAGCGTTTACGCTCAGCAAATATATATTCATAAGCTAGAAGAAAAGATAATTCAAAAGCTTTAGTATTCATTGAGGTTGGGCGAAGCAATGCCAACACCTCCTGAAAAATCAATCAACGTGTATCATTTAGGGTTCCCGAGTGATATCAAGGGGTTGACCCTCTCTCAATAAATCAAGATTCGTCGTTTACTCATCAGATAATGTATCACATGGCCAGACTGATCATTATCTGACTACCTTACATAATCAAATTTCATCCCAGCTGGTCGGCCTGGCCGTTTAATTCATCATTTGACATACGTAGTCCTTCGTAGAAAGCATATGGTCTGCGGAAAGTCTCATTACCGATGCCTTGCCTCGGTCTATCATTCTTTATCATCATTGGCCAGAATACCAGGCGAAAGTATTCAACAGCCCCTTAACTTTCCATATGGATATATCTTCTTGTAAACATTTTCTCAATTTTGAATAGCCTTAACGTGCTGAACAATTAAAAGCAGCGACTGCCAACAACACATTGGTGTGCTTAACAATTAAAAGACAGTGATCATCACAAGCAGAACTATATATCCATACAGAAGTTACTTGGGTGTGCATACAAGTCCATGACTTGCAACACCCAAACATCATCTTTATCATCATTTGGTGTGCTAGGAACTTTAAACAACTAGCAAGCACCCAATAACACATAGTTCAAACATCAACATTTTTTCACGCACATCGGATTCAATGATCGTACGTTACTTAATCATAAAAGAATTCATCATCATACATAGGCATTAACATCATTCATTTATGTAAATCGAATCAATGATTCTACGTAATCAGTAAGAAAGATAGTGGAGTGAATATATACTTGCCTTGGTCCTTAGCTAGATTCACTATACCGGTTGAAAAAGAAGGGGTTCTGTAAAATATCATTGTTGGTATATCATGAGAAATCCATACTTTAAAGATGGCTATTCATATAGAAAATGGTTATCAGGGCATGAGGTTGCCCATCGGGGAAAAATTTCACTCGTCAGAGACTATTTAACTCATCAAAGACTGCTGACGTCATCTTTACTCATAGGAGACTAAGGTTGACATCATCATTAAAGACTAACATATATCTCATCAGAGACTATGGATGACGTCATCATGGACTAAACTTAGCCTGTCGGAGACTAAGGATGATGTCATTGGAGACTATTAAACCCATAAGAGACTGATGACGTCATCTTAACTAATCGGAAACTAAGGGTGACGTCATCATTAGAGACTAATTATTCCTTCATCAGAGACTACAGATGATGTCATCGGGGACTAAACTTAGCCTATCGGAGATTAAGGATGACATCATCAGAGACTAATTATCTCAACAGGGATTGATGATGTCATCTTAACCCATCGGGGACTAACATTTCAGAGACTGATGCTGACGTCATTAGAGACTAATATCAACACAGTCGGGGACTGATGCTGATGTCACCAGAGACTAATATCAACACAGTCGGAGATTGATGCTGACGCTATCAGAGACTAACAATATCTCATTAGAGATTAAAAATCATCTCATCAGGGACTAAAAATATCTCATTAGAGACTAACAATATCTCACTAGAGATAAAAAATCATCTCATCAGAGACTAAAAACATCTCATCAGAGACTAACATTAGAGCTTGTCTCTACTACGATGGAAAATCTTACAATAACAAACTCAACCTAGGATGCCTTATGAACATGAATATGCAGAAGAACGCAGCCTTACTTTCAAAGCTTTATTCTTCCTTGAAAACTTAGTATGCACGACTAATACACTCTGATGACATACAAAAAGAAACAAACAAAGGAGAACTTAATATTCTTACTTCCTTGGTTGACGAAAGAGATCAAAACCTGATTGAAAGTAATCGTCCAAAAGAAAGAACTTGAAATTAAACGGAGATGGTAAGTTTAAAGAAAAACTTTGGAAAAAGGAAATCTTTAGAAAAGAGACTGAAATGTTCCTCCGAATGAGGTATTTATAGTAGGCTGAGATTAAGCTTTGAAATAAAATGATTGGTTAAACTGGACGGTGAAAACGGCTGCTCATCATGATTCTTAGCAGCTAAGCATCTTAATAAGCCTGTTGTCCTACATGCACATACGTTTAATCCACTTGATGACACACAAGCAGCTTATTAATCAGAATAACATACGTACACAATGATGTCATCATACTTAGGCTCTTAAGTCCTTCATGAAATTTAACCAGTCTGGACACAAAGCTTCTTCAACCAATTACGAATGTCACCAAACATAAACATCATTGCTTATCCTTGCAACCAACAATCAAACAACAATAACCCCTTTAATGGGTCCGAAAATATTTAGACATTTAAAAACATCATATATTAACTATACACGTTAATATATATAGAGGAAAAGAAAAAAAATAAAATATGAATAAATAAATTATTTATAGATAAACAAATTTTTCGGGTCGTTACAATAAACGCTTATGTGGAATGTTATGAATGTTTTTCAGGTTATGTCGTAAAGGCTGAGTCGCCTAAGAGAGGGAAGGATAGAATGGCATAAGAATGTTTAAGTTGTAAGGCCTTATGAGCCATCTAAAGTTTTGTTTGCGCTGCAGCTTGTTTATTCTCAAGCTTTGAGGTTTTGTAAGATGATGTGGACCTTAAGATTTATAATGATGTATTTGAGAATATATTTCTTGCATGAGTGTTGTAAATGTTTGGCTGTGTTGTTGTTGTGATGTTGTGTGGTAGTTTTTCTGGAGCAGCCTGGGGTTCCAGCTTGGGGATCTTGGGGACTGTTACCCAAATCGCTGACAGTGTCCAGGGCCCAGCTCGGGGGATTTCCGGGGGCGCCACATTATTCTTCTTGTTGATGACTTCGAAGTATTTCTTTTTGTAGTAGTCATCATCCTTCTTGACTTCTCTAGTCTGTTTCACAGACTTTTGCTTGTTACATTTCTTTGATCCGTCAATAACACCAGAGTGCACAGGCTTCCTTGTTGGTGCTATCTTTCTGAAGTCCTTGCCCTTCTTGAATCTTAGCTTTTTGAATTTTCTTGCCAAGAAGACCATGGCTTCATCAGCAGCCTCTTGTTCCTTTCAAGTGTAGATTTCTTCATCTTCACTATCCATACTCTCAGCTCCACTTGCCTTAGCTTCACTTTTCTCTTCAATGAGAACTGTTTTCCTATGAAGCTTCTTGCTCGAACTCCTAGCCACAAGTGCCATTGATTTTTCATTTCTATGGCCTTGACTTAGACTTTCTCTTTGTTGAACCTCTAACACATAAGTTTTGAGGTTCCCATAGAGCTTCTCCAAGGATATTGAGCTCATATCTTTGGTTTTGCTTATAGCTGTAGTTTTGGCATCCCAACTCTTTGGCATAAGTTTTGCTAAAGATCCTGAAGTCATTAATTAACCTATTGAATCTATCAAATAAGCTTGTTAGAGACTCACCAGGTTTGATTGTAAACAGCTCATACTGTTGGATCAACAAGGACTACTTGTTTTCCCTTACTTCCTCAATCCCTTCACACAACACTTGTATTGTCGTGCAGACTTCTTTGGCAGACTCACAATTAATAACACTATTAAACATGTCATTGTCCAAACCATTATAGAGAATGGTCATGACTTTAGCATCCTTCATGGAGTCTTTTTTTTCTTCAGTTGTCATGTCTTTGGGACTTTGGGGATTAAATGCTCAGGGACTACTTTGCCATCAATTGTTGCCAAGGGAACAAGCTTCATTGGTGTAGGAGGTCCTTCTTCCAAGATTGTTTAAAGGAAAGATCTGTAGATTTGACATGCATGTATATCCTTCTCTTCCATAAGAAATACTCCTCCCTTACCAACAGTGGGATCTTCACATTTCCACTTTCGTTACTCATCTTGATCGTCTAGTATGTATGTTTACTAGAAAGCTCTAATACCAATTGTTAGTCTCGGATGAGTAATTGTAGAAGGGAGGATTGAATACAATTCACAAATTTGTTCCCCAATGTAAAGATCACATTACAATCTAAAAATATATTGCAGAAATAAAAACACAATAGATTGTATTAATCAATAAAGAATATGTTTTATTGATTTTAGAATCTGAAATTACAATCTGGTATTCAAAATTGATACCAGCTTCGAAAATATGTTCAAGTATGAACAATTGCTATCTAGAAATAAATTTCTAGCTTCTCAAGTTATGAAAAATTTGCTTCTCAAATTCTATGAATTTGTTGCGTAAGAATATAGAGTGTATAAATTCTCTCTCTCTCTGTTTTTTGTATACTTCTGTAATCTATCTATGTAATTTATGTTGTGTATAAATATTGACTTGTATACTTTCCACACAACTTCTTTTTCTAATCTTTTCTGCTTTTTAACAACTACTCTGATCAATTGGAGCAGTTTCTCTTTATGAGCAGTTGTAACAACTTTATTACCTAACATCTCTGCTAAGTCACATCACTGTTACAAAATATCTTAGCTTTCACAGATCCGCTTCCCAACCTTATTAATCAAAATGTAACTTTGTTATGGATCTTTGGTCAGCTTCTATTTTATTGAGGAACTCTAGTAGAGGTGTGATGTGACAAGCCATTTATCCTTTGATATGACGTTATTCATCAATGAATATTTATCCCCTGACGAATTTGTCCCTTAATGAATTTGTTCATCAATGGATATTTATCCCATAACAATTTGTTCACTTATAGCTTATCCCCTGACCAACTTCGTATTTCTAATTTCACAGTCCTAACTGAGTTAGTAGACTATTGCAGTCACCCGTATATTATCCCATATAACATCTTCAATCTCTAATGATGATCATTCATTCATTGATGACCATTTAGTCTCTGATGCATTTAGTTTCTAATGTATTTAGTTCAACATTTGCTACTGCAGAATCTTCAGTTTGTGCAATACATCAGTTTGGTGCAGTACATCAGAGTTTGGTTCAGTACATTAGAGTTTGGTGTTGTACATCTCAGTTTGGTGCTGCACTTTAGAGTTTGGTGTTTCACATTAGAGTTTGGTGCTGCACATCAGAGTTTAGTGATACTCAAATTAGTTTGGCGATAGTCAAATGAGTTTAGTGACAGTCATTTGAGTTTTGCGACAATCAAATGAGTTTGGTGATAGTCATTTGAGTTTTGCGGCAGTCAAATGAGTTTGGCGACAGTCAAACGAGTTTGGCATCAGCCATTTGAGTTTGGCGATAGTCATTTATCCTTAGTGTCCGATAGTACACTACTGCAGCTTCTATTACAATTCCAAGTTCTAATAATTCTAAGTATTTATACATCATCATCAAATGTTATAATTACTAACAATATCATATCATGTATTAGGAGCTTGTTTCAACACATAAAGTGCTTTATCTAACCTATAGACATGGTTTGGAAACTTGGTGTAGCGGCCCCGAAAATCCCGGGCAGGGCTCCAGGCACTATCAAAAATTGTGTGACAATCCCCAAAGATCCCATGCTGGACTCCGGGCTCTGCCAGGAATTGAGAAAAGAAAACATCATAAACCAAGCATAAACATCATTGATTAAGAGAAATATACTTTCTAATACAAAACCATAATCCATGCGTTTATAATATGATCTAAAGGCATATAACCTTTTATTACAAAATTTTAAATATTTAGCAGCAGAAGTCTATAAATGGCCCATCTGGCCTTACAATTTAAATATTTCTATGATGACCTCTCGCTTTACTTTCCCTCTAAAGGTTATCCATAGGAGAGAGGTCAAGAAAATCTCGCTATGCCATTTTCTCTTTTCCTTTACTAGGTGACTAGACCTTCTTGACATAACCTGTAAAACATTTCATAATAATCCACATGAGCGATTTACGCTTAGCAAGTATATAATCATAAGCTGGGTAAGTTCAAGCAAAAAGAACTGATATTTCAAAGGCTTAAGTGTTTAATGAGGTTGGGCGAAACAAAGCCGACACCTCTAGGAATTTAATAACCACGAAATTTTAAGGGTTCCCGAGTGATAACAAGGGGTTGACCCTCTTCAATAAATAAATCTTGATTCTCCCTCTCTTCACCAGATAATGCATCATCTGACCAGCATGATCATTATCTGAGTTCCTCTTCATCAAATGTCATCCCAGCTGGTCAGTCTGGGCGTTTGACTTTGTCATGACATACGTAGTCACCGTAGAAAGTCTTGGTCTGCGAGGGTCTAAATACCTATGCCTCGGTTTTTCATTCACTGTCATTGGTCGTGGTGCCGAGGAACGCACCCACTAGCCCTTAACTACCCATATGGATATACTTTGCAAGTAGATGATAAGAGAATAGGCTTCTATATCCATATATGATTTTTCCTTTAGCGTGCCAGTGAATCAAAATAGCTAGCAATTACCCATTCATACTTAGTTCAATATGCAACATCTTTTCACGTACATCAGATCAAAGAATCGTACACTACTTATTCATGAAAAACATTGTCTTGTATAAGAACTAACATCAATTATTTACGTAAATCGAATCAATGAACTTACGTATTCAGTGAGAAAGAAGTAGAATGAGTATATACTTGCCTTGGTCCTTAGCTAATTTTAATTTCAACACACTGGCGCGTGAAAAGTTCTATAAAACATAATTATTGGTATAACATGAGCGATATATGTCTTGAAAAATAAATATAAAACTACATATAAACAGGGGATGGCCATCAGGGGACAACTTTGTCCGTCAGGGAATAATCCTCTATCAGGGGATAGTCATCAGGGGATGACTTACCCATCAGGGGATAACTATCCGTTAGGGGATAAGCTACCTGTCAGGGGATAACTATCCGTTAGGGGATAAGCTACTCGTCAGGGGATAACTATTTGTCTAAGAAATACATTTTTGGTCATCGGGGAATTGCTTTCGACCATCAGGGGATGGTCCTTTGGTCATCAAGGGGTAACCTTTCATCATTAGGGGGTAACCTTCAAACATGAGGGGATAGTCTATGACCATCAGGGGATGGTTTCGACCATCAGGGGATGAATTTTGTTTATCGCCAAACTTGTCAGGGACAATTTTAACTATCACCAAACTCTTTTGGCTGTCTCCAAACTCATCACCAATTTGTTTAGCCAGCGCCAAACTCAACGCTGAACTCGTCAATAGATAATTGTTCAGCACCAAACTCATTTGTTTAGCGCCAAACCCATCAGTGGATAATTGTTCAGTGCCAAACTTGTCGGAGACTAATCATTGATGCTCATCAGAGACTAACATCATTAGTCATCAGAGATTAACTTTTTTACTCATCAGAGACTAAGTTAGGACTTGTCTCTGCTACGATGGAAGACCTTTCATAAGTTCATGGATGATGCTTAATAAACCCACCTTAGAGTCCAACATAAACCTATTTTATGTGTGTACTACTTCTTTACACACACACAAATATGCAACAGAATACTACTGCAGCTTTTGAAAACTTTATTCCTTCTTGAACACTATCATGCTCGAATATTAATCTTAAATGTTCATGTATGTGAAACTAAAACAGAGTAGAGCAGAGTATAGGATTAATAAAGCTCTTACCTCTTCATCTCTAAGGAAGAAATTGAAAGCTTAGCTGCTCTAAAGTGATAATTGCTCAAGAGGAAGAACTTAAAATTTATGAAGATAGTGGGTTAAAGAAAAGTTCTAAGAGAGAAGAGATTAGAATTTTGTCTCAAAATGAGGTATTTATAGTGTTCTTAAATCGATTAGAATAGTAGGCTGAGATTATTCTTTGAGGTAAAATGATTGGTCAACTTGGGCGGTAAAAACGACAGCTCATCATAACACCTTAATAGCTGGTATAAAACCAAGCAACTATTATCTTACATGCAGCTTAAACTTGATCAACTGATGACATACATGCAGCTTATTAATCAAATAACCTCACACATATCTCCGGATAATCCTTTCCTTAAAACACATAACTCTTAAAGTTTACCTAACCATATCTTACTTATCCAGCCAATTTCCATTGATTGATTCATATATCCAAATCCTTCTGGTAGTTCCTCAACAAATTAAAATTGTTACTCAGCGTGTATATGTAATAATAATAATAATAATAATAATAATAATAATAATAATAATAATATTTTATCTCAAAGTATAAATTAATTATTTACATGGAACAAAATTAATCATTTATACAAAATATGAATTGAATTATTCATGGGCTAATTTTTATTTCCGGGTCGTCACAATTGGGATCTACAAAACCTAGTGATTGTTCAACATAGACCTCTTCTTCCAACTTTCCATTTAAGAAAACACTTTTAACGTCTATTTGGTACACCTTGAAGTTCTATAAACTACATAAGCCAAAAAAATCCTTATAGCCTCAAATCTTGAAACTGGTGTAAAGGTTTCATCAAAATCAATTCCCTCTTCTTAAGAATAACCCTTTGCTACCAGTTTTGCTTTGTTCCTTATGATTGTATCATTTTCATATAACTTGTTTCTGAAGACCCACTTGGCACCAACTATTGATCTATTTCTTGGTTTGGGCACCAGTCGCGACTTTGCTCCTTGTGAATTGGTTTAATTCTTCTTGCATGGCTATTACCCAGTCAGGATCTTGAAGTGCTTCTTTGATTTTCTTTGGCTCAATTTTTGAAAGGAAACTGAGATAAAGACACTCATTTTGTGTTGCACTTCTTGTCTTAGCTCATTCCTCTAAATCTCCAATTATTATATCTGGTTTGTGGTCTCTCAGTCATGGTCTTTCAGGTGGCAGATTCATTCTTGAAGATGAGGCTTTAGTATTTAGATGAACATTATCCAATCTAGTTGTTGGATCAAAGACTGCTCCCCCTAAACGAATGATTTCTTCATTGTTAGCTCCCCCTAAGTTATTAGTCCCTTCTTGACTATCAACTTCAATAGTCTCTAGTGTTCTATTAGTCTCTGATTGTGCACTTGTATTACTAGTCTCTTCTGGTTCATTTGTTGTTAATACTCTTGTCTTTGATGGAGTATTAGTCCTTGGCACTTCATGCACAACTATTAACTCCCCCTCACTAATTGAAAGGACATTGTCATCTTGGGGTTGTTCATCAGTCTCTGATGGGTCCCTCCATGCATCTAATTCATTCTCAAATCTAAGAGTTTCATGTAATCCTTGACCAATCATTCCTGGAATCTTGTTATCACCAAATGCTACTTGTACAGATTCCACAATGACCTTTGTTCTTATGTTATACACTTTATATGACTTACTTGATAGAAAGTAACCTAAGAAAATTTCCTCATCAGACTTGTTGTCAAATTTCCCTCTTGTCTCTAATGAGTCTCTCAGAACAAAACATTTACAACCAAACAAATGAAGAAACTTGAGAGTTGGTTTTCTCCCAGTCATTAACTCATAAGGTGTTTTGTTGTAACTCTTGTTGATTAAGGACCTGTTGTGTGTGAAGCATGCAGTATTGATTGTTTCCTTCCAAAAGTAGGTTGGAAGATTTGACTCTTCTAACATTGTCCTTGCTGCTTCAATAAGGGTTCTGTTTATCCTCTCAACATCTCCAGTTTATTGAGGGATTCTAGGAGATGAGAATTGATGACTTATTCATTTCTCAGTGCAAAATTCATTAACTTGAGAATTTTTGAATTTTGTACCTCTATCAATCCTTATAACCCTTACTGTCTTTCATGACTCATTTTCTACTTTCTTGTTATGATCAATAATTAACTCAGCAGCTTCATCCTCTAAGTGAAGGTATTTTATCCAAGAATACCTTATGTTATCATCCACTATAACCAAAGCATATATGTTCCTTGAGATTGACATCACATTTACTTGACCAAACAAGTCAATATGTAATAATTGTAAGGGTCATTAATTGATGTTGCTAGTTTACTCTTGAATGACACACTCTTTTGTTTTCATTTCTGGCATGAATCACACAAACCTTCTTGTTTAAACTCTAATTGAGGAATGCCAGCTACTAAACCTAAACCTTTTCTCTCCAATTTTGAAATTTAGGTGGGAGTGCTTCTTATGCCAAAGACAACTTTCATTAGTAGATGCTTTGCTATAGAGATGTGATTTGATCATAGGAAGAAATTAGATTTGTAGTGTATAAATTTCCTTTTCTCTTCCCTGTCAAGATCACATATCCAGTCTCTTTGTCCCACACCTAGCATTGATCTTCTTTGAAGGTGACATGGAATCCTCTATCACATAGTAGACTCACACTTAGTATGTTATGTTTTAAGCCATCAACTAGTGATACTTCAGTGAAGATGACATCTTTATGTTCAACATTGTTATAGCCCTTTGTATGGCCTTTGTTGTCATTTCCAAAGGTTACCTTAGGGTCATTGCTTTCTTTATGCTGAACAAACAAGGTCTTGTCTCCTGTCATGTGCCTTGAACATCCACTGTCCAAAAACCATGGTCTTTTCTTTTTGCCCAGCACATTAAGAATAACTAGTTAGACTGTTTTGGCACCCAGATTTTCTTGGGTCCTTTCTCACTAGTTTTGGATTCAAGTCTTGACTCTGATGGAGTTAATTCTCTATTAGAAATTTTGACATTCATAGGACAATCATTAGTCTTGCTTCTTGAAGGAGAGAGACTACCAAGTTTAGAATTTTCACAGTTATTGCAAAGATGATTAGACCTATTTACAGGTGATTTTTCTTTTGCTATATTCGTTGGCTCAGTCTTTTTTATAGGAAATCTGTTTTTACTCCTATAATGTATGGCAATGTGGTTGGGATTATCACATATATAACATGTTTTCCTGTGAACATCAGGCATTCTAGCATAATTAGAATATTTATTAATGCCTATCTTTTCATTCCTATTCCTTTTACCACTACTAGACTCTAATGGTTTTTCTTCCTTAGATTTAGCCAATTTCTCCAATTTCTTGTTTAATTGAGTCGTTGTCATGAAACCTATGTTCAATCTTTTGTTTGTACTCTTTTCATCAACATTCGCTGATTTTTGATGATTCTTTCCAACAACAGTGATAAGTTAATTTTGAGTGTTGATGAACTTAGGTTCATTGACAGGTAAGACAAAATTAATCATTTTAATAGGAATTGGCTTGTGAGTCATGGAGCTAGCAGTCCCTTCACTCTCTTCTATTTTGGGTTTCTTTTTTAGGTACTCATCATAACCTAGACTAGATATTTGACCTACCATTTGACTTCCTACCAAGTTTGACAGTTTTTTAGAGCATTGGTTCCATTGTCTTATCTTAGCCTGTTTAAGTTTAATTTGTTCGACTAAGTAATATACCCTCTTTTTGAAAGCATCAATCATATGATGAGCTTTATTCAATTCTGCCTTGACAATGTCAAATTGTGTTTGCCTCTCTTCAAGAATTTTTTTTTTTTTTAAGAATTGGTCATGTGATTATTTGATTCTGGCATGTTCAATTGTTAATGATCTAAAGCTAACATGCAAATTAGACATATCTTTTTGTATGCTCTCTATACTAGATGTATCAATTAGATTAAGCACATTAAAGTTCTCAATTGTATGCTTTCTATACTAGATGAATCATTTGGCTCATCAGTTTGAGCCATCAAGGTAAAGTTGACAATTTCTTCATCAGAATCACTGTCAATCTAGTCTTTGCCTTCAGTGATCAAGGCCTTGCTCTTAACTTTGTACTTCCTGTCAGCAAGATCATTCCTTGATTTTCCACTCTTGTCATCCTTAGATCTCTCAATTGATCTAGGCTTCTGGTACTCATTAGCAAAGTACCCTAACCCATCGCAGTTATATAACATCTTATTTTCTTGTTGTCAAAGGTCACAGTTTGATCTTCTTTCTTTAGGTTAGGTTTCCTTGATGATTTCCTACCTTTCCTGCTAGCTCTGAATTTCTTGAACTCCTTTACCAGTGTCAGATTCAGATTCTTCTTCAGAAGAACTTATAGTGTAGGTTTCATCATCAAGCTTCTCATGAGACATCTTGGTCTCAACCATTAGTGTAGCTCCCTTGTCCCTGGAATGCATCTTTGCTCTACTTCTAGTTCATAAGTCTTTAAATTTTCGTAGAGTTTGTCCAATGTGAGGGTATCCAAATCACAAGCTTACCTTACTACAGTTGTTTTAAGATCCCAACTTGGTGGAAGAGCTCCTATGAATTTGGTCTTTACAACTTCATTATCATAGGACTTTCCAAGAATTTTTAGGTCATTCAGCAAAACATTAAATCTATCATATACTGATGTTATTGGTTCACCAGGCTTTGCTTGAAAGAATTCATATTGTTGTATCAACAATAACCTTTTGTTTTTTCTAACTTGGTTTATCCCTTCACACAGGACCTTGATGGTCTCCCAGATTTGTTTTGATGTTATGCAAATGATGATGCTTATGAACATGTTTTTATTTAATCCATTATAGAGTATGTTCATCGCTTTAGCATCTTTTAGCACTTGTAACTTGTCTTCCGCAGTGTAATCACTCTTAGGTGCAAGTTCAAAGTGCTCAACTATATTGTTCCTTCCACTCTCTTTGAAGGAACAAATTTCCTTGGTTGATATAGACCCTTCTCAATTCTATTAATATAATCAAGGTCAGTAACCCTCAAGTGCATATACATCTTTTGTTTCCAAATTGGATACTCTTCCCTTTTCAATATTGGAATTCTGGTGCCACCATCACAGTTGCCAACATAACTCATTATGTTGGAGCTATTACCTTTGTCGTTGGCCATCTTTGGATATTTTGAATTTAATTAAATCAATTAAGCTCTAATACCACTTGTTGTCCCAGTAAGACAACCTAGAACTTGTAGAAGGGGGGTTGAATACAAGTTTTTTAAATCTTTTTCAATTCTTGTTCATTAAAGTAATATAACTTGTGGAATATAAAAAACAAGACAAATTTATAAACAATTTCTTTTATTGATTAATAATCACTACAAAAAAAAATGGTCTTCAATGACGATCGAATTTTGGTCACCAAAAGGACTTTTGGTGATGGAACCTGGTCACTGCAGACCTTTAGTGACTAGTTAAAGGATCGTCACTCCCCGTCAGGAAAGCTCAGTCGCTAAAGGCTTTGGTGACCACGATTTTGTACGCGGTCACTAAGTTGAAATCAAGGAAAGTTGGTCACTAAAACGTATTAGGCCAACAGTGGGTCAAATCCGGGTAGGTCCGACCCGTCTTCTTCCTGCCCGGTCGTCTTTTTCAGCAGTCGCCGACGCTGGATCCAATCCTGGCCGGCCACAGCCTCGAAGGCCCGAAACACGCACACACACTCAGAGAAACGAGGTAGAGGCACCACCATCACAATCCCCATAGGTGATTACCCCATTTCCCTTCACGCCGTCGCATGAAACCCACTGGAACGGAAGATCGCAGCTCGCCGCCATTGACTAGCCCGCCATTAGCGGCCGACCTTTGAAAGCTCGAAAAATCAACCATTTTTGACGAATCAAGTATGGAAATGAATCGTGAGACTTCGAGTAACTCATTAATAGAATAAATTTCAAGTTTTAACAACAAAATTGCAAAAAAAATCAAGAAGAACAATTCGGGTTTTCAAACTCTCGGTTCTACAAGGAAACGAGCTATGCTTTGCCCTTTTTGAAATTGATTGAGGGAAAATGAACTTTATAAGTGCAGAAACAATTTCATGTAATCAATTTGAACAAAAATGAATCAATATAGCCTGAATCTCGATTTGAAAATGTTCGGTTCTTCGAGTCGACCGAATTATTTCTTGATTTTTTTTTTATTAAACTTTAAAAATCAATAACTCTCAAACCATATATGCTATAAACATGTGCTATATATGAAAATGATACTGAAAATTATTATCTACACAATGGTATAAACATAAATGATAATAAATGTAAAAAAAATGATAATATAAAGTAAAAAAATATAGTAAAAAAAATATAAAGTAAAAAAAAAAAAAGAAATGATAATATAAAGTACAAATATAAAATTAAAACATAAATGATAATAAATTGCTTAATATGGAGAGTTATAGTAAAAAAAAATAGTACTTTTTTTTTATAAAAATGTTATCACTAATATGACACAACAAAAAAATAATATATCATAAAATTGTATGTTATTATAAAGTAAAAAAAAATTACTATACGTTATTATATCATAAAATTATATAGAGTTAAAAGCATTTTTTAACCAAAAAATTTAGTGAGCAAGATTTTTATGGTCAATAAATTTAGTGACCAGATCTCTAGTCACTAAAACAAGTTTTATTAACGATACCAAGCCGTGGTCACCAAATTCGGTCACTAAAGGAAACTTTATTGACCACTTTCTTGTCTTGGTCACTAAATTTGTTTGTTCACCAAGCTTTGGTGACCAAAAAAAAAAAATTAATCACAAAAGGTTATTTTTGGTGACCAAAATTTTGTTCGTCACTAAAATTTTCGTCACTAAAGGCTATTTTTTTTTGTAGTGCTTGATTACAAATTCTAAAAATCACATATTGATTGTCATCTTCAATTTTTTGTACTGTACATATACAAATCAATGGAATTATACAACTTATTGTATCTCTATAAATTCAATTACATCTTCTGATTCTGAATTATAATTCAGCTTCTAATCCTATACAATAATATATTTCTATGGACAATCTGAATAATAAATCTAATTCAATAAATAAAAACAACTCTAGTATATTTCTTAACTAGCTTCGTCTTTAACACAACTTCTTTATGTCGAAGTCAACATCTAATTGAATTAGAACTCTGTACTGCATCAAAGATTAATCTTCACTTTAGTCTCTTATGGCTTCAACAATAGTCTCTGGTCAAACAAAGCCTAGTCTCTGACAAACTGAGCTTAGTTTCTGATAGGCTTAGCTTAGTCTCTGACAAACTAAGCTTATTCTCCGATAGGCTTATTCTGTAGTGTCCAATAAGCTTAGCCTTAGTCTCTGATAGGCTTGGCCTTAGTCTCTAACAGGCTTGACTAACTTCAATAAATCTTTAGTCTCTAGCAATTAGCCCCAAATAAATTAAACATAATTCATGACTTTGTTGAATTCTCCAATGCAGTTCTGGTAGTCTCTTGCAATACAAATTAACTTACTCTCTTATGAAAAATATATTACAACAATCAGAGAGTAAACTACCAGCTACAAAAACTCAATTGCTATAAACTAGCACTAACTATACATTTGTATTTCTATGTATTCTAATTACAATCATCATCAAATGTTATAAAACCTAACACTTTCCTTTTAGCATGTTCGATCTCTTTATTCCTTTTTCTTGTTTCTGTAGACTTTTGAGCTCTAGTCTGCTTTCTTACTGCTTTTTTCTTCTCTTCCTCTTCCTCCCTTTCAGTAGTGATTTCCTTTTCCCTTTAAAGTTATTGAGCAAACAATGCATCAGCTTCAACAAGTTTTTGCTCCTGCGGATAAACTAACTCCACTTTTCCATCAACTATTAACTCCACTAGAGTGGAAAGTGAGCAGTCTTCATGGCATCACCCAATAGCTTTGGTTGTCCTAGTTGAGTAGTGTTTTTTCCTTTTAGGTTCTTCAACCAGGATGCCTTTGCCTTTTTCTTCTTTAATTGGGGCTTTTGTAGTCGGAACTTCCTTCTCAACTTGGATACTACTCTTGATGGCTACATCAATCTCCTTGTTAGCTTGTTGAATTCTGGTAAGCTCAGTCATCAAGCTAGCTAAGTGTGAATCCTCAGTGACAACTTCTCCCTTGCCTGGTTTTTGAACTTTAGTCCTTACCTCACTACTCTCCCCCTTTTTGACATTAATATCTTGAGGTGGAGGAGAAGAAGTAGCCAAAGTAGGGATGTCTTGGAAAATAAGTCGTTGTAGGCCTTGAATGTCATCGGAGAGCTTGGATTGGGTAAGCAAGATGGACTGGATGTTGGATTCAAGTGTTTGAAGTCTCTTCTCAGTGTTGGACTACTCTCTAAGTTTCATGTCAATGGAATTGAGCATCCTCTTAGGAAGGTGACCTTCATAGCATTTGTGCATTTTGTCTACTTTTAGTTCCATCCTTCTATCGACATTCTGTAGTGCAATCTTGAGACCAATGATCATGAAGTGTTGGAGCTTCATTTTTCTCTTATCAGATTTGATCAATTCCTCATAGACTACACCTGGAGTGAGATCAACTTCACTGGACCCCATAGTGGTCAAATAATCTTGTCTTAGTTGTGTAGCTGCCTCATCTAATGTATTTGTGAAGTTTGCATCTAGCCAAGCATCCACATTGTCTTCAATATCCTCTGTCACCTTAGGTTCATTTGTAGTTTGTGTCTTCAATGAAAAAATTCTGTGTTGATGTTGTTGAAGACCTTAAAGTACCTCAAAGTCTTCATTAGACATGTCAGCTAGTATTTGAAGTGTTGTATCCCCTGGTTGAGAGCTTCTCTCATTATCCCCTGTTGTTAGATTTGTAGTTGGAGCAAGAGATAATTAAGCTTCTTGAGAAGTGGATGTCTCAACAGGTTTAAGGAATTCACCTGTTGAGAATGTAGACTTCTCTCTTTTATTTTGTTTAAGGATCTCATCCTTGCTCACATTCTTTCCTTTTTCCTAAAGTTGAACATCCAAACTCTCATTATTTCCTTTTTCCAAGCTTTCTAAAGCTTGAGTCTCTATATTTGATTCATCTCTCCTTTTTTTAGGGTAGGAACCTAACTCTCACTAGTTATTCTCTTTGTCTTACTCATTTGGGAATGTTTACTCAATCCTAAAGAAAGAGGAGTTAAAGAAGAATTATCCATGGCACCAAGGAGAATGGGTTCCCTTAATAATAATGTGGTTAGGGATCTTTCCAAGGTTAGTGTTTGATCCAAGGGGTGAAGAATCATATCTTGAGAACTTACTACACTTGTATTTTGAACAAGTTGTTCTTGTGTGTCAATCTCTGGTAGTACACAAGCATCAATCTCTAGTGGAGAACTAGTGTCTGATGAGTGACTAGTCTTTGACCAGTCCATTTGAGAACTAGTCTCTGATGGTTTTGCTTGATCTACTTGGAGTATTGGCTCTTCTTGGAAAATCTCAAGAAGATTTGAACTATGTGGTTCTAAAGAGTCAAGAATAGGAGAAGAAGAATGAGAAAGTGTAGATTGGAGTGTTTGTTGCTCCTCAGGAATAGGAATTTAAAGAGCATCAAGTTGAGTTGACTCAGTGTGTGTACTCCTAGTGTCACTCTTTCTTTTAGTTCTCCTCTCATAGTGGTTTTTCCCATGTTTTTATGCAGAGGGTTGTGCAGACTCTTTACATATTGTTCCTGGTTGGGAATTGTCTTCAATGTCAACATCCTTTTGGGAGGATGTTTTCAGTCTGCTGTTGTCTCTTTGAACCTCCATTGCCTTTTAAGAGGCAATAGATTTCTTTTGGCTAAGGGTAATCAATCTCTTCTTTCTCTAAGGAGCCACCTTAGCTACCTTTGCTCCCGCAACCTTACCACCATTCTCATTTGTTTTTCTTTTGATGGAAAATTTTGGTGGCTTTCTTTGTTTTTGCAACCACAATCTTTTGAGTGACTATGGAGGGGGCTGAAGATTGTTGTTGTTAAGATGTTGTTGGAGGCTCAATTGTGTTTCTAGTTTGTTGCTCATTATCTATTAGAGATAAATGATGATGATGATGATTATGTAATAAATTGTGCAACTGTAAATACTTGAGGTATTTTATAAACCTTAAGATCAGCACAAGTCTTGCATCCACTGATAAATCAGTGGATGGTCAATCTCTTCACAAGACAAGTCAGAAAACAGAAACATTCAAAGTACTTGACAAAGTGAAGAAGAATGTCTGATGTTACTTGCTAAACAGTCAAAGTATTCTGCACATCAGATATTCTAAACAAGTTACGTTGACGAAGCCCATCAGGGGAAACCTATCAGGAGAACCCATCAGGGGGAACTCATCAGGGAAACCTGTCAGGGTATGACGAAGGTAGACCAACCCGTCAGGGAAACACTTCAAGATATGTCAGTGTCAGGCCAACCCATCAGGGTAACCCGTCAGGGTGAATGACCAACATGACATCAGTGGAAGCCATTAGTGTATGCCATCAATCGTAACCATCA
This sequence comes from Centella asiatica, assembly GCA_014636745.2. Taxonomy (NCBI): domain Eukaryota; kingdom Viridiplantae; phylum Streptophyta; class Magnoliopsida; order Apiales; family Apiaceae; genus Centella; species Centella asiatica. The sequence goes on along the minus strand of CM025787.1, from coordinate 10,478,482 downwards.
GGATCAAGAAGCACTGAGTGAAACTCAAGTGAAGATTGAAGCCCTGATCCAATCAATAAGCATCAGGGGATCCAGAAGCACTGATCAAAGTCCATTAGGGCTGACAGTCAGTGGATCGTTATGACAGCATGCACCCGTCATCAGTTCTTACACGGAAATCAACGTAACGTGTTACAGAAGCAAGAAATATCAACTGGAATGATATTTCTTGAAGTTTGTTTTTGATCCAATGAGAACTCTCTCGCATTAAATGCACACAGATCAGGGGAAGAAAAAGAAGCAACAAAGCATGTAGCAGTCTAACAGATAGGGCTACGATGTGACATACTTGCGGCTAAGTTGAGAAAAGCAGCACGTCTCAAGCACGTGATTTCATCAACTGATAAACATATAAGCAACGGAGTTCTCATTACAAAAAAAAAAATGATTTTTGAATCTATCCAACAGATCAAACAAACACTGAAGCACACAAAAACATTAGAGAGAAGCTTTGTAATAGATCTTGAGAGATATTTCAAAGAAAGTTAAAAGCTAGTGAGTGTGAGAAGCTGTGTTTCTTATTCACAGAATTTGTAGCTGTAAATCACATTTGTGATTATACAGATTTCCAGAAAAACTTCAAGTTTTAATATAACTATTTTAACTTGAATCTGTATGTTCATTTCTTTTAGTTTTTCTAGTTAAAGCAGCTATTTCCAGTAAACGCTTTTAAGTTTGAAAAGTGCAAAAAGTTTTGAGTGTTTGTATTCATCCCCCCCCCCCCCCCTCTACAAACTCTTGTGCTTATATAGCACTAACATTATCCTCAAAGAAGGACAAAGGATAAAGGTTGAGAAGTCTAGCTATGAGAAGTGATCTCATAGTAGAAGGATAAGAGTGAGGAACATTTACCTTTGTAGCTTTCTTCTTCACATCAGAGAAGATCCTCTTACCTTACATTACTGTAGGCACAACTTGCATACTAGTGATATTTAGTGTTTGGAATTATAGTATTTGATGATGATGTATAAACTTAGAATTCTTAGATTTTGTAATTGTACAAGTACCTGTAGTAGTGTTTTATCAAATACTAACATCAGAGACTACAGGAGACCATAAGAGACTACAAGGAATGAATTTGGAGAGTTCAACAAATGTCAAAGTTGGCCAAGCAAAATTAGCTTATCGGAGACTAAGTTTTCGTTTATCAGAGACTAAGTTTTCGTTTATCAGAGACTAAGTTTTAAGTTTTTATTCATCGGAGACTTAGTTTTCGTTCATCAGAGACTAAGTTTTTGTTCATCGAGACTAAGTTTTTGTTCATCAAAGACTAAGTTTTTGTTCATCGAAGACTAAGTATTTTAGAGACTAAGTGTTTGTTCATCGAAGCCTAATGTTGAAGCTACCAGAGACTAAGGCAAAGACACTCCAATGCATTAAAGTAGCCTTGAGAAGATTTGACTATCGCCAAACTCAAAATGACTATCGCCAAAGTCGTCAGGCTAATTAACAACATCTCCAAACTCAAAATTACTCATCGCCAAAGTCTTCGGGTAATTTACACTAGCGCCAAAGTGCTCGGTCATCGGTGGATAAAATGTGAAGCACCAAAGTGCTTGAGCGTCAGGGGATAAATCTCTCGACATCAAGGGATGAGATTCTCGACGTCAGTGGATGAGTGTCTCAGCATCAGAGGATAGTTTTCTCATCATTAGGGGATGGACTTCTTGATACCAGAGACTGTCCATCAGAGGATAAATATCCACTAATGAACAAAATAGCTAGTCAGCGGATAAATATCCACTAATAAATAGAGACTGTCTAACAGGGGATAAAATAATCAGAGACTAAACATAACATATGTGATGACACATGGCTAAGTTCACAAATTCACTAACTTAAGTTTAAAGGCGGTGGAATTAAAATATAGATGGTGGTCTAATAAGGAAAGATTGGCTACCAAAGAAGCTTCAAGGAGATGAGATATACACTGCATGAGTGAACATCGATATGGAGAAACACTAGCATGCGTATATAGCTATTGGAGTGAAAACTGCTGAGATATCTTATAAAAACTTAAAGGAGGAAAATATGGAAGCTGGTCCAATAAAAAACCAGGAAGCTCATAGAGATAAGTTATTCACTATAGAGTTAACTTATCGTGGGAACTCCAAGAGGGAAAGAGAGAGCTGGTGTGCTGATACACCAGAGATGTTACATAACAAGTCGACGTGCAAGGCAAGTCATGCAAAAGGAAGAAGTTATGTGACAAAGCTGCAATTACGAAAGAATATTAGAGATATTTTTTGAGGTAACTCACTGAAAAAGCTTGGAGAACAAGGAAGCTATGTCTATAAATAGAGATATGGAGCAGCTGAGGTAATACAGATTGAGATATAACATCATACATCGAGAGATAACAAAAAGAATATATCTTATCTCAGATCTTATAGCAGCTGTAATAAACTTACTAAAAAGCAAGTTTTTCATTACTTGAGGGTAGCAAGTTTTCCGAGACTTGAGAGAAGCTAGAATTCATTTTTCTAGAGTCCAACTGTTATTTTCAACAGAATTGTTAGAAGTTGGTCATTCACACCAGTGAGCTTTTGTAATCTTTCATTTATTTATAAAAGTTTAGAAACACTTGTTATATATTGTATTCTTTCAATTCTGCAACTTTTAATACAATATATTCACTAAACTCACAAAGTTTGAAAGAATTTTGTGGTTTGTATTCAACTCCCCTTCTTAAAACGTTTATTAGTTTCTTATTTTCTGCCCATAAAGAGCAGATGCAACCTAGAAATCAAATTCTAGCTTCTAAAATTCTAAGAACTTGATTTTTAGGAACTTACTCAATTTTTAGAAGCATAATTCAACATACCTTGCTCATAGACCAACCTAGTGAATGTAGCTTTATCTAAAGGTTTGGTGAATATGTCAGTAAGTTGCTTATCAGTTGTAACCCAATGCAATTCAATGGTACCTTCATTAACATGTTCTCTAGTGAAGTGATACCTTATGTCAATATTTTTTTTCTTGAATCTTGTACAAGGTTTTCAGTTATTGCTATGACACTTGTATTATCACAATAAATAGGAATTTTGGAGAAAGTCATACCATAGTCCATGAGTTGATTTTTGATTCATAAGATCTGAGCACAACTTTCTGCTGCAATGTATTTAGTTTCAGCCGTTGAGGTTGAAACTGAATTTTGTTTCTTGCTAAACTAAGAAAAAGTATACATCCTAGAAATTGACAGCTTCCACTTGTGCTTTTCCTATCACGCTTACATCCTACATAGTCAGCATCTGAATAGCCAATTAGTTTAAAACTAGATTCTTTAGGGTACCATAACCCAAGGTTTGGGGTACCCTTTAGTTATCTGAGTATTCTTTTAATAGCAATTAAATGTGACTCTTTAGGATTAGCTTGAAATCTTACACATAAGCATGTAGCAAACATTATATCAGGTCTACTTGTAATTAGATATAAAAGTGAGTCTATCATGTCTCTATAGCTAGTTATATCAAACTTCTTACCTTTAGTATCCTTATCTAGGTTAGTGGCAGTAGCCATGGGCATTTTTGCACTTGTACAATGAACTAGATCATATTTTTTTAGTAAGTCCTTGATGTACTTAGACTGACTAATGAGAATTCCATCAGCTGATTGCCTTATTTGTAATATGAAGAAAAATGTTAGTTCACCCATCATATTCATCTCATATCTAGACTGCATTAACTTTGAAAAATTTTTACACAAATTTTCATTTGTAGACCCAAATATAATGTTATCCACATATATTTGTACAAGTATTAAATCAGAACCTAGTTTTCTAAAAACAAAAGAAGTGTTTTATATATGATACCTCTAACAAATTTATTTTCAATTAAAAACTGAGAAAGTGTATCGTACCAGGCATTGGGACAGTGTTTCAAGCCATAAAGTTCTTTATCTAACATGTAGACATGGTTTGGAAACTTGAGATCTACAAAACTAACGTGGATCTCTTCTTCCAACTTTCCATTTAAGAAAATACTTTTGACGTCCATCTAGTACACCTTGAAGTTTCTATAAGCTATATATGCCAGAAAAATCCTTATAGCTTAAAGTCTTGCAACTGGTGCAAAGGTCTCATCATAATCATTTCCCACTTCTTGAGAATATCCCTTTGCTACTACTCTTGTTTTATTCCTTTTGATTGTACCAGCTTCATCTAACTTGTTTCTAAAGACCCACTTGGCACCAACTATTGATATGTTCCTTGGTTTGGGCACCAGTCTCCAGACTTTATTACTTGTGAATTGGTTCAATTCTTTTGAATGGCTATTACCCAGTCAAGATCTTAAAATGCTTCTTTATTTTTTTTTTTGGTTCAATCTTTGAAAGAAAATTGAGATAAAGACATTCATTCTGTGTTACACTTCTTGTTTTGACCCCTTCCTCTAAATCTCCATTTATCAAATCTGGTGTGTGATCTCTCAATCATGGTCTTGCAGGTGGCAGATTCAACCTTTAATATGAGGCTTCAGTTTCTAGATGAACATTGTCCAGTCTATTTGTTGGATCAGCGACTGCTCCCCCTAAACCAATGACTTTTTGATTATTAGCTCCCCCTGGGCTATTAGTCTTTTCTTGACTATTAACTTCAGTAGTCTTTGGTGTTCCATTAGTCTGATTATGCACTTGTATTACTAGTCTCTTATGTTTCATTTGTTGTTAATACTCTAGTCTCTAATGGAGTATTAATCCTTGTTACTTCATGCACAACAGTTAACTCCCCCTAACTTATTGAAGGGACATAGTCATTTTGGGGTTGTTCATCAGTCTCTGATGGGTCTTTCCATGTATCCAATTCATTCTCAAATCTAATAGTTTTATGTAGTCCTTGACCAATCATTTTGGGAATCATGCTATCATCAAATGCTACTTGTACAGATTCCACAATGACCTTTGTTATTAGGTTATACACCCTATATGCTTTACTTGATAGAGAGTAACCTAAAAAAATCACATCATCAGACTTCTTGTCAAATTTTCCTCTAGTTTCTGATGAGTCTCTCGGAACAAAACATTTACAACCAAACACGTGAAGAAACTTGAGAGCTGGTTTTCTCCCAGTCATCAACTCATAAGGTGTTTTGTTGTAAGTCTTGTTGATCAAGGACCTATTTTATGTAAAGCAAGTAGTGCTTATTGCTTCTTCCCAAAAGTAGGTTGGAAGCTTGTATTCTTCTAGCATTATCCTCGCTACTTCAGTGAGGGTTCTGTTTTTCCTCTCAACAACTCCGTTTTGCTAAGGGGTTCTAGGAGCTAAGAATTGATGAGTTATTCCTCTTTTAGTGCAGAATTCATTGACTTGGGAATTATTGAATTTTTTGCCTCTATCACTTCTTATAACCATTACTATTTTTCCTGACTCGGTTTCTACTTTCTTAATTTAATCGATAATCAACTAAGCAATTTCATCCTTTAAATTAAGGTATTTTACCCAAGAATACCTTGTGTGATCATCCACTATAACGAAAACATATATGTTCCTTGAAATTGACATCATATTTCCTTGAGCAAACAAATCCATGTGTAGTAGTCGTAATGGATCAATAATTGATCTTGCTAGTTTACTTTTGAATGACACACTCCTTTGTTTTCCTCTCTAGCATGAATCATACAAACCATCTCGTGTAAATTCCAATTGAGGAATGTCAGCTGCTAAATCTTTTCTCACCAAAGTGTTGATATTTTTGAAGTTTAGGTAGGAGAGCTTCTTAAGCCAAAACCAACATTCATCGGCAGAATCTTTGCTATAAAGGCATGTGACTTAATCAGTAAAAGGGATCAGATTTGCAGTGTATAGATTTCCTTTTCTCTTTCCTGTCAAGATCACATCTTTTATTTTCTTGTCATACACCTGACATTGGTCTTCTTTAAAGGTGACACTGAGTCCTCTATTATATAGTAGATACTTCTGTGAAGATGACATCTCTATGTTCAACATTACCATAGCCCTTTGTATGGCCATTGTTGTCATCTCCAAAAGTTACCTTAAGGCCACTTCTTTCTTCATACTGTACAAGTAGGGATTTGTCTCCAGTCATGTGCCTTTAACATCCACCATGCAAGAACCATGAACTCTTCTTTTTGCCTTGCACAGTAAGAATAACTAGTTAGAATGTTTTGGAACCCAGACTTTCTTGGGTCCTTTCTCACTAGTTTTGGATTCAAGACTTAACTTTGATTAAGTTTATTGTCTTTTAGAAATTTTGACAATTGTAGGACAATCATTAGTCTTGCTTCTAGAAGGAGAGAGACTGCTAAGATTAGAATTTTCACAGTTATTAGAAAGATGATTAGACCTATTTAAAGGTAATTTAAATTTAGCTATCTTTGTTGGCTTAGTCTCCTCTTTAGTGACTCTATTTTTACTCCTACAGTGTATGGAAATATGGTTGGGGCTGCCACATACATGACATGTCTTTCTAGGAGCATCAGGCATTATAGCATAATTAGTGTGTTTATTAATGTCTATCTTGCCATTCCTATTTCTTTTACCACTGCTAGTCTCCAATGGTATTTCTTCCTTAGACTCAGCCAATTTCTCCAATCTTTTGTTTAATTGAGTCTTGGTCATGAAACCTATATTCAATATCTTGCTTGAACTCTTTTCATCAACATTCACTATTTTTTATCTTTATTTGTAAAAGAAGTGAAAGGTTGATTTTGAGTGTTAACGAACTTAGGTTCATTGACAAGTGAAACAAAATTAATCTTTTTAATAGGAATTGGCTTGCGAGTCATGGAGCTAGAAATTCCTTCTCTCTCTTCTATTTCTGGTTTCTTTCCTAAGTACTCAATATAACCTAGACCATATCTGTGATCTACAATTTGACTTCTTACCATGTCTAACAACTTCTTAGAGGATTGATTCCACTGTTTTATCTTAGCTTGTTCAAGTTCAAGTTGTTCGACTAAGTAATATTCCCTCTTTTTCAAAGCATCAATCATATGATGACCTTTATCCAGGTCTGATGTGAAGATCCGGATTTGTAAATAAATTCCGTTATGAAATTTATTTATTTTAGCTTATTTTTTTTTCTTCATGAAAATTATTTTCTTAAGTTGTGAATATTGAAATTATATTTTCTTATGAAAAATTTATCTGCAATGTGATGTCCAAAAGATTTTTAAATGATTTTGTAAAGCTCATGAGGTTATGAGTTGTTCTACCTTAAAGGAGTGTTTCGCGGGAATGCCTCGGGTAGCTACAGTACCCGTCTTTTTTTTTAAATACTCCACTGCTGGGGGGAACAACAGCATTAAATGCTCATCATCCCTATCATTACCCTAGAGTCAGCTATGAAAGATGACCGATGGACACAGCAGCCGTTCTTTCCTTCTTCAGTCATTTCCTTTCTTTTCATAGTCAACGGCTGAGATCAAGTTGATCCGACGGTCCTTGTTGTTCAATCAAGTGATATATATACACATCACGCTGTTGTAACCCTGATTCTACCTTTCTAAACTTCCATCAAACTTAAATTAATTTTCGGGATAGCAGTTCTTCTTGAAGGATAAACCGGAGCATTTATTTCCTTCCTACAGTAAGGAGGTAAGAGCATCTCATTTAAGTCTTGCTATATTTCTTGCATCTCTGCTCTACCTACCACATTTAATACCATGTTCATTTATTTTCAAAAGTATGACTTAATGCATATTCTAACGATCGGAGTTAATGTCATTTATTTCAAGTTGTCTAAAATGGGTGTAGTGTTGTTGACAACCACCTAGTGGACTAACCTTTAACTACCAAACATTCTTTTGTCAGTAGTTGCAACCCCATGCTTGAGTATTCTTTAACCTGATTTTTAACCCTAAACCGTGTTTAGGATGGCATGCAGACCATAAGAAATGTTACGTATCACTGAGAGAATGATGACTTTTGACCTAAGTGTGGTTATGGTTGAGGGCACCACACATGGAGGAGTGAGGAAGACGACCCTGTATCTGAGACAGACCTTAACCTAGTCTCTGACGGGTTTGAATTAGTCTCTGATCTTGTAATTAATCCCCGATGAGTTAATAATCCCCGATGAGTTGATAATCCCCGATGAGTTATTAATCCCCGATGGGTTGATACTCCCCGATGAGTTATTAATCCCCGATGAGTTATTAATCCCCGATGGGTTGATAACCCCCGATGAGTTATTAATCCCCGATGAGTTATTAATCCCCGATGGGTTATTAGTCTCCGATGAATTAAAGCGTAGTAATTCCCTGATGCGCAGTTTGTTTTAAAACTATAAAATGTTATTTTCTTAAATTATTTTAAGATGTTTAAATTGATTTCTTAACCTCAATAGTTTTTATATCAGATTGAGACGTTAAAAGTTAAGGACATCACATGTGCATTTTCCCTCATATTTTAACCCAGATATTAAATTCATCTTGTGATATGTATATTCTTACAGAATTTTCCACTCACGAGTAAATTAAATTTTGGTCGTGAGCAAAGGACTGAGGCAAGTATATTCACAATCTCATGCTTATTTCAGTTTAACGCATTATCATTTGTTTCGATATGCGTAAAAGGTTTGATTTATACCTTAATTGTTCTAATGAATGAGCATGCTATGCTTTTGATTCTGCTAGCATGATATGAATGATGATGCATGGATATAAATGAGCTTTGAATTTCAACTATGTTTTCAATCTTATATCTGTGCAATGAGAATGTGAATGATGCCCCTTATGGGTTGGCAAGAGGAAAGGAAAGGTGCTGATGTGTTCTTCACCTGACCAAGAGGAAATGTTATTTGACTACGTAGTCACTCAGAGGGATCATGCGGTCCAGCCTGGCCAGCTGTGTACTGTATGGTTAGCAGATCCACGGGTGTAGCCCCCGTTGGATATTTGAGAAAGTTATGATCAGGTGTATACCTGACTTTCTTCAAGGGAAGATCACAAGTTGTATATCATCAGTGAATCCTCAAGGATATTTGAAGGTTTCCGAGGTCTTGGCATTGCTTCACCAAGCCTCACAAACAGAATTTGAATTTCTCTCCTTTGATTCCAGATGAAATTCGTTGAATTATTCATATTTTCCTCAATGTGTATATACTTGCTGGGCGTAAAACGCTCACCCATGTTGAATGTTAATGTCTTGCAGGACAGAAAGCTAAAGCTGAACCCTCTGATAAGGGGAAAGCAAAGATGATAAGCTACTAAGTGTTTATCCTTTTGATAGAACTGATGAAGGAAAGAAAGGAATGAAGGAAGGAAAGAAGGAAGACGTTTGAAGAGTTAAGGAGATTTATTTTTGTTATTAAGAAATGATGTAATAGCTTCCGCTGTAATTACTTAATTCTGGGGTTGTAATAACTCTTAAATGCTGTTTTTATTCAGTATTTAATTATGAATGGATGAATGGTTATCTTTACCTTCTTATGATGATGCCCTAGTCCGGTATGGGATTATGGGGTCGTCACATCTGACTTGATAGTGTCAAATTGTACTTGTCTCTCTTTAAGAAATTCATTTCTTTTTTAGAGTTGGTCATGTGATTCTTTAATTCTGGCATGTTCAATTGTTAATAATCTAAACCTAACATGCAAATCAGAAATATCCTTTTGTATGTTTTCTATACTAGATGTATCAATTAGATTAAGCACATTGAAGTTCTAAGTTGCAACACATACCTTTGAAGAATCACTAAGCTCATCAATTTGAGCCATCAAGGCAAAGTTGACAATTTCTTCATCAGAATCACTATTAATCTAGTCTTTGCTTTCAGTAATCAATGCCTTGCTCTTTGATTTATACGTCTTCTCAGCAAGGTTATTCCTTGATTTTCCACTCTTTTCATCCTTAGATCTATCAGTTGATCTAGGTTTCTTGCACTCCTTTAGCAAAGTGCCCTAACCCATCACAATTGTAGCATCTAATCTTCTTTTTGTCAAAGGTCATAGTTTGACCTTCTTGCTTTAGGTTAGACTTTCTTGACGATTTCCTACCTTTCCTACTAGCTCTGAATTTCTTGAACTACTTCACCATAAAGGCCATGAATTCCTCCATGTCATCACCAGTGTCAGATTCAGATTCTTCTTCAACAAAGCTTGCAGTGTAGGTTTTATCATGAAGCTCCTTATGAGACCTCTTGGCCTCAATCATTAATGCAGTTCATCTGTTCCTGCCATGCATCTTTTGTTTTTGCTCTACTTTTAGTTCATATGTATTTAGATTTCCATAGAGCCTGTCCAATGTGAGGATATCCAAATCATGAGAGTCCCTTACTACTGTTGTTTTTGGATCCCAACTTGGTGGGAAAGCCCTCATGAATTCGGTGTTTACATCTTCATTATCGTAAGACTTTCCAAGAATCTTCAAGTCATTCAACAAAGCATTGAATCTATCATAAACTTATGTTATTGGCTCACCAAGCTTAGCTTTAAAGAATTCATATTTTTGAGTCAACAATGACCTTTTATTCATTCGGACTTGGTCTGTCCCCTCACACAGGACCTTGATGGTGTCGCAAATCTACTTTAATGTAGTGTAGTTGATTATACTTTTGAACATATTTTTATCCAAACCATTATAGAGTATGTTCATCACTTTAGCATTTTTTAGCACTTGTAACTTGTCTTTAGCAGTGTAATCACTTTCAGGTGCAATTTCAAAATGCTTAGCTATTATTGTTCCCTTTATTGCCTTTGAAGGAACAAATTTCCTTGGCTGATACAGACCTTTTTCAATTCTTTCAATGTAATCAGGGTCAATAACCCTCAAGTGCATATACATCTTTTGTTTTTAGATCGAATATTCTTCCCTTTTCAATACTGGAATTCTTATAACACCATCACGGTTCCCTGCATAACTCATCATGTTAGAGTTGCTACCTTTGTCGTTGGCCATCTTTGTATCTATTAACTTTAATTTTAAATCAATCAAGCTCTGATATCACTTGTTGTCCCAGTAAGACGGCCTTAAACTTATGGAAGGGGGGTTGAATACAAGTTCCTTAAACTTTTTCAAATTATTGTCCTTTAAAGTAATGTAACTTATGGAATAAAAAGAACATGACAAATTTAATTAAAAACAATTGCTTTTATTAATTAACAATTAATTACAAAATTCTAACACAAGTCGATAATCAGCTTCAATTTGTATACTGTATATATACAAAACTATGAAATCGTACAACTTCTTGTATCTCTCTAATTCAATTATAGCTTTTGATTCTCAATCGTAAATAAGCTTCTAGTCCTATTTTATGATATATTTCTACTTACAATTTGAATACTTATTCTGATTCAATAGAAAAACATCTTTGCTATCTTTCCTAACCAGTTTCGTCTTCAACACAACTTCCTTGTCCGTTTTAAAATCAACTTCTATTTGAATTAGTACTCTTTGCTACATCCAACAGGCTTAATCTTTAATCTCCGAAAGGCTTAGCCTTAGTCTCCGACAGGCTTAACTTTAATAAATCTTCAGTTTCTGGCAATTAGTCCTTAATAGACTAAATATAATCCGTGATTTTGTTGAATTCTCCAATGCATATTTGGTAGTTGTTAGTGCAATATTAGCACAAGTGTTTGTAGAAGGGGGGGGGGGGTGTTGAATACAAACACCTGAAACTTTTCACACTTAAAAACTTATACGGCTTATTGAAAACAGTTGAACAACCAGAAAAACTATATGAAATGAACACACAGATTCAAGTTAAAATAGTTATATTATAACTCGAGGTTTTTCTGGAAATCTGTATAATCACAAATGTGATTTACAGCTACAAATTCTATGAATAAAGTTCACAGCTTTTCACACACACTAGCTTCTAATATTCTTTGAAATATCTCTCTCAAGATTTATTGCAAAGCTTCTCTCTAGTGTTTTGTGCTTCAGTGTTTGTTTGATCTGTTGGATGGATTTAATCAATCGTTGTTTGTGTAATGAGAGCTCCGTTGCTTATATATCAATCAGTGGGTTGAAATCACGTTCTTGAGACGTGCTTCTCTTCTCAACTTAGCCGCAAGTATGTCACATCTAAACTTTATGTGTCAGACTGCTAAAAGCTTTGTTGCTACTTTTCTTCCCCTGATCTGTGTGCATTTAATGCGTGAGAGTTCTCATTGGACCATTAACAAACTTCAAGAAATATCTTTCCAGTTAATATTTCTTGCTTCTGTAACACGTTACGTTGATTTCTGTGTAAGAACTGATGACGGGTGTATGCTGTCACAACGATCCACTGACTGCCAGCCCTGACGGACTTTGATCAGTTCTTCTGGATCCCTTGATGCTTATTGACTTGATCAGGGCTTCGTCCTTCACTTGAGTTATACTCAGTGCTTCTTGACCCTGATGGTTATAGTTGACTGCATACATTGATGGCTTCCACTGATGTCATGTTGGTCATTCTCCCTGACAGGTTACCCTGATGGGTTTGCCTGACACTGATATGTCCCGAAGTGTGTCACTGACAAATTGGTCTGCCCTTGTCATCCCCTGACGGGTTCCCCTGATGAGTTCCCCCTTATGGGTTCCCCTGATGGGTTCCCCCTGATGGGTTCCCCTGACGGGTTTTCCCCTGATGGGACTTTAATCAACGTAACTTTGACTTAGAATTTCTGATGTGCGGAATACTTCGTTTGCTTACAAGTAGCATCAGACATTCTCCTTCACTTTGTCAAGTCCTTTGAATGTTTCTGTTTTCTGACTTGTCTTGTGAAGTTATTAACTATCCACTGATGAACAAATTTATCATCAGTGGATGCAAAACTTGTGCTGATCTTAAGGTTTATAAAATACCTCAAGTATTTACAGTTGCACAATTTATTACATAATCATCATCATCATCATTTATCTCTAACAATCTCCCCCTATTTATGTTTATCAATTTGATAACCATAAATCCCTAGATGCACTGATGATGATGTCAAAACCAATATTAAATACAATTTAAGAAAAAATAATGAATGAACTAATAAAAGAATTTCTATACAAGTATAACCTATATTTATTACAAAAAGAATGTTGTATAGACTTTAGGATTTCCTATTCCTTTTTGCTGAGATAAAGGGCAATGGTCGATTAGACTCAATTGGTTGAGTGTCACTCCCAAGGCCTTTTCTCCTTTGATCAGGATTTTGCTCAGGAATCCTTAGTCTTGTGTCTTCCCTGCCTATCTCCAGTTGCTCCAGCTCCTTTTATAGAAGTCTTTTGAAGTTGACAATGTTGACGTTGCTGCTTGATTTCAAGGCTTCAAGGACACTTTTTATTTCTGAAATGTTGGCTGCAGCAAGTTGTGACCAGTAGAAGGTAATGATCTCCCCCTTTTGATTTTTGAATTGTACACCCATGGGGCTTGTGATCATTTTTTGATATTCTGTGAATCCTTTCACTGATGGCACAACCCTTGCTGCAGTGTTCCTGTCATCAGCCTTGGTTTCTTCAATCTCCTTCAGCACTTTCTGAATCAGCAGGACTCTGAACTTGATGACATGTTCATTCTTATGGTTTGCAATTTGACCAAGAACATGCATCGCTTCCTCCAGGCTTAGGCCATCAACTTCTTTAATCCTTATATTCTTCTCCCGCCTATTAGTGGATTTATAAAATAGCTTTAGTGGATTTTCCAATGCTGTGGGCAGGCTTCTTTCATTGTTGATGGCACTCCTCAGCCTGTCGATTATCCCCCTTAAGTCTTTGTTGGCCTGAGAAGATCTTGGAATCAGGTTTAAAACCAGTCCTAACTGCTCAGCATCCATTCTCCTGAACCAGTCCATTGCCACAGTGAATTCTGATCCATTCTTCAATTGAATTGTTATCAGCTGATCTCTTTTATTGTTGAACCTGACATCTATGCTTTTTATTGAGAACAAAAATGCCAGGTTTTTGTGCCTTTCTTCTTTGAGAGATTCAACTAGTGTGGGTGGACCATATTCTTTGGTATCAGGAGATGGTGCTTTGTCCTTGACATCTTCAGACTTCTTTGAAGTGGCATCAGGGTCTTTAGATTTGTCTTGATTTTTATCCCCTGATGCACTTCTAGGGTTCTGTAATCTTCGAGGCTGAGGTCTCCTGGAGGTCCTTGGCTTGACAATCTTCTTCTTCTTCACTTCTTCCTCCTGTTCCTTTGCCATTTCCCTTTCTTTTTCTTCTTGAAGTTGTTGTGCATAGAGTGCATCAGCTTCTACCAGCTTTTTGTCCTGGGGATAGACCAGCTCCACTTTCCCATCAATTACAACTTCAACAGGTTGTGGAAAGTAGGTTGTCTTCATGGCATCTCCAAGTAGCTTAGGCCCTGATTGAGTGTTTGATGTCTTCTTTGGATCCTCAATCAGAATACCCTTGCCTTTATCCTTGGGTTTTGGAGCAGGAACAGGAGTAGTAGTCACATCCCCTGATGGTTTGCTTGATTGTCCAGCAACATCCCCTGACGCATGCTGGGTTGATTTCTCCCCCTTTTTGACAGCATCATCAGTAGAAGTTGGATGTGGGGAGGTGACTTGAAGAATTTGTTGCAGAGTGCCAGCCATGGATTGTTGCAGAGTTGCCATGCTGGTCAGTTGTGAAGTGAGATCAGCAAGCTTTCGGTCAACAATGTCAGCCTGCTTCTTCATTCGGAGCAAAGTCTGGCTGGTGACTAGGGAATCCACAACTGTCTGTACATTTTGAAACTTGGAAGAAAAGTGTGTATACAAATTTTTGTTTTCTATGTCTATGGACTGACCAATCATGATCTGTGACTTTAACACTTTGATCAAGACTGGATAAGTGGTCCTAGCTAACTCCTGCTTTAATAACTGTACAGTGTCCGCCATCTGATTTTGCTGAAAATACAAATCAACTCCGATGAACTAGGAAAAATCATCTTGTGGAGCATCATCTTCATCACTTGCAGAAGAGGAAGTAATATTTACAGTATCATTATTTTCTCTCTTTTCTTTATTTACAAGGATCTCATCCTTATCTCTCTCATCCTCTCCTTTTTCTGTACCTTCTAAGATAGCACTCATATCCTCTCCTTTTTCATTGCCTACTAAGGCAGTAATCTCTTCCTCTCCTTTTGCCAAAGTCCTCTCAGGGGTTTGACTTTGCCTCTCTGCACTAATTATTTTCTCATTCTCACTCAAAATTGTCCTAGAGGGGCTACTATGGGCTTGGAAATCATCAACTGTGACCAGTTCAAGTGAAGTATTTACAGTTTCTGGTTCAACAGTTGTGATAGGAGAAGGAGAAGAAATAAAGTGTGTATGTATAATTGGAGAGGTATAGGTTTTTGTAGAGGATGTATATACAATTGGGGGTACATAAAGAGTTATGGCTGTGGTATGTACAGTGGTATTTATGTCCCCTGCCTGATCCCTAGTGTTTGTATTAATTAAAAATGAGTCAGCCATGTGAGTGTGGTGACTTTCAAACACTATGTCAGAGAGTGTTGGCTCCTCCACGAAATGAGAATGTGAAGAATCTGATTGTATGCCACTTAAAGTTTGTGTCATTATATCTGAAGAAATTTGAGGAACAGAGAAAGAAGGAAGTGGTGTAGATGGGAGTGTTGGCTGAATCACTGAACAAAGAGGTGATTCATCAAAAGATGTGTGTGCACTCACTGTGTCAGCTATCTACAAGTGGCTCTCAGAGACCTTGAAGGTAGGTTCATCAGTGTCTATGGTTACTGTATGTGCCTCACTCATCTGTGTCCTTGGTTGAGGACTATTTTCAATAACTAATTCCTTTTGAGAAGAACTAGTTAGAAATATGTTTAATACCTTATCAAAGGCAGCATCCTTTTGAAAGGATACTGCCTGGTCAGGCTTTGGGGTAACACTCGTGGCTCCTTTCTTCTTCTTCAATCTCCTCCTATAGCCAATCACTCTCTCTCCTTGCTCCCCCTCAGTTGATGTGGTAACTTCACTGGTTTTTCTTTTAATCCCAACAGTCTTTTGGGAGACTGTGGGTTGGGCTATTGAGAGTGGTTCAGAAGAAATTGGTTGTTCTACTTGGGTAGGCAGAGAGGTGGTTGATTTCTCTACCATAGTAGATGAAGGTGTAGAATGTACAGTTTGAGAAGTAGAAGGTGTAGAATTTACTACCTGTACCATATGCGATGGAAGTGCAAACGGTTCAGCTGAAAAAGATTTCTTTATTATTTCTAAAAACAGTTTCTTTGTTTGCTTGTATGTCTGTACAGGTATATCATTCTCAAAAGAAAAATTAGTAATCTGATCTTTAATAATCATGTACAAAAATCTAGAATAGTATACTTCAGTTTTCCTATTATTTACATTACCTAATTTATTTACAAGATCGTCAAAAATAATTTTACCTATATTTATATTTACATTTTTAACCATTGCATATGCTATTTTCAAAGTTAAAGAGGTAATAACCTCAAAGTTAGAACACCTATTTGAGAATGCCTTGGTGATTGTATCGAAAAGATAAGAAATCTCTCTCTTCACATTCACCCTCTTAAGGTCCTTGAATTTTAACACTGCGTTTGGAGCAGCATTATAGCCCAGTTCCCTCAAGAAATCCAGAAGTTCCGCATCACTGGGTACTTCCACCATGTCTTAAGTAGGTAGTCCCAAAGCAGTGTTAATTCTGGATGGGGTTATTTTCCCTTTCTCAGAAGAAACTCTGAATGAGATTCCCTTGACCACATCAGTGCGTGTGGTGGAGTACATAAACTTGGCGCTTGTCCAAAGTTGAGACAATGCCTCTCCCGATATTTCGTCATCGGTAAAGATTGCTTTCTTATACTCAGAAGTGAGTAGATAATTCATCATAGGTTTAAAGCAGTCATTTACCTCGTTAATATCAGAGAAGCCCACATAGTTTGTAGGTGGGACTGTCAGATTCCTTGGAATTTCATGGCGTGCCATTGATGCTTGATAGCTTTGAAGAACTAGGGTTTCTGCGAAAAGAGAGAGAGAGAAAGAACTCTAGCAAATATCAGATTTAGATTAAGTGTTTGAGAGTTTCAAAAAGTAGGAGAGATAACATATTAATACCCGCTAAAAGACGTTTGAAAACTTCCCCTGAAACACGCTATCAGGGTGTCAGTTCAGTTTCTGTGATGACACGTCATCAGTGAGAGAAGAATTCAATGATAAGTTGTCATCACTTAACTGGCCTAGAGACCCGATAAAAAAAATTCAAACTTACCCTGATGATTCACTGTATGTACATACCCTGACCCTGATGCACAAGCCGGACACCCTGATCCTGACGAACGAGTTGAGTACCCTGATCCTGACGAGAGATCCGGACACCCTGACCCTGACGCACAGGTAGGAGACCCTGACCCTGACGAACAGGTAGGATACCCTGACCCTGATGAACAGGTAGTATGCCCTGACCCTGACGAGAGATCCGGACACCCTGACCCTGACGCACAGGTAGGAGACCCTGACCCTGATGAACAAGCCGGACACCCTGACCCTGATGCGTCCTTAAGGAAGCCCTGACCCTGATGCATCAGTCAAAAACAAAAACAAAACAACAAAAAGCAGAATGTACAAGTATATACATATTTGCAATTTGAACATATATAACCACATATCAATTTGATTTTATCAAGAACTTATGAAATGAGTTAGAGATACCAAGATTTTTAGGATTTTGACTCTAACCCTGACGCATAATTTACCATTCCTAGCTCCCCCACAAGATTTGAAAAAGTGGCTTTATCAAGAGCTTTGGTGAATATGTCTGCCAGCTGCTTGTTGGATGGTACAAATTGTAGTTCAATATCTCCATTCATGACATACTCCCTGATAAAGTGATATCTGATTTCTATATGCTTGGTTCTGGAATGTTGTACTGGATTTTCAGCAATGGCAATGGCACTTGTGTTGTCACGCCTTATTGGAATTTTGGAATAGTTCAGACCATAATCCATCAGATTTTCATCCATAGAATTTGTGCACAACAACTTCCAGCTGCAATATATTCAGCTTCAGCAGTAGATGTAGAAATAGAATGCTGCTTTTTGCTGAACCAAGATACAAGCCTTCCCCCTAGAAATTGACAGCTTCCTGTTGTACTCTTTCTGTCAATCCTGCATCCTCCAAAGTCAGCATCAGAATATCCTAGCAATTCAAATCCAGACTCCTTTGGATACCAAAGTCCCAACTCTGTAGTGCCCTTGATATATCTCAAGATTCTTTTCACTACAATAAGATGAGATTCCTTTGGATCAGCTTGATATCTTGCACAAAGACATGTTGCAAACATTATGTCTGGCCTGCTTGCTGTCAGATATAGCAATGATCCAATCATTCCCTTGTAAGTCTTCAGATCAACTTTCTTTCCATTCTTATCAGGGTCAATCTTGGTTGCAGTGGCCATTGGTGTCTTTGCTACTTTTGAATCCTCTATATCAAATTTCTTGAGAAGTTCTTTGGCATATTTTGTCTGATGAATATAGATTCCATTAGAGTCTTGTTTAACTTGCAATCCCAAGAAATAAGATAACTCACCCATCAAGCTCATCTCATATTTGTTTTGCATGAGTTTGGAGAATTTTTCACACAGTCTTGTGTCAGTGGATCCAAAAATAATATCATCAACATAAATTTGAACCAAAATCAGATGACCTTGGTGTTGTCTGAAGAACAAGGTTTTGTCAATGATACCTCTTGTAAATTTGTTTTCCACCAGAAATTTTGACAGTGTGTCATACCAAGCTCTAGGTGCTTGCTTCAGTCCATAAAGTACCTTTTCCAATTTGTAGACATGATTTGGAAATTTTGAGCATTCAAAACCTGGAGGTTGTTGGACATACACCTCCTGTTCCAATTTCCCATTCAGAAAAGCACTTTTCACATCCATTTGATATACTCTAAAATTTAAATGTGCTGCATAGGCTAAGAAAATTCTTATAGCCTCAATGTCTGGCTACTGGTGCAAAGGTTTCATCAAAATCAATCCCTTCTTCTTGAAGATATCCTTTTGCAACTAGTCTTGCTTTGTTTCTAACAACAATGCCAGCTTCATCCATCTTATTTCTGAATATCCACTTTGTACCTATTATGATCCTATCTTTGGGCTTGGGTACAAGCTTCCATACTTGATTCCTTTCAAATTGATTTAACTCTTCCTGCATTGCCAAAATCCAGTCAGCATCTTGAAAAGCTTCTTCAACCTTCTTTGGTTCAATTTGAGAAAGAAAACAAGCATATAGGCATTCATTAGATGTAGATTTCCTGGTCTGCACACTTTTGCTCGGGTCACCAATAATCAGATCTGTTGTGTGACTTCTGGCCCATTTAGGATTAGAAATGTGTCTTGATGAGCTTGCTTGACTATCATTTCCTCCCCCTAAGCCTGTGCTCCCAGCTTCTGAAAACTCTCTCCCTGAATTAGTGGATAATTCAAGGTTCAAGTTATCCCCTGATGGTGCATGTCCTGATGAATGATCCCCTGATGAAGTATCCCCTGATCTGTTGTCCAGGAAATTAGCTCTATCTGTTGAAGGGGATTCTTCATTGATTGGATTGACATCAGGAATGGATATATTCTCCATTTGTCTGCACACATCATCTTTAATCTCTTGATAATCATTATCATCTTCATTTTCAAACCTGAGTTCTTCATGAAAACCAGGGTCTTCAAGCCCAGATATTTCTTGATCATCAAAAGCTACATTTATAGACTCCATCACCACTTGAAGTCTTTTGTTGTAAACCCTGAAGGCCTTGGATGACAGAGAATAACCTAGGAAAATTGCTTCATCAACTTTAGGATCAAATTTTCCTAAGTTTTCACCAAAATTCCTTAGAACAAAACATTTGCATCCAAAGACATGGAGAAACTTGATGCTTGGATTTCTCCCTGTCATTAGCTCATATGGTGTCTTGTTGTGAGCCTTGTTGATTAGAGATCTATTATGAGTAAAGCAAGCAGTGGAAATTACTTCAGCCCAAAAATAGGTGGGAATCTTTGCCTCTGCTAGCATTGACCTAGCAGCTTCTATCAGGGTTCTATTTTTCCTTTCCATTACACCATTCTGTTGAGGAGTCCTTGGAGTAGAAAATGTATGATTTATGCCTTTCTCCACACAAAATCCCTCAACAGCTGCATTCTTGAATTCAGTTCCATTATCTGTTCTCAACATTCTAACCACTGACCCTGATTCTGTTTCCACCTTCTTGATATGGTCAATAATTTGTTGAGATACTTCTGATTTAGCATGCTGAAACTTTACCCAAGTGTATCTAGTGTAGTCATCCACTATGACCATTGCAAATCTTTTCTTTGACACTGACATAATGTTGACAGGGCCAAAGAGATCCATAAGTAACAATTGAATTGGATCTTTGATCATGGTGGCTTCTTTGCTTACAAAGGATGACTTCCTTTGCTTCCCTTGTTGACATGCTGAACATAATCCTTCTTGAATATACTCCATTTGGGGTAGTCCAGTTACCAACTCTCTCTTCACTAGATCATTAATTGACTTGAAGTTCAAGTGAGAGAGCTTCTTGTGCCATAGCCTGCTTTCATCAGGGGATGCCTTGTTGTAGAAACATGATTCTCCATTTACTGAATTAAAATCAGCAACATAGAGATCTCCTTTTCTTATCCTTGACAAAACCAGCTTCCCATCACTTTCATTTGAGATTAGGCACTGATCTCCTTTGAAGGAAGTGATGAATCCTTTGTCACTTAGTTGACTTATGCTTAGCAAATTATGCTTGAGCCCATCAACCAGTGCTACATTTTCAAATGAGACATTCCCATTTGCTGCTTTGCCATAACCATGAGTTAGTCCTTTGCTGTTATCACCAAATGAAATTATTGGACCAGCCTTTTCTTGAAATTCTGTGAGCAGGGCTTTGTTTCCTATCATATGCCTTGAACAGCCACTATCTAGAAACCAGATTTGACTGCTTTTGCTCTTTCCCTGCACACAATAAAACATTTAAATTGTTTTTGGTACCCAATTTGTTTTGGGTCCTCTTGGTTTAGTCACAGTAACAGGTAATGCAACTTTTTCTTTATTAGTTATTTTTGGTTTTGGCAAATTTAAAACTTCCCCCTGACGACTGTGTATCCACTGATGCACAGTCTAGTTTTTTTATTACTGGAGGATTGAGTGTTTTGGCAAGGATACTTTTCTTGCTTCTCCCACCACTAGTGGAAGCTTCATTCACTGGGAAGACATTCCCAGATTCTAGCTTTGCTGTTGCCTTAACAAACTTGATAGTTTGTGATGGCCTTTTTCCAGAGCTAGCTGCTATCTCAACTTCAATGGGAGGTTGTTGCACATGAGTCTCTTCATAGCCCAAACCAGATTTTAGATCAGATTTCTGGCTTTTCAAACGATCCTCCAGTTTTCTGCTAGACTCATTCCATCTCTTAATGACTTCCCTTTCTTGACTAAGAAGATTTGAAGTCCATTCTTCCCTTTTAATAACACAGTCAAGAAGAATTTTAGTCCTTGAGAGTTCTTTTTCAAGACTCTCAAGTCTGGAGTTCTCTGATTCTAAAAGAGTGTTTCCTGACAGATAATTGTTCATATATTTTCTGTACTCTCTCAGTTTCAGCTACAGCACTCCTCAGGGTGTCATAGAGATCCTTTATCTCACAAGTCATTTCCTTAACAGTTTTAACACAATCATTTTTAGACATGTTAGAGGAAATTTCGAGGCTTACCTGTGAGCTGCTACTGTCAGTGGATGAGGCCATCAGGGCTAGGTTGACATACTCTTCATTTTCTTCTTCATCAGAGTCAGCCTAGTCCTTTCCCTCTGCAATGTATGCTTTTCCCTTCTTGTTTGCATTAAGAAGGTCAAAGTATTTCTTCTTGTAGTCCACAACAGCTTCTTTGTCTCTAGATTCACCATCTTTTGTGACCTTGCGGCACTCATTTGCAAAGTGACCCATCTCATTACATTTGTAGCACTTTATTCTTGATTTGTCAATAAAGTTTTTCGTGCTACTGGATTTTCTTGCTGAAAATCTTTTAGATCCTGATGGCTTTTGGAATTTCAGCTTGGAAAACCTTTTTGCAAGAAAGGCCATGGTTTCATCCAGCTCCTCTAACTCCTGTGGAGTATATTCTTCCTCCTTGAAGTCAGCTTCTTTATCCCCTTCAATTTCAGCATCTTCTAGTTGCTGCTTCATCAAGACACTAGGCCTTGCTTCTTGTTTGTCCTTCGTGGCAGCCATCAGGGCTACTGATTTAAGCTTTCTGGCATCCCCTGACATTTCAGATCTTTGTTGAACCTCAAGTT
>CM025787.1:10432178-10451188 GCA_014636745.2 Centella asiatica | reverse complement strand
ATGAATGCAAATGTAATGCAAATCTATACACAAATTGCACACTATCACAAATACATAAAAAAGTGAGACAACCATATATAATTCATAAAGTATGTGTAAAGAAAGCAGAAGTTCAATCAAGTATATTTCATTTTTATTAAGATTAAAGATATTAAAGCATTTATGAGTTCTTACTGTTTTTCACTTCTTATCATTGTCAACGTAGTGTATTATTTTACGATATCTTCGTCAAGAAAATTGAGTGTCGTCTTCACATGTGCTGCATGGTTCTTCCTCCTTTTTGTCACCAGCTTGTTTGATGGACTGTTTGAATGCAAGCACCAGCTTCTAAGTTTGTTTCAATCTCAACTTTAGTAGTAGGGACTCCTGTTTTAGCTTCAGTAGCAGGACCTTTTATTTGAACCTCACAGGGAGGACCTTGTGTTGTTTCAACCTCATTGGTAGGAGGTTTGTTTGTTTTCATCTCAGTGTTAGGTTCTTGTTCTATTTGAACCTCAGTGGTGGGACCTTCTTCTTTTTTAACCTCAGCATCTCCAATATTCTTAGATAGACAATCTTTGTTTTGTTCCAGCTCCTCTATTTTGTTTGTATCTTTCTCATTTGTGTCAGTTTGCTGCAGCATGTCTTTTCTTCTTCGTTACACCAACATTTGTGTAGTCAAGGTAACATTTTTGAAGTCTATGTCTTGATTTGACATTCTGGACCAATGAGGTTGGAGCTTGACTTTTTCCTCGATTTATTTTTCCTTCGTTCTTGTCAAGTTGTTGATGTTTTCTATTCTTGGTTCTCCGTTCTTTCCATGTTGAGCATCTTCAGTTTCCATTGTAGTTTCTTGATTCTTCTGATGTTGAGCATTTTTAGTTTCAATTCTATCTTCTTGAGTCTCAGTATCAAGTGCTGCAACAATCTTTGAAAGCTTTCTTATGTCATCTTTAAGAGTTTGTTGCTTCTGTTGTGCTAACTTCAGTTCTTCATTCTTCGCTTCAAGTTCTTCTTTCAACAACTTGTTCTTGTCAATGGCATCCTCCAGTTGCTTCTTCAATCTTTCATTTTCTTTGTTCAATTCAATATTTTGGAAAACCATATATATCATAGCTTATGTGTCAGTCCTTATACTATCACTAATAGGATTACTGTCAACTTGTTTTCTGGACTGTTCTGGTGTTGGAGTTAGTAAGTTGGAGTGAGGCATGTCTTGATATGGATTTTTCCTTGGAGAAACTGTGAGCCTGGTATTGTCTAAACTTATTGGCTGGTCACTAGCATTTCATTTGGCATGACTAAATCCTTCTATTGCACCAATTCCTCAGTAACATCAATTTCTTCATTGTTTGGTATATTCTACAATAATGAAAAATACAGAAGTAAATATTTATTAATTGAATTATAATGATAATAATTTAAATAAGTTGATAATGTGATTATTTAAAATAGAATACCTCTTCAGCAGTCTGTCTTACTACTTGATCATGACTTCCGTTGTCATCTTCTTCCAAATTAGCAATGTTTGTCTCACTTGAATCACCATCTGAAAACTAATTTTTTCTCTTTGTCTAAATCATTGTCTTGTGCTTTCTGACCTGAACTTTCTTTTTCAATGCTTCCACTTTTTTCATCCATAATTTCATTTTCCTCAAGTTCATTTTCACTCTCATTTGTTTGTGTAGGTTGTAGTACATTTATTTCGGTAAAACTACCTTTAAGATTTGCAGACTTCACCTGAAAAGAGAAACAAATGTACAAATAAAAAGAAAAGTTATAGTATATTGTCATGATAAAAATAATTTTACAAGTAATACATTATATCATTGTTACCTTTGATTCCTTCATATCTAACAGTGCTACTTTTTTTAGTGCCTTTTTCATCTTAAAGAGGTTCCATTTCAGGAACCTTGCACAAGGTTTGGGTTCGCTTGACTTGATTAGCTAAACGTGCTCACATAACCAAAACTAAAAAATAATTTGAAATGAAAAAGTTAAAAATTCATATAATATATTGAACATTTATTTTTTAGATATAGAAAATATTAGAGATATTACTCACGAGAAAGACAAGTGTGCATCTAGTAACTTCATGAGCATTGTTAGACTTTTGTAAGGAAGTATGCAGACACTTAAAAATGTGTACTAACCAATTATATTGCTTTATGTTACAAAGGTCTTGAACATACGTTCATGGCTGATTTTGTTGCTTATTAGGTACAAAAACTGTCACTAATGCAAGCAATGTAGCAAGGCGCAGCACATCCACTACATCTTGCAATTTGTCCCCTTCTAACGCATTTTTTACTGCTTCAGCAATTATTTTCCTTTTTACTGTATCATAATTCATAAATCTTCTTTGAACAAAAGGAGAATCCATTTTCGACATTCTTGTTAGGAAAAAATAAGCTAAAGTGTTTGTAGAAGGGGGTTGAATGCAAACACCACAAATTTTTCGTTATTTGAATGCTTGATAGCACAAACTGGAAAAGCTACAAAATTCAGAAAAACAATAAAGATATTTCCTATGAACACACACAGATTCAAGTTAAAATAGTTGTATTATAACTTTTGATTTTTTTTTCCTAGGAATATGTTATAATCATAAAGTGATTAAAAAACTACAATTCTGTAAAAATTTACATCTTCTTCTCTGACACACTAGCTACATCTCTCTCTGTTAGGAATTATAGCATTTGATGATGATGTATAACACATAGAATTGTTAAATTTTGTAAATGTACAAGTACCTGCAGTAATGCACTTTGAGAATCTACTATCAAGAAACTGTAGGAAAGCATCAGAAACTACAATTAATGCACTTGGAGAGTTCAACAAATGTCAAAGTTGATCAAGCAAAATTAGCCTATCGGAAACTAAGTTTTTGGCTGTCGGAGACTAAGTTTTTTGTCTGTCAGAGACTGAGATTTTGGCTATCGGAAACTAAGTTTTTGGCTGTCGGAGACTAAGCTTTTTTGTCTGTCAGAAACTAAGTTTTTGGCTGTCGAAGACTAAGTTTTTTGTCTGTCGAAGACTAAGATTTTGGTTGTCGGAGACTAAATTTTTGGCTGTCGGAGACTAAATTTTTTGTCTGTCAGAGACTAAGATTTTGGATGTCGGAGACTAAGTTTTTTTGGCTGTCAGAGACTAAGTTTTTGAACTATCAGAGACTAAGTTTTTTGAACTGTCAGAGACTAAGTTTTTAGTCTATCAGAGACTAAGTGTTTGTTCGTCAGAGACTAATGTTGAAGCAACCAAAGACTATTCATCAGAGAATAAATTTCCACTGACATAAGGGATGACATATGACTAAAGACGTTGGAAATAAAGATAAGGATGGTTGTCCAATAAGGAGAGATTGGCTACCAAGGAAGCTTTAGGGAAATAAGTTATACACACACACACACACATCAAGTTGCAAGTATGAAACCTGCAAAGCCGCAAGCATGAAACCTGCAAAACAACAAGTTGAAATACTGCAGAGACAACTTATAACAACTTGAAGCAAGAAGTTCATTGAAGCTGGACTAATTATGTCCAGAGAAGCCCACAAAGATAAGATATATTCTGCTGATATCTTATCTTGGGAACTCCAAGAAGAAAAATGGAAGCTGATGCAGTGAATATACACCAGAAAAGTCACATAAACAGGCTGGCATCCAAGGGAGGCTGTATAATGAAGAAATTTGTGTGACAGAGCTACAAGTACCAAGAAACTACAGAGATATTTTGGTAAAAAGCTCAGAATAGAAGCTTGGAGTATATGGAAGCTGTGTCTATAAATACAGCTGAGGTAAAAATATAAGTGTGTGAATCTGAGAACTGAAAAACAACAAGAAGATATCTTATCTCAGATCATATATCTCTCAGAACAACACTTCCATATATATAGAGAGTTAGCAGCTGTAATTAGTTTTACAGAAAAAGAAGCAAGTTATTACAACTTGAGAAGCTGTTTTTTTTTTAAACAGAAGAAATTGTAAAGATTCAATTTAATTGACAATATCATTCTTTATTGTTGTTTACAATTTATATCTTGTAATTTTGCTTTACTGTTTCTATTATTGTATCATTTCAGTAAAGTTTTATAACTATTCTTGGAAATTAAATTGTTCATAACAGTTTAGTTTTGAAGAAAAGTTTGTACTTGTATTCAACCACCCCCCCCCCCTTCTACAATTATTCACATGGGACAAACACTTTCTTTGAATATTTCTCTCAAGAACTATTATGAAGCTTCTCTCTAATGTGTTGTTGATTTCTGATAGAGATATTTGATTTTCTACTTCTAATAATTTTCTCTCTTTCAGCTTCGTGTCCTTCTTGAATGTTTTGTGTATCCACCCTTCTATATGTAGGAGAACAGATATAGAACTCATGTGCAAGACATGCTTCTTTTTCAATGCAGCCGCAGTATGTCCCATCATAGTCTTTTCTGAGTTACATGTCACACTGCTATAGGCTCCTGTTGCTTCAATTTTTGTACTTGTTCTCCATGCGTTTCTGATGAAAATGTTACTATTGGACCACTATACTTCAAGGTGTATCTTCCCAGTTATACTCATTGCTTTCACACCAAGTATCAGTGTTTGTCCTTCTAATCCCTGATGACATATCATGTTAGGTCTTTATTATCCCCTAATGACAAGACTTGATGTAGACTTGATCAGTGCTTTTGGATCCCCTGATAACAAACCCTGATCTAGACTTTATCAGTGCTTCATGATCCCCTGATATAAAGACCCAATGTTATTCCACTGATGTTATCCACTAATGTAGTGTATAGGCTATCTCCTGACGGTGTCCCCTGATGGTCAGACTATTCCCTGACGGTTTCCCCTTACTATCTAGATATCCCCTGATGGTTTCCCCTGATGGTCAGACTATTCCCTGACGGTTTCCCCTTACTATATAGATATCCCCTGATGGTTTCCCCTGACGGCCAAGATATCCCCTGATGGGTTCCCCTGACGATCAAGTTTTTTCGTGATGTCTTTTTGTACACTAACATATTTGATAATTGATACTTTGTTGGTTTTATCTTAAATGTCTGATGTGCGGAATACTCGACTTCTTAAGTACTATCAAACTTTCCTTGACACTATCCAGTCCTTGAGATATACACTTATGACTTGCCTAGTGCCTTGCCTATTACTCCCTGATGGACTAAGTTATCCATCAGTGAATACTTGTTCGTGCAAATATACTAAGGTTTGACAACAACCTTGAGTATTTCAAGTGCAAAATTATTAAGAGAACTACAGAATAAATACATCATCATCATCAATTAGATCTAACAATCTCCCCCTATTTATGACCATGAGAACCCAAAAATTTTATATGAGTTTGTTACATGAATTAATGTATGTTGTAATTAATTTCTTATTTTATATACAAATGGTAAATCCATATCTTAAGTGAGAATTTTGATGACAATGAGAGGTTCATTTTATTGAAGATAACTTCCTTAAAAGGATATAAAAATAAGATTATCAAACCTTGTATAGGATTATGATTAATCAGCTTGGAAGAAGAGGAGAGGGTTATGTAAGATCAGTGGATTACGTGTTTGATTATTAAGTGGGTTGGGTGGCAACGGTTGAGTAAGGTCGAATGCATGTAAGACACTAATTGCTTTGTATGTTACCAGCTGTTGAAATATTACATTGAGCAGCTGTCTTACCGTTTTAACTGACCAATCATTTTATATCAAAGCATAATCTTAGCCTATTATAAATACCTCTTTTGAAATGAATTCTAAACTCTTTTCTAAAATTTCTCTCCTAGAACCCCTCTTTCACGTTTCATCTTCATAAATTTCCAAGTCTTTCTCTTGGAAAATTATTCTCAGACAAGCTTTAAATTTCTTCCTTAAAGACGAAGAGGTAAGAACCTGGTACTCTACTCAGTTTCTTTCGTACATAGCATCAAAGATTTATTAACCATGTATGCTAAGTTTTCAAGAAGGAATAAAACTTTAAAGGACTATGTTCTTTTTCATTTTCATGTTTATGAGGCATCCTAGGTTGAGTTTGTTCATGTTAGGCCTTCCTTCGAAATGAAAACAAACTCTATGTTAGTCTCTGATGATGTCAACCTTAGTCTCCGATGGGTTGAGATGGCATCGTCAATCTCTGATGAGATATTTGTTAGTCTCTAATGACTAATATATTAGTCTCTAATGAGATACTTTAGTCTCTGATGAGATAAATCTTAGTCTCTAATGAAGAAAGTTTAAATTAGTCTTTGATGACGTCATCCTTAGTCTCCCACATACTAAGTTTAGTCCCTGATGATGTCATTCGTAGTCTCTAATGGGAACAATATGTTAGTCTATGATGGCTAAAGATATTAGTCTCTGAGGAGTTTATCGTTGAACAAATTATCAACTGATGAAGTTCAGTGATGACTTACTAAGTTTGGCGATGAGCAAATCATCCCTTGACAGCCAAGAGAGTTCGGCGGTAATCAAAGTTATCACCCGACGAGTTTGGCGGTGAGCAAATTATCCCCTGATGACTATCCCCTGATGAGTGAATGATACCCTGATGGTCGAAAGACATCCCCTGATGGGTAGTTTACCCACTGATGTCCTGTCATCCCCTGACGACTAGTTATCCCCCGATGATAAATGATCCCCTGACGTGGAAGATTTTTCCCTGATGCGCAGTTTGTCGTTGAAACTATAAAAACATTATTTTCTTAAATTATTTTATGATGTTTCAATTATTTATTTAACCTCAACGGTTCTTATGTCAAATTTGAAACATTAAAAGTTTAAGAACATCACATATGCATTTTCTTTCATAATTCTTATTAAGGTATTAAATTTATCATGTTACATGCATGTTTTACAGAATCTTTCACTCACGAGTAAATTGAATTTGATTGTGTGCCAAGGGACCGAGGCAAGTATATTCTCACTCTTATGCTTATTTCAGTTAAGCGCATGATCAATTGATTCGACATGCGTACAAGGTTATGACTTTTATGTTTAAATTTCCTTGTGAAGCAGAATGTTATGCTTTAATTTCTGCTAGCATGATATGAATGAAAGTGCATGGATATAACGGAGCTTTGATTTATCAGTTATTTTTCAATTTTATATCTGTGCTAATGAATGAAAATGATATGTCCCTTAAATGGGTTATGCCACATGGTTGGCTAGAGAAAAGGAAAGGAGTTGATTTGTTTTTCACCTGATCTAGAGGAATTATAAGTGAATACATACATTCACACAATGAGGGATCATGCGATCATATTTAGGAAGATAAATTTTTAAAGAAGAACTTTGGAAGATAAATTTTTAAAAAAGAGATTAAAATATTACCTCCAAATGAGGTATTTATAGCAGGCTGAAATTTAGCTTTGAGATAAAATCATTGGTTAAAAAAACGGCAACTCATCATGATTTCTTAACAGCTGATACATGTAATAAGCAGTTGTTGTCCTTCATGCATATAAGCTAGTCACTTAAGCAGCTTACTAATCAACTTAACCTACGTACTTATGAGGTAGTCATTCTTACGTAAGCTATTAAGTTTTTTCATGGGACTTACCAATCTGGACGCGTGGCTTCTTCAAGCAATTTACGAATGTTACCAAACATATAACATAATTTGTATGTCCTTGTAACCAACATCCAAACAAATTATTACCCAAAAATATTTAGACACTCAAAAACATCATATATTAATTATACATATTAATAGGAAAACAAATATGAGTAAATAAATTATTTATAGTTAAACAAAATTTCCAGGTCGTCATATTCTCCCCTCCTTACAATAAGTTTCTTCCTCGAAACTTTACTGGTGAAAAAGTCGAGGGTACTTTTGCATCATCATTTCTTCTAGTTCCCATGTTGCTTCTTCAACATTGTGGTTTGTCCACAAAACTTTACGGATGCAATCTCTTTATTTCTTAAGACCTTTACTTGACGATCCAAAATTTGCATTGGAATTTCTTCATACTGCAAATTTGGTTGTAGCTCAATGGGCTGGTAATCAATAATGCCAGAATGATTCCCTTTATAAGGACGTAGCATTGAGACATGGAAAACATCATGAACATGACCTAAAGCTGGGGGTAGTGCTAGTTGATAAGCCACTTTGCCAATGCGGCGAAGTACTTCAAAAGGTCCAATAAAACGGGGACTTAGTTTTCCCCTTTGCCCGAAGTGCAACATGCCTTTCCAAGGTGAGACTTTAAGCAATGCATAACCTTCTATTTCCAATGTTTGATCCTTTCGACATTGGTTTGCATATTGCTTTTGTCGATCTTGAGCTGCTCTTATTTTGGCTCGAATCGTGCGGATTGCATTCTCAGTTTGTTGAACTATTTCAGGTCCTTTTAACTTCCTTTCTCCAACTTCATTCCAATACAATGGTGTTCTGCACTTTCTTCCATACAAAACTTCAAATGGAGCCATCCCTATGCTTGTATGATAACTATTATTATAAGCAAACTCGGCGAGTGGTAGATGTTCATCCCATCGTACTCCAAAATCCAAAGAACATGCTCTCAACATATCTTCTAAGGTTTGGATTGTTCTTTCAGATTGCCCGTCAGTTTGCTGGTGGAAAGCAGTACTCATGTCCAATCTTGTTCCTAAATACTCTTGAAAGCTTCGGCAGAACCTAGACGTAAAACGAGGATCACGATCAGATATAATTGAAACTGGCACTCCATGATGACTAAGGATTTCTTTTACATACAATCTGACTAATTGGTCCATTTTATAGGCATCCTTAATAGGTAGGAAATGTGCAGATTTAGTTAATTTGTCCACTACTACCCAGATTGTATTTAATCTCTTTTGAGTTATTGGTAATCCAATCACAAAATCCATCGTGATATATCCCCACTTCCATTCTGGGATATCCAAGGATTACAACAAACCACTAGGCTTTTGGTTTTCTGCTTTAACTTGTTGACAAGTGAGACATGTATTAACCTATCCAGCTATTTCCTTTTTCATGTTAGGCCACCAAAAATTTTGTTTCAAATCTTGATACATCTTTGTTCCACCTGGATGTATCGAGAACTTAGAGTTGTGAGCTTCCTGTAGTAGACTTCTTTTTAATTACAATTTTGTCAGAATCTAGATTCTATTTTCAAATCTCATCAATCCATCATCATGAATTTGACATTTTCTCTTCTCCTTTTCTAGTAACTTTTTCCTATCTTTTACATGTTCTTCTTGAGCTTCCTTGATGACAACCTATAAGCTCAGTTTTACACCAACCTCTTGCTCTATCTCTTTCCTTTGTTGAGTTGTTATAACATTTAATTGTAACCTTTCCAAATCCATCCTTACCTCTTCTCGAATTGCCATTACATTTAACCTTTCACATCTACTTAAAGCATCAGCTACGACATTTACTTTACCAGGGTGATAGTTGATCGAACAATCATAGTCTTTTATTAGCTCCAACCACTGTCTTTGCCTCATGTTCAATTCTTTTTGAGTGAAAATGTACTTTAAACTCTTGTGGTCAATGTAAATCTCACATTTCTCTCCCTAGAGATAATCCCTCCAAATTTTTAATGCGAAAATGATAGCAGCCAACTCTAAGTCATGTGTTGGGTTAGGTTTTATTAACATTTGATGATGATTGTCTTTAGAATACTTAGGAATACAAATGTATAGAAAAGTGTTGGTTTGTAACACTTTAGTTTTGTAGCTAGCAGTAGTATCTCTTGGTTGTAATTTAGTCATTTTAATAAAGAGATAGATTCATTTTACTTGTATGTACTGCTGGAATACTTGTTGAGTCTGTTCAACAAGTTGTGTTTAAGTTAATTAGTCTTTCGGAGATTAAATTTGGCTTGTCGGAGATTAAGGGAAAAGTCCATCAGAGATTAAAATTTTGTTCATCAGAGATTGGACTTTGCCCATCGGAGATTGAAGAAATCCTTCATCGGAGATTAAAGATTTGTTCATCAGAGATTGAGGGATTGGTCATCGGAGATTAAAGCTTACGTCATCGGAGATTGTAATTAAAGAGTCAGAGATTAAAGCTGACGTCATCAGAGAATAACACAATACTTCGGAGATTAAAAGCTGACGTCACCAGAGACTAAAGCCAAAGCATCGGAGATTACTCGAGGTGATCAGAGATTAATTTATTAAAGCATCGGAGATTACTCGAAGTGATCAGAGACTAATTAAAGAAGCTATCGGAGATTAGTCAAGGACTTAATCGCTGATGGAGTTAGAGTTCAAATCAAAGAAGGAAAGTCTTCCATGAACACGTAGACTTTATTGAAGACGTAGCTGACAAGGAAACTTGTTAGAAATCTTTCAATTGGAAAGATTGCATTTGATTTGAATTAGGAAGCTAGGTTTTTTGTAAACTTAGTTTTAGAAGCTGTAATTATAAATTACAGAATTGTAATTCGAAGAAAAAGTATGTCTGTATAGCATAGAGAATTGAAAGGGTTGTATTATCTCAAAATATACAGAATAGAAGCTGACGATCAAAAGCTTGTTTTGATTGTTAGAAAACTTGTAATCAATTGTTAAATCAATAAAAACAATTGTTTATAAAGTTTTGATCTTGTTCTTTATATTCCGCAGAAAGTTAATTTCTTAAAGAACAGGAATTCGGAAAAAGTTGTAAGAACTTGTATTCAACCCCCCTTCTACAAGTTCTAGGCCATCTCACTGGGAAAACAGTAACGTTTTTCGCAATCGTTGAGTTGCCAAGATGCATAGGCAATAACTCTATCATATTGCATTAGCACAGCACCTAATCCATTCATTGAGGCATCACTTTAGATCTTAAAATCCCCTTTATTATCAGGTAAACTTAATACTGGGGCAGTGGTTAAACTTTTCTTTAATTCTTGAAAACTCTTCTCACAAGCGGAGTCCAAATATACTTTTCTGTTTTCCTTGTCAAATTCGTTAATAGAACGGCTATCTTAGAGAAATCTTGAACGAATCGACGATAGTATCCTGCTAACCCTAGAAAACTTCACACTTCAGTAGGTTTCTTTGGTTATGGCCAATTTATGATAGCTTCAACTTTTATGGGATCAACCAAAATTCCAGATTCATTGATCACATGTCCTAAAAATTTCACTTCTCTTAACCAAAATTCACACTTTGAAAATTTGGCATAAAGTTTTTCTTGTCTCAATGGCACAAGTGTTATTCTCAAATGTTCATCATGTTCTTTTTCTTGTCTTAGAATAGATGAGAATGTCATCTATAAATACAATGATGAACTTATCCAAATATGGTTTGAAAACTCGGTTCATCAAATCCATAAAAACAATAGGGGCATTGGTGAGTCCAAAAGGCATTACCACAAATTCATAATGACCATAACGAGTTCTAAAAGCTGACTTAGGGACATTCTCAACCTTAATCTTTAATTGATGATATCCTGATCTTAAGTCAATCTTTGAAAAGTACTTTGCTCCTTTAAGTTGGTCGAATAGATCATCAATCCTAGGTAGGGGATATCGGTTCTTCACCGTTACTTTGTTTAATTCCTGATAGTCGATACATAACCTTAATGATCCATCTTTCTTATTTACAAATAAAATAGGTGCTCCCCAGGGTGAAATACTTGGCCTAATAAATCCTTGGTCTAACAATCCTTGTAGTTGTATCATGAGTTCTTTTAATTCTGAAGGGGCCATCCTATAAGGAGCTTTGGAAATTGGAGCAGTTTCTGGCACTAGCTCAATTCCAAATTCAACTTGCCTATCTGGGGGTACACCTGGTAACTCCTCAGGAAACACATCTCCAAATTCTTTCACTGTGGGGATATCTAAAATTTTTAATCCTGCCATCGTTGTATCACAAACATAAGCTAAAAATGTTTCTCATCCCTTGAGTAACATCTTATTAGCTTGAATCATTGTAAGAAGATGAGAGGGTTTAGTAGACTTATATCCATGGAATAACACTCTACTGTTTGAGGGTGTTCTTAGGGAAACCTTCTTTTTCCTACAATCTATGTTAGCTTGATATTGATGTAGCCAGTCCATGCCTAGTACTAGATCAAACTCTCCCAATGGAAAAGGTATTAAGTTTGCAGGGAGGTCATACTTTCCTATTCTTATACTACAATTAGGTAGTATACTCTTGGCAATGTACACCCCTTGATTAGCTACTATAACTTCTAGAGGTGTTTCTAAACATTCATGAGCAAAATTCTTGTCCTTAAGAAGACGTTCAGATATGAAGGATCTAGTCGCACCATAATCAAATAAAGCATGCACTTCAATTGAATTAATCAATATCATACCTGAAACCACATTTTTAGACAGTAGTGCGTCCTGCGCAGTCATATTGTAAGTCCTAGCTTGAGGTCGGCTAACTACCATACTAGGTCCTGCCAATGGGGTTTACCCTAACTCTTTTTCTGAGGGCATGAAATGGAGATGTGGCCTTCCTGACCACAACTAAAGCATCTCCTTGTAGCTCCAGCTGCACGACTAACTCCATGTGGTTGATAATGTTGTGGAGGATACCTTGGTTGGGAAACCATTGGTGCCAGACTTGGACAATTGATGGCAGTATGACCAGATCGATGACATCTAAAACACAGATCAGTTCCTAATAGACACTGAGAAGTTTCATGGTTCCTTCCACATTTGCCACAAATGACAATCCTCCTTTTATTCTCACTTAAGTTCATACTAAAATTCCTTTTCCTATTATTATTATGCATATTCCCTTCCTCTTGTTTTACCATAACCGAACTGGTTTATGGTTTTCCTTGTTCTCCAATCCTTTAATTTAAATTGTTATTAAAATAACTCCCTTTCCTTTTGCCTTCCTTACGTTTCTCCCAATTAAATTCCCGAAGTAGCTTGCCACTCATCTCTGCTACCTTTGACCTTTGAACAACTTCAGTATAGTTTTTTAGACATAAAATAGCAATCTTATCATGCAACCATGGGTTCAAACCATGCTCAAACCTTCTTGTCTTTCTTCTCTTAGTATCTACCAAATGCGGGGCGTATCTTTGTAGTTCATTAATGTTAGGTTTTATGAACATTTGATGATGATTGTCTTTAGAATACTTAGGAATACAAATGTACAGAAAAGTGTTGGTTTGTGACACTTTAGTTTTGTAGCTAGCAGTAGTATCTCTTGTTTGTAAATTAGTCATTATAATAAAGAGATAGGTTCATTTCTTCTGTATGCACTGCTGGAATACTTGTTGAGTTTGTTCAACAAGTTGTTTAAATTAATTAGTCCTTCGGAGATTGATTTTGGCTTGTCGGAGATTAAGGGAAAAGTCCACCAGAGATTAAAGTTTTGTTCATCAGAGATTGGACTTTGCCCATCGGAGATTGAAGAATCCTTCATCGAAGATTAAAATGTTTTGTTCATCGGAGATTGAAGGATTGGTCATCGGAGATTAAAGCTTACGTCATCGGGGATTGTAACTAAAGAGTCAGAGATTAATGCTGACGTCATCAGAGATTAAAACAATACCTCGGAGATTAAAAGCTGACATCACCAGAGACTAAAGCCAAAGCATCGGAGATTACACGAAGTAAAGCATCAGAGATTACACGTTGTAAAGCATCGGAGATTACTCGAAGTGATCAGGGACTAATTAAAGAAGCTATCGGAGATTAGTCGAAGACTTAATCACTGATGGAGTTAGAGTTCAAATCAAAGAAGGAAAGTCTTCCATGCACACGTAGACTTTATTGAAGACGTAGCTGACAAGGAAACTTGTTAGAAATCTTTCAATTGGAAAGATTGTATTTGATTTGAATTAGGAAGCTAGGTTTTTGATAACTTAGTTTTAGAAGCTGTAATTATAAATTACAGAATAGCAATACGAAGCTATAGGGGTGTGTAGAAAAAGAATTGAAAGGGTTGTATTTTCTAGATACACATAATAGAAGCTGACGATCGAAGCTTGTCTTGATTGTTAGAAAACTTGTAATCAATTGTTAAAATCAATAAAAGCAATTGTTTATAAAGTTTTAATCTTGTTCTTTATATTCCGCAGAAAGTTAATTTCTTAAAGAACAGGAATTCGAAAAAGTTGTAAGAACTTGTATTCAACCCCCCTTCTACAAGTTCTAGACCATCTCACTGGGAAAACAATTAAACTTCTTTTCATATTCTTCCACAGTCATGCTCCCTTGTCTTAATTCTAGAAATTGCTTTTCAAGCTTATCCGCAACACTGGTCGAAAAATACTTGTTATAGAAAAATTCCTTAAACTGGGACCAGGTGAAGACTTGATCAACTTCAAGAACTGCTTGTTCATTCCTATTTGCCAATCTCCTAGTCATTTCTAATCGTTCGGTATTTTCCCACCAATAACTAGCTTCTTCTTTCAATAAATATGTAGCATATTCCTTCTTAAAATCATCAGTTACTCCAGCAATACGAAAAGCTTTTTCTATTTTCTTAATCCAAATTTGAGCGGCAATGGGACCTCCATCACCATTAAAAGTAGGTAGACAACTATTGGTAAAATCTTTAAATGTTATCCTTTTAGGTTGAACCTGCGGTGGAAGTACTTGGTTATTCTTACTTTGGGAGGCTTCCTTAATCATATTTACCAATAAGACAATAGGATTCTTCTGATTATTATTTTCTTGGTTGTTGTTCAGATTGGGGTTTTCTTGATCAGCATGGTTGGTAGCTTAATGGGTTTGGGGTTCCTTTTGGGGCCATTTCCTTTAAATTGAAAAAAGGAAATGACTTAAGATTCTTACCTCTTGACTTTGATGGAATAGATTCAAAGCTTGTCTGGAAGAAATCGTCCAAAAGAAAGAACTTGAAATTGTATGAAGATGGTAGGTTTAAAGAAGAACTTTGGAAGATAAATTTTTAAAAAAGAAATTAAAATTTTACCTCCAAATGAGGTATTTATAGCAGGCTAAAATTTAGCTTTGAGATAAAATCATTGGTTAATAAAATGGCTACTCATCATGATTTCTTAACAGCTGATACATGTAATAAGCAGTTGTTGTCCTTCATGCACATAAGCTAGTCACTTAAGCAGCTTACTAATCAACTTAACCTACATACTTATGAGATAGTTATTCTTACGTAAGCTATTAAGTTTTTTCATGGGACTTACCAATCTGGACGTGTGGCTTCTTCAAGCAATTTATGAATGTTACCAAACATACAACATAATTTGTATGTCCTTGTAACCAACATCCAAACAAATTATTACCCAAAAATATTTAGACACTCAAAAACATCATATATTAATTATACATATTAATAGGAAAACAAATATGAGTAAATAAATTATTTATAGATAAACAAAATTTTCAGGTCGTCACATGATGACATGTTCATTTTTGTGATAAGCAATCTAGCTTAGAAAATGCATCGCTTCCTCCAAGTCAAGCTCATCAACTTCATTAGTCGTTATATTCTTTTCTTTCCCACTAGCTATTTTGTAGTATAGCTTCAATGGTTCTCCATGGCTATAGGCAAGTTCTTATTGTCATTGATGTCTTTCCTCAGCTTCTTAATCACCCCCCTCAAGTCTCTATTAAGCATTGTAGAATTTAGCATTAATTTCATAGCTAGTCCAAGTTGCTCAGCATCCATTCTCCTAAACCAATTTAGGGTGACTGTGAACTCCGACACATTCTTCATCTGGATGATGATTAGCTTTTCCTTTTTTCTATTTGTCCTGACATTTATGCTTTTTATGGAGAACATATATGTCAGGCTCTTTCGCCTTTCATCTCTCAAGAATTCAGCTAATGTGGATTGTCCATGTGTTATAAGAGTAGGAGCTTGAGCTTTGGCATTAGATGACTCAGGTGTGATAGAATCAGGGGATGTTGGATTTTCTTTGTTTTTATCTTTTGATGCATTTTTAGGGGCTTCGGATTTCTTAGGTTGAGTTTTCTTGGAAGATCTTGGCCTGACACTCTTTTTCTTCTTTTCTTCTTCTTGTTTCTCCTCCTCCGCAACCATCTCTTCCTCCTGTTGAAGTTATTGTGCATAGAGTACATCAGCTTCCACCAACTTTTTGTCTTGAGGAAAGAAAAGCTCCACTTTCCCATCTATCAGGGCTTCAACTGGTGTTGGAAAGTGAGATGTCTTTGTTGCATCTCCAAGTACCTTGGGTCCTGATTGTAGAGTTTTCTTTTTGGGTTCTTCAATCAAGATACTCTTGCCCTTGTCCTTGGCTTTAAGAGCAGTCACATCCCCCGATGGTTGACTTGTGGATTTCTCAGCAACAACCTCTGACAATGGCTTTAAAGATTTCTCCCCCTTTTTGGCAGCATCATCGGTGGAAGTTAAGAGTTGGAATGTGACTTGAAGAATTTACTGAAGAGTGTCAGCCATCGATAGTTGCAGAGTTTCCATGCTTGTAAGACTTGTGTTGAAGGAAAAGAGTTATTGGTCAACATTGTCAGTGAGCTTCTTGATCTTGAGCATGGTATGGCTAGTTGCAAAGGAGTCAACAACTGTCTGTACATTGTTGATTTTCTCTGTAACTAATGTATGTAATTTGTGAGATTCAACATCCATAGACTAACCTATCATTATCTGGGATTTCGGAATTTTGACTAGGACAGGATATGTGACACGTGAGAGCTCCTATTTTAACAGTTGTACAGTGTCCGTCATATGATTCTTTTGATAGTATAAATCAACTCCCATTAATTGAGAAAAATCATCTATAGTAGTATCATCTTTATCACTATCAAAAAGACTGGGTGTATGTATAGTATCTATATTTTCTATATATTCTTCATTTACAAGGATCTCATGCCTTATCTCCCTCAATCTCTCATTTTGTCTGGCCTTTTAAGCCATCATTCTCTGACTCTCCTTTTTCATTGCCTTTTAAGGCAGTACTCCCTTACTCTCCTTTTGCCAAAGTCCTTTCATTAGGTTGACGTTGCCTCTCTTCACTAGATATTGTCTCAGCCTCACTCAAAACTATTCTAATTGGGCTCTTATGGGTTGTGTTTTCATCAACTGTGTACAATTTGAGTAAAGTTTCTATAGCTATTGTGTCCACAAATGAGATTAGAGAAGGAGTGGAGGATATATGTCTATGTACAATGGGGGAAGTATAGGTATTTATGGAAGAAGTATGTACAGGTTTACCTATGTCCCCTGAGTGACCATTAGTGATTGAATCATTTAGGAAAGAATCAATCATTTGTAAATCATGATTCTCAATCACTAGGTCAACATGAATTGGCTCATCCATGAAGTGAGAGGATGGAGGATCTGATGTCATGACACGTAGAGTTTGTGTCATGATATCTGAATAAATTTGAGGTAAGGAAAAAGAAGGGAGAGGTGTAGAGGGGAGTGTTGGCTAAATCACATAGTGAGGAGGTGATTCATCAAGAGAGGTTGTATGTGCACTCACTATGTCAATTATATTCAAGTCGATCTCAGCGATTCTGATGAGAGTTTCATCAAGGCCTGTGGTAAGTGTATGTGTCTCACTCAACTATGTCCCTTGTTGGGGACTTTGTTCAATAACTGAGTCCTTTTGCGAGGAAACAGTTAGAGATGTGTTTGAGTCCTTATTAAGGTCAGTATCCTGTTAGGAGGATACTGTCTAGTCTGGTTGTGGTTCAACACTCATGGCTTTCTTCTTCTTCTTCAATCTCTTCAAGTCAGTCACTCTCTCTCCTTGCTCCCCCTCAATTGACGAGGTTACTTCAAAGGTTTTTCTTTTGTTACCCCTAGTCTGTGTCAGGGAGTGTTGGCTCCTCCACGAATTGAGAAAATGGAGAATCTGATCTTAACGCTCAATGTTTGTGTCATACTATCTGAAGAAATTTGAGGAACAGAGAAAGAATGAAGTGGTATAGAAAGGAGTGTTGGCTGAATCACTGAATGAGCAGGTGATTCATCAAAAGATGCTGTAGAAGAATGCTTATGACTCATGTTGATCTTATTAAGAAACTTCTGAACTACAATATCTTGAACAGTGTGTGCATTAACTGTGTCAGATATCTGCAAGTGGCTCTCAGAGACTGTTAGGTTTTAGAACATTTGATGATGATTGTCTTTAGATTACTTAGAGTACAAATGTATAGAAACTGTTAATTAGTAACACTGAAGTTTTGTAGCCAGTAGTTATCTCTTTCATTATAATTCATTTATTCTTTGTAAAGAGATATAATTATTTCTTATTTGTAAGTAACTGCTGGAATGGAGTATCAAAGCTTCAGCAAGTCAAAATGTGTATTTGATCCGTTGGAGTCTACAAAAAGGCTTGTCGGTGACTAGAAAAACTTGTCAGAGACTAAAGAATTTATCTATCAGAGACTAGTTTTGCCTATCAGAGACTAAGGCTTACGTCATCAGAGACTAAGCTTAAAAGAGTTGGAGACTAAAGCTTACGTCATCGGAGATTAAGGTTAAAAGCATCAGAGACTAAGCTGACGTCATCAGAGACTAAGCCTTAAAGCATCGGAGACTAAATAAGTCTATCGGAGACTACACAATCTGACGTCATCAGGGACTAAGAGCACCAGAGACTAGTGATGACGTCACCAGAGACTAAAAATAAAGCATCAGGGACTAATCGTGATTTATTTCCTGAGAGATACAGAGTTTGAATTAAAAAGGAATGTCTTCCACGTAGTTCAAGATATTATTGAAGACGTAGCTGGTAAGGAAACTAACCCGAAATCTCTTCCTAATCAAAAAAGGAAAGATTGTATTTGATTCGAATAAGGAAGCTGAATTTTATTCAGAATTGGGAACTGAGTTAATTGTAATTTAGTTGTAGAAACTGTAATAAGGTTTACAGAAAATTGTAATTCGAAGCTATATAGGTTTTTTATAGTTTGTATCTTTTCCTATACATAATAGAAAAGAAGCTAATGATCATATTACTGTGATTGTTAGAATTTGTATTCAGTTGTTAAAATCAATTCAAGCAATTGTTTATAAATTGATTCGTGTTCTTGTTCTTTATTTTTGCAAGTAATTATTAATTTCTTGAAGAACAAGTAATCGTAAAGAATTCAAGGAACTTGTATTCAACCCCCCCCCCCCCCCCCCCCCCCCCCCCCCCCCCCCC
>CM025787.1:10420390-10432078 GCA_014636745.2 Centella asiatica | reverse complement strand
TCTACAAGTTCTCGGCTATCTCACTGGGAAAACAATTGGTATCAGAGCCTTTAATTGAATTTAATAAATTAACACGTTCCAAGAGATGACCAACGATGAAGTAAGCAACTCTAGCATAATGACGTATGCAGGAAGTCGTGATGGTGGTACTAGAATCCCTATTCTTAAACGAGAAGAATATCCGATGTGGAAGCAAAAGATGTACATGCACTTAAGAGCAACAGATCCAGATTATATTGATAGGATTGAGAAAGGTCCCTATCTACCTAGGAAATTTATTCCTGCTAAAACCGTCGATGGATATGTTGTAGCGGAACACTTTGAACTTCCTCCACAATGTGATTATACAAACGAAGACAAATTGCAAGTGTTGAAGGATGCTAAGGTGATGAACATACTCTATAATGGAATTGATAAAAATATGTTCACAAGCATCATAAATTGCACGACATCTAAGCAAATCTGGGGCACCATCAAAGTCCTATGTGAAGGAACTGACCAAGTCCAAAAGAACAAAAGATCATTGTTGACACAACAATACGAGTTCTTTTAACCAAAGCCTAGTGAACCAATAACGTTAGTTTATGATAGGTTTAACACTTTGCTCAACGATTTGAAAATACTTGGAAAGTCCTATGACAATGAGGATGTCAACACCAAGTTCATGAGATCTCTTCCTCCAAGTTGGGATCCAAAAACAACAACTATAAGAGAGGCTAATGACTTGGACATACTCACACTAGACAGGCTCTACGGGAATTTAAAGACTTATGAACTCGAAGTAGAGCAACGACAACGCATGCATGGCAGGGACAAAGGAGCTGCGTTGATGGTTGAGACAAGCAAGTCTCAAGAGAAGCTTGATGAGGAATCTTCCAATGCTAGCTCGACTAATCAAGAAGATGAACTAGGTTCTGATGATGACATGGAGGAATTCATGGCATTCATGGTCAAATAGTTCAAGAAATTCAGGGCCAGCAGGAAAGGAAGAAAATCATCAAGAAAACCTAACCCTAAATGTGAAGGTCAAAAAGTCACCTTCGACTTAAAAAAGATAAGATGTTACAATTGTGACGGGTTAGGGCACTTTGCCAATGAGTGCAGGAAGCCGAGATCTAGTGATAGATCTAAGGATGAAAAATCACGGAAAGGGAATGACTTTGCTGACAAGAAAGCTAAATCAAAGAGCAAAGCATTGATTACTGAGGGCAAAGATTGGATTGACAACGACTCTGATGAAAAAGTTGTCAACTTTGCCTTAATGGCTCTAAGTGACAAGTCAAGTGATTCTACAAAGGTATGTGATGCAAATCAGAATTTTAATGTGCTTGCTTTACTTGCCACATCTAGCATTGAAAGCATACAAAAAGATATGTCTGATTTGCATGTTAGTTTTAGTTCTTTAACTATCGAATATACCAATGTGAAAGAATCGCGTGACAGTCTCTTGAAAAGAAATAAGTTTCTTGAAGGGAGATTGGCACAGTTTGACACCATCAAATCTGACTTAAACAAAGCTCATTATATGATTGATGCTTTGAAAAAGTGGGAATATTACTTAGTAGAGCAACTTGAAAATGCTCAAGCTAAGATTAAACAATGGAATACTTCCTCTAAAAAGTTGACAGACTTGGTAGAGTGTCAAACAATAGGTCAAAAATCTGGACTAGGTTATGATGAAAATCTAGACAAGAGTTTAGATTTAAATGATCTATTTGAAGCTACAAACTCCTCAACTAGTAAGCCAGATATTTTAAAAAGACTTAATTTTGTCTCACCTATTATTAAACCCAAAATTATCAACACTCAATATCAACAAGTAACTGCAATATCAAAAATTGATCAAAAGACAGTAAATGTTGTTGATAAGAGTAAAAATAAAAGATTAAATATTGGGTTCATGACAAAGACACAGTTAAGTAAAAAATTGGAAAAACTTCTAAATAAAATGGTTGAAAAATCAGTGGAGTTAAGCAGAAATAAGAAAAATAGGAATGGAAAAATTGGCATTAATAAATATACAAATTATGCTAGAATGCCTGATGCTCCTAGAAAGACATGTCATGTATGTGGTAACCCCAACCACATAGTTGTTAACTGTAGGAGCAAAAATAAAATTCCTATAACTGAGACTGCATCTTCAAAGAGAATAAAAGATAAATCCCCTGTAAAAAGGTTAAATAATCTTTGCATTAACAATGAAAACCCTAAGATTGACAGTCTCTCACAAACAATTAGCAAGACTAATGATTGTCCAATTAAAGTCAAAACTACTAAAAGACAATCAACTCAATCTAAGTCAAGTCTTGAGTCTACGACTAGTGAGAAAGGACCCAAGAAAGTATGGGTTCCAAAAATCTCAAACTAGTTACTCTCTACTGTGCAAGGCAAAAAGAAGAAAATATGGTACTCGGACAGTGGTTGTTCAAGGCACATGTCTAGAGATAAGTCCCTGCTGAAATAGTATGAAGAGAAAAGTGGTCCAAAAGTCACTTTTGAAGATGACAGCAAAGGCCATACGAGGGGATATGGCAGTGTTGAACA
Organism: Centella asiatica; assembly: GCA_014636745.2. Lineage (NCBI taxonomy): Eukaryota > Viridiplantae > Streptophyta > Magnoliopsida > Apiales > Apiaceae > Centella > Centella asiatica. The sequence continues at coordinate 10,429,534 of CM025787.1, read as the reverse complement.
TGGAGACGTCATCTTCACTGAAGTAGCACTAGTTGATGGCTTAAAGCACAATTTACTAAGTGTGAGTCAACTATGTGATAAGGGATTCAATGTCACCTTCAAAGAAGATCAATGCTTGGTGTGTGACAAAGAATATGATAATGTGATATTGACAGGGAAAAGAAAAGAAAATTTGTATGTTGCAAATCTTATTTCTTTTACTGATCAAATAACATGTCTCTATAGCAAAGCTTCAACGAATGAAAGTTGGCTTTGGCATAAGAAGGTTTCCCACTTGAATTTCAAGAACATCAACAAGCTTGTGAGGAAAGGATTGGTAGCTGGCATTCGACAATTGGAATTTACACAAGATGGATTGTGTGATTCATGCCAGAAAGGGAAACAAAGAAGTATGTCATTCAAAAGCAAACTAACAACATCAATCACTGACCCTTTACAGTTGTTGCACATGGATTTATTTGGTCAAGTGAATGTGATGTCAATCTTAAGAAATAGATATGCTTTGGTTATTGTGGATGATCACATGAGGTATACTTGGGTAAAATACCTCTATACAAAAGATGAAACTGCTCAGTTGATAATTGATCATATCAAGAAGATAGAAACTGAGTCAGGAAAAACAGTAAGGGTGATAAGGAGTGATAGAGGAACAAAATTCAAAAATTCCCAAGTTACTGAATTCTGCACTGAAAAAGGAATAACTCATCAATTCTCAGCTCCAAGAACCCCTCAACAAAATGGAGTTGTTGAGAGGAAAAATAGGACCCTCATTGAAGCAGCAAGGACTATGTACAAGAGGCTAAGCTTCCCACATATTTTTGGGAGGAAGCTATAAGCATTGCTTGCTTTACACAGAATAGATCCTTGATAAACAAAGCATACAACAAAACACCTTATGAATTAATGACTAGGAAAAAACCAACTCTCAAGTTTTTACATGTGTTTGGTTGTAAGTGCTTTGTACTGAGAGACTCATTAGAAACAAGAGGAAAATTTGACAAAAAGTCTAATAAGGCAATCTTCTTAGGTTATTCTTTGTCAAGTAAAGCATACAGAGTATATAATCTAAGAACAAAGGTCATTATGGAATCAATTCAAGTTGTATTTGATGATAAAAAGATTCCAGGAATGATTGGACAAGGATTGCATGAACCTCTCAGTTTTGTGAATGAATTGGATGCATGGGAATATCCATCAGAGACTACTGAAAACCCCAAGATAGCAATCATCCCTACATAATTGAAGGGGAGTTAACTGTTGTGCATGAAGTACCAAGAACTAATACTCTATCAGAGACTAGAGTATTAGATGAAACTCAAGAGACTGGTGACATTAGTATTCAATCGGAGACTAATGGTTCACCAGAGACTAGAGTCACTGATGCACAATTAGAGACTATATTGACACCAGAGACTATAGAGATAAACAGCTCAGGGGGAGCTAATAATGAAGAAGTCAATGGTTTAGGGGAGCAGTCTCTGATCATGAAGCTAGATTGGATAACATCAATCTAGAAAATGAAGCCTCCACTTCAAGGTCAAATCTACCATGTGCAATTCCATGGTTGAGAGACCACACACCAGATTTGATTATTGGAAGTTTAGAGGATGGAGTCAAGACTAGAAGTGCAACTTAAAATGAATGTTTATATCTCAGTTTTCTCTTAAAGATTGAGCCAAAGAAAATTGAGGAAGCACTTCAAGATCCTGACTGGATAATTGTCATGCAAGAGGAGTTAAACCAATTCACTCGAAACAAAGTCTGGAGACTGGTACCCAAACCAAGGAATAGATCAATAATTGGTGCCAAGTGGGTCTTCAGAAATAAATTGGATGAAGCTGGTACAATCACAAGGAATAAGGCAAGACTGGTTGCAAAAGGATATTCTCAAGAAGAAGGAATAGATTATGATGAAACTTTTGCACCAGTAGCAAGACTTGAAGCAATCAGAATCTGCCTGGCATATGCAGCCTACAAGAACTTCAAGGTGTACCAAATGGATGTCAAAAGTGCTTTCTTAAATGGAAAATTTGAAGAGGAAGTCTATGTTTGCCAACCCCCAAGTTTTGTGGACTCTAAATTTCCAAATCATGTCTACAGGTTAGACAAAGCACTTTATGGCTTAAAACAAGCACCAAGAGCCTGGTATGATACTCTATCTCAATTTTTACTTGAAAATAAATTTGTTAGAGGTATCATATATAACACTTTATTTTATAGAAAACAAGGCTCTGACATTATATTAGTGCAAATATATGTAGATGATATTATATTTGGGTCTACAAATAAGAAACTTTGTGAAAAATTTTCAAAACTAATGCAGTCTATATATGAAATGAGTATGATGGGAGAATTAATTTTTTTTTTAGGATTGCAAATAAAACAATTAACTGATGGAATTTTTATCAGTCAGTCTAAGTATATCAAAGACTTATTGAGAAAATATGATTTGGTTGACTGTGCATCTGCAAAAACACCAATGCCTACTGCTACTAAGCTAGATAAAGATTTAAAAGGAAAGAAAATTGATATTACTAGCTATAGAGGCATGATAGGCTCACTTTTATATATAACTTCAAGTAGACCTGATATAATGTTTCCTACATGTTTATGTGCTAGATTTTAAGCTGACCCTAGAGAGTCACATTTGATTGTTGTAAAAAGAATACTCAGATATCTAAAGGGTACCCCAAACCTTGGTTTATGGTATCCCAAAGAATCTGATTTTAAACTAATTGGTTATTCAAATGCTGACTATACAGGTTGCAAGCTTGAGAGGAAAAGCACAAGTGGAAGCTGCCAACTTCTTGGAGGCAGACTTGTTTCTTGGTTTAGCAAGAAACAAAATTCAGTTTCTACTTAAATAGCAGAAGCTGAATACATCGCAGATGGGAGTTGTTGTGCTCAAATCCTATGGATCAAGAATCAACACCTAGACTATGGTATGTCATTATCCAAAATTCCTATTTATTGTGATAATACTAGTGTCATACCAATAACAGAAAATCCAGTGCAACATTCAAGAACAAAACACATAGATATTATATATCACTTCATAAGAGAACATGTAAGTGAAGGTAATATAAAATTACACTGGGTAACAACTGATAAACAACTTACAGACATATTCACAAAACCTTTAGATGAATCTACTTTTTCTAGATTAGTTTCTGAATAAGGAATGTTGAATTATGCCTCTAAAAATTGATGAAATTTTGAAAACAAGTTGTTTAGTTGTGAGAATCTAGAAATTTTATTTCTAGAAATGAAGCTGTTCTTTGTGAACAGAATTTGTTAGAAGCTAGAATTTAATTTCTGGAATGTAGCTGTTATCAAATAACAGAATTTATGAAGCTCATAATCATTAACTTGATTGTTGGAAATATTTTGAAAGCTTAAGAGAAAGAGACTATCTTAGTCCCTAATAGTGTTTTTAATTAGTCTCCGACTGAATTAAAAATTGAACTATCGGAGACTAACTAGTCCCCAACAATTGTTTTTAATTAGTTCCCGAATGATTTAAAAATTGAACTTTCGGAGACTACCTTAGTCTCCGACGTCATTTTTGGTTAGTCTCTGACTCAATCAAAATGAACTATCAGAGACTAATTGGGTCTAGTCTCTTATGAGTGAACTTATCAGAGATAAGGGCAATCTCCGATCGAGGGTAATCTGGTAGTTATCCTACCCACGATCGAAAACGGTTCACTATCTTTAGAATTGCAAACGTTTCTAATACTTTGCTAAAAGTAAAATCAAACACATCTGCAATCACAATTTCTCAAAGCTTTGAAATTATTTTCTCTCTGCAAATTCTCTGCAATTTAACCCTTTTTCAAAGTTTCTTCAAAGTTCACAGATCTCTTCCAATGGCCGCTAAAACATTCTGTTTCCAGTTTGGAGATTTCAATTTCATTAAGACTAACCATGCAGGGGTGGCTAACAAGCATGAATTTGGAGCCCAGTATCACCCCTTCGTGGATTTTCTTCAAAACTCCACACTAACCTACACCATTTATGAAGCTCCCGTCCAAGCCGCTGAAGTAATCACGGCTATGTGGACCACTGCAACAATCCAGGATGCGAATACTAACTCTCATGTGGTAAGTTTCAGGTATGATAATATTATTTATAATATCGACCATATCGTTGTTAATAATGCTTTACACTTACCTGTGTATGAAAACTTTGACTCCCCTGCCTCTAATGAAGAACTTCTTTCTATGTTTAAAAACTTACATTATTCTACTGAAATTAGTTCTGTAGGGTCTATTACACGGCCCCATCTAAGACAAGAGTGGTCATTGTTCTTTGATATAATAACTAAAGCATTTACTTCAAAATGCAGTGGCTATGATGTTATCACTACACTCACACAACAAATTGCTTTTAGTGTGTTGTATGATAGACATCTAAACATTGGGCTTTTAATTCTGCAAAACCTTTTAGTAAAACTGAAATCTGATACTAAAAATAAAATTTATTATGCTAGGTTTTTGATGATGATTGCTTATTATCTAATCCCTAACCTTAATATTACTGGATTGCAAGTTGTACCATCTGTTTTGCAGAGTAAAAGAATTTTTACTGATGTGAAGCATAAATCTGCAAAGGTAAAGGTTCCCTTATTTTTCCCTCCTGTCATGAGATCTATTCTCAATGACAGGCTTCCAAATCTTTATTCTTTGCAATTATTTGAGGATATTGAAAGTCAAAACCCCATTAATCGTCCAACCACTTCACAACAACAATCCATAGCCCCCTCCATAGTTTCTCAAAAGACTGTGGTTATAAAAACAAAGACAGCCAAGAAGCTCCCAATAAAAAGAAAAATAATTGAGGGAGTAAGTGAGGATGAGGGAGAACAAGAAGCTAAAGTACCACTTCAGAGAAAGAAGAGATTAATAATCCTTAGCCAAAAGCAATCCATTGTTTCCCAACAAGCAATGGAGGTTATAAGGAAAAACAGTGAACTGTCACCATCCTCCCAAAAGGATGTTGATATTGAAGAAAGTTCCCAACCAGGAACACACTGTACAGAGTCTGCACAACCTCTTGTTCACCAACAAGAGAAACCCCAAAGAGAGATAATAAAAGAAAAGAGTGACACAAGGAGTGCACACACAGAGTCATCAATTGATGTTCCTCAATTTTCAATGTCTGAGGAACAACTAACACTCCACATTGTACATTCTTCTCCTTCTTCTCCCATACTTGATTCTTTTGATATTACTTATTTAAATTCTCTTGATTTTTCCCAAGAGGAGCCCATACTCAAGACAAGCTCTCAAACACATTCCATGGATAGATCCCTAGCCCAAGATATACAAAGGGAACCCCCTATCAATGCAGTCACAAGTACTTCTCAAACCCCCACTTTTGTAGGACAGAGTGCACCTATCCATATGAGTGAGGATGTGAGAATCAGGCTCCTGACCTAGAAAAAAAAGAGGATATACACAAAGAAGAGAGTCAAACTTTAGAAAGCTTGGAAAAAGGAGAGCAAGAGAAGCTGGGAGCCCAACCCCAGGCAAAAAGAGAGGGTGTGAGCAAGGATGAGATCCTTGAACAAAATAAAAGAGAGATTTTTTTAGCAGGTGCATTTTTACAACCTGTTGAAACCAGCTCATAAGAAGCTCAAGTTTCTTCTGCTCCCTCCACAAATATCCAACCAGAAGAAACTGGGAACAGTTCAAGCACAGGGGATGCAGCATTAAATGTGATATCTGAGATGTCCAATACAGACTTTGAAATGTTATATGGTCTACAACAAAGACAAGACCACATTTCTGCATTGAAGACAAGGCTTGCAGATGAACTTGTGTTTGAACCACCTGCAGAGACAAATGTTGATGAATGGCTTGATGCCACATACTTAAACACTCTGGAGGAAGCAGCCGCCCAACTAAGGCAGGATTATGTGACCAATGTCGGGTCAACTGCTATTGCACCATCTATTAAGGATATATTAGAAGAAGTAACCAAGGTGGATAAGAAACATGCAAAGTTTCATCACTTCTTGGTTACTGGCATACATGGAGAAGTCAAACGAATGGAAGAAAGGATGGAGTTGGAGACAGAAAAGATAAGAAAGTGCTATGAAGGACATCTGCCAAGGAGGGCAATCACTGCCATTGATACGCTTATCAAAGACAAGTCCAAGACTAACAGTTGACTTCAAGCTCTAGAAGCAAATATCCAACTCCTGATCCAAAAACAAGACATAATGGAGCAGCTATTGCTACAAGCAATTCCACACTTGGCCACCTCCTCCCAACCTAAAGATGTTGATGTTAAAAAGGGGGAGAGTGGTCAACATATCAAACCTGTACAAAAACAACAATCAAAACCTGTTCCAGTTCAAACACCTGCTCCATCAAAACTTCCAAGCTCTGATAAGCTACAAGTAATGATGGACAGGATATTGAAAAAGCATGCAGATCTTCAAGTAGCAACAACAAAGTCCACAATAACAACACAACTTCCAACAACAGCAACAACAGCAACTTCTCCTTCTTCCTCTACACACAAGCCCCTACAATCAAAGACAAAGGCAAGGGGGTTACGGTTGAAGATTCAAAGAAGAAAACCACCACTCAATAAGGAAAGCTAAAGCTACTGGGGGATGCCATGAAGACAGTTCACTTTCCCACTCCAGTTGAACTGATAGTGGATGGGAAAGTGGAGTTTGTCTATCCTCAAGAGCAGAAATTAATAGAAGTTGATGCACTACTAGCTCAGAAACTACAAGGGGAGGAGGATATGGCAGCAGAAAGGGAGGAGGAGGAGGCAAAGAAGAAGAAAATCTATACAAGGAGATCAAGTGCACAGAAAGCAGCCATAACCAAGAAGAAAAATAAAGAGATGGAAGAGGTTGAGAAGAAATCAAGAAGGAAACCTTTGGTTTAGGATTCTGCAAAGAAACCTGTTATCAAAGCACTTATCAAGAAGCCTACCTCTCAAGATCCTCCAAGGTCAACCGAGACTGCCTTAGTGGCTGTGAGTGGACCAACAAAGCCACGAATAGTTCCATCAAGGAAGTCTTATAAGGTTGAAATGGCTAGCACTGAAGAAATTATCAAGGCCCTGAAAAGGAGTACAAAGTACATAAATTTGGTTAAAGGAAAGGACAACAAAGATTTACTCCATATCTTTTTAAAAGATGGAGAATCTTTGAAATTTGAAAAGCCAGCCTTGGAAGGACAAACAAAGGAGAATTCGGAGTGGTTGCTGACTATAGTGCTTGAGATTTCTGATCTCAACATGGATTTTCGAAGCCAGATTCAGAAGGTGATGAAGGTGAAGCATAAGGTGGATACAGTGCCAGAAGCTAATCCTAAACCTCTAGGATTATGGTATGAGACCTTCCATGGAGAGAAATTTTTCTTCAACTACAATAGAGATATCAACAATATCACTGAGAGACATATAGAAGGATTTATCAGTCTACTCAAAGATGCAGAAGAAGAAACTGAAGTAATTTTGAAAAAACTGTTGATAGACAGACTAAAGTTGCTGAGGAAAAATAGAAAAGAAAGGCTGGAGTTGTTGAAGAAGAAATAAAAGGTAAACTGTTGTGTTGAAAGGTATGTTTTGTTAAAATAAGCTGTAATTTTTATTTTTGAAGCCAGACTTATAGGAGTTAAACCTGAGTCTTAGTGGAAGCTGAACAACAGATCAAAGATCTTAGTTCAGAATACATTTGTAGTTAGCAATTCTTTATTCTTTTTCTAAGTAATTGTAATGTTGAGTTTTGACATCATCATCAACCTTGAAATTATGTTTATCATTCTGATATTCATAATTAGGGGGAGATTGTTAGGTTTTAGAACATTTGATGATGATTGTCTTTACATTACTTAGAGTACAAATGTATAGAAACTGTTAATTAGTAACACTGAAGTTTTGTAGCCAGTAGTTATCTCTTTCATTGTAATTCATTTATTCTTTGTAAAGAGATATAATTATTTCTTATTTGTAAGTAACTGCTGGAATGGAGTATCAAAGCTTCAGCAAGTCAAAATGTGTATTTGATCTGTTGGAGTTTACAAAAAGGCTTGTCGGAGACTAGGAAAACTTGTTAGAGACTAAAGAATTTATCTATCAGAGACGAGTTTTGCCTATCGGAGACTAAGGCTTACGTCATCAAAGACAAAGTTTAAAAGAGTCGGAGACTAAAGCTTACGTCATCTGAGATTAAGGTTAAAAGCATCAGAGACTAAGCTAACGTCATCAGAGACTAAGCCTTAAAGCATCGGAGACTAAATAACTCTATCGGAGACTACACAATCTGACGTCATCAAGGACTAAGAGCACCAGAGACTAGTGATGATGTCACCAGAGACTAAAGATGAAGCATCAGGGACTAATCGTGATTTATTTCCTGAGAGATACATAGTTCGAATTAAAAAGGAATGTCTTCCACGTAGTTCAAGATATTATTGAAGACGTAGCTGGTAAGGAAACTAACCAGAAATCTCTTCCTAATCAAAAAAGGAAAGATTGTATTTGATTCGAATAAGGAAGCTGAATTTTATTCAGAATTGGAAACTGAGTTAATTGTAATTCAGTTGTAGAAGCTGTAATAAGGTTTACAGAAAATTGTAATTCGAAGCTATATAGATTTTTTATAGTTTGTATCTTTTCCTATACAGAATAGAAAAGAAGCTGATGATCATATTACTATGATTGTTAGAATTTGTATTCAGTTGTTAAAATCAATTCAAGCAATTGTTTATAAATTGATTCGTGTTCTTGTTCTTTATTTCTGTAAGTAATTATTAATTTCTTGAAGAACAAGTAATCAAAAAGAATTCAAAGAACTTGTATTCAACCCCCCCCCCCCCCCCTTCTACAAGTTCTCGGCTATCTCACTGGGAAAACAGAGACCCTTATGTTAGTTTCATCAGAGTCCATGGTTAGTATGTGCCTCATTCAACTGTATCCCTGGTTGGGGACTATTTTCAATAACTAATTCCTTTTGAGAGGAAGTAATTAGAAATATGTTTAATTCCTTATCAAAAGCAGTATCCTTTTGAGAGGATACTGCGTGGTCAGGCTTTGGGGTAACACTCGTGGCTCCCTTCTTCTTCTCACGCCTGTAGCCAATCACTCTCTCTCCTTTCTCCCCCTCAGTCGATGTGC
>CM025787.1:10388227-10420380 GCA_014636745.2 Centella asiatica | reverse complement strand
GGTTGGGCTATAGAGAGTGGTTGTGTTGAAATTGGTTGTTCTACTTGAGTAGGCAGAGAAATGGTTGTGTTCTCTGCCATAGTAGATAAAGATGAAGAATTTACAGGTTGGGAAGTAGATGGTGAAGAAGTATGTACTACCTATACCATATGTAGTGGAAGTGCAAATGGTTCTGCTGTGTATGATTTCTTCATTATTTCTGCAAACAATTTCTTTGTTTGCTTGTATGTCTGTACAATAAAATCATTCTCAAAAGAAAAATCAGTAATTTGTTCCTTAATAATCATATACAAAAATCTAGCATAATAAACTTCTGATTTCCTAGAATTAAAACTACCTAATTTATTTATAAGGTCATCAAAAATTAATTTTCCTATATTTATATTTACATTTTTAATTATTGCATATGTTATTTTTAAAGTTAAGGGGGTAATTACCTCGAAGTTAGAACACTTACCTGAAAACACCTTGGTGATGGTGTCAAAGAAGTAAGAGATCTCCCGCTTCACGTTCACCCTCTTGAGGTCCTTGAACTTTAACACTGCGCTAGGAGCAGCATTATAGCCCAGTTCCCTCATGAAACTAAACAACTCAGCATCATCTGGTACTTCCACCAAGTTTTGGATAGGTAGCCCCAAAGCAGAATTAATCCTGGAAAGCGTTATTTTTCCCTTTTCAGAAGAAATTTTGAATGAGATTCCCTTTACTACATCAGCCTTTGTGGTGGAGTACATAAACTTTGCACTTGTCCACAGTTGAGATAGTGTTTCTCCCGACATTTCTTCATCGGTGAAGATTGTTTGACTATACTCGGAGGTGAGTAAGTAGTTCATTATAGGCTTGAAGCAATCACTCACCTCATTAATGTCTGAGAAACCCACATAATTTGTGGGTGGAACTACTAGATTCCTTGGGATTTGTTGAACTGGGTGCCATTGATGTTGTTTGAAGGTTTGAAGTTCTAGGGTTTCTATGAAAACAAGAGACAGAGAGAAAGAAAGAAAACTCGAGCAAATATCAGAGAAAGATTAAATGAGTTAAGGTGTTTTGAAAGTAGGAGAGATAGAGTATAAATACCCGTCTGTTGACGTTTGAAAACTGCTCCTGAAAACACGCAATCAGGGTGTCATTTCAGTTTTGTGATAACACGTCATCAATGAGAGAAGAACATCCTGATGAGTTGTCATCACTTTACTGACCGTAATGCCTTGATGCAATTAATGGCACCCACAAAGGCTGAGAGAAGAAATATGTTTAATTCCTTATCAAAAGCAGTATCCTTTTGAGAGGATACTGCGTGGTCAGGCTTTGGGGTAACACTCGTGGCTTCCTTCTTCTTCTCACACCTGTAGCCAATCACTCTCTCTCCTTTCTCCCCCTCAGTCGATGTGCTAACTTCACTGGGTTTTCTTTTAATCCCAATAGTCTTTTGGGAGACTATGGGTTGGGCTATAGAGAGTGGTTGTGTTGAAATTGGTTGTTCTACTTGGGTAGGCAGAGAAGTGGTTGTGTTCTCTGCCATAGTAGATAAAGATGAAGAATTTACAGGTTGGGAAGTAGATGGTGAAGAAGTATGTACTACCTATACCATATGTAGTGGAAGTGCAAATGGTTCTGCTGTGTATGATTTCTTCATTATTTCTGCAAACAATTTCTTTGTTTGCTTGTATGTCTCTACAATAAAATCATTCTCAAAAGAAAAATCAGTAATTTGTTCCTTAATAATCATATACAAAAATCTAGCATAATAAACTTCTGATTTCCTAGAATTAAAATCAGTAATTTGATGAAAGAAATAGCAGCACAAGCTAATTACCTATTGATGAGGGAAAACACAACAGAGCTTGATTATCTGTTGATGAATAACTAGCAGTAGAAGAGGATAATTATCTGTTGATGAAGAAATAGCAGTAGGAGATAATTATCTGAAGATGAAGGAAATAACAGCAGAGGAAAATTATATGTTGATGAGGGAAAACACAACAGAACTTGATTATATGTTGATAAAGAACTAGCAGTAGAGAGGATAATTATCTGCTGGTGAAGAAATAGCAGTAGTAGATAATTATCTACTGATGAAGGAAACAACAACAGAGGGAAATTATCTGCTGATGAGGGAAAACACATCAGAGATTGATTATCTGCTAATGAAAAACCAGCAATAAGGAGTAATTATCCACCGATGAAGAAAATATCATCTGATGGTAATTATCCACTGACAAAGAACTAGCAGTAAGGAATATTTATCCACCAAAAAAGAAATATCATCAGATGGGTAATTATCTGCTGCTGAAGAAATAGCAGCAGTAGAGGATAATTATTGGTTGATGAAGGAAAACACAACAGAGCCTGATTATCTGCTGATGAAAAAAAAACAATAAGGAGTAATTATCCACTGAGGAAGGAAATATCATTCAATGGATAATTATCCACTAACGAAGGAACTAGTAGTAAGGAATAATTATCCACCGATGAAGGAAAGATCATCAGATGAGTAATTACCTGCTAATGAATAACTAGCAATAAAGATTAATTATCCACAGATGAAGAAAAGATCAATCGATGGTAATTATCCACTCATGAAGAAAATAGCAGGGATAGCAATAGAGGATAATATTCGACAAAGATTATTTAATGCACATTACATGACATTAACATATAAATATTCAAGTTTTATGCTATGTATGCTATGAATGCCAATCAAGAAGTCTAATACTAAAATGATGAAAAAGAATGATGAACACTACTATATGCAAATGAATCATGGCATGCTCATGTTAGTAGGAGGGGTCTCACAACTAATTTTAATTACATGCATAGGCATCCAAAATTGGAAATAATAGAATAGTAAAATATAAATAGAATCAAAGATTATTTAGATCATTAATGCACTTGACTGTCAAATATAGAATATTGATCTCCCTTTTTCTCATTTCCTTAATATGAATCTAAATACAAAATTTATTATTTATTTAATATTTTACCTTTAAGTGTGACGACCTTAAAATCCCACAAGGGATAAGGGTCTCTGTCAATGGATTATAGATATGAATACATACATTGCCAAGTATAAAGGAGGCTGATAGTTGAAATCAAGCTATACACACATAGTAAAAATCTTATAGTGGAAGTCTAAATGATGTCCATAGGCTTACATGGAATTAACATAATAAATCCCTTTGTGGCCTTCTCCTTATTAGCACTACCCACATAGGCTGAATTAGGACTAAACTAGACGTACATTTTAGCCTTGCCTTTATCGATTGTTTTGGCATTCTCGTCATAACCTATAAAATATATATTTTAACAAGGATGAGCAAAGTATGCTCAACAAGTATATAATTAGTTAGGTTGGCTTGACTATGTTAAATTGGACCATCTATATGTGACATTCGTTGAGGACAAAACAAATTTTTCAAAATAATTATTGAATAATTTATAGGGTCCATGATGATAAATTAAGTAAAACCCTTTATACAAAAAAAATAAAAGGTCCAAGTCGACCGAGTGTTCCACATGCGCCTTGATATAACCCTTACCATGTAACAACACATACTAATAGAATCTGCAATAGGTTTAGAGCATTTATGTGGATAACAGTACTTAGAAACTGAATTTATAAATCATGCTTCATACTTGTTAAATTGAATATGAGATTGGACATTGATATATTACGTACATTGTTAGGAATTATAGCATTTGATGATAATGTACAAACTTAGAATTGTTAGATTTGTAATTCTACAAGTATCTACAATAGTGCACTATGAGAAACTACTATCAGAGGCTGTAGGTAAGCATCAAAGACTACAAGGAATGCATTTGGAGAGTTCAACAAAAGTCAAAATTGGTCAAGCAAAATTAGTCTATCGGAGACTAAGATTTTGCCTATCGGAGACTAAAATTTAGCCTCTCAGAGACTAAGGAATTAGACTCTCGAAGACTAAGTTTTTGCCTATTGGAGACTAAAATTTAGCTTATCAGAAACTACGAGTTAGAGACTAAGAGTCGGATACTAAATTTTAGCCTATCGGAGACTAAGAGTTGGAGACTAAGAGTCGGAGACTAACTTTTAGTCTACTAGAGATTAAGAGTCGGATACTAAAATTTAGCTTGACGAAGACTAAAATTTTAGCATATCAGAGACTAAAATTTTAACATGTCGGTGACTAAGATTTGAACTACTAGAAACTAATGTTGAAGCTACCAGTGACTAAGGAAAGACTTTCTATTGCATTAAAGAGTGGTCAGGGGATGCAACTGATCAAGGAATATTTCATAAAAGCTCCATTGGTAAACAAAGGATTGCATCAGGGGATAATATCCACTGATGAACCTATCAGGGGATAACAACCACTGATGTGCTAAATAGCCCGTCAAGGGATAATATCCACTGATGGATAAACCATCAGGGGATGATTTGTTCAGTAAATTCAAGCCATCAGGGAATGAAATATTATCATCAAAGTCAGCACCAAACTTGAAGTTAAAAGTCACCTAAGTCATTTACCTATCACCAGATTTCTCGGCATCGGGGGATAAGTTCTCAACGTCAGGGGATAGATTTCTCAGTGTCAGGGGATAAGTTCTCGACATCAAGGTATAGGTTTCTTGGCATCAGAGGATGGATTTCTCAGCACCAGCGACTGTCCATCAGGGGATAAAATGATCAGAGACTAAAGATGGCATATGAGATGACACATAATTGAGTTCACAAATCTACTAACTCAAAGACAAAATTTCACATTTAATTTATGTGTTAGAGATACTAATACCTTACCCAATCTATCTGGAAATCTTGGTTGTTTAAAGATGGTGGAATTAAAATAAAGATGGTGGTCCAATAACTAGAGATTGGCTACCAAAGAAGCTTCAAAGAGATAAGTTATACACTGCAGGTGTGAACACTAATAAAGTAAAATATGAAGATAAGTCATACTTATACACTAGCATGCGTATATAGCTATTGGTGTGAAAACTGCAGAGATAAACTTATAGAAACTTGAAGGAGGAAAATTTTAGAAACTGGTCCAATCAAAAACTAGGAAATTCATAGAGATAAGTTATTCAGTGCAGAGATAACTTATCATGGGAACTCCAAGAGAAAAATAAGGGAGCTGGTGTGCTGATACACCAAAGATATTACATAACAGGTTGGCGTGCAAGGAAGGTCATGCAAAAAAAAGAAGTTATATGACAGAGTTGCAATTACTAAAGAATATTAGAGATATTTTTGGAGGCAACTCATACAAAGAAACTTGGAGGTCGAGGGAGCTATGTCTATAAATAAAGACATGGAGCAGCTAAAAAAATATATTGAGACACTGAGATAACAGACATCATACGAATACTGAAATACACAATATTTCTGTAAACTACAAGAACATATCTCAGTGAATCATACACATCTCAGATTAATAGCAGCTGTAATTATATTACTTTCAATATCAAGTTTTCATAAACTTAAGAGAAGCTAAAAATCATTTTTTTAGAGTGCAACTGTTATTTCAAACAGAGATTATCTGCAGCTGGTAATCACTACCAGAAAGAATTGTAAAGATTCAAATTGATTTACAATAAATATACATATTGTAGATCAATATTTATATCTTGCAATTTGCTTTACTATTTCATTTGTTGTATCTTTTCAATAAAAAATTTTTAACTGTTTTTAAGTTTTAAACTGTATTAAACAGTTTAATTCAAAAAAAAAAGTTAATAATTGTATTCTACTCCCTTCTACAATTACTCGACGGGACAAACATACATCGAATCAATTGATAATACATATTGACTGAATAAGTAAGGATGAATATATACGTCGTGGTATGTAGATAAGTAAGCTTAAATTGTTCTAATGTTACAATCTAAATTTGTGACATACTGGATGTATTGTTTAAGTTATTTTACACTTACAATATATGAATGCATGTCGTACTTATGCCTGAGTATCGATCAAACATGTCTAATTCTATGAATTAATTGATAGTGTACCTTAAGATTAAATAACTTAAGTAATCTTAATCAACTATTTTGCTTATGCTTATAATCAGTTATATCTTTAATAAGCATGTTTAAATTGACATGTCAATTCTCATTCTTTTTTTTCATTAGTCCAATTTATTTATATTTATTCCTCTCATTTTCTTAATTTGCCTTTGTTAGAACAAAATAGGCTCAAGTGTTTGTAGAGGGGGGAGGGGGTTGAATGCAAACACTCAAAACTTTTCAAACATTAAAACTTGTTAAGTACTGATGGAAATAGCTACAATATCAGAAAAACTATAATAACTTTTAAAATGAACACACAAGCATTCAAGTTAAAATAGTTGTATTAAAACTTGATGTTTTTCTGAAAATCTGGTTGATCATAAATGTGATTAAACAGCTACAATTTCTGTAATGAATTACAACTACAATTTCACACTCACTAGCTTCTCACTTTCTTTGAATATTTCTCTCAAGTTATATTACAAAGTTTCTCCCTAGTGTTTTTGTGCTTCCATGTGTTGGTTGATCTACTAGATTGATGTTGTGTAATGAGAACTCTTTTTCATATATAGAAGATTAGTAGTTGAACCCACGTGCTTGGACGTGCTGCACTTTTCAACTTGGCCTCATATATGTCACATCGATGTCCTTTAGGAATGATGTGTCAGACTGTTGTTGCTTTTGTTACTTCTTTTTCTTCCCATGATCTGTGTGCATTTAATGATCAAGAGTTGTCATTGGACCACCAAACTTCAAGAAATATCTTTCCAGTTGATATCTCTTGCTTCTGTAACAAGCTTTATTGATTTGCATGTAAGACCTGATGATGAGTATATGCAGTCATAACTATCCACTGATAGCAAACCCTTATATGGACTTGATTAGTGCTTCTGGATCCCCCTGATAACGAGTCTTGTCTAAGACTCGATCAGTGATTCAAACTTCACTTGAGTTATCCAAGTGCTTCTTGATCCCCTGACGTTAAGACTCAAAACATCCACTGGTGGCTTCCACTGATGCAATGCTGAGCATTCCCCCTAACGGGTTAGTTTGACACTGTCATACCCTGATGTATTCCCCTGACAGGCTGACATGTCACTGTCATGCCCTAACGTGTTCCCCCTGATGAGTTTGGCTTGCCACTACCATACCCTAACGCGTTCCCCTGATGAGTTGGTCTGCCTTTGTCATCCCTTGATGGGTTCCCCTGACAGATTCCCCTGATGGTCTTAAGCACTGAAGTTTTATTGATTTCGTTTGGAATGTCTGATCTGCGGAATACTAAGTGTTTTTTAGTAACAACATACATCCCTCTTCACTATCAAGTTCTTCAGAAGTTTCAGCTGGTGACTTGCCTAGTGAGTTATACTTCATTCCCTGATGACTAAGTTGATCATCAGTGGATGCAAAACGTGTGCAAATACTTAGGTTTATATAACACCTGAGTAATTACAGATGCACAATCAAAACTAAGATCATCATCATCATTTATACTTAACAGTCTTGTTAATTATTTGCAAAATTATTGCATGACTTTTATAATAATGAATCAATCATGAGCAGTAACTTCAATAAAATCATTTAACTCTAAATTTGTTTACATAAAGTTCTAGTATTTATAAAACTTTCATCTCATCAACTTTATAAACTATTTTAATTTTCACCTTTATTTAGTAATAATAACTCTTTTGAATAATTTAAAAATCCCTTTTGAAATACAGTCATTCTTTTTGGACCTTTATAATTTGATAAAAACATATTAGAATATCACAAATAAATGTAGAAGTAAAATGTCGTTGGAATCATTTCATTTGGATTTATAGAAATTAAGTTATGCTTTTTCAAAGATAATTAACTAGAGAAAATAAAATTTAATTTTCTGAATTCCGATTTTTTTTTTTTTTGAAAATAGTACTTTTAAATCCAAAATTAAATTTTGAGCAATTTTGTAATTCAACACTTTCGCTAATGTTCGCTCTAAGTGCCTCAAAATGAATTTTCTTTGATTTTTTCTTTTCAAACCAGAGAGTGTCATGTGGCAGTTCGCCGGATTTTGGAGATTAACTCGCCGGAAACATATTAGAATATCACAAATAAATGTAGAATTAAAATGTCGTTGGAATCATTTCATTTGGATTTATAGAAATTAAGTTATGCTTTTTCAAAGATACTTAACTACAGAAAATAAAATTTAATTTTCTGAATTCCAATTTTTTTTTTTTTTTGAAAATAGTACTTCTAAATCCAAAATTAAATTTTGAGCAATTTTGTAATTCAACACTTTCGCTAATTTTCGCTCTAAGTGCCTCAAAATGAATTTTCTTGGATTTTTTCTTTTCAAACCAGAGAGTGTCATGTGGCAGCTAGCCGGATTCTGGAGATTAACTCGCCGGAAACATATTAGAATATCACAAATAAATGTAGAATTAAAATGTCCTTGGAATCGTTTCATTTGGATTTATAGAAATTAAGTTATGCTTTTTCAAAGATAATTAACTAGAGAAAATAAAATTTAATTTTCTGAATTCCGATTTTTTTTATTTTTTTGAATATAGTACTTTTAAATCCAAAATTAAATTTTGAGCAATTTTGTAATTCAACACTTTCGCTAATTTTCGCTCTAAGTGCCTCAAAATGTATTTTCTTTGATTTTTTTATTTTCGAACCAGAGAGTGTCATGTGGCAGCTAGCCGGATTCTGGAGATTAACTCGCCGGAAACTTCATAGCTTCGTTAGAAAAAGAAAAAACGTGTGGATATTCTAGAGTTTTGAACGTTTTGTGTTTTTTTTAGTCAACTTTGAAGGCTTATAATTTTTATTCTAGAGTTCAAGAAATTGCATCTTTTACATGTGGATGTTGTGTTACATGACCACAATCTAACCATGCATAAAAACATAGAATTATAACAAAATTAAAAAGAGAAATTTATACCTCAAAAGGTGACCTTGAACAAATTCAAGCAACTCTATTTCTAACTCCAAATTCCCCAAACTAGGAAGCCTAAGTATGTTATGTGAATTTTTGGTGTTTTGAGAATTGTTGAAGATTACATACATATTTAAAGACCAAGAGCATTCATGGAAGTCACCATGAAAGCTAAGAACTTATGGATCTATGATCCTAGGCTTACTATTTCATCCTCTTCATTGATTTCTTTCATATAATCTTCTTCGTATTGAATCCCTAGTTTGTGCTTACATGTTTGTAGATCGTCCCCTTCATTATTTAAAAGTTTAATTTGATTCCTTTTGATTTATTAGTACTAATGATACTTTACAATAATGTTTATTGTTAATCATGTTCTAAAATAATTAGCGTATTCCATTGAAATCTTGTGTAAACGTCATTAAAACACTAATATTCTTAAGGTCTCTTATATTATTTATGTTTTTAATTTTATTCATCTTACAAATATTTACGACTTAAAGACTTAGGTGATGTTTGTTTGTACTGATTAGGCACTTAATGAACCTGCATGCTTAGTAGTAAATCAGTGTGTATGAAAATTTCATTCAGCAATAAATGCTTCGTACTGCCTCCGAACAAAAATGAGAGATAAATGCTGCTTATTCGGTATGTTAGTACAATATTATATTAGACAACATTTTCTTATACTATTTCTACCCCCACCCCCCACCCCCCACCCCACTGTTTCCCCTCGTGAGTTCAGAATTCATACTTGTACAGCTAGTAATGTGATCGATGCATATATCTAATTTATTTTAACATTAAATATTTGGTTTATTTTACATAAAATAAATTTGTAAAGTTATATAATGTAAAATTAAAGTTTATTATTTTCTCTTTAATAATCTCAAAGATAAATATTATACTCAACATAATAATGTCTCTTAAATATAAACTCCTACACTTTCGCATATTCATATTAAAAATGAAATTATAGCAATTCAAAGTAATATTCTCTTAAAAAAAATAAATTTATAAACAAATTCTATACTAAACTATACTTTCTTTATAAACAAAATTCTATACCTTTTTAATTTAATTTTTTTTTCTCAATATATTATCTCGACTAGCTTGAAACTCGTGTGCCACGCAAAAATTATTAAACATAATTACAATTAGTCTTATAGAATTTTGATATCTTATAAGTATTCAAAGTTGTTTCTATCATTGTTAAAAATTATAGTATTTGATAATAATGTATAATACTTAGAATTATTAGAATTTGTAATTATACTAAAACCTGTTGATGTACATTAGAAGATAAATTATGCAACTAGTTTTGTTCAAATATTATCATCTGACAGTGTAAATTTTTCATCAGTGGATAATAAACAAGTTAGTGGAAGTTATCCCAGATAGTGTAAAATGCACATTAGAAGATAACTCAGATGATAAATCATCACAGCACCATAAGTGAATAATTTGTACTAACTACAGAAACTGAACTTGAGAATTCTGCAGCAGCAATTGCTAAATTGAGATTGAAAGATTGAACTGAACTGAACTTAAAGATTGATGGGCTGAACTTGAAAATTGTTGGAGGAACTGAAATTAAACTCTTATCAACAGTTGAACTGCAGCAATGGATAAAAATATTCATCGGTGAATAAGTCATCAGCAGATAATTTTTTTATCAGCGGATAATTTGTTCATCAACTGATAAATATGCATCAAAGTATAAAAGGTCATCAGAGGATAATTTTTTCATCAGCAGATAATTTGTTTATCAGCTGATAAATATGCATCAAAGTACAAAAGGTCATCAAAGTATAATTTCTTCATCAGCAAATAAATTCTTCAACAGCTGATATTAAAGATGATATATGAATGACATATGGCTGACAATAAGAACTCCTAATATGCATTAGAGGATAATTTCTTCATCAGTAGATAAATTCTTCATCAACAAATAAATTCTTCATCAGTTGATATTGAAGATGACATATGGGATGACAGACTAATTGCAGCAGTCCGCTGTGAAATTAAAATAAAGAAGTTGGTCCAATAAGGAGAGATGATGTGGGCATGAACAAGAAGGAATCAGATTTGTCTTCCTTAGAAACACTGCATGGATCAGATGGAGTTGGTGAGTTGAGACTTAGGGATCCAGTTACTAGATCCAAGTCTAAGAAGTTTGAAACAAACTTGTCAACGGCAGCAGGTTTAACACCCGAAGAGTTTCGGACATTGGGTTTATGTTTGGAACATTATGAAGATGGAAAAGAAACTTGGACTTGGTCGAATGTGCGTTGTGATCCTTTGCAAGGTGCTTATAATTCTGTTATTACTTCGCTTTCGGAAATAGAGGCAGGAACAATTGAAGCTTAGCCAAGAACAACATCAAGGGATATCGAGGAAAACATCAGGGGATGTGATTCAGTGTAAGAGACTACGGGCGTCAGGGGATACTTAGTCTCCGACAGCTTAATTTGCTTGTCAGGGGATAACTAGTCTCCGACAGCCAAATTTGTCCGTCAGGGAATAGCTAGTCTCTAACAGCCAAATTTGTCCGTCAGGGGATAATTAGTCTCCGATAGCTTAATTATCTACTGACCGTTTCGGTTAATATTTTTCATATATTTTTATTTATTTTCGTATTTGTTTTGAATTTGTTTCCAAGTTAAAATAGGTTTATTTTCTTTCCTTAATAGATTAGATTTCTTTCCTATGTATTATTCTTTCCAATTAGGATTAGAAATTCTATCAGCTTATAAATAGCTGCTTGTATTGATAGAAAGAGATAGTTTTTGATTAATAAAATTCAAAATAGTGTTCTGCACGATTTCGTCTTGTTTATGAGATATAAAAAAAACCCTATTCGTTTGATTCGACTAGTATTGAACGTGTGATTCATTCAAGATCCTTAAGTCGACTTCTTGTGTGTATATCAACAAGTTGATTTAAGCTATCTGAGGTTGTAGGCTTAAATACCCTACATCAAGAGATTGGCTACTAGAGAAGTTTCTAGGAGATAAGTTAGACAAATACACAACAGGTGTATAAAGCTGCAATTGCATAAACTGCAGAGATAACTTATACATATATTAAGAGCTCTAAGATTAAAATAATGGAGTTGGTCCAATAAAGAGAGATTGGATACCAGAGAAGCTACAAAGAGATAAGTTATTCAAAAACACAGCAGATGTATAAAGCTGCATAGATAACTTATAAGAGCTCTAAAGAATAAAATAAGGAAATTTGTTCAATAAGAAGAGAGTGTGTACCAAAGAAATTACATAGCAGATTGACATGCATGAAATCTTATGCAAAAGAAAAATTATATAACAAAGCTGCAATTACCAAACAAATCAGAGGTATTTTTTAAGGCAACTTGGAGAAGAAGTTTGAAGGAGGAAGTTGTGTCTATAATTAGAGACACAAAACAGCTGAGAAAAGCAACATCTCAGACATCAATCTCTCAACACAACACATTTCATATCGCAGAGTATCAAATACATCTCTATACATATTGAGAGAGAAATTGAGAGATAGCAACTGTAATTAATTTACAGAAAGAGAAGCAATATCAAAAGAAATAGAGAGTTAAAATATTGAGAGAAATACAGAGTAACAAGTTCTTAGAACTTGAGAAGTTAGAAATCATTTTCTAGATTGCAGTTGTTCTTCAAGAACAAAGTACAACAGTTGTTCTTTTTAGAACAAAGTAAACAAACTTGTATCAACAAGTTTTGATTACCAAGTTGTATATCAGACTCAAAATCAATATAAATTATTATTTATTGATTGATATAATATGTGGTCTCTATACATTGTATGGGTCTCTCATAGACTTCCGTTGGGGACAATTAATTTAATTAATGTAATAGAGATTACTTTTATTTCGATTTTTTAATGTTATGCATACTTGGATGACGTTATTTTTCTTTTGTCAATTATTAATAGTGCCCAAAGTCCGGTATAGAATTTTTTAGGCCATCACAATTATTGTTATTATACATTGTGAAAAATTAAACATGATAATTATAGTTTTATATATAAATTAATAACAACAATGATTACAACAATAATAATTAATATTATAACTAATTATATTTTTGTAAATAATTAAACATTTTATAGATATTACAATTAAGAACCATTAAAAAAGTTAACAAAATTTTGTATATTCAGACGTCATATTAAGTCACTTATCAACCAAACTTATCTATTCAATAATTTGACATTGCTCTTATTAATCCAGATCATTCAGATTTTATATTTAATGTTTAGTATGTAATACTTAATCAAACAAATGAGGCCTTAAACGCATTAAAATTTGTAACCTTAGCATCACTTGGGGTGATGGCTTAGTGGTAGGAAGTCGTGTTCGAGGCTTGGCAAACCCCATTATGCCCAAGTGATCTTACGTCCTAGTTAATTGGGAGTTTGTGTGAAGTGGATGATGATCTTACGCCTTAGTTAATTGAGGGTTTATGCGAAGTGGATGATGAAGACAGCACTTAGATCCCAAATTATTTTAAATATTCTATACATAATTATTGTCGTCGTACTTATTGTTTGGCACGATCTTATATAAACATGTATCGTATACTCTTATTAATAAAACTAACAAAAATATGCTTTGTTAGAATAAAATAAGCTAAAATATTTATAGAATGTGGGGTTAAATACAAACACCATAACTTTTTCATTTTATTAAGACTTACTAAACATAAACTAGAATAGCTACAATATATTCAGAAAAACCTTACTAAAATTAAAATGAACACACAAAAATTCAAGTTAAAATAGTTGTATTATAATTTGGATTTTTCTAAGAATTTGTATAATCACAAAGTGATTAAACAGCTACAGATCTGTAAGTGATTACAGCAACAAACTATGATTTCTCTCTAAATATTTTTCTCAAGAACTATTACAAAACTTCTCTCTAGTGTATGAAAATTGACAGAGATATTTCTAAGTTTTTCTATATCTTGTATTTTTCTCTCTCACATGTTGTTTGTAGCGTGTAACAACTCATCCATATATAGGAGAACAGATATAGAACTCATGTGCTTGTCATGCTTCTTTTTCAACGTAGCCGCAGTATGTCATGTCATTGTCCTTTCGGAAATAAACATGACAGTCTGTTATTGGCTATTGTTGCTTTTATTTCAGAAATACACGTGTAAAGGTTGTTATTGGACCACTATATTTCAAGGAATATCTTCACAGTTATGCCCCTTACTTCTTTGCCAAGTATCAGTGTATAGCTTGTAAGCCCTGTTAACATATGGATTAGGTCTTAACTATCCCCTGATGACAAGCATTGATAATGACTTGATCAATACTTCTAGATTCCCTGATGACAAACCCTGATGTAACATTGATCAGTGTTTCACTATCCACTGATATTAATCCTTAATGTAGAATTAGATCAGTGCTTCTTGATTTCTTGATGTTAAGACCAAATGTTATCCACTGATGTAGTGTTTATGTTATCTCTTGAAGGTATCCCCTGACAGTCAAGTTATCCACTGATGATATCCATTGACAGTCAAGTTATCCCATGACGGTCAAACTATCCCCTATGGTATACCCTGATAGCCAAGCTATCCTCTGATAGTATGTGACAAACCAAAATTTCAAATAAAATGTATTTCAATTAAATTCGTTTTATTATGAAATTTTCATTGTGTCCAACGATCGATAGATTTTACGAAGAGTTATACGTGCATTTCACGCAAATCGACATGCACACATCCACCAATGACAAATTATAACGAATATGACGTAATAAAAATTATAAGATGTTAATTGTAATAATAATCATCTGAGTGCATTTTCTTTATCTCGCTAGTGTGGGTAAACTTTTCGGCTTATGCATTAAATCAATGCATAATCATTAAAATTCAATTAGTGGCTAAACAAATCAAGTTAAACACTAATTAAACTCAAATTTTTAGCTTATCCCTAAATGGCAAAAACAAGGGAAATTTTTTTTTACCAATCTAAGTAATTTTTTTAAAAACTAATCCAATTGTCAAAAATGAATTAAAAGTTATATAAATATACCATTATAACCAAACCCTAGCCTCCACTTCAGATCATTTTCCCCAGCAAATATTTCACAAAAATCTGAATTTTTCATATAAGAAAAATCATTGAAATTTTGGTATTTTGTCCATTAAAACTTTGAAGAGATACCCCACTGCTCTCTTATTTTTGCTTTTACTATCATTTCTGTTTTTACCATTGTGTAGAATATTTTTTTTCAGTATCATTTTCATGTATTACACGTGTACATAGCATTTGTAAATTGTGAGTTATTAATTTTTAAATTTTATTAAAAAAATAAAAATTCAAGAAATAATTTAAAACCGCAAGAACCCTAAACTTTTCCGACGGATTTTTCGGCAAGATTCTTGGGTATTTGTTCGAATTGATTTTATACCTTTGTTCCTGCTACTAAGAGCTTCATTTTTCCTCAAGAAATTTAAGAAATCATCAACGTATGCACTTGTTCTTGTTCGGCCGAAAGTTTCAAAATACCCTAATGGTTTTTCTTCATTTTCCTTGCAATTTTGTTGTTAAAACTTGAAATAGATTGCTTGAATGAGCTTCTGGAAGTGTCCAAAATCATTTCCATACTTGAATCATCAGAAATAGTGAAGAAATGGAGATTCGAAGCTCAGCCACGAGTTTCATCATCGTTAATGGCGAGCACGGCGGCGGCGAGCCACGAAAACCCTCCCCGTTGCGTTCTAGCTCGCCGCGTTGGTGGAATCGAGGTATTCTCCTATGGGGAACCTCATGTTGGAGTCGTCTCCGCTCACCGAGGCTTAGGTGGCGAGGTTTGGCTCAGACAGTCTCGTCTCCCGTGACTGCCGTCGTCCCTATTGCAGAAACCCTAAAGGGAAGAAGAAAATGATAACGGGTTGGGTCGACCTGACCCGGTTCCGACCTGGACTTGACCCAGCCTTCTTTTCACCCGGTCCATGACCCGGTTTTGACCCAGTCCACTTTATTTATTTTGGGCCCAATCTAAATTTAAAATAAAATACCTATACATTTTAAATTATTCAATAAATGACTTTTGAATAATTATTTTGACATGTAAATAAACTTTTTACCTGATTAAAATTTTTATGATTTAAAAATAAAATTTATTTATGATGTTAGAGTCTCTTAATTACCACAATTTAGTGACGAGTCATTAATTCATAAATGATTATTATTTAATTATAATAATTAAATAATAATTAAGGAATAAACCGTAAATTTATATTAAATTATTAGATAAAACATTTAAACTAAGATTAATCGAGGAATAATTCTTGATTAATTAAATTAAGGAATCAAGACCAATTATTATTTAATTAAAACAATTAATGAATAAATTCCACATGATTATTAAATGATCAATAAATCATTTAATTCAAAAGTAACTAAGAAATAAATTACTTAATTGATCAATAATTATTATTTAATCAAAGAAATTAAATAATAATTAAGGAACAAATTTTAATAACTGTTAAATGATTAATAAAATTATTTAAACAAATAAAATTGATTAATTGCTTAATATTAATTAATCTAAGGCCTCCAATAATTAAATTTAAATTATCGAGAGCCTACGAGCGAAGTATTATCAAGTCCACAAATCTCTCGGACTCCGATTCAGATCCAACTGAATCTCAATTTAACGAATGACGACTCAATTAGTCAATTACAAGACTTGAGAATTCCGTGAACACTTCGCATGTGTATCCTCATGTGTTATTAAATTGAGATTTCTCACATTATTACATGTGCATGTTTTACAGAATCGTTTCATATGTGAGTTGTTAAGTCTAAGATTTACTAAGTACTCGAGGCAAATATATATTCAATATGATGCTTATTTCAATTAAACGCATTATCTTTTGCTTCGATATGCGTGCAATGTGATGACTTACTTATTTTGATTACAAGGATTGTGTTATGCTTTAGTTTCCGCTAGCATATTATAAATGATTTTGTATGGATGTACTTGAGTTTTAATTATCTCACTTCTTGGATGTTACATCTGTACAACGAATGACAATGACTTGTCCTTTACTGGGTCATGCCACATGGATGGCAAAAGGAAAAGGAAGGTGACGATTCCGATCGAACACCTGACCTAGAGGTTTATAGTGACTACGTACTTCACAGACTGAGAGATCATGTTGTTATAGTTTGGCCAATTGTACACAGTATGGTTAGCAGATCCAACGGGTTTAGCCCCCCGATGGATATTATTTCCAGAAAGATATACACAGGTGGAGACCTGTCTTTCTTCAAGGAGGGTTACACGTTTATCATCAGTGATCCTCAAAGTTCTTCAAAGACTCCAAGACATCAGTATTGTTTCACAGAGCCTCATAAATAGAATTGAACCTCTATTAGCATTTCAGAACTACCCCCTTTATGTTTATATATTTGTTGAGTGTTAATCGTTCATTCTTGTTGAACTTAATATTTTACAGGGTATGGTGCAAAGGCTGAACCCTCCGACAAGGGGAAGGCAAAGATGATTGGATATTGAGCTTATATTGATCTGAGGGTAGCCGCTAAGGAAGGAAGGGGTTTAGAAATTTATAACATTTTAGATTGTAATTTAGAGATAACTTAGCTTCCGCTGGAAACACAACATCTTGGGCCTGTAATAACTCGCTACTAATACTTCAGTTTCATTTATGCTACGAATGGATGTGACGTTATGTTTTTCCTCTATTGACGGAGCCCTAGTTCTACAGGGAATTCTAGGGCCGTCACATGGTATCCCCTAAAGATCAAGTTATTCCCTAATACTTTTTTGTACACTAACATATTTGATCATTGATACTTTGTTGGGTTTTTCAAGAATGTCTAATGTGCGAAAAAACTTGAACATTAAGTACAACACATACCCTGACATTAACATGTCCTTTGGAATATCCACTAATGACTTGCCTAGTGCAGTTAAGACTAACGGACTAAGTTGTCCATCAGTAGATGCTTATTTGTGCAAATATACTAAGACTTATAATATACATTGAATATTTACAAGTGCACAATTATTAAATAATCCTTATATCATCATCAACATCATTATACCTAACATGCTTAATTTATTGAGTTAAAACAACATTTTATTCATTGGTACTTATCTTACAATTTTTTGGATTCTCACTTAAGTAACTAAATTGTCAGTTTTATTATTTTATCAAAAAAATAAATATCTTAACTCATTCAGCTTAGTTTTAGTGGTTTTACTAGATTTAAATAAACTAAACCTATTAAAAAAAAGTGTCAAGTTAAACAAATAATCTAAACAGTAAAACATCTGAATACACCTAAATTCTAAATTTGTTAAAAAGTATTAAAAGGTAAACAAACTGTGACGACCCCAAAATCCCTTACCGGACTCCAGGCGCCGTCAAAAAGACAAAAGACAGTAACAACATTCAAGCATACATATCATTAAATAAGAGAAGTAAATTGTATTCTCTATTACATTCATCAAAAATAATAATTCTAACAACGGAAGTCCAAGAGGGCCCACACAGGCCTTACAACCTAACCAAAAAAAATGATTATCGTCTCACACTTCACTCTTCCTCGAAAGGTAATCCATGAGAGGGGAAAGAGAAAGCATTCACTAAGCCATCCTTTCCTTGCCTTTAGCAGACGGCCCAACCTTCTCATCATAACCTGTAAAACATTTTATAATAGCACCATGAGCGATTTTACGCTCACAAGTATATAATCAAGTATTGGTGGCTTTGAAATAAGAGAAATTTTTTTGGCTTAAGTTTTTATGAGGATTGGACAGAAACAATGCCCACACCTCTGAATAACTTTGAAGAAGAATCTATATATAGCTTCCAGGGTCCCCGAATGACAACGAGGGATTTGACCCTTTACTTGAAAGAAATCTTGAATCGTTCATCTCCCCTCTCTTCATCAAATAGTGCGTCACCTGGCCGGCTTGACCACTATTTGACTTCATCTTTTCATCAAACGACATATCAGCCGACCAACCTGATCGTTTGACTTCATCATAATGACATATGTAGTCGAAGCAGAAACTTTAGTCTGCGAGGGTTCGGTTACCGATGCCTCAGTTTTCGTTCCCTATCATCCTTAGGCCTAGGGTGTCAAGCAATCACAACCCATTAGCCTTTAGTTACCCACACAGATATACTTTACAAGTATGATGTAAGAAGAAATTAAGTTATGTTATATCCGTATAGGATTTACCTTGGCGCGTTAGCGAAATTTGAATAGCTAACCTTCACCCAAAAATGCTTGATTCTAGTACAACATTTTCACGTACATCATATCAAAAGATCGTACGTTACTTAACTTTGAAGAAATTTAATCATGAGCATTGACATAAATATCTTGGATATATTATGCATATCGAAAGAATGATCATGTGTATTTATTGAAAGAAAGTAGAGTGAGTATATACTTGCCTTGGTCCTTAGCTAAAATATCAAACTCAAATCACTTGTGAGTGGAACACTCCGTAAGACGTGCATATATCATGAGAAATCTATATTTTTGATAAAAATATGATAAAAGATGCACATGTGATGTCCGTGAACTTTTAAACGTCTAAGTTGGCATTCTGAACCTTTAGGGTTTAAAAGAATAATTAATAACATCATAAAATAGTATAAGAAAAATAATATTTTATACTCTCAAGGCAAACTGCACAACAGTGGAAAAACATTGAAGCATGAAAAGTGATCAACAGGGGTTTCAGTCCTATCCATTAGGGGATGACTGCCCGACAGGGGACAGTCTTCGGCGGTCAAGGGATGATCCTCGACCATCAAGGGATGATCTTGATCATCACCAAACTCCTCGGAGAAAAGTTGTTCAGCGCCAAACTCGACAAGTCAGCGCCAAACTCTTCGGGAAGCATTTGCTCATCGAAGACTAAGAAAATTCTCATCAGGGACTAAGCTTAGCCTGTCGGAGACTAAGGCTGATGTCATCAAAGACTAACATATCTCATTAGAGACTGATTTTACCTCGTCAGAGACTAACGTATCTCATCAAAGATTAACATTAACTCATCAGAGACTAATGTTATCTCGTCAACGACTAACGTATCTCATCAGAGACTAACGTATCTCATCAGAGACTAACATTAACTCATGAGAGACTAATGTTATCTCGCTAGGGACTAACGTATCTCATCAGAGACTAACATCTACGTTGTTGGAGACTAACTTGAAATCTCCCAAGGACTATTTTATAGGGTCAGAGACTAACTTCAACCCAAAACGGAGACTAAGTTTAGAACTTGTCTCAGGTACAGTGGTGTCTTCCTCGCTCCTCCATGGGTGGTGTTCTCACCAGGTGACCAAAACCATGACTAGGGTAACTCTCAATATCTCATCTACAGTAAGTAACATTATTAATGGTTACCACAGCTCCTAGACGCTACTAAACCTCAAGGACTTAGGTTGAGGAAAACTCAGGCATGGTGCTTTCACTACTGATAAAAAGGAAAGTTTGGTAGTTAAAAGTTGTCTACTAGGTGGTTAAAGAGGATATCTTTTGAAATAAAAGACATAAATACCAGATGTTAAAAAATGCATTAAGTCATACTTTTGGAAGTGAATGAACCTAGTATGCTCACAAACATGGCATGCAGAACAGAACAAAAGTGCAGGAACAGAGCATAGCTTAGTATAGTGTTCTTACCTTTTATAACTGCAGAGAAGAAGTTAAAAACTTGGTTTGTTTTCTGAGAAAGATAATTGTTCTTTGAGAGTGAACTGCCGTATAGAAGATTTATGAAAGTGGGGCTAGGATTGTAACCAAGAGATATATATATCTCACTTGCAAAGCAACAACAGCAGTTGGATTATTTGGAAATAGATTTCAGTTGTTGGCTGTGAAAGGAAAATAACAAGCTTTAGAAGAAAGTGATTGGTGAGAAAAGGTGGATGCAACAGTTGCTAAAGTCAGTCAATCATCAATCACAACTAACAATCCAGTGTACTGTTGGAGTAGATTAGCTGGTTTAACGGTCACGTGCTCTCAAACCTGACATAGTGCAATTAATGTTCTTGTCTCACTGCCGTCTTTGGTTCAAAACGGTTATTGTAGCATGAAAACCTTCCCCACGTGAGAAAATACACTTACTCTTGATAAATGCTTGAATAACAATAAGGAGAAATGTGATAATAATAAAATAATCATTGAGTTCAAAAAAAATATATTTAAAAATTTTTGGACCTCACATTGCTATAAGATTTTCTTTAAGATAGGAATTTATTATTCACACCCAAAATAATAATAAATACAAAATAGGAAAAGAAAATAATTTAAATCATCATTCATAAAATAAATCATAAAGTGAAATACATCATACAACAAAATTCTTCTTATTCTTCGAGTTCTCACACAAACATAATATAAGTCCCTATCCAAGAAGAGACTTAGTGTTCATTGACTCTTGCACAAAATAGTAACCTGTATATAAAAATGCTAGTTGAGTTTACAAAAAATAACATTCTAAACATATGGAAAAAATATAATTTAGTCTATGTTTTATAGATGTTAAGAATATCGCACACATCATAAGTCCCTATATAAGTTGTTAGAGATAAATGATGATGATGATGATTATGTAATAAATTGTGCAACTGTAAATATTTGAGGTATTTTATAAACCTTAAGATCAGCACAAGTTTTGCATCCACTGATGATAAATTTACTCATCAGTGGATAGTTAATAACTTCACAAGACAAGTCAGAAAACAGGAACATTCAAAGGACTTGACAAAGTGAAGGAGAATGTCTGATGCTACTCGTAAGCAAACGAAGTATTCCGCACATCAGAAATTCTAAATCAAAGTTACGTTGGTTAAGACCCATCAGGGGGAACCAGTCAGGGGGAACCCGTCCGGGGGAACCCGTCGGGGGAACCCGTCCGGGGGGACCCGCCGGGGGGAACCCTGCCGGGGGGACCCGTCGGGGGAACCCGCCGGGGGGAACCCGCCGGGGGGAACCCTGCCGGGGGGACCCGCCGGGGGAACCCGCCGGGGGGAACCCGCCGAGGGAACCTGCTGGGGGAACCCGTCGAGGGGAACCCGTCGGGGGGAACCCGTCAGGGATGACAAGGGCAAACCAATTCGTTAGTGACACACTTCGGGACATATCAGTGTCAGGCAAATCCATCAGGGTAACCTGTCAGGGAGAATGACCAACATGACATCAGTGGAAGCTATCAGTGTATGCCGTCAGCTATAACCATCAGGGTCAAGAAGCACTTAGTATAACTCAAGTGAAAGACGAAGCCCTGATCCAGTCAGTAAGCATCAGGGGATCCAGAAGCACTGATCAAAGTCCGTCAGGGCTAGCAGTCAGTGGATTGTTGTGACAGCATACACCCGTCATCAGTTCTTACACGGAAATCAACGTAACGTGTTACAGAATCAAGAAATATTAACTGGAAAGATATTTCTTGAAGTTTGATAATGGTCCAATGAGAACTCTCAAGCATTAAATGCACACAGATCAGGGGAAGAAAAGTAGCAACAAAGCATGTAGCAGTCTGACACATAAAGTTTAGATGTGACATACTTGCGGCTAAGTTGAGAAGAGAAGCACGTCTCAAGAACGTGATTTCAACCCACTGATTGATATATAAGCAACGGAGCTCTCATTACACAAAAACGAATAGATTGAATCCATCCAACAGATCAAACAAGCACTGAAGAACAAAAACACTAGAGAAAAGCTTTGCAATAAATCTTGAGAGAGATATTTCAAAGAATATTAGAAGCTAGTGAGTGTGAGAAGATGTGAACTTTATTTACAGAAATTGTAGCTGTAAATCACATTTGTGATTATACAGATTTTCAGAAAAACCTCGAGTTATAATATAACTATTTTAACTTGAATCTGTGTGTTCACTCCATATAGTTTTTCTGGTTGTTCAACTGTTTTCAATAAGCCGTATAAGTTTTTAAGTGCGAAAAGTTTCAGGTGTTTGTATTCAACCCCCCCTTCTACAAACACTTGTGCTAATATTGCACTAACAATTGGTATCAGAGCCTCTTAGCAGATTTCACTTGCTAAATACGATCACTATCAATGGCCAATAAAGCTGGAAACAGTAAAGTCCCCATGTTAGAAAGGGGCAAATACTTCTTCTGGAGACAAAGATTGATAGTTCATCTAAAAGCTATTGATGATGAATATTTGCAGATTCTAGGAGAAGGACCCCACGTTCCCAAGAAGCTCATTCCTATAGAAGTCGTTAATGGAGTCAGTATTCCTGAAAAGCTTGTCCCAAAGACAACTGATGAACTGACGATAGAGGAAAGAGAAAAGGTGAAAAAGGATCTTAAAGTGACTGGTATCCTGTATAATGGTTTGGACGATGATATGCTAAATAGTATCATGAATCTAACCACGTCTAAATCTATATGGGATACCATACAAATCCTTTGTGACGGTACAGAGGAAGTGAGGGAAAACAAACTGCAGCTGTTAACACAACAGTATGAGTGGTTCACAATGAAAAATGGTGAAACACTTACTGAAATGTTTGACAGATTCAACAGGTTGGTAAATGACCTGAGATTATATGGGAAGGCCTATGCTAACAAGGATGTGAACAGAAAGTTCATGAGAGCCCTTCCCATATCATGGGATCCAAAGACAACAGCCATCAGGGAATCCAAGGACATGAATCTTCTAGACTTGGATAGGCTTTATGGCACCTTAAAGACATATGAACTTGAGGTTCAACAAAGATCTGAAATGTCAGGGGACTCCAGAAAGCTTAAATCAGTAGCCCTGATGGCTACCACGAAGGACAAACAAGAAGCAAGGCCTAGTGTCTTGATGAAGCAGCAACTAGAAGATGCTGAAATTGAAGGGGATAAAGAAGCTGACTTCAAGGAGGAAGAATATACTCCACAGGAGTTAGAGGAGCTGGATGAAACCATGGCCTTTCTTGCAAAAAGGTTTTCCAAGCTGAAATTCCAAAAGCCATCAGGATCTAAAAGATTTTCAGCAAGGAAATCCAGTAGCACGAAAAACTTTATTGACAAATCAAGAATAAAGTGCTACAAATGTAATGAGATGGGTCACTTTGCAAATGAGTGCCGCAAGGTCACAAAAGATGGTGAATCCAGAGACAAAGAAGCTATTGTGGACTACAAGAAGAAATACTTTGACCTTCTTAATGCAAACAAGAAGGGAAAAGCGTACATTGCAGAGGGAAAGGACTGGGCTGACTCTGATGAAGAAGAAAATGAAGAGTATGTCAACCTAGCCCTGATGGCCTCATCCACTGACAGTAGCAGCTCACAGGGAAAGAACAAAAGCAGTCAAATCTGGTTTCTAGATAGTGGTTGTTCAAGGCACATGACAGGAAACAAAGCCCTGCTCACAGAATTTCAAGAAAAGGCTAGTCCTGTAATTTCATTTGGTGATAACAGCAAAGGACTAACTCTTGGTTATGGCAAAGAAGCAAATGGGAATGTCTCATTTGAAAATGTAGCACTGGTTGATGGGCTCAAGCATAATTTGCTAAGCATAAGTCAACTAAGTGACAAAGGATTCATCACTTCTTTCAAAGGAGATCAGTGCCTAATCTCAAATGAAAGTGATGGGAAGCTGGTTTTGTCAAGGATAAGAAAAGGAGATCTCTATGTTGCTGATTTTAATTCAGTAAATGGAGAATCATGTTTCTACAGCAAGGCATCCCCTGATGAAAGCAGGCTATGGCACAAGAAGCTCTCTCACTTGAACTTCAAGTCAATTAATGATCTAGTGAAGAGAGAGTTGGTAACTGGACTACCCCAAATGGAGTTTATTCAAGAAGGATTATGTTCAGCATGTCAACAAGGGAAGCAAAGGAAGTCATCCTTTGTCAGCAAAGAAGCCACCATGATCAAAGATCCAATTCAATTGTTACATATGGATCTCTTTCGCCCTGTCAACATTATGTCAGTGTCAAAGAAAAAGATTTGCAATGGTCATAGTGGATGACTACACCAGATACACTTGGGTAAAGTTTCAACATGCTAAATCAGAAGTATCTCAACAAATTATTGACCATATCAAGAAGGTGGAAACAGAATCAGGGTCAGTGGTTAGAATGTTGAGAATAGATAATGGAACTGAATTCAAGAATGCAGCTGTTGAGGGATTTTGTGCGGAAAAAGGCATAAATCATACATTTTCTGCTCCAAGGACTCCTCAACAGAATGGTGTAGTGGAAAGGAAAAATAGAACCCTGATAGAAGCTGCTAGGTCAATACTAGCAGAGGCAAAAATTCCCACCTATTTTTGGGCTGAAGCAATTTCCACTGCTTGCTTTACTCAGAATTGATCTCTAATCAACAAGGCTCACAACAAGACACCATATGAGCTAATGACAGGGAGAAAGCCAAGCATCAAGTTTCTCCATGTCTTTGGATGCAAATGTTTTGTTCTGAGAAATTTTGGTGAAAACTTAGGAAAATTTGATCCTAAAGCTGATGAAGCAATTTTCCTAGGTTATTCCCTGTCATCCAAGGCTTTCAGGGTTTACAATAAGAGACTTCAAGTGGTGATGGAGTCTATAAATGTAGCTTTTGATGATCAAGAAATATCTGGGCTTGAAGACCCTGGTTTTCATGAAGAACTCAGGTTTGAAAATGAAGATGATATTAATTATCAAGAGAATGAAGCTGATGTGTGCAGACAAATGGAGAATATATCCATTCCTGATGTCAATCCAATCAATGAAGAATCCCCTTCAATAGATCGAGCTAATTTCCTGGACAACAGATGTGAGAACCCGAAAATTGTAAATTTGTTTTATAATATGAGATAATATATTTTGTGGCAAATCTTGTTTTATATTATCTTATTTTTTTTGCATGGAGTCTAATTCTTTTGGATATGAATGATGAATTCATATACTTTCAATAAGAATTTTATGATAATGTGATATCTATGATGATAAGGTTAAATCCTTGAGAAGGTATCAAAAGGGGATTAGCAAATCCCATATAAGATTATTTTGATCTACATGGAAGAGAATGAAAGGATTACGTAGCTTTATAACTACGTGTGTGACTAAGAAATGTTTAGGTGACGAAGTGTTGTGCATGAAGGACAGCAGCTGCTTATGCGTACTTAGCTGCTAAGGAATCATGATGAGCAGCCGTACTTACCGTCCAAATCAACCAATTATCTTATTTCAAGCTTAATCGTAGCTTACTGCTTTTTAACTCTATAAATACCCCATCCGAAGTGATATTCTAACTCTTTACCAAATTTCTCTCCTAAGAGTTTCATCAAAATTGTTATCTTTGAAAACTTCCGAGATTTTCTTTCGGAGAATTTTCTCAGAAAAGCTTTGATTCCACTTTGAGAACGAAGAGGTAAGAACTTAGTGTTCTATTCAGTTTTCTTTCATGCATAACATCGAAGATTTATGCTAAGATTAATGCTCTTTGCATCATCATGGGGCATCATAATCAGAGATGTTCATGTTAAAGTCTTCCATTGTAGCAGAAGCAGTCTCTGCAGTTAATCTTTGATGAGATATTGTTGATCTCAGATGAGATATTGCTAGTCCCTGATGAGATAGTCGAAGTCTCCGATGTGATATTCTGATATTCCCCGATGGGTTATTTATTCCCCGATGGGTTATTTATTCCCCGATGGGTTATTTAATCCCCGATGGGTTATTTAATCCCTGATGGGTTATTTAATCCCCGATGGGTTATTTAATCCCCGATGGGTTATTTATTCCCCGATGGGTTATTTATTCCCCGATGGGTTATTTAATCCCTGATGGGTTAGTTAGTCCCCGATGACGTCAGGATTAATCCCCGATAGGCTAAAGTTTAGTCTCTGATGACGTCACTAGTATCTCTGATAAGAAGTTAGTCTCCGATGACGTCACCCTTAATCCCCGATAGAGTTAAAGTGACGTCATCAGTCCCTGATGAGTTTTTAATCCCCGACACATTTAGTCTCTGGCGCGTCCAGTACACGTATTGTCCCTGATACTTTCCCGTAGTCTCTGATGGCTAAGGGGATTATTCCCCGATGCACAGTTTGTGATTAAAGCCACAAAACATTATTTTCTTAAGGTTATTTCACAATATTATCATA
Organism: Centella asiatica; assembly: GCA_014636745.2. Classification (NCBI taxonomy): domain Eukaryota; kingdom Viridiplantae; phylum Streptophyta; class Magnoliopsida; order Apiales; family Apiaceae; genus Centella; species Centella asiatica. The sequence continues at coordinate 10,393,322 of CM025787.1, read as the reverse complement.
CCAGATTCAAGTCAGTAGAGTCTAAGGACATCTCATATCTATTTTCTTTCATAAATTATTATCAAGGTATTAAGATATTACTTGCGTAATTTACAGAATCTCTTTCTCGCAAGTAAATTGATTTGAGTTTTGTGCAAAGGACTGAGGCAAGTATATTTACACTCTTATATTTGTTTCAAATTAACGTAAGTATATCTTCATTATTATGCTTGATAATGCAAGTATATTCTTACTCTGATGTTTATTTCAGTTATGCGCATGATCAATTGATTCGACATGCGTACAAGATTATACCCTTTATACTTAAATTTCCTTGTGAAACAAAATGCTATGCTTTAATTCCCGCTAGCATGATATGAATGAAATGCATGGATATAAAGGAGCCTTGACTTATCTGATATTATTCAATCTTATATCTGTGCAAATGAATGAGAATGTTATGTCCCTTAATTGGGAAGTGCCACATAATTGGCAAAAGGAAAGGAAAGGTGCTGATTTGTTCTTCACCTAACCTAGAGGAATTTTATGTGACTACGTACGTTCACACCAGAGGGATCATGCGGGCACAGTTAGGCCAGCTGTATACCGTATGGTTAGCAGATCCAACGGGTATAGCCCCCGATGGATATTTTTACTCCAAAAAAAAAAGTTATGCTTGATACTAAGAAGGGTTATACAATTGATTATCATCAGTAACCCTAAAGAATTCTTAAGATTTCAAAGGCATTGATATTGTTCCATCAAGCCTCCCAACAGAATTGGATCTCCTTGAAACACTCGAATCTTTCTTTTCTCTAAATTGTCTATGTACTTGCTGGGCGTACATCGCTCATTTTTGTTGAATTTTAATGTCTTGCAGGACAAGAAGTTAAGGCTGAACCCTCGGATAAGGGGAAGGCAAAAACGATTGATTACTGAAGCTGGCTAGCCTTGTGATGCCAATAGGAAGGGAGGGAAGGAAGATGATCTGGGATAGGATATTTTGTATTACAAGATAGAAACAAGATAGCTTCCGCTGTAAATGTAATATTTTGGGTTATAATAACTCCTTATTACTGTTTCTTTCAGTAATTAATCTTTGAGTGGATGTATGGTTATCTTTTCCTTCTTATGACGAAGCCCTGGTCCAGTGAGGGATTTTGAGGTCGTCACAGTTGGTATCAGAGCCAAGTTACGGCCAGAGGTGATCCGAAAGGAAACACTGCCCGTAAACTACATCCAGAAGGAGGGAAGTACTGCAGTATGTCCCAGAATTATTCCATTGGAAAAATTTAAGAACTTGATGATTAGAAATGTAGTAATAAGATAGATTATTGGGTTAAGGATTAAGATTTCTGTTTGATGCGAAGAATGTTGAACACCTTATGGGTAGAAATTTTTAAGGGGAGATAAGATTGAATGAGGGTATTAATGCATCACCTCATAGATACATTGCTGTATATATTACCTTTGGGAGGTTCAGATTTATTAATTTAGATTGTTCCATGCAGATGGCCAGAGATCGTTCTAGATCCCTCACACATTCTCCTAGAGTAAATCTCCCAATTTATAACCTTTCATCCGAGGAAGGGGAGGAGCCTAATGTGGAGTCACCACTGTTTATTTCTACATCATTAGATAAGCACCCACCATCACCAGTATACGAAGGCCCCAGTTTAGCCACGAAGCCAACACAGGAGGCTGGACCTTCCACTGTTCGTCGTGGGCCGTGTATTCGCCACACAGCACGGAAAAGCACGATACGTCGACGTGCTAACTATGTTCAGGGTGTGACACAAGATACCCCTCAGATGAAATGTGATACTCCAAAACTTGTTTTGTCCCCACCACAGGCTGTAGTGCCATCCCATGATGAGATGGTACGTGACTATAACACAGAAGTTCATCATCGGTTGGCAGCTCGTACCATGACAGTTCGACGACAAGCTGCCACTATTACTAGATTCCGCACAGCAGCATCAGCATGGCGATCTTCTTTTTGGTTAACTCAGAGCTTGTATCATCGACTGGCATTAGAGATGCATGCACAGATGGTAGCAGCAGCAGTAGCTAATCCTACGGTGACGTGTTTGGAACAAATGAGTAATCACTGTACGCGTCGTATCGAGGAGACACGCATGCAGTCCCGACATTGGGAAAGGGAGGCGGAACGTGAAGGATCTTTAGACACGGAAGACGAGAAGGACTAGTTATAAAAAAATGAATGTAAAACTTAGACAGAGGTTATTTTGTGAATTTTGACTTATGTATGGCTTGTGTTTTGGCTTGTTATAAAAAACACAAGGCAACGATGTTATGGTAGTCTTTTATGTACATGAATGAAAAATATTTTGACACATCTAAATGCTTATGTGTTGCTTAATATTTTTTATCCTAGTGAGTTATGAATTCTTGAGCCATATAGAAATGGAATGTTTATGAGGAATGGAATGCTTTGTAAGCATTCAAGATGATGAATGTTTAACTCTGGTATAATTTTATAACAGATTATGGCGGGAGGAAGGAGACCAGGGAGACCTAGAAAGACAAAACCCGTTAACAACACTTTAAGACGTGAAAATTTGACACGTATGGAAAGAGAAAATGCAGCTGGAAATGCTGATGAAGTTATTGTTGAGGATGATAGTTCGGAGGAGGTGCAAGGGAATAATCGAAATGCCCCGCATGTTCCACCACCACCCTCTGTTAGCAATAAATCCGCCAACAATGATATTACCGGGAATGCAAACGATAACCCGTTAGCTCAATTTCTTCAGATTATTCGTGAAGCTGTAGCCGTGAACCAGCCAGTAGCCTCACCAACACCTCAAGTTCCAAGGTCTGTTGTCCGTGGTCCGGGTATCCGAGAGTTTACTAGCATTAATCCGCCAACTTTTGACGGGAAGGGAGGACCCACAGTGGCACAATATTGGTTAGAAGAGATCGAAAAAGCTTTCGACTTAGTAGATGTGCCAGAAGATTGCAAGACTAAGTATGCGGCTTTCATGTTAAAAGAGGAAGCCAATCATTGGTGGAAAGGTGCCAGGATAATGGAGTTAACAAGAAGGGAGGCTGCAAGGGATGTGAATACTGTGATAACTTGGGAACTGTTTACCCAAAAGTTCAGGGAGAAATTTTATCCTCCTAGTGTCTCTAATGCAATGGAACTAAGATTCCTAAATTTAAAGCAAGGGTCCATGACAGTGGACGAGTATGAGGCAAAGTTTAATGAATTGATGAGGTATGCTCCTCACCAGGTAAGCGATGAAAAGAGAAAGGCTCGAAGATTTGAACAAGGATTGAATCCTTGGATTTTAAGACAAGTAGCAATTTTTCAACTAGAAAGTTTTGATGCAGTTGTGGAGAAAGCGAGAATAGCGGAATGGAGTAACAAGACAGTATATGATTTCAATCGGGAAAATAAGAAGGGAGATAGAAGAAGGGGAGCTGATAAGGGAAATCACCAGAATCTTGGTGGAACAAGTGTAAAGAAGGAAGAAGGAAGCAATACCAATATTAATCTGGGCAACAGTGGAAAGAAGAAATGGAGAGAACCATCATCTGATATTAACGCAAGGAAGACCACTGTGTGTACAAACTGTGGGAAAAATCATGGCACCACACCATGCTTGAAAGGGAAGGATGTTTGCTTCAGGTGTCGCCAACCGGGGCACTTCTCCTCAAATTGTCCGACTTTGAACTCCAATGTTGTCCCGTCTCAAGGAAGACCACAACCACCTCAGCAAAATAACAGATCATTACCCGCAGCAAGAACATGTTTTACGTGCGGAATGGAAGGACACATTTCTCCCAATTGTCCTCAGAAGAAAAGTGGTAGACCAGTGTTGACCGGAGCCAACACCGTGCCTGTACGACCGCAAGCAAGGACTTACAACATGACGGTTCAAGATGCCGTGGCTTCCAACGATGTTGTGACAGGTACGTTACTGGTAAACTCCATACCTGCACACGTGTTGTTTGATTCGGGAGCTACTCGCAGTTTTATTTCTGAACGATTAGCAAAAAGCATGTCAGTCCTACCTGAGTGTTTATCTACTCCATTAGAGGTAGTCATTGCTAATCACGAAACAGTGAACATTTCTCATATCTACCCTAATTGTACTTTGAAAGTAGATCAGCATGAGTTTCTTGCTGATCTTATTCCTTTTCCTTTGGGAGAATTTGATGTGATATTGGGAATGGATTGGTTATTCAAATACCAAGCCAATATTGATTGTAAGAAAAAGAAAGTCGCTTTACGATTACCTCAGAAGACAAAAGTTTGGTTTCATGGCACTAAAATGGAAAAATCATCGTCATCTTTAACCATGATCCAGACAAAGAAAATGATTCGCAAAGGTTGCGAAGTTTTCTTAGCTTATGTGCATAATATTAATAAAAATGAAATTAGTATTGAGGATGTCCCTGTGGTAAGGGAGTTTGTAGATGTATTTCCAGAAGGGTTGCCTGGATTACCTCCGGATAGAGAAGTGGACTTTGAAATTAATTTGATCCCCGATACTGAGCCAATCTTCAAGGTCCCTTACCGTATGGCACCATCAGAGCTAAAGGAATTAATGAAGCAGTTGCAGGAACTCTTAGAACGAGGATTGATTAAACCCAGTGTGTCACCATGGGGTGCACCAGTGTTATTTGTTCGAAAGAAAGATGGATCAATGAGACTCTGCATTGATTACCGGGAACTGAATAAGGTTACAATCAAGAATAAGTACCCCTTGCCAAGAATAGACGATCTTTTTGATCAACTCAAAGGAGGAAGATACTTCTCTAAAATTGATCTTCGCTTAGGATATCACCAATTGAAGATCAAAAAAGGGGATATATCAAAGACAGCATTTCGAACACGTTATGGTCATTATGAGTTTTTGGTAATGCCCTTTGGATTAACAAATGCCCCAGCAGCTTTCATGGACTTGATGAATCGTGTCTTCAAACCATTTTTGGATAAATTCATTATTGTTTTCATTGATGATATCCTTGTCTACTCAAAGACAGCAAAAGAGCATGAGGAACATCTGAGGTTAACACTGGAAATTTTAAGAAAAGAGCAATTATTTGCTAAATTTTCCAAATGTGAATTTTGGCTAAAGGAAGT
>CM025787.1:10302040-10361282 GCA_014636745.2 Centella asiatica | reverse complement strand
TTAATCCCCGATGGGTTGATAATCCCCGATGAGTTAATCCCCGATGGATTATTAATCCCCGATGGGTTATTAATCCCCGATGAGATATTAATCTCCGATGAATTAAAGCGTAGTAATTCCCTGATGCGCAGTTTGTTTTAAAAACTATAAGATGCTATTTTCTTAAATTATTTTAAGATGTTTGAATTGATTTCTTAACCTTAATAGTTTTTATATCAGATTGAGACGTTAAAAGTTAAGGACATCACATGTGCATTTCTCCCTCATATTTTAACCCAGATAATAAATTCATCTTGTGATATGTATATTCTTACAGAACTTTCCACTCACGAGTAAATTAAATTTGGTCGTAAACAAAGGACTGAGGCAAGTATATTCACAATCTCATGCTTATTTCAGTTTAACGCATTATCATTTGTTCCGATATGCGTAGAAGGTTGGATTCATACTTTAATTGTTCTGATGCATGAGCATGCTATGCTTTTGATTCTGCTAGCATGATATGAATGATGATGCATGGATATAAATGAGCTTTGAATTTCAGCTATGTTTTCAATCTTATATCTGTGCAATGAGAATGTGAATGATGCCCCTTATGGGGGTTATGCCACATGGTTGGCAAGAGGAAAGGAAAGGTGCTGATGTGTTCTTCACCTGACCAAGAAGAAATGCTATTTGACTACGTAGTCACTCAGAGGGATCATGCGGTCCAGCCTGGCCAGCTGTGTACTGTATGGTTAGCAGATCCGCGGGTGCAGCCCCCGTTGGATATTTGAACGTTATGATCCGGTGTATACCTGACTTTCTTCAGTGGAGGATCACAAGTTGTATATCATCAGTGCATCCTCAAGGATATGTGAAGGTTTCCGAGGTCTTGGTATTGCTTCACCAAGCCCCACAAACAGAATTTGAATTTCTCTCCTTTGATTCCAGATGAAATTCATTGAATTATTCATATTTTCCTCAATGTGCATATACTTGCTGGGCGTAAAACGCTCACCCATGTTGAATGTTAATGATTTGCAGGACAGAAAGCTAAAGCTGAACCCTCTGACAAGGGGAAAGCAAAGATGATAAGCTGCTAAGTGTTTATCCTTTTGATAGAACTGATGAAGGAAAGAAGGAAGACGTTTGAAGAGTTGATGAAATTTATTTTGTTATTAGGAAATGATGTAATAGCTTCCGCTGTAATTACTTAATTCTTGGGTTGTACTAACTCTTAAATGCTGTTTTTATTCAGTATTTATTTAGGAATGGATGAATGGTTATCTTTACCTTCTTATGATGATGCCCTAGTCCGGTATGGGATTATGGGGTCGTCACAACATGTCTTTGTGCAAGATATCAAGCTGATCCAAAGGAATCTCATCGTATTGCAGTGAAAAGAATCTTGAGATATATCAAGGGCACTACAAAGTTGGGACTTTGGTATCCAAAGGAGTCTGGATTTGAATTGCTAGGATATTCTGATGCTGACTTTGGAGGATGCAGGATTGACAGAAAGAGTACAACTGGAAGCTGTCAATTTCTAGAGGGGAAGGCTTGTATCTTGGTTCAGCAAAAAGCAGCATTCTATTTCTATATCTACTGCTGAAGCTGAATATATTGTAGCTGGAAGTTGTTGTGCACAAATTCTATGGATGAAAAATCAGCTGATGGATTATGGTCTGAACTATTCCAAAATTCCAATAAGGTGTGACAACACAAGTGCCATTGCCATTGCTGAAAATCTAGTACAACATTCCAGAACCAAGCATATAGAAATCAGATATCATTTTATCAGGGAACATGTTATGAATGGGAATATTGAATTGCAGTTCGTACCTTCAAATCAGCAACTAGCAGACATATTCACCAAAGCTCTTGATGAAGCCACTTTTTCAAATCTTGTTGGAGAGCTGGGAATGGTGAATTATGCGTCAGGGTCAGAGTCAAAATCCTAAAAATTTTGGTATTTCTAACTCATTTCATAAGTTCTTGATAAAATTAAATTGATATGTGGTTATATATGTTCAAATTGTAAATATGTATATACTTGTACATTCTGCCTTTTGTTGTTTTGTTTTTGTTTTTGACTGATGCATCAGAGTCAGGGCTTCCTTAAGGACGCATCAGGGTCAGGGTGTCCGGCTTGCTCGTCAGGGTCAGGGTCTCCTACCTATGCGTCAGGGTCAGGCTGTCCGGATCTCTCATCAGGGTCAGGGTTTCCTACCTGTGCGTCAGGGTCAGGGTTTCCTACCTGTGCGTCAGGGTCAGGGTGTCCGGATCTCTCGTCAGGATCAGGGTACTCAACTCGCTCGTCAGGATCAGGGTACTCAACTCGTTCGTCAGGATCAGGATGTCCGGCTTGTGCATCAGGGTCAGGGTATGTACATAAAGTAAATCATCAGGGTAAATTTAAATTTTTTTTTCATCAGGTTTCTAGGCCAGTTAAGTGATGACAACTCATCATTGAATTCTTCTCTCACTGATGACGTGTCATCACAGAAACTGAACTGACACCCTGATAGCGTGTTTCAGGGGAAGTTTTCAAACGTCTTTAAGCGGGTATTAATATGTTATCTCTCCTACTTTTTGAAACTCTCAAACACTTAATCTAAACCTGATATTTGCTAGAGTTTTTTTTTTCTCTCAACTTTACAGAAACCCTAGAATCTCAAATCTTCAAAGCTATCAAGCATCAATGGCACAGCAAGAAATTCCAAGGAACCTGACAGTCCCACCTACAAACTATGTGGGCTTCTCTGATATTAACGAGGTAAATGACTGCTTTAAACCTATGATGAATTATCTACTCACTTCTGAGTATAAGAAAGCAATCTTTACCGATGACAAAATATCGGGGGAGGCATTGTCTCAACTTTGGACAAGCGCCAAGTTCATGTATTCCACCACACGCACTGATGTGGTCAAGGGAATCTCATTCAGAGTTTCTTCTGAGAAAGGGAAAATAACCCCATCCAGAATTAACTCTGCTTTGGGACTACCTAATCAAGACCTGGTGGAAGTACCCAGTGATGCGAAACTCCTGGATTTCTTGAGGGAACTAGGCTATAACGCTGTTCCCAACGCACTGTTAAAGTTCAAGGACCTCAAGAGGGTGAACGTGAAGAGAGAGATTTCTTATTTTTTCGATACAATCACCAAGGCATTCTCAGGTAAGTGTTCTAACTTTGAGGTTATCACCTCTTTAACTTTGAAAATAGCATATGCAATGGTTAAGAATGTAAATATAAATATAGGTAAAATTATTTTTGATGATCTTGTAAATAAATTAGGTAATGTAAATAATAGGAAAACTGAAGTATACTATTCTAGATTTTTGTTTATGATTATTAAAGATCAAATTACTAATCTTTCTTTTGAGAATGATATACATGTACAGACATACAAGCAAACAAAGAAACTGTTTGCAGAAATAATGAAAAAATCATATACAACTGAATCATTTGCTCTCCCAACGCATATGATACAGGTAGTAAATTCTACATCTTCTACCTCTAACACTGTACATTCTTCACCTTCATCTACTATGGCAGAGAAAACAACCACCTCTCTGCCTACCCAAGTAGAACAACCAATTTCTTCACAACCACTCTCAATAGCCCAACCCACAGTCTCCCAAAAGACTGTTGGGATTAAAAGAAAACCCAGTGAAGTTACCACATTAATTGAGGGGGAGAAAGGAGTGAGAGTGCTTGGCTATAGGAGAAGATTGAAGAAGAAGAAGGGAGCCACGAGTGATACCCAACAGCCTGACCAGGGCATATCCTCTCAACATGATATAGCCTTTGATAAGGAATTAAACATATTTCTATCTAGTTCCTCTCAAAAGGAATTAGATATTGAAAATAGTCCTCAACCAGGGACACAGTTGAGTGAGGCACATACAGTAACCATAGACACTGATGAACCTACCATCAGGGTCTCTGAGAGCCACTTGCAGATAGCTGACACAGTGAGTGCGCACACTTCTCAAGATGTTGTAGCTCAGAAATATTTTTCTACAACATCCTTTGATGAATCACCTCCTTGTTTAGTGATTCAGCCAACACTCCCATCTACACCACTTCCTTCTTTCTCTGTTCCTCAAATTTCTTCAGATATAATGACACAAACTTTAAGTGTCATACAATCAGATTCTCCACATTCTCATTTCGTGGAGGAGCCAACACTCTCTGACACAGTGTTTGAAAGTCACCACACTCACATGGCTGACTCATTTTTAATTGATACAAACACTGATGATTAATCAGGGGACATAAACTCCACTGTACATACTACAGCAATAACACTTTATGTACCCCCAATTGTATATACATCCTATACATAAACATACACTTCTCCAATTGTACATACACATTCTTTTTCCAATCCTTCTCCTATCACAACTGTTGAACCAGAATCTGTAAATACTTCACTTGAACTGGTCACAGTTGATGATTTTCAAGCCCATAGGAGCCCCTCTAGGACAATTTTGAGTGAGAGTGAGAAAATACTTAGTGCAGAGAGGCAAAGTCAAACCCCTGAGAGGACTTTGGCAAAAGGAGAGGAAGAGAGTACTGCCTTAGTAGGCAATGAAAAAGGAGAGGATATGAGTGCTACCTTAGAAGGTACAGAAAAAGGAGAGGATGAGAGAGATAAGGATGAGATCCTTGTAAATAAAGAACAGAGAGAAAATAGTGATACTGTAAATATTACTTCCACTTCTGAAAGTAATGAAGATGATGCTCCACAAGATGATTTTTCCAAGTACATCGGAGTTGGCTTATACTTTAGACAGAATCAAATGTCTCATACTGTACAGTTATTAAAGCAAGAGTTAGCTAGGACCACTGATCCAGTCTTGATCAAAGTGTTAAAGTCACAGATCATAATTGGTCAGTTCATAGATATAGAAAATCAAAAATTGTATACACATTTTAATACAAAGTTCCAGCATATACAACAAGTTGTCGACTCCTTAGTCACCAACCAGACTCTACCAAGAATGAAGAAGCAAGTTGACAGTGTTGAACACAAGCTTAGTGATCTTTCTACTCAACTGATCAGCATGGATACTCTGCAACAATCCATGGCTGACACAATGCAACAACTTCTTCAAGTCACATCCCGACTCTCAACTCCCACTGATGATGCTGTCAAAAAGGGGGAGAAATCAACCGAGCAGTCGTAAGGGGATGTTGCTGAGCCATCAAGCCAACCATCAGGGGATGTGACTACTACTCCTGTTCCTGCTCCAAAACCCAAGGATAAAGGCAAGGGTATTCTGATTGAGGATCCAAAGAAGAACTCAAACACTCAATCAGGGCCTAAGCTACTTGGAGATGCCATGAAGACAGCCCACTTTCTAAAACCTGTTGACGTTGTAATTGATGGGAAAGTGGAGCTGGTCTATCCCCAGGACAAAAAGCTGGTAGAAGCTGATGCACTCTATGCACAGCAACTTCAAGAAGAAGAAGAAAGGGAAATGACAAAGGAACAGGAGGAAGAAGTGAAGAAGAAGAAGATTGTCAAGCCAAGGACCTCCAGGAGACCTCAGCCTCGAAGATTACAGAACCCTAGAAGTGCATCAGGGGATAAAAATCAAGACAAATCTAAAGACCCTGATGCCACTTCAAAGAAGTCTGAAGATGCCAAGGATAAAGCACCATCTCCTGATACCAAAGAATATGGTCCACCCACACTAGCTGAATCTCTCAAAGAAGAAAGGCGCAAAAACCTGGCATTTTTGTTCTCAATAAAAAGCATAGATGTCAGGTTCAACAATAGAAGAGATCAACTGATAACAATTCAATTGAAGAATGGATCAGAATTCAATGTGGCAATGGACTGGTTCAGGAGAATGGATGCTGAGCAGTTAGGACTGGCTTTAAACCTGATTCCAAGATCTTCTCAGGCCAACAAAGACTTAAGGGGGATAATCGACAGGCTGAGGAGTGTCATCAACAATGAAAGAAGCCTGCCCACAGCATTGGAAAATCCACTAAAGCTATTTTATAAATCCACTGATGGGCGGGAGAAGAATATAAGGATTAAAGAAGTTGATGGCCTAAGCCTGGAGGAAGCGATGCATGTTCTGGTTCAAATTGCAAACCATAAGAACGAACATGTCATCAAGTTCAGAGTCCTGCTGATTCAGAGGGTATTGAAGGAGATCGAAGAAACCAGAGCTGATGATAGGAACACTGCAGTAAGGCATGTGCCACCAGTAAAGGGATTCAAAGTCTATCCCAAAATGATCACCAACCCCATGGGAGTAAAATACAAAAATCAAAAGGGGGAGATCATTACCTTTTACTGGTCACAACTTGCTGCAACCAATATTCAAGAAATCAAGACTATCCTTGAAGCTTTGGAATCAAGCAAAAATGTCAACATAGTCAACTTCAAAAAACTTCTACAAAAAGAACTAGAGCAGTTGGAGACGGGAGCAGTAGACAACAGACTCAGAATCCCTAATCAAAATCCTGATCAAAGAAGACAAGGCCTTGGAAGTGACTCTCAACCTATTAAATCAAGTCATCCATTGCCCTTTGTTTCAGCAAAAAGGAAAAGGGGTTCTGATGTCTAGATACAACATTCTTTTTGTAATAGATATAGGTTATACTTGTACAGAAATTCTTTTATTAGTTTATTCATTATTCTTTCTTAAATTGTATTTAGTATTGGTTTTGACATCATCATCAGTGCATCTAGGGATTTATGGTTATCAAATTGATAAACATAAATAGGGGGAGATTGTTAGAGATAAATGATGATGATGATGATTATGTAATAAATTGTGCAACTGTAAATACTTGAGGTATTTTATAAACCTTAAGATCAACACAAGTTTTGCATCCACTGATGATAAATTTACTCATCAGTGGATAGTTAATAACTTCACAAGACAAGTCAGAAAACAGGAACATTCAAAGGACTTGACAAAGTGAAGGAGAATGTCTGATGCTACTCGTAAGCAAACGAAGTATTCCACACATCAGAAATTCTAAATCAAAGTTATGTTGATTAGAACCCGTCAGGGGGAACCCGTCAGGGGGAACCCCTGATGACAAGGGCAGACCAATTCGTCAGTGACACACTTCGGGACATATCAGTGTCAGGCAAACCCATCAGGACAAGGGCAGACCAATTCGTCAGTGACACACTTCGGGATATATCAGTGTCAGGCAAACCCATCAGGGTAACCTGTCAGGGAGAATGACCAACATGACATCAGTGGAAGCCATCAGTGTATGCCGTCAGCTATAACCATCAGGGTCAAGAAGCACTTAGTATAACTCAAGTGAAAGACGAAGCCCTGATCCAGTCAGTAAGCATCAGGGGATCCAGGAGCACTAATCAAAGTTCGTCAGGGCTAGCAGTCAGTGGATTGTTGTGACAGCATACACCCGTCATCAGTTCTTACACGGAAATCAACGTAATGTGTTACAGAAGCAAGAAATATTAACTGGAAAGATATTTCTTGAAGTTTGATAATGGTCCAATGAGAACTCTCAAGCATTAAATGCACACAGATCAGGGGAAGAAAAGTAGCAACAAAGTATGTAGCAGTCTGACACATAAAATTTAGATGTGACATACTTGCGGCTAAGTTGAGAAGAGAAGCACGTCTCAAGAATGTGATTTCAACCCACTGATTGATATATAAACAACGGAGCTCTCATTACACAAAAATGGATAGATTGAATCCATCCAATAGATCAAACAAGCACTGAAGCACAAAAACACTAGAAAGAAGCTTTGCAATAAATCTTGAGAAAGTTATTTCAAAGAATATTATAAGCTAGTGAGTGTGAGAAGCTGTGAACTTTATTCACAGAAATTGTAGCTGTAAATCACATTTGTGATTATACAGATTTCCAGAAAAATCTCGAGTTATAATATAACTATTTTAACTTGAATCTGTGTGTTCATTCCATATAGTTTTTCTGATTGTTCAACTGTTTTCAATAAGCCGTATAAGTTTTTAAGTGCGAAAAGTTTCAGGTGTTTGTATTCAACCCCCTTCTACAAACACTTGTGCTAATATTGCACTAACATAAGTAGAAATTTAGAGTTCATAATCTCTTCTTCCATAATATACATAATATAGTAACCTGTACATAAGAATGTTGGAGTTTTAAAAAATCGATATTCGAAAGTTATAAATATATATATATATATATATATATATATATATATATATATATAATTTAATCTATAGAAAGTTTGTTAAGAATATCTAGTGATGCTTTTAGTATCACTATTAACCACCGAATGATATATGATCTTAAATTTTAACACAATTTTCTTTTTCATTCACGTACGCATAATTAAAACCCAATTAAAATTTAATTTTATCTTTGTAATAATCAATAAATTGCACCTGATTACACGTGTTAACTCAGCATTCTACTGACTTCACTTCTATTTTCTCACCCACTTTAAACTTTTCCATATATTCTATATTCTATTCAATATTTAAATAAAAAAATTATTTCAATTTTTTTATGTCGTACATATAAAATAAATTTAACATTTTTTTGATATAATTTGATATTTAAAAATTAAATAATATCCTTAATTGGTATTATTTGATTAAAATTTTGAAAATTTTAAAATTATTCTATTAAAAATTAATAAATGGATACAAGTTGATTTTATTTCAATATTTCCCATGAAGATGATTAAAATTTTGTCATTATTCACAATCAAGTCTCTTTGTAACGCAGTATAAATAATTTTGTCTTGTATTTATTCTTTTCTTTGAATATAAACTGTGATACTTATGATGCTTTCAATTGAGTAGTAAAATTGTCCATCACTTAAAGTTGTGAGAAAATATATGAATATTGGCCTCTATTTATGGAGAACGAAAAATTTTGTGTGTGTATATATATATATACACCCATTCACACCCCTTACATATACCAATTGTGAGTCAAAAGAGATGGACTTCAAAAAAAATAAATGAGAAAATTAATTTTGGCCGGATGGCAAATGGTGATTGACTGCCATAGTCGCTCTTCTATCTTTGCATGCTAATTCACCTATATTATAAAAAAAAAATTCATTTTCTTATATATGGAGAACTGCCAGGTTGCACATTCTGAAACATAAAGGAAGACGAGGTATTGCATTTAGCCCTTCCTGTGTCCCCCACCAATAGAGACCGCCCGGTGCATGTGCTCCAATGCTCTCACATCACAAGTAATAATGTGTGTGTGTGTGTGTGTGTGTGTGAGAGAGAGAGAGAGAGAGATGAGGAAACCCCTCTTTTCCAGCTTTTTCATAATATACACTTCGTTGGTGCTTTAAAATTCACCAAATTGAGCAATTGTAGACTGTTTTGTCTCATTATACTTCTTTGGTTAAAGTAATGACATGACATAAAATTAGCTTCCAAAGTCTGAATTTAACCGAACCAAACCACATCCTGTCCTAGCGTAGGGTTAGCAGTAACCAGAAATTTGAACTTTCAGCCTGCTTTCAAGTATTTGCATGTTCTTTCATCCGTCAAACTATAAATCCATGACTTCTCAAAACTTACATGTACAACTTTTATTACATGTCTCCTTCGCTATTGATCAAGCATTGACAACGTTATCTCTACTTACAACTTTGATCTTCCAAGTTCCAAGAATTGTTCATTTCTAGTCATTAACCAAACCAAATAGAAAGAATTAAACCCAATAAGTATTGGAACTGGCAACAAAATATGGTAGAGAACTGATAACGGAATTAAAGACGTGGATTCAGACTCATTACTCATTTCAGGGTTTCCTACAAACAATACAACTGCAAAAAGAATTCCCATACCATACATGGGGAAACAAGAAGGAAAAACATATGATAAAAAACAATGACCTGCTTACTAAGCAAAATACTCTATATCTGGTACTAAATCTAGACTTCAGTTTATCTCTCTAGCCCTTTCAGTTCTCTCATATCCCCTTCCTTTTCTCACTACCAGCTAATATATCATCTATAGCTTCCTATCTCACCATATTACATCTCTGTACAAACTACAAAGAACCAATTGAACAAAGAAACTTACCAAATTAAATTTTAAATATGAGTAACCAAGCAGATAAAATGTAGGGAGAGATAAGACTAGCAAACCCGCCATGGTCTTTTACTGCTCACATGTAATCTAGCGATGCGTTGTTTGGGATCAATTCTGGTTCGGTAGCAGTTGGGGTCACAGACCCGGGCATGACCTTTTTCTCACTTCCCTTGATTCTCATCTCAATTACCTTCTTATGGGAATTGGAGTGCAGCGACGGAACAAATGTTGGGCTGGCTGCCGGCCGGTACTCCGGGTAGAGTCTACCGGACTTGTAACGAACACCACAAGCATTGCAGAGGGTTTTGGGCCCCATAGGACCAGCCCTCCATTGGGGTGTTTTAGTTATCTCACAATGCATGCATTTCCTAACCGCTGCTTGCGTTGGCTGACTGTGATTCATCTCCTTGGAACCCAATGGAGTTGGCAATTTCACTTTCTTTTTCTTCTTGTGCTCTGTTGCAGCTGGCTTAGGATACTTCATAGGATGCGACTCTGCAAAGTTCTCAGATTCTGAAGATACCATGGGAACATGAAACTGCTGAGAATTCTCGGTGACAGAGGAGGTGGGCGAGATAAGTTGCATAGCAGAGCGTGGATTAAAGGTCGCGGGGCGAGGACGCTTGCTACGAGCGCGTTGAGGTCCACGGTGAGTTGGACTAAGAGGAATAATCTTCCCACCAGAGGAGGAGCTGCTGCTACTGCTGCTCTCAAGGACAGAAACAGGACTGGATGTGTGAAATTGGTTGAGGGATGCACCATTGTTGACAGGAATTTCAACTTTGTTCATGGTCAATCCACCACCAGAAAAGGAATCTTCCACAAAGGTGGAAAGCCATTCAAGCTGCACAATGTCTTCATACTGTGGGAAAAAAGGGTAACCAACACCAAAAATTAGATCAAATACGACATAAATAAACTGCGAAAATAGTTGGAGGCACAAACACATATAGAACCCTTCCTATCTCAATCAAACCATGAATAATAAAAATTGAATGCTTTTGGATCAAGAGATTAATATCAAAGCTGTTCACATTCATAGATAATGCAGATGGTTGATGGTTTCACTGCATAACAGATGTATTACATTATTATTCCTTTGAATCGTATCATGTTTGACACTAGAGAAGCTTAAATTAATGCGACTACTGGCGCAATTTAAGAAATCAATATGTAACAGAGCCTGTTAGGGAACTACTTATAAGTCGGCTTGACTCCTTCCTTGACCGACTTATAAGACATTTTTTTAGAAAAGGAGTTTGGGAATAACTTATAATTGAAGTTATTAGTTAAAAAAATAAGCAACAATTTGTTGCTTTTAGCTTTTCAACTTATTAGTTGATTTATCATTAGTATGTTTGACCAAAATTTTGACTTATAAGAGAGAATTCACACCGAACACTTTTCCTTATAAGCCAAAACATAACATCACTTATTTTTAACTTATAATTTTGCTTATAAGTTAGTGATTCCCAAATAGGCATAGTCTTCTATAGTTCAATTTTAAGTCTTGTCCTCCGATTGGATTTCTTCACAACCACCACCTTCCCCCCTTCCATTTGCCAGGGGGTTGTTTTGGTGGGGGTGGGCGCTGCATAACTAGAAGAGAAAAGCAAGAAATAAATGTAGAGCAGCACTATACATCATCTGCAGACTTAAAGGTTGCCATCTATCAGCAGGGACATGTGACAGCCTTAAACTCCAGCTATTTATTAGATAAACAATTGGCACCTTCGAACTTCAAATTGTTAGAGGTGATCTCAAGATAACCATTAATTTGCACGTCACAGAATTGCACTTATTTACTTGGTGGAAGTATAAGTTCTATTAATCCAGCAACTACTGAAATACCTTTGCCATCAAATGCAACTACTGATATACCACCTAATCCTTTTTTCTTAAAACTTAAAAAAAAAAAAAAAAAAGCATATTGTTGACCATAATGCCCTTGGGCCCTCTTGACAGTCTTTACACTTCAAGAGATTTAAAATTCAAACAAAATATATTCAAATTAGTTCAACAACCATGGACCCAAACATTTCGATATAACTAATTCCACTTCATGTGAGAATCAACACTATCGATCAATATATGAAAATAATTGCCCTACACTATTTAAGGACAACTGCTTAGCTGGCAGTAAGATGGCAAAAATAATGACGTCATATAAATCTTCCAAAAGATGCAATCACATGGCAAGAAACATAAAGAACATATTAGCCACTGTAAGCACGACTAAACAACAAAACAGAATTTACAAAAATTCTGCAAAATCAACACAATAAAAGATACTTAACATAGAACACACCGGGACAGCGAGCTCCGCGGAGAGCTCAGATGCACTATTGCTGTTGCTGCCGGAAAAAATTGGATCCGAGCCGACTAGATCACCAGAATTGTTGGACCAAATGCTCGAGAAGCCATTGCAGTTACCAAAATCAAGCCCAGTATCAGAATCAGGAGGACATTCAATCAAGTCATCAATATGATCAAAGAAGCTGCCGCAGTCCACCTCGTCGACGAAATTTGGCCCCATCATATATTTCCTAGCAAAACAAAGAAGATTGCAAAAGAAAATTTAGATTTGTTAACAAGCATGTAGGCAAAGTTTTACACAATTTTGGCACTTTGCGTAAGCGTTGAATAGTAATGGCACCGGACAATGCATGTCAATTTTGGTCCACTCAATTAGTAGGCGCATATTCGCAGAAGTTTTCAATATTAGAGAAATATGAATCTTCATTCTATTTTTGTATCAGCTCCGCAATACAAATCACTCCAGATTTTGAAAGTCCACGGAATTTGTTTGTAGTGGAAAAATTAATATATTTGACTAAATTTTTACTTGAAAATTATAAACTCGATGAAATATCAAACCAAATGCAGCTGTATAGCACTCATCCTTCAGACTGTCAAACAAATCACAGAAATTCTTATTTTAAAATGAAAAAAAAAATTATATTAGAAAGGAAAAGAAAAGGAAAAAATATTGAATATTGCAAACTATTTTTGTCAAAAAGAACTTGGGTTACTGAATTTGAAGAGTCTTTAAAATTAAGGGCATTCAAGATTTGAATAGAAAAATAATGGGAAATTTTCTATCTTTTCTAATAATTATTCTGACTGTTGGAGCAGAGAGAGTATTATAACTTCTGTTGTGAAGAATAACCACTGTCGGTAGCTACTAAATTCAAACAATTTTAAAAACTAGAGCATCCAATCCAAGAAGTGAATACAAAAATGATGGAAAAGTTGCAGTGAAAAGTTGAAGCAGAGGAGGAAAAGAAGAAGAATAGTAGGAGCACAAACCTTGAAGAAGACAAACTAAGAGTACAATGCAGAGAGACAGAGAGAGCTTTGGATAGAGTGAAATTCTGAAGACTCAGTTTTCACCAGACAAGACTAATGCCTGCATAATAAAAACAAACCCCAAAATTTAGTCCAAGTAAAAATGATAACTTTGCAGAAAACACTACATAACAGAAACCAAGAGAGTTTAATGAGAAAACATAGCATAAAACACTACACATTAGCATTCTTGAAAAGGGTTTTCTGGATACATGAAAAAATAAATGAGGATATATTAAGAAAACTAATGGGTTTGTAATGTAACAAAGTCAATTTTCCTTGCCAAGTGGAACATGCTTCAGTGAATCAAACAAGCCCGAAACAACAATTTCCTTTAATTTGAATACCACTTACGAGTATTATTTTCAAAATTTTCAAATGAATAGCAAAAAATTTCCTTTTTCTAAAAAAACGATGAACTTTGGTGAAATTCCCCTGTTTCTTCTCCATCTTTCATTCAACCAGCCAAACAGTGGACAAAATTAAACTCTTACGAGGAAAAGAAGAAAAAGGTCATAAATTCCAAAAGAAATGCAGAGAAAAATGGATGAAATTTAGTCCAAAAAAAGGGTAAATGAAGCTGGAATATAAGTTAGAAATGAGAGATAAAAACCTACCTGAGTGCTTTTCAACAAAATTCCCGCCTAAAGAAACTCAGAAAATGGCGAAAATTGAGAGAGAGAGAGAAGGAGCTAATCCCTAAAAATTGAAGTAAAACGAAAGGTAAGAAATAAAAAGGCCTATTGGTTTATGAGAAATATAAATGGAATGATAATAGTGTAATAAACAAGTAGCAGAGCAGAGAGATAGAAGAAGGTGGAGTATGTATGAGAAAGAAGAGGTAGAGAGAGAAACTCCTACCTAAAAAGGGCGAGGAGAGAGAGAGAGTGACTGACGGTAGGTGGGTGAGGTTTCCTTCTCGTCTTTCATTTCATTTGCTTAGCTGTCCTTTACCCTCCCCCATCTCCTCCTTCCCTGTCGTGATGTTTAAGTCTCTCCTCCCTTGGCCCCACCTCTGCCCCGCGTATTTATACACACTGTCATACATACATTCACACGCGCTTAAATATTTCCCTTTGAATCCCATTAATTTTTTTTATCTTTTTATCATTTAAGCTCTGTTTGATATGAAAAATTGTTTTTTTTTAAATTATTTTCTGACAAAAAAAAATTTCAAAAAAATTTATTTTTTGATGTTTAATTATTAATTTAAAAAATAAATAAATAACACAATTTTGATGGTGAGAATGGCACGATAATATGGGTGCAACAATAGTGATCACAACTACATAAGTGACAAAGTGGTGGTGGTGGAGGAGCCAGTGGGGATGGGGGTGGTGGTGATGGTGGCGACTGGGTGGTGAATGTTACTTTGGTTGTGTAGTGGTATTTTGTTAATTTTTGAAAAAAAAATTAATTTCGTAAGTCATTTTCTGAAAAATAGATAAAAAAATAAAAGGTTGTGAAAAATATTTTTCTAAGTTTGAATTTTTCATTATGCAATAAATATTGAAAAATATTTTCTAGAAAAATATTTTCGATTTTCAAATAATAGAAAATGATACAAAACATTTTTTGAAAAAGATTTTATTTGCATCAAACAGAAACGGAACCCAAATCGTAAACAAAATAAGAAATAATTACGGAGTAATAACACTATATACACAGAAAGAAAGTCACAAATGAGAAACAAAAATTAAGAGATTACCCATTTTAACTTTGTATAATTACATGATCCCCTGTATTTGATGTCAAAAAAGAGAGAAGACGATAAAGATAAAGAGAATATGTATTTATTCTGGATTTGTTTTCCATGCATTGTCCATATTTTTATCATTTTTCATCTAACTAGACATAGTAAATTCATAAAAAGGAGAAAAACGATACATACACTAGATTAATATTGGTGGGTGAAGGTGCAAATGCCTTATTTTATTGGTGTTTTATCTTTTACTATTAATATATTTAAATTGATGTGGAGTCGAAATATACCAAATGTAAGAGGTTCAAAAAGACCAACAAAACAAAAAATCAAAAGTGACAGGTTTAAAAAATTAGAAAGAAAAAACTGATAAAACAATCATTTGAATATATTGTCATAACTGCTGCTAATTTTGTGTACTTGGAACATACAGCATATAACATAAATAACACGTACTGGAGGTACAGAAACACATTATGAAATTTTGACCGATTAGTGATGTATATTTGCTAAGACATTGTCAAAATTCATTTTCAATTGAAAATAAAAGTGGGATTTGCTTACCCTTTTGTTTTCTCATCTCCTTTTTTTTCTTTTTCTCACGAAAATTGTATCTTCCCTATTAAGATATATATACTTCAAATTTATGAAGTAAATGAGGTAAACTATGGGTCCGTTTGACACAAATTTTATAAAAGAGTGAAGTGAGTGAGATGAAACTTTGAGTAATATTGAAATTAGTTTGGATTGAGGCGAAATAAAAATAGTTTTATTTAATTTTTTGTTCAATTCACAAAATAATAGATTTAAGTTGAAGTGTACAGTACTGTTAAATACAAATTTATTAATTTAACACACAAAAAATAATTCTAATCTAGGTTTGATTGAGAAAAAATCAGTGTCATGGACAAGTATTTATTTATATTTTTGAAATTATTTATAAATAGCTAACTTTAGTGAGTTTATTTCTTCTTTATTCAAACTTGTAACTGCCGCAGTTTACGATTTCTTAATTTTGAAAAGCTCACGTCAACATAGATGGGGTACTTTTATGGCGCGTGAATTTCACTGTCCAATTACATTCGAATTTTATTATGTTTTGCGTCATTGGTGAGTAGCGATTGGATAACAAACTAGTGGCGCGTGAGATACTATACTTTACGTGGATAAACAAAGAAAAGGATACAAAGTAAAAGTGTGACCAACAGAGTAATTGAATAGATTGCTCTTGTTATTTTGGTGTCATATATAGAGTTAAAATTTGTATAAAATTAAATGGATATGAGGGGTGATATTTATAAATAAAAAAATTGATATTTTTACAAGATCTCTCTCACATGAAAAAACTACTAGGACTCATATTCATGAGAAATAGAACTAGTTCTCTTATAAAAAATATCATTTCTCTTGAATATAATTATTCCTCTCCAAGAGTATAAGATACCTTGTATAAAAGTTATTATTTCCTCTGTTGTAAAATTATATTACACCTCTATCCTTGAAAAGGTGTTTTAATTATTATTACGACATAAAGTTTTTTCAATATTAGATAGTTTGAATATCTTTTATTTTTTCATAATATTAATTTTCATGTATTATGTTATTATTTTTTTGGAACAAATCTCAATCTCAAGTGTTATTATTTTTTTTAAATGGATGAAGTAATGTCTTATCTTTAATTTTTTTTTTATTTTGATTCAATATCACTGATCAAATTTTAAAATTTATTTAATTAAAACTTAACATACTTTTTAAAACTTATATTATTACTTATAAGTATAAAATGTTATGATACACACAAAAATAATTTAATATTTTAATACAAGAAACATTTTTTTAAAAATAAAAAAAGAAAAGAAAAAATAGCATTATCTTTTAACAAACCAAACTAAATTTATAAAAATAAAAAAGTTTAACAACTCACGTAATATAACATATTACAGTAAGGCATTGTGATTAAATTTAACTCTACTTATTATAGGTTGTACTTCAATTAAAAAAAAAAAATCGTTCTCATGGCACAAAAAAGCTACAATTCAATATTTTAATATAATAAATTAAAAATGAATAAACAAATAAAACACGGTCTTGTTTTTAACAAGAATAATTTTTTTATCTCCATATAATACAACTATGAGAAAACGCGGGATACATTGACTGCGAATTTGATAATATCAGCAGTCCCATGAAACGGTGCCGTCATCTTTGTGATTCCTCATGCAACCGGTGATCGACTGAAATACTATGCCGAATATTGCGATGTAGATTGACTGCGGAATGCATCATCTTCCGCAACTGCCGATATACCGTTCACATAATTATCTTTTGTGACTAAATATAGATAATTACTGATTTAAAATCTATAAAAAAGAAATATTAGTTATCATGACACCAAGAAAGTTCAATAATATAATATAATTTTCTTTAAAAAATTATTATTATTATTATTATTATTACTATACATTAAACTATCGTGTATTCAAATCCTAATTGTGATAATAATCGAAACAAATCAAGCAACAGGAAAAAATTGAACCCAATCTAAATCAAGTAAATTATCGGCTCATTTAATCTTTTTTCTTTTTCTTTCTATTTATAAAATTTAATTAATTTATTTGTATTATTATTCTATAACCATTCATGTATTTTTTTTTCTTATTTTCGTATTATTTTATTCATGCTACTTTTTATTTTGAATTGCGTTAAGATTTTGATACATAGTTAATAGGCTCTATGACAAACATAAATACGTGTCGTATTGTATATGAAATTATTTATTTTCTTTAATCAAATATCTAGATATTTCTATGAATTAAAACAAAAACAAAGAAACATCCAATTTATTAAGAGATAAACCTCAGTTCATTTTTTAAAAATTTATCAAGTTAATAGTTGATTTTCTTTTGTATTAAAATGTAATTATTGGTATAATAGGTTATGTGAATATGTGGGTATGATGTGGGTATGAAGTGGGTAGTTAAAAGAAAATAGGAATGAACGGGGACGAGAAAGTTACTAAACTGCAACTAGGGGTAACTGCAACTAGGGGCGTAAACAAACTAAGTCGTTTGCAAACAAACTAAGTCGTTTGCAAACAAACTAAGTCGTTTGCAAACAAGTTCGTGTTTGGTTTGTTTAAAATTTGTTCGACTCGATTCGTAAAAATAAACGATCAAATCTTGAATACGATTTTTCGTTCATCAAAATTTCAGGTTCAAATTAAATTCAAAAACTCGAGTAAACTCGACTAATTTACATTATCCATCTCTCGACTTATTCGAATAGTTAAAGCAACTTAATTATGAACACGATTTTTTGTTTATTAATAATTTTAGACTTGATTCATTTATAAAAATGTTCAATTAAGCTCGACTCGAGTCGACTTATTTACGGCACTAACTGTAGCACTATTTTACGGGCAAACTTGTTCTTTAAATTGTTATTTTTTTTAAAATTCTTTGTGACACAAATTCACTCATTCAAAAAGTACGAATTCTAGATTTTTAATATAGTAGATAGATAAGTTTTCAATAAACACTATCTTTCGTTCTAAAATTATATATTTTTTTTAATTTTTTAAGTCAAATGACGACATATTAAATTATAAATTTATATTAATTTAGTTTATAGTAGTTGATATAATTATTATAGTCTTGTAATTTATGATAAAAACTTTTAATCATAACACAATTTATATTTAAAAATTTTATGAATTATATTAGTTTAAAAATTGAACATATTGTAGTAAAATTTAAAAAATCAAAACATACTTTTAGTTTTTGAATCGAATGAATTAATAGATAATAATGGGAAATTTTGAAGTGCAAAAAGTATGAATAAAAGTTGATTCGACGTACAACTCAAAACTCTCAAAGTGTGCCTCGGTTTTGCCTTTCTCCGCCTTTTAAATCACTTGAGTTGTACTCTTTGAATCAAAAACCTTCCATACTTTCGAGTTCCACCTTATCGGTTGATTTTTATTTGTGACAGTTCTTATACTACACTATGGACAGGTAAAATAATAATAGATTTAGTTAAACCAGTGGAATGATATTTAAAAAATTTCATAGTTTTTAAAAATTTAAAAATAAAAATATATTTTTAATTTTTTTTAAAATATATCTCTAATTTTAGAACGGATGTAATATTATTTATTATTAATTGATGTGTTCATATAGCTTGATGTGTTTATGATTTTTTAATGTTTTTATTATTCTTATACCTGTGTCAGTATGATCAAATTTGGTTTTACATAATTTGACCTCATCTATAATCAAATCTAAGGGTTTATAACAACATTTGAGAGAATTACTGTTCAAATCTGTTCTTTAAAATACACAATTCTTTATTTTAGAAAATCTATAGGAGTAATTATTTTTTCAAAATTTTCAACTTCATTCCTTAAAATACACATAATTCATATTTCAGAGAATCTATTACAAGGGCCTTAAGAGAGTGATAAAAATTGGGAGATTGTTATTCTCCTTTTATTTATTTATATATTAATTTTAGTTGTTTCAAAATTATCTCATCATGTATATGCAAATATCTTTTGCATTTATAAAAGAAAAAAAGAAGCATTGTTGTAAAAATTTCCTTCTAAATTGATTTATCATTTCAATTAGACGTTAGGTGGATATCTATTGTCTTCGTTTTATTTCACATATCTCCAATTAAACCCGATTAATCTCGATTAAACTCTCATTTAATCGTTAGGCAATTTCTTATCGCCTGAGTCAGCGTAATATTTTTTACAATATTGAAAAATGTACTCGTAATACGATATTTTTAATAGTATAATTGTACTTACTTCTACATCTTTTAAAATTAAATTTTCTATTCTAATAAAATTTTCGCCTTTCCCAAAAAACGAAAACAAATTGAGAGCAGTGGTGAAGCTTTTGTGATCTTCTCTGTTCTTTTGTAACTTGAGTTACACTCTTTGAATCACTTCCTTCAGAAAGAGATTTTCCTATTTTTGAAGGAAATGAAATAACACCTAATTGTTTCATAGTGATTATTAAGGTTGGTGGGGTCGCCGATGATTAATGTGCAATCTATTTGCCATGATGAAACTGTGGCTTAATTCAATAGTTCCTCACACCATACTTGTATTGATATACTTTATTTTCCTAATTATCTTTGAATTGCTTCAAATGTACGTATTATAATACTAGCTAACTTTATCCCCAAAAACAAAAACAAAATATTTGTAAGTTAGAAAAGGACTTTATATTTTCTCAACCTTTGATACACTTTTAAGTTTTAGAAGATAATTTCTAAATTCTAATTTAATGGTACACGTTTACGCTGGTATAATTATATTTAATTTATAATTTATGATAAAGATAATAGAAATAGAAGTGTTTTTGCTTCCTTGAAACTCTGATAACTTAATCTTTATGCTGGCGTGCTTGGTTAGACGTTAGAATAAAAATAAGAACGAAACGAGTTTAAAGAAAAAAAAATAGTGGTTGAAAAAAAGAGAATGATGACAAAAGAAAATAAAACGAATGTGGAATAAAAAATATGATAAATGTTGGAATGACCAATTTTTGTCTTCTAGATAATATTGCTCATTTCAACACTTAGGAGCATGCAAAAACCACACCGTAATTGAAAAAAATTAAACCGCTTTGAACAAATGAAAAATCAAACTGATATAAACCAAACCGCACGGTTTAGTTACAATATTCGGTTAATGCGTCTAACCAAACCAAAAAAAATCGAAACCGAAATTTATAAAATATTGGATTATATAATCAAATATCCATTATTACATATGATAAATTTTAATTTTATAAACTAATTTCTTAATATTGTAGTCAAGTAATGAAGTATCATGTTTATAATAAAGTCTATTTATAATAATATAGTGCTATTTTTGTATTGATTGCTTTTAAGTTTTGTGTTTATAGTTAACTGATGGAGTTTTATATATTGATATGTAAATTATAGTTAATTTGTCCGCAACATAATTATGAAAATTTCTAATTATCATGGTAGAACATCAATTATTTTGAATCCTTCTTAATTGTCGCGATAGTTTATCATATAATTATATCAATCTTTCAATAAAATGTTGTTATTCATAATGTTTTATTGTGTATGCGTAAAACCAAAATAAAAACAAAAACCGTGGTTTATTAACCGAAAAATCGAATGATGCAGTTAACCATGATTACGGTTATTAAAATGTTAAAAACCGTACCATGCACACTCCTACCAACACTCCATCATAATTTTCATTTCAAATTCTATTTATTTTATTATTAATGTTTCTTCTTTAATTTTATTTTATTTTCAGTCTCATTGAATAAACAAGCTGAACATAAAATTATTCTGCACATATCGATTTGCTTGCTTTATTTTCTATATTACTAATTGTATTCATAAAGAGGAATAGATTGAATTTTCTATATTACCAAAATGCAGGGCGTTGGTTCCTGAAAAGTGGAGCAGTTTTTTGTTTTAGAATAAATATTATTATCATAAAATGACTGACGATTATTAAAAATCAAACTTTTAATATAATAGATATATAATAGTAGATGTCACATTCGCACATGATACATATATTTACTTGAAATTAATCAACTATATAGCTAAGATATATATATATATATATATATATATTTAGAGAGAGAGAGAGAGAGAGAGAGAGGATGGTGGTATCGACTACTTGGAATTATAACATGACCCATATGATATTTTAGACAAGTTTAACACATTTTTGGAATTATTAATTATGTAAGAATATCATGGTGGTTGTTAATTTCCTTACCTTAAAAGACACACAAGAGATGAAGTTGTCATAGACAAATCATAATACAAGTAAGCATGTTAAGAAATATAGAGGACTGCATGATCGATTATTATATCAATAACATTTTAAGAATGATATACCCCCACCCATAAAACAAAAAAGAAAAACAAAAAGCAAAACAAAAAAAAACAAAAAGCACAAAAATTGTTGTGTTGTTGTGGTTAAACTTTAAAGCATAATGCAAAGAATACAAAATAATTGTTTTTTTGTTCCGATCACCAAAAATTGAGGAACCACGTCTACTAAGCACTCATATCATATTCCTATGTTCTCAAAGATGCAAAATTTCTTTGAAATTGTGTTCAATTTTTAATGTTATCTCTATTCTTTTGAGTTTTTTTTTATTTTTGTCCTCCAAATCTGCATAAAGCTACGTATTTATTCAATTCACTCAATTTTGAGAGAAAAAAATAATATCATATATTCCCTCCGGTTCAAAATAACAATCATTTTGGAGGATTTCACAGATATCAAGGAGTGCAATAATTAAACAAATCAATAATTAAATATACCTCTAAATTATAATTTTACTCTTATAATAATTAATCAAATTTTTATATTTTTTAATTAGTTTGCACATTCCCATAAACAATTTAATTGTGTCCTATTTTGGAAACAATTAGAAAATTTAATTACATGTGGAAGAATTAAATTTATCACTAATAAATAAGAGTAACATAATAAATTTTCTCGTCCAATTGCCTATATTATCAGAAAGTGTCACTTAAAACAAATTTCTAATGCGACAATTATTATGAACCAGAGGAAGTACATTTCATGTAACATCTTGTTAGGTCGCAAAGGAAAAAATTACTAGAAAGGGGGTTGAATAGTGTTTTTCAAAATTTAAGTCCTGTTTGTAAAATTTGTTGTTTAAAACACTTCTTCCTTATTAAAATTCTTTCTTATATTTTGAAAAGAGTTAGCAGCAGAAATTTATAGCAAAGAACCCCTTACCTTTTAAACAAATGGCTTGAGGTAGTAATGTCAGTAAGTCTTTGCTAAATGAGTTTAGCAGGAACTAAGCAAAGTAGGGATAAAGGAAATAAGCAAAGTGAAAGATAAGCAATAAAGTAAAGTGAGCATGAGAATTTTTATAGTGGTTCGGTCTAAACCTACTCCACTCTTCTTCTCTTTACTTGAGAAGACACTCACTAAGAATGTTCACGCAGAACAAAATACAACAGAACACTTAGTCCATAAAAATAATAGGTCACTAAGATCATATTGAGTCACACAGACTAATAGCAAATATAATATCTTGCTTGCTATCTCTAAGCAGTAAGCTCCTTGTGGAGCAGATTAGATAGCACTTGTTCAGGTGAAGGATTGTGTCTTGCTGAACTCATAAGGATGTCAAATTGCCAGATCAATTTCTTGGTTGTTCAGTTGTCATAAATGAAATTTATGACTCCTATTTATACTACTCCAAAAATCTATCTGTTGAAAATTTGAAATAGATCCGTTGGGAGTTGTATTGTCTTAATAATGACTTGTACCTTTACAGTTATTCCTTACTTAGTTTAAATATATAGCCATTATGTGACGACCTGGAAAAAAAAAACTTTGTGTATCTATAAATAATTTATTCACTCATTTTATTTTATTTTATTTTACGTTATTTTCTTATTGATATGAATATGGTTATTATATGACGCTTTTGGTTGTATAAATATTTTTGGACCCATGTTTAATGTTGATTACAAGAATAAACAAATGATGTTTATATATTCATGCAGTACCGTTTTAAAAGAAGCTTGTGTTTGTTGGTTAAAGTCCTCTAAAGGACTCAAGAGCATAAATTCGATGACATCAGTGCTTACGTATACTAATTAGATTAATAAGCTGCTTATGTGTCATCAAGTGGATTAAACGTATGTGCATGAAGGGCAGTAGGCTTATTACGATGCTTAGTTGCTAAGAATCATGATGAGCAGCCGTTTTACCGTCCAGATTAACCAATCATTTTATTTCAAATCTTAATCTCAGCCTACTATAAATACCTCATTCGGAGGAATATTTCAGATTCTTTACTAAATATTTCCTTTCCAAAGCTCTTCTTTAAACATATCATCTCCATTTAGTTTCAAGTTCTCTCCTTTGGACAATCACTTTCAAACAAGCTTTGATCTCTTTCGTCAACCCAGGAGGTAAGAATCTTAAGTTCTCATTTGCCTTTCTTTTTGGCTTGGTATTCGAGAAGTTTAGTTATAGGAGCAAGTCTTTAAGAAAGGATTATATCCTTTTGTGTCTAGAAGTGTTGCTCATAGCATAAAGCATGTTGAGAGTTGATTATGGAATTGTAGTTAAGAGCACCACCCTTGGAGAAGTGAGGAAGACGACCCTGTTTCTGAGACAACTTCTAAAAGTTAGTCTCTGACTGTGTTGATGTTAGTCTCTGATGACGTCAGCATTAGTCCCTGACTGTGTTGATGTTAGTCTCTGATGACGTCAGCATTAGTCCCTGACTGTGTTGATGTTAGTCTCTAATGACGTCAGCATTAGTCCCTGACTGTGTTGATGTTAGTCTCTGATGACGTCAGCATTAGTCCCTGACTGATGAGATATTAGTCTCCGATGACGTCAGGCTTAGTCTCCGATAGAGTTAAGATGACGTCATCAGTCCCTGATGAGATATTAGTCCCCGATGACGTCAGGCTTAGTTTCCGATAGAGTTAAGATGACGTCATCAGTCTCTGATGAGTTAAATAGTCTCCGACGAGTGAAATTTTTCCCCGATAAGGCAACCTCATGCCCTGATAACCATTTTCTACATGAATAGCCATTTATTAAGTATGGATTTCTCATGATATACCCACAATGATGTTATGCAGAAACCTTTTTCAACCGATATAGTGAATTTTAGCTAAGGACCAAGGCAAGTATATATTTATTCCACTTTCTTTCTTACTGATTACGTAAAATCATTAATTCGATTTACGTAAATGAATGATGTTAATGCTTATGCATGATGATGAATTCTTTTATGATTAAGTAACGTACGATTATTGAATCCGATGTACGTGAAAAGATATTGATGATTGAACTATGTGTTATTGGGTGATTGCTAGCTGTTTAAATTTCCTAGCACACCAAATGATGATAAAGATGATGTTTGGGTGTTGCAAGTCATGGACTTGTATACACATCCAAGTAACTTCTGTATGGATATATATAGTTCCGCCTGTGATGATCACTGTCTTTTAATTGTTGAGCACGCCAATATGTGTTGTTGGCAGTCGCTGCTTTTAATTGATTAGCACGTCAAGGCTATTCAAAATTGAGAAAATGTTTACAAGAAGATATATCCATATGGAAAGTTAAGGGGCTGTTGAATACTTTCGCCTGGTATTCTGGCCAATGATGATAAAGAATGTTAAACCGAGGCAAGGCATCGGTAATGAGATTCTTGTCCGCAGACCATATGCTTTCTGCGAAGGACTACGTATGTCAAATGATGAATCAAACGACCAGGCTGACCAGCTGGGATGAAATTTGATTATGTATGGAAGTCAGATAATGATCAATTTGGTAAGGTGATGCATTATTTGATGAAGAGAGGGCGAATCAAGGTTTATTTGTTAAAGAGGGATAACCCATTGATATCACTCGGGAACCCTAAATGACACATGTTGATTGATTATTCAGGAGGTGTTGGCATTGCTTCGCCCAGCCTCAATGAATACTAAAGCTTTTGAATTATCTTTTCTTCCAGCCTATGAATATATATTTGTTGAGCGTAAACGCTCATGTGGAATGCTATGAATGTTTTTCAGGTTATGTCGTGAAGACTGAGTCCCCTAAGAAAGGGAAGGAGATAATGGCTTAAGAGTGTTATAGTTGTAAGGCCATATGAGCCATTTTAAGTTTTGTTTCCGCTGCAGCTTGTTTCTTCTCAAGCTTTGAGATTTTGTAAGATGATGTGGACCTTAAGATTTTGTAATGATGTATTTTGGGAATATATTTCCCACAGGTTTGTTGTTAAGGCTTGGCTGTGTTATTTGTTTTGCTGCTATGATGTTGTGTTGTAGTTTTCTAGTGTAGCCCGAAGTTCCAGCCTGGGGATCTCGGGGACTATCACCCAAATCGCTGACAGTGTCCGGGGCCCGGCTCGAGGGATTTCCGGGGGCGCCACACATTATTTTGTCTTCTAGTGCTTTTTGAAAAACCCTGTAGAAGTTGACTAAGCATGACAAAAGGTAGGATCTTTTTTTGACAATCTTGCTTGGATCAAGGTAAGAAATCTTGCTATATTAGTCCCTGCTTATTTATATTATAAGCAAGACTGTCCTTGAAAGTTTCTTCACAGCTTCGGCATCCTTCCTGATCAATGAGTAGAGTTTTCACTTGTTGCTTAACTATAACAGAATATATCCATCTAACAAGCAGAATATATCCACCTAACAAGTTGGATATTTTTCTAAGTCCTTTTACATCACACAAGTAATGTCTATATTACATCATCAATTCTTATTAGGTAAAGATAAATCTATAAGTAAGAGTAATATAAACAGAGGTGCAATAATAATCTCCCCCTTAATTGATGATGTCAAAACAAGTCATTTTGATCACCTCAGCAACAACAAGATATATTTCATTTCATTAAAAAATATGGTTACATGAATAAATGAAATACATGAAAGATAACTAAGAAGATACTATCCTTGCTTCCCTTCTTCATCTGCAGTTTCTTCAGACTCTTGTTCCATTCCAAAGTTCAGCAGCTTCAGCCTTCTTCTTTTTTCAGCAACCTCCTTTTCTCTCTTTAGAGCTTCTTGTTCTTGTTTCCTCATTTCCATTCTTTCCTTTTCCTGGTTGTACTCCCTTTCATTTTGCTGAGCTGAGTTTCTTCATTTCCAACTCGTACTACTTGATCTTGGATTTAGAATCTTTGATGCTAACAAGCAGTTTGAGGCTCTTAACAAGCCCTGACTTTTTTGTCATTACATCGACTTCCTCAAGTGCCTTCTGAAGTCTCATATAAGGAGAATGATTTAGAATTTGTACAGCAAAGTCAGGAATAGGACTAGGAACCCTTCTTTTGGCAGCAGTAGGAGTCGCAACAAGAGCAGGAGTCAAAGCTTGATCTTATTGTTGCTGTGCATCTTGATCTCTCTCCCCCTTTTTGATATCATCAGCCATGAGAGGGAGAAAGTCAATCAGCTTGTTGAGAGTTAGCAAGATTTGATCCTATTTACGCTCAATTTTGTTGATTCATTCTTCAAGCTCAAAAGCAGTAGGAGGAGCCTTGAAGCTTTGTACAGATTCAGCAGGCTAAGATTTAAGACTGGCTAAGTCTTTATCCATTTTGTCAGCAAGCCTTTTCTTGATTGATTTGGAGTGCGAGAAAGTTGATTTGGTAGGCTTAGAGGCAGTAGATGGAGGCTTGGAAGGATATGAGTCTTCAAGCCTGACTGGTACAGTGGTATAATGACCTTTGTGTTATTCTTTCACAGGAAAAATCTTCAGACGAGAGGTCAACATGAGGAATATATCCCTCAGCAGCAGGAATGATGGGAAATCTATGTTTGCGCATGTCCATACAAAGTCTGTTGGCAAAGGCAACAGTAGTATCGGTAGAATGTGGGGCCGAGTCGATCATATTCCATACTGCTCTCCAAGGATTTTCAATATGTACCATGAAGTTCAGAGATCTTCTGAAGGAGTCTGAAATAGCTCGCATGCCCATTCCACACCAGTAGGAACGAAGCATGAGGAGAAAGAGAATGAAATTAGCAGGCAGCATGTAAGAGAAGAAATCGTCAGTTAATCTGAGTTATAGTCTTCTACTTCTTGTTGATGCTTCAAAAGGAACGATCTCTTCCTGAAGTTCCATAGATGCTACTTATGTTGTCAGCAAGAAAGTCCTTGGACTCCTTTTCAGCACGAGTATAGTAAGATGTGTGCCTGACGGGTGCATCAAAACCAAACTCCTTTAATATTTTCAGCAGGAACTTCCAGAAGTGTCACACTGTGAGGTCAAGATCATAATCAAGAAGGCAGTAGTCATTTTAAAGGTCAAAGTTGTTATCTTCAGTTAGGTCTCTTTTGACCATCCTGATTCCAGCAATAGTGACCTTGGCCATTCACTCAATGTCTAATACCTTGTTGAGATCTTGCTTCCCCTCAGCAGTAGGCTTTTCTTTAGCAGGGAGAATATTAACATCTGCTGCTTCATTGTCCTTTTCTTCTATCGTAGGCTCCCCCTAATCAAGTACTCGTGTTGGTGAAAGGCCGTAAGGTCCTTCAAGAATGTGTTCAGCAAGGTATGCCTTGGGATTTATGTCTGCTTGTTCTGCGTCTTCTATTAGCAGAGCTTTGATGAATTCTTCAGATTTTTGTTCCATTCTTCTTTTAGCAGAAACCTCATCAGAGTTGTTATCAGAGTCATTGTTGTTTCACTCTGTGGTCTTCTTTGCTTTGCCCTTCCTTTTAACAACAATGTGTTTTCTCTTGGAAGGTTGAACATTTTCCCTAATGGCAACGGGAGGCAAAACAAGTCTTCTAGCTACAACAGGCTTGGCAGTGGTAGCTGTGGTCTCTATTGATTGATTATTGTAGAATTTTTCCTTTGTGATTGGCTCTGGTTTGATCAAATCAGCAAGACGTATGTTTGTATGCTGCTGTTCTCCAGTAATTTCGATGTCAGCAACATCTTCTTTTGCTTCTAGACTTGTGACATTATCAAGTGTGTCAGCAAACTCTAGTACTTCAGTGATACTTACCAATTCAGTAGGGGTGGTAGCATCAATTGCTGATGGTAGTTCAACAGTTGGGGTTGGTTGATATATACTAAGGATCTCCCCTATGACAACATCAATTTCCTTAAAAAGTTCATCAGATAACTTTTTAGAGTGGCAGTCACTGGTGACTTTGCAGCAGGATGATAATTGTTGATTTCCTTAAAAATTTCATCTTCTACGGATATGGTTGTGATGGGGACAGCAAAAGGAATTTCATGTTGGCCTTGTTCTTGCTCCTCATCAATAAGAGGCTCAAAATCTAACCCTCCTTGAGAAATAGCCTTTGCATCAGCATCTTCATCGTATAATTCCATGAAGAAATCATGCATCTCTCTTTCCTCGAAGTCGAGGGTAGCTGGATCAAAATCTATATCAGTAGGAACAACCTTAGACTTCTTTTTGGGTCGCTACATTTGAGCAGTAGCTCGTGTTTTCCTATTGGGTTTGATCTTACCAGTAGGGTCTGTGACAACAACAGTTTGTCCCTCAACAAGTCGTTGTACATCCTACTATTCTTCAGCAAGATCCTCAGCATAGTATGCTACCTTCTGTGTTTTACTTTCTGCAACAGCCTTTGCTAGTGCAACAGGATTGCGTTCGTAATTTTGCAAAATTGATGGGGTGATGATTTTTCTCTTTGGAAGCTTCTTGGATCTGGTTTTTGCTAGGAAGTGGTCTCCAAGAATTCCCTTTAGTAGCAGGGACAAAGTTCGCCCGTGCCTGATCTTGGTTTTTTTCTTTCTGGAGAAGAATTCGTTAAGAAGCTTGAGGAAAATTTGGGCCCATTTTATCTCCTGTTCAGACTTCAACAGGGATACAAGGGAGATAACCTTTGTTGATGTTTCGTCTTGGGATGTGAATTTGCACATCAAGGTTTTATAGAGGATGTCCATGAGGAAATCTCATTTCTTAAAAAAAATCCTTCCTTTTCTTGGTGTTGTGATTTTTAACATACCCAAGCTCTGCTAGTACAGCAGGGAGAAGCGTGGGCGGAGTCACCAAGCCATAACTTGTCATTTGAAGAATATCCCTGATGCTTGTTGGTGTGATTGAGACTTGCTGTCCATTGACTTGCCCAGTGATGCTGTTGTGTCCTACTTCGACACCCTAACATAATTCCCTTATAACTTCTTCAAAGATAAGGCAGTCAACAATGATAACATATCAGAGCCTGTTGTTCCTTAGCAGCCATATAGCATCCAGAGTTTCAGCATCTTGTTGAACATCAACAAAGGACTTTAAGTCGATAATTGACTTGGACTCAATTTTATCTAGCCAATTTGCCATCTTGTTGTATGTGATCGGAGAAAGTGGTGATCTTAGGATGGTAATGTTTTAGAGAGAGATTTTTTTGCTAGAGAGAGCTGAGAACGATTGAAAGTTAAAAAAAATGAGAAGGTGAAAGAGTTTATATAGGGGGTGAAAAGAAGTTGAAGAAGTTTAGAGTAATTACTGATATGAGTAGTGGAAGAGTTAGTGAGAGAGGAATATATAGGTAGTGATGAGAATTAATTACCAAAAAGACCATAGCCGTAAATAGATAATGGGGCATAGTGGCATTAAATTAGGAGAGAGAAATTAACGGCTAAAGTAATGATGAGTTATTTTTACGGCAGTAAAAGTGGAAATGACTTCATTTTCTGATAAGTTATTGAAATGTCAGTAAGATATGGTTGCAAGTCTTTGCTGGTGCTAAGGTTTTATCAAGAATTGATAGGATTCGAAAGTTAAAATATATCTTGCTTATAGACAGCAGACAAATATGTCCTTGCTGGTCTTATAGTTACGATTGAGAGCTAGAATTGAGCAGAGAGTGTGAATTTGTAAGTAGCAGGAACATCCTTTGCTTATAGTATAAGTAAGGTCTTGGAGTTAGTTTATGAAATAACACTTTTGTCAAGGAGTCTCCCCTTTTGTCAACTTTTCAGCAGGGTCGATATAGATTAAGACAGCAACATTAATGAATGTTGCTCACGATCTGCAGGTAACCTTCATCTGCAAATACTGTCCATCAGCAGCATCTTCGAGGTTTCTCCTTTTTGATAGATTTCAGCAGGATGGAGTGAATTGACACAACAACATTAAAAAGGGGTTGCTTAGT
Source organism: Centella asiatica (assembly GCA_014636745.2). Classification (NCBI taxonomy): domain Eukaryota; kingdom Viridiplantae; phylum Streptophyta; class Magnoliopsida; order Apiales; family Apiaceae; genus Centella; species Centella asiatica. The sequence continues at coordinate 10,330,511 of CM025787.1, read as the reverse complement.
TATCAGAAAGATCTTTTCCTTCACCTGAGCAGAGAGTTTATCATATTGTTAAGGACGTATGTCCTTGCTTAAGAGAAAGATGTTAGTACCACAGACTCTTACTATAAATTTAGCATGCCTAATTCACTTATTAGTTTGTTAAAATGATTTTCATCCAAGGGTTTTGTAAAAATGTCTGCTAATCGATTTTCAGTAGTAATATAATTTATCTCTATAGTACCTTGTTGTACGTGATCTGTAATGAAATGATGCCTTATATCTATATATTTAGTCCTAAAATGTAACACATGATTGTAAGCAATGGCTACAACACTAGTATTATCACAGAATGTTAGAATTAAATAAGCTCAAGTGTTTGTAGGGGGGGGGGGGGATTAAATATAAACATTACAAACTTTTTCTGTTTTTAAAACTTAATCCATAAAGACTAGAATAGCTGCAAAGATCAGAAAAACTTTACTAAAATTAAAATGAATACACAAGTATTCAAGTTAAAATAGTTGTATTATAACTTGGTGTTTTTCTGGGAATAATCACAAAGTGATTAACAACTACAACTCTGTAATGAATTACAGCTCTTTTTTCTCACACACTAGCTACTGATTTCTCTTTGAATATTTCTCTCAAGATCTATTACAAAGCTTCTTTTTGGTGTGTAAGTGTCGTGTGTTCCAGTAGTTTTTGTGTAACAACTCTATCTGTATATGTAAGAATTTAGTTGTAGAATCCACGTGCTAGACATGCTGCTTTCTCAACATAGGCGCAATATGTCCAGACATTGTCCGTTCGGATATACGTGTCAGACTGCTTTTGACTAATGTTGCTTCTTTTTCATTCCCTAATCTTTATGCATTTAATGCTTGAGAGTTGTTATTGGACCATCAAACTTAAAGGAATATCTTCCTAGTTATATACCTTGCTTCTATTACAAGTATCAGTGATTTAAGTGAACGTCCTGATGACGAGTGGACTAGGTCATAACCATACCCTGATGACAAACCTTGATGTCGACTTGATCAGTGCTTCTAGATCTCTTGATGGCAAGCCTTGATGGGAACTTGATCAGTGCTTCACTATTCATTAATGTTAATCCTTGATATAGAATTAGATAAGTACTTCTTGATCCCCTGATGTTAAGACCTACTTGTATCCATTGATGACATTCACTGATGCATTGTTAACATTTCCCCTGATGGTTCCCCTAACTGGTTTTTCAATCTGTGTTATCCCCTGATACAGTGTTCAAACTTCCCCTGACGGTTCACCTGATGGATTAGTCCTTTGATGTCATCCCCTGATGGGTTCCCCTGACGGGTTGCCCTAACGAGGTCCTCCCCTAATACAGTATTTTAGGCTTCCCCTGATGGGTTTCCCTAATATGTTTTTCCACTGATGCCTTATTCAAATACTTGATCTTTTAATCATTGATTCTTTGTTGGTTTTGTCTGAAATGCTTGGTGTGCGGAATACTTAAATGTTTAAGTAACAACAGACATCACATGACACTACCAAGTCCTTTTTCAGTATCCATTGATGACTTGCCTAGTGCAGATAAGTCCATCCTCTGATGACTAATTTGTCCATCAGTTGATGCAAAACTTGTGCAAATATACTAAGGTTTATAGAATACCTTGAGTATTTACTGATGCACATTTATTCTTTTATACAGAAATATCATCACATTTAAATCTAACACAAAATATAGGAGTAGACTTGAAATCAAACTCATAGTCAGCAAGTTGATTTTTCATCCATAGAATTTATGCAACGCAACTTCCTACTGATATGTACTCAGCTTCAGCAGTGGATGTTGATATAGAATTTTGCTTCTTGTTGAACCATGAGACAAGTCTTCCTCCTAGAAATTGGTATGTACCACTTGTGCTTTTTCGATCAATTTTACACCCAGCAAAATCCGCATCCGAATATCTAGCAAGGTCGAAGTTAGAATCTTTTGGATACCATATTCCTAAGTTAGGAGTTCCTCTAAGATATCTGAAAATTCTGTTAACAGAAGCTAAATGTGATTCTTTGGGGCTAGATTGAAAACGTGCACAAATACATATAGCAAACATAATGTCAGGTCTGCTTGCAGTTAAGTAAAGAAAGAATTCGATCATACCTCGATAGCTTGTTATGTCTACATATTTACCTTGTTCATCTTTATCCAACTTTGCTGCTGATGACATAGGAGTTTTCATAGGGTTTGCTGTTTCCAATCCGAACTTTTTAAGTAGGTCTTTGGTATACTTGGATTGATTTATGAATATGCCATCACTGCTTTGCTTAATTTGAAGTCCAAGAAAGAAATTCAACTCTCCTATCATGCTCATCTCAAATTTGCTCCGCATAAGCTTAACAAATCTTGCACAAAGTTTTTTGTCATCAGAACCAAATATTATATCGTCTACATAAATTTGTACTAGTAGTGTTTTATCTTTATGCTTCTTAATGAATAAAGTAGTGTCAACTTTACCTCTATTGAATCATTCATTAACTAAAAAGGAAGATAGAGTGTCATACCATGCTCATGGTGCTTGATTAAGTCCGTATAAAGCTTTGTCAAACTTATATACATGGTTTGGATGAGAATGATCAGCAAAACCTGGGGGTTGCTCAACGCGTACTTCTTCCTGAAGTTGTCCATTCAAAAAGGCACTTTTGACATCCATTTGAAAGACTTTGAAGTCTTGATAAGTAGCATAAGCAAGAAAAATTCTTATGGCTTCAAGCCTTGCTACTAGAGCAAAGGTTTCATCGTAATTGATCCCATCCTCCTACGAGTAGCCCTTAGCCATAAGTCTTGCTTTGTTCCTTGTGATGATTCCATCTTCATCCATTTTGTTCCGAAATACCCATTTAGTGCCTATTACTGTATGATTTCTTGGCCTGGGAACTAGATTCCAAACTTTGTTCTTGCTGAATTGGTTTAGCTCTTCTTGCATAGCAAGAATCCAATCAACATCAGCAAGAACATCCTCAATTTTCTTTGGTTTCATTTGAGAAAGGAAACTTAGAAAATTATTTTCATTTTGAGAGATCTTCTAGTTTTTACTAAACTTGTGGGATTCCCAATTATCAAATCTTCTAAGTGAGACTTAGTCCACTTCATTTTTCTTGGTAGAACTATTTGAGTATCTTGCTTCTTTAGTTCTTCTAAGTTGGGTTCATAATCTTTTGCTTCAGCAGGGGGTGCTTTCTATTGGAATATTGTGTTCTGAAGGTTCTTCAACAGGATCTTCCTTAGTTTGTGCAGTTTGTTGACTTTCATCATGTTCCTATAAGAGGGAGTGAACCACTTGGTTCCTCATGGTTAGATTCATCAAATACTACATGGATAGATTCTTCAACCATTAGAATTCTTTTATTGAAAATACAAAAAGTCTTGTTGTGAGTGGAATATCCTAAGAAAATACCTTCATCAGATTTCACTTGAAATTTAGTTAAGTACTCCTTACCATTGTTGTAACAATGGTCATAGCAGAGACATTTAAAGATATGAAAGTAACTTATGTTGGGTTTCCTTCCTCTCCATAGCTCGTATGAAGTCTTGCTTAGAGTTAGGTGTATGAGAGAACAATTTTGCGTATAGCAAACAATATTTATTGATTCTGCCTAGAAATACTCAGGGAGGCTAGCATCAGCAATCATTGTTATTCCTGCTTCTTCCAAAGTTCTATTCTTCCTTTCAACCATTCCTTTTTGTTGTGGAGTTCTCGTTGCTGAGAAGTTATGAGATATTCCTTGTTTATCACATAATTTAATTAAGCCTCCAAAGTCGAATTCTTTTCCATGGTCGCTCTTTACTAACTTGATTATGAGTTCCTTCTCATTTTGCCCTTGTCTGTTGAACTTCTCAGACTCTGCTAGTGCATCATTCTTGTGAGTAAGAAATAACACCCATGTATATCTTGTGAAATCATCCACGATAGTGAATCCATATTTCATTCCACCAATACTAGTTGATATAGGGCCAAACAAATCAAGATGTAATAGTTGGAGGGGTATAGAATTTGATTTTTCAGGTTTGCTTAAGAAAGATTGTTTTGTCTGCTTACCAAATTGGTAAGCTCTACACGGTTTTTCTTTTTTCAAAAGAACATTTAGGTAAACCTTTTACTAGTTCTTTAGCAACAAGTATTGAAATCATTATGAAATTTAAGTGTGAAAGTCTCTTATGCCATAGCCAACTAGTATCTATTGAAGCTTTAGCAAGAAAGCAAGTTGTTTTAGCAAGACTTAGCTTAGCCAAATCTACTACATAAACATTACCGTTTCTTGAGCCAGAATGCTTCAAAAAATTTGTTTGAAGATCTCTTACTTGATATTGATTGTCTAAGAAAGTAACCTTATGCCCTTTGTCACACAACTGACTTATACTAAACAAGTTGTGCTTGAGACCTTCCACATAAATAACATTGTTGAAGCCGACTATTCTGTTTCCTGCTAATCCATATCCCCTTGTTTTTCCAGAGCTATTATCTCTAAAACTTACTTGAGGTCCATATTTTTCCTTAAAGCTGGTGAGCAAGGCTTTGTCTCCTGTCATGTTTCTTGAACATCCACCATCCAAGTACCAAATTTGTTTCTTCTCACAACCTATAATTCATAAGCAGAGTAACTTTGGTACCCAGCAAGTCTTGGGTCCAGTTAGAATAGTACCTTTGATTACTCATACTTGTCTCATTTTTGGTCTTTGAGACACAACAATATAGTAAGGATCCGCAAGGCAAAGAGAAGCAATGTCACCAATCCTATGGCAACAATAACATCTCAAATGCAGCATGTTATGTTGTGTGTGTTGCTTACCTTTTCTCTTTGGTTAAGGTGGTATCCAGTGTTTGCTCTGAACCCAACATTTGCTAAATTCCAGATTCATTGCATTGTTGTAATGATGAGCAGGGAGAACATGGTTTTTGCTAGCCTTTGGTCCATTTAGTACCACATTCCTGCCTATGGTTACGATCAGCAGAGAATTTGTGTTTTAGCAAGGTATTATTTCTGTTACCCTTGAAATTAGCAGGAGGTTCACACTTTGCTGAATGAATGGAGATTGTTCTACTGATAGATTTAGCTTCATTTTCTCCACTTTCTTCTACAGGAACTTCACAAGTTCCAGATCCAATTCCTCCTCAATCTAACAAGCTTCTTTGGCTTTTCAGCAAAGCATAAGCATTAGAGGATGGTTTGTTCCACGTGGAGATTGTAGATGTTAATTCCTATACTTAGGAGGATAACTTAGACTCTTTCTCTTGAGAGTACCTGAGATGTTGTCTAAACAGACTTCTTTCATCGTTGGCAACAACTGACTCCAAATTCTCAGTTCGCACTTTTATAAGTGTAAGCAGGATTTCAGAGTTCTTGCTCCTTAGTTGATCAGACTTTGCTGAAACAGTTCTCAGCAATCTTCTATAACGATGCCACTGAAATGCAACATCCTTAAGCAAGGAGTGAAACTTAGCTTCAGTAATGTAAGTAGAGTTGAAATCAAATACCTCAATAAGATCTATTTCCTTGTTGGCTTCAAATTCCTTAGCCATTAAGTAGAGGTTGAGAATTTCTGGTCTTGAATTTTCTAATTCACTTTCACTGTCACTCCAAGATTTTTCAACTTATCTTTCTTGGAGGAGCTGTTCTTTTACTGGTATTTTTGTAGTACTCTTTTCCCTTACTCTTATCATTAGCAGTGTATTTCTTCTCTTCTCTTGTTGTGCTTCGGCAGTTAACAACGTAGTGTCCTGGTTTCTTATAGTTGTAGCAGAGATCTTTTGATGAGTCTCTCTTGCTGCTACTTTCATTTCTTCTGAAGTTTCCTCGGTCTTTCCTCAATAATCTTCTAAACTTCCTTGCTAGCATAGCCATGTCTTCGTCACTATCTCCAGATTCTGAGTCTGAGTCTGCTACCGGCTTAGGCTCAGTAGCCTTTAAGGCCACTCCTTTGTCTTTCCTTCTAGGTTTAGATGTGGCATCTCTTTGAGTTAGTTCCATTTCATAAGTAAGTAGGTTTCCATACAGTTACTGAAGATCAGTAGCATGTAAGTTTCTCAATTCCTTTACTGCAGTGGTTTTAGGATCTCACTATCTTGGTAAAGATCTCATGAATTTAAGATTGATGTCCTTGGTGTCATAGGTTTTCCCTAGAGCACATAGATTGTTGAGCAAGACAGTGAATCTTTCATACATAGTAGTAAGATTTTCTCCTCATTGCATACTAAACATTTCATATTGTTGTATAAGCAAGGATTTCTTATTTCTCTAACTTTTGTTGTTCCTTCATTGAGAACCAGTACGACATCACATACTTCTTTAGTAGAGGTGCAGTTAGAAACACTTTCAAACATTTCTTCCTCAAGAGCAATGAAAAGCATTGCCTTTTTGTTGAATCCTACTAGTTTATTTTCTTCATCAGTCCATTCTTTTCTCAGCTTTGGCATAAGTTTGTTGGGATCAACATGATTTATCTTTTTTGGTATGTAAGGCCCAACCTTTATTGCTTCAAATAATTTCTCATCAATAGCATCCATGTACACCTATATTCTTAATTTCCAGTTAGCAAATCTATCTCTGGTGCACATGGGGGGTTTACCACCAAAATCACTTCTTAAAGTCATTCAATTTGGATTCTCTCAAGCTGTAAGGCTTAGCAAATAATGTTAAGCTCTGATACCACTTGTTAGGTCTCAAAGGAAAAAATACTAGAATAGGGGTTAAATATTGTTTTTCAAAATTTAAGTCTTGCTCGTAAAATTTACAATTTAAAACACTTCTTTCTCATTAAAAATCTTTCTTATGTTTTGAAAATAGTTAGCAACGCAATTTATAACAAAGAACCCTTAGCTTTTAAACAAATGACTTGAGGCAACAATGTCAGTAAGTCTTTGCTAAATGAGTTTAGTAGGGACTGAGCAAACCAGGGATAAAGGAAATAAGCAAAGTGAAAGATAAGCAGTAAAGTAAAGTGAGCAGGAGAATTTTTATAGTGGTTTGGTCTAAGCCTACTCCACTCTTCTTCTCTTTACTTGAGAAGGAACTTACTAAGAATGTTCACACAAAACAAAATACAACAGAACACTTAGTCCATAAAAACAATAAGTCACTAAGACCAGATTGAGTCACACTGACTAATAACAGATAAAATATCTTGTTTGCTATCTCTAAGTTGTAAGCTCCTTGTTGAGCAGATTAGATAACACTTGTTCAGGTGAAGGATTGTGTCTTGCTGAACTCATAATATGTCAGATTGTTAGAGCAATTTCTTGGTTGTTCAGTTGTCATAAATGAAATTTATGACTCCTATTTATACTACTCCAAAAATCTATCTATTGAGAATTTGAAATAGATCCATTGGGAGTTGTATTGTCTTGATAATGATTTGTACCTTTACAGTTGTTCCTTACTTAGTTTAAATAGATAAATGTTATTTTGTCTTCTAGTGCTTTTTGAAAAACCATCTAGAAGTTGACTAAGCAAGACAAAATGTAGGGTTCTGTTTTGACAATCTTGCTTGGATCAAGGTAAAGGATCTTGCTATATCAGCCCTTATTTATATTATAAGCAGGACTGTCCTTGAAAGTTTGTTCACAGTTTCAGCATCCTTCCTGATTGATAAGCAAAGTCTTTCTAGTGATGAAAATCCTTTTTTAACTATAACAGAATATATCTGTCTAACAAATTGATATTTTTCTAAGTCCTTTTACATCACACAAGTAATAAATATATTACATCATCAATTCTTATAAGGTAAAGATAAATCTATAAGTAAGAGTAATATAAGCAGGGGGTGCATTAACACATCTTAATGGCAAAATTGATATGTTTATATTATTCTGATATAAACATATAGACATACATTATAAATGCATACATACTTATATATAAAATATGTTTTTTTTTAAAAAAAATCCAAGTATAAAATACAATACATGATAAACAAAAATAAATGTATGTCAGCAAATGTTAAAATGAATAAAAATCTAAAATTAATAAATAAAATTCTTGTTAAATCATAAAAAAAAATGCACTTAAAAAATAGCAAAACAAAAAAAGTGTTAAGTCGTAATTTTTTCATGTCTTTTAATGTTATTTTCATGTTCTTAAATATTCCATATGCTTATTTTGTGTGTTTTGAGTGTTATTTATCTTTAAGAATGCAAAATGAAACAAAGAGGTGAAAATTTTTTTAAAACAAAAATTTGTGTTGAATATGACATAAAGCGTGGCCATGCATTGCAAAAACTCATAAGTTGTTCCCTGAAGGCTTTTGTACGAGATTTTAAGTCAAACTAGGAAATTTAAGATATATATTGTAATCTTTTAAGTTGTAAACTCTATTAGAATTAAATAAGCTCAAGTGTTTTTACAATGGGAAGGGAGGGGGGAAAGGGGGGGGGGGGGGGTGAATACAAACACTACAAACTTTTTTATCTTTTTGAAATTAAATCAAAAAACCTGGAATAGCTGCTGTTTCAGAAAAACTATAATTCAAAATACGCAAGCATTCAAGTTAAAATAGTTGTATTAAAACTTGGGATTTTTCTGGAAATCTGTTTAATCACAAAATGTGATTAATCAGCTGCAAATTTGTAATGAATTACAGCTTTTTTTCTCACACTCACTAGCTACAAATTTTTTTTTGAATATTTCTCTCAAGATCTATTACAAATCTCCCTACTAGTGTATATGTGTGCTTCTATATTTCTTCACATAGTTTTCCATGTAACAACTATTTCTTAATGTATAGTAGATTTTGTGGTGAACCCACGTGCTGGGCATGCTGCTTTTTCAACATAGCCACATATATGTCACATCAATGTCCTTTAGGAGTGATGTGTCAGACTGTTGTTGGCTTTTGTTGCTTATTTTTTATCCCCTGATCTGCATGTAATTAATGTTCGAGAGTTGTTATTGGATAACCAAACTTCTAAGAATATCTTTCCAGTTATATCCATTGCTTCTTGAACAAGCTTCAATGATTCGCGTGTAAGACCTGATGACGAGTGTATACAGTCATAACTATCCCCTGATAACAAGTCCTGATGTCGACTTGATCAGTGTTTTTGGATCCCCTGCTGACAAGACCTGATGAAGACTTAATCAGTGCTTCATACTTCACTTAAGTTAATCTATTTTTGTAGAGTTAGCTAAGTGCTTCTTGATCCCCTGACGTTAAGACCTACTTGTATCCACTGATGACTTCCACTGATGCAGAGTTTAGCATTTCCTCTGATGGGTTGGTCCTTCAATGTCATCTCCTGATGGGTTCCCCTTACGGGTTGGTCTTTCAATGTCATCCCCTGACAGGTTCCCTTGACGGGTTCCACTAATGTAGTATTTTAGGCTTCCCTTGATGGGTTCCCCTGACAGATGATTTTTCAAATACTGATAGATTTAATCACTAATGCTTTGTTAATTTTGTCTAGAACGTCTGATATGTGGAATACTCGAATGTTTTAAGTAACATCAAATATCCCTTCTACACTATTAAGTCCCTTGGAAGCTTTCACTGTTGACTTGTCTAATGTAGAGCAGTTCATCCCTTGATAACTAAGTCGACCATCAGTGGATGCAAAACTTGTGGATATGTACTGAGGTTTATAGAACACCTTGAGTATTTATAGATGCACAAATAAACCCTAATCATCATCATTTATATCTAACAAACTCTTAGCCACGTTTTTATTGGGGTAAAACCTTATTTTATCATATTTGTAATAGGAAAAAAGATTTAGATTTATTTTCCCAGTAAGGAATGAATCTTATATGAGATCAACTTCTTCCTTATTTAAGGAGATAATTTTACAACCCTAAAGGGCTCTCTTGACATTGAGTTTTTCAGCAACTCTATTCTCTCTTGTATGTATTCTTTATGTACTATGTGCAACTAAGTCTATTTCTAGTCGAATGATATTCAAGGCTTTGATTCGCCATCAATTGTGAGATCTAACTGATTTTATCTATTCTATTATTTTTGGATATTTGTAATTTCTCTATTTTCCAAGGTTATTATTGTTTTGATTAATTGGGTAGGTGCATAACTATTTAATTGTCAAAATAATATATCGTTTTTTAGAATATCAAATCTGTAATTGTTTGATGGTTCTAATATTTGAAGCAATTAACAACATTGATTATGGTCAAGTTTCTGATTCTTGTAATGAAATTTTTTAATCTAGTTAAATGAACCGAACGTTTCGAGTTTGTTGATTAGAATTGGGTCTCTCTAATTCTTAATGTTATTGGTGAATTAAATCATATGATCGTATCTATGGTTGTTCATTGGTAAAAGAAGTAATTATTAGATCGTATCTTGGTTATCGACAAAATTAAGAAGAGATTGGTTGTTGATACATGTTCGACAACTATGACTAATTTATTCTAGGATAATTGAATAATTCTTGCATCAATGATCAATCTAAAGAATCAAAGTTGAGAATAATCATTTGGCTAGTTTCTCTCATTGATATTGGTTAAATCCTTATTTTTATTGTTCATGCACTTTATATTACTTGAATTCAAACCCCCCCCCCCCCCCCCTATATTTTAATTGTTCTTAACGAAATAAATCTTAACCAATCTCTGTGGATACGATCCTACTATCACTTGCTACAAGCTAGTTATTTTTTAGTAGGAATTTATTTTTGTTGGATTCAACACCCATCACATTTTGGCGCCGTTGTTGGTAACTAGTTTTAGATTTATTTCTTTTGTTATTTTTTATGTTTTATGGTTTGTTCTTCTCGTACATCTCCTGGAATAATCTCAGCATCAGAACTAGTTGAATCTTCAAGTGAATCTAAAGCGTTCATTATAGCGGAAGAAAGGACTATGAGAGAATTAGTCATGTTATATTTCAATCAACAACCTTTATGCATTGTATATCTCAATATAGAGGTACATTTTGAATTACAATCTAGACTAATTCATTTACTTCTAAATGTATGTGGTCTTGCAAGCGAAGATCCTCACAAACATCTCAAGAAATTTCATGTGGTTTGTTCAATGATGAAACCGCAAGGTGTGACAGAAGAGCAAATAAAGTTGCATGCGTTTTCATTTTCATTGGCCGATAGGGCTAAAGATTGACTTTTCTACTTGCCTCTGGGTTCCATAACCACTTGGACAGACCTTCAAAAATAATTTCTTAAAAAATATTTCTCTACTTCACGAGCTGCCTACATCAGGAAGGCCATATGTGGGATTCAATAGTCCAATGGTGAAACTCTCCATGAGTATTGGGAGAGATTCAAACAACTCGGTGCAAGCTGCCGTCATCATCATATTTCTGATCAACTCTTCATCCAATACTTCTATGAAGGATTGTTAACTATGGATAGGAGTATGATTGATGCTACAAGCGGAGATGCCTTAGTTCATAAAACTCCTATAGAGACATGTACTTCGATTGCTAACATGGCCCAAAATAAAAGCTTCTATTTTGGTTGTGGTAGAAGTTGATACAATAACTAAAATAGTAGGTTTAGAAGTTGATGTATCAATCTTCTGTTTAGCCCACAAAAGTCACAGAGGAAAAAAAAAATTAAACGTTTTATTTTTGAGAGAAAAAATAGTCGTTCAATAAAAAAAATGACGTTAAAAAGAAAAGAAATATGCACATGCATATGTATATGCCACAAATGTTAGTATTAAAATTTTAATATGCTTAATCTTGAAATGAATACAATGACCAATAAAAAAGTAATAAAAGTTGAAGTAGCAAAAGATATTTTCAATGAGCCAATTAAAAATTTATGGAGTGGGCTAAATACTTAATTCTACTCAAGTTAAATATGCTTCATGGGGAATTTATTTGAACGTGTGCTCCCCGCCTATGCTAATTCACCTTGGTCATACGTGTGTTCCGTCTATTATGCTAATTCACAACGAGACGAGAGAACAAGTTTAAGATAACTTTGTAATTTTATTTATTCTAATTCATTATCTATTACCATAGAGAATTTAAGTAAGACTATTTCGCATTGAGAAATAATTTTGTTCATTAATTCATATTTATATTTTTAATTATCAAAATTAAAAAAATTCTATCATAAAACTGATTATTGTAAAAAAAAAAAAAGTCAACAAATAATCATTACCACATATATAAAACATAGAAAAAAATCAATAATTAATAAATAGAGCACCACAATATAAATTGTTAGATATGAGATCAATGTCAATAACTTATATGATAAGAAAATAGAGCACCACGATAAAATTATTAAAAAGTAATTTAAAAAATTAAGAAATTTAGATTTATTAAATTATTTTAATTAATATGAAGTAAAACATATTAGTATTAGGCCATGTAAATTAATTTAAATAATTAAAATAACTTTAAAACATGAAAAAATATACAAGCAACTTAAAAAATATAAACAAATGAAATAATAACTTATTAAACGATTTATATTCTATAAAAAAATCCACCATCAATTTTCAAATTTATAAATATAAAACTAATGATATTTTACACAATAATAAAAATTACCGTTTACATATTTAATGTAACAAATTTATTAAAAATTAAATCTAATACATACTATAGACTCAATAATCTAATTAATTCCAAAAAAAACCATATTTTTCATGGGTCGACACAGGTAGTATATATATATATATATATATATATATAGATTATTACATAAGTGGTCACCGTAAAAACAAACACATGCACACGCTCACATATTTATCAACTACTTTGCAAGATTTTAAATTATCTTCCGAGTTTCGAAATTCAGACCCACTCGTTTTTTAACTCTAATAAAAAGTGATCTTTTGAGATTATAATTTTCTTTTTGAAATTAAATCTTAATCGTTCTTTATATATAGAAAGTTTAAGATGTTTAAAAATTTTAGTTTAATTTTATTTGTTTCACTTTCACTCATCCAGTCCTAAATTTTCTTCAATCAAAATTCAACATATTATAAAAGACTAATAAATTTGAAATCTCATGAAACATTAAGTTTGAGATTCAATTTTAATATAAGATACTAAAAAAAGGGATTATCTTTTAACAAAAAAAAATAACTTTATTCATTTAAAAAAGCTTTCAAAAAATTCTCATGTACTACAATTATAACAAAGTATAATGAAATGTAACTTTAATTATCTTTTGTGATAAATTTAACTAATCGCTTGGTTGCAAATCTATGCGAATCAATTTAATATTTTGATATAAGATTTTTTTAAAACTAAGTAGTATTTTAATATAGTTAAACTAATCATATTTCGTACGGATTAAATAGTTAATGCTATCAAATAAAAACTGATTGAAAAATCATTTTGCTCCTTCTTTTTTTTTTTTTTTTTTTTGAGATTCCAATTACTGAATAAATCAAATTACAAGCAAATTAAGAGAATGAATCCTCCTAGAGCATAATGAATACGATTACAATAAGTACAAAAATAAGAACGAAAAAATACAAACCATCAAATATCATCTAATTGAATAACTACTGAATTATATTGTTTGATATTATGTTGATGATGATTGTGTAATTATTTTTTTGTTCATTTGATAATTGTGCACTTATAAATACTCAAAACATTCTATAAATCTTAATATATTTACATAAATAAACATTCACTGATAGACAATTTAGTCTGTCAGGGAATAACCACTACAAAAAAAATGGCTTTCAGTGATGATCGATTTTTGGTCACTAAAAGGACCTTTAGTGACGAAATATGGTCACTAAAGACCTTTAGTGACCAGAAAATTGGTCGTCACCTGCTTGTCACTGAATCCCAGTCACTAAAGGCTTTGGTGACCATGATTTTGTATGCGGTCACTAAGTTGCTACAGGGAAAGTGGTCACTAAAAGTAAAAAAAAAAAAAATACAATGGGTCAAATGTCAAGTGGGTCGGATTCGGGTTGGATCAACCCGTCTTCTTCCTTGCAGCACGTCGCCGGCGTCGGCGCCGTTTCCGGCCGACCGCGGCATGCCAAGCTTCATACACGCACCCACACACAACAAAACGAGGTAGAGGCACCACCGAGACAATCACCATAGACGATTACCCCGTTTCCCTTCACGTCGTCGCCTGAAAACCATTGAAACGGAAGATACCAGTTCACCGCCGGCAGTCGCCATTAACGCCCGAAACCTCCATTAAAGCCCGACCTCCGAAACCTCTCAAACTCAACCATTTTTAACGAATCAAGTATGGAAATGAATCGTGAGACTTCCAGGAACTTATTCATTGAATCAATTTCACGTTTTAACAACAAAATCGCAAGAAAAATCAAGAAGAAGAATTCAGTTTTCAAACTATCGGGTTTTACAAGGAAACGAGCTATGCTTTGCCATTTTTGAAATTGATTGAGGGTAAATGAAGGTTATAAGTTCAGAAACGATTTCATATAATCAATTTGGAGAAAAAACACGTAATCCGGCCGGCATTCGCATCTGAAAATCTCGGGTATTATGTTCAAACGTAATTATTTCTTGATTTTTTTTTGTTGATTAAACTTTAAAAATCAATAACTCTCAAACCATAAATGGTATAAACATGTGTTATATTTGAAAATGATACTGAAAATTATGATCTACACAATGGTATAAATAGAAATGATAATAAATGTAAAAATAAAAAAGGAGTGTGTATACCTCTTTAAAGTTTTAATGAAAAAAAAATAGTAAAAAATAATATAAAGTAAAAAAAATAGTAAAAAAATATAAAGTAAAAATAGGAAATGATAATATAAAGTTAAAACAGAAATGATAATAAATTTTTTTTATAAAAATGTTATTACTACTATTACACAACAAAAAAATAATATATCATAAAATTATATGTTATTATAAAGTAAACAAAATTGCTATACATTATTATATCATAAAATTATATAGAGTGAAAATTAAATTTTTTACCAAAAAATTTAGTGACCAACATCTCTAGTCACTAAAAAAAAATTTATTGACGATACCAAGATGTGGTCACCAAATTTGGTCACTAAAGGAAATTTATTGACCACTTTCTTGTTTTGGTCACTAAATTTGTTTGTTCACTAACATTTGGTGACCAAAAAAAATTAAGTCACAAAAGGCTACTTTTGGTGACCAGAATTTTGTTCGTCACTAAAATTTTCGTCACTAAAACCCATTTTTTTTGTAGTGAACCATTACTGTGCTAAGCAAGTCATTAGTGGTTATTTCAATGGACTTGTTAGTGTCAGGGAATGTCTGGTTGTACTTAATGTTCAAGTATTCCGCACATAAGATATTCATGAAAAAACCAACAAAGTATCAGTGATCAAATATGTTAGTGTTCAAAAAGTCATCAGTGGATAACTTGGCTATTAGAGAACAACTTAACCGTCAAGGGACACCATCAATGGATAACTTAACTGTCATGGGATATCTTTAGGGATAAACTGAACACTACATCAATGAATGATATCAGTGTATAGCATTGAGACTTAACATCAGAGGATCGGGAAACATTGATCTAATTCTACATCAGGATTAGCATCAATGGATAGTGAAGCACTGGTCAAGTATACATTAGAGTTTGTCATTAGGGGATCCAAAAAGTACTAATCAAGTCCACATCTGGGTTTGTCATCAGGAGTTAATTAAGACCTAATCTACATGTCATCAGAGCTTATGAGCTATACACTAATATTTGACTTAGAAGCAAGGGGTATATCTCGGAAGATATTTCTTGAGATTTGATGGTCCAATAACAACCTTTTGCACCAAAAAGGCATTGAGAACGGAGACTGAAAAAAAAGCAACTGTTGTGAGGACCCAGAATTTGAAATAGGAATAAAATGTTAATAGGATTAATTCCTATAAGGTATGAATATTAATGCATGAGATATATGTCAATGTGATGTCCAAAATTCTATGATTTTAGTTCCTTTGTAAAACCATCAAAGGGATTTGAATATATTAATCTCAAAATCTTATATGAGATTAATTTAATCAAGCATGAACAAAGAAATGAGTGTACTAAGTAACTGCAACGAGAGGCTGCATGTGTGCCAATAGCTGGTAAGATTAAATTGCATGAGTGTCATCAGCTGATTAAGGATTGAGCTGCATGTGTGACAGCAACTACTTGTTTAAACTCAAGCAATACCCGTTAACCATGGTGTCCAACCATGCTTGTAAAGATATTTATTAAGAAAGAGTGCTGCATGAGACACCAATAGGAGGATAATTTTTGCCCAATAGATTGTCGGCTATCATAAGTGATTGGATAATATTTTGGCAGCCACCACACTGGCCAATCTAGCCAATCACATCATTCCAAGGACATAATTATAGCCAACGACTGAGAATTATTCTTCAAAATGATCCAACTGCTCTAGTCGGTTTACGAACACTATAAATACCTCGTCTGAGACAAAATTTTAATCTCTCTTCTCTTTCACCAATCATTCTCATAAATCTCAAGCTTATTCTCTTGAGCGACTATCTTGTCTAGAGCAGCCAATCTTTTAATTTCTTCCTTAGAGACGAAGAGGTAAGAGCTTTATAATCATATACTCTGCTCTATTCTGTTTAATTCTCTCATGCATAACATTTGAAAGTATTAGTCTTGTATTCTAAGTTTTCAAGATAGAATAAAGTTTCAAAAACTGCAGTAGTATTCTTTTGAATATTTGAGTGTGTGTATTGTGAGAATAAACAATACACACTGCAGAAAAGATGAGGACGAGAGTATGACCCATGTATGGTTATCTGTTGATAACACCACTCATGGAGGAGTGAGGAAGACACCACTGTATCTGAGACAAGTTCTAACTTAGTCTGCAATGGTTTGGATTTAGTCCCTAACCGTATGAAATAGTCCCTGAGAGATTCCGAGTTAGTCTCTAACAGTATAATATTAGTCTCTGGTAGCCTAAAAATATTATTCTCTGATAGTACAAAAAAATACTAGTCCTTGATGAAGGAAAATGTTGTTAGTCTCTGATAAAGAAAATTTTCTTAGTCTCTGATGAAGGAGATTTTGTTTAGTCTCTGATGGGCAAAGTATGTTAGTCTCTGATGACTAAAGATATTAGTTTTCGAAAGTTTGGCGATAAACAACTAGGTTTGGCGCTGACTTATGGAGTTTGGCGCTGAACAAACTAGCCACCGAGGAGTTTAGCGCTGAGTAAGTTGTCACCCGACGAGTTTGACGATGAACAAATTATCCCCTGATGACCGAGGGATCATCCCCTGATGACCAAGGGATCATCCCCTAATGGTCGAGGGATATCTCCTGACGAAAAGAACTCATTCCCCTGATGAATGTATAACAGTCTGAAAATCCCTCAGGCTTGTTTAAATGAAAAGTCTCAATTTTTCGATGCAACAAATGATTACATTAAGACATCAAGAGAATAAGAATGCACGGACATCACAGACATCACATTTGTACATACTCACATTTATATTCTAAGCATAGATTCTCATGTTATGTCAACATGCATGTTTACAGAGGTATTTCACCACACAAGTAAATTAGATTTAACTTAGCTAAGGACCAAGGCAAGTATATTCTCACTCTTATGCTTATTTCAGTTAAGCACATGATTAATTGATTCGACATGCGTACAAGGTTATGACTTTTATGTTTAAATTTCCTTGTGAATCAAAATGCTATGCTTTAATTTTCGCTAGCATGATATGAATGAAAGTGCATGGATATAACTAAACTTTGATTTATCAATTATTTTTTTCAATCTTATAATTGTGCTAATGTATGAGAATGTTTCCACTTGGGCATTGAACAAGTGTTTATGTTAGTCTTGAGAGGGTAATATGGTTATCGGACGTAGTTACGAGCCTCCTCTGAGCTAAATAAGATATGCAAAATGGTTAAGGAAGGAAGGAAGAGTTTGAAACCTCAAAGTCAAAGATATTTCTAAAGTGCTAGAGGTTTTGACATTTAATCTGTCATACCTCACAAATAGTTTAAACCCTTGTTGTGCTTCAAACCCATCATACATGATTATATCCTTGCTGAGCGTAAATCGCTCATCCTTGCTATTGTTAAATGTTTTACAGATGATAAAGGTAAGATATACATGCATAAGGTCATTGCGAGTTAACTGTGGATAGAGATGAGGAGAAGCGGATGATTGAAGATGTAAGAGCACAATTGAAGTGTTAAGTCTGTTAGACCTACGGGTCACAACTTCATGTAAGGATAATGATGGAAATTGTTGTAATAACTTCATTTCCGCTGCAAGATTTGTACTCTGATTTTTGTAAAGACGTACTATTAATCACTTTAGTACATTAGTGTTGTATGGATGTGTTGTTGATTGTTTCCTTCCTCTGACGGCATCCGGCTCCCGTATGAAATTTTTGGGGCTGTCACAACTGTAGCCAATAGTAGTCTAATACTTGTCACTGTAAAAGGACAATAACATGACATTCTACGATTACATTGAAAAAGAAGCAGGACAAGCACATGATTTTCATTTTGTTTTTCCTATATATGTAAAGGTTGTAACACACCACGAGATAACGGTTAACACTGAAATATCTATATCGTATTCACACACTAGAGAGAAGTTTTATAATAATTTTTGAGAGAAATATTATAGAGAGGGATTGTAGCTAGAAGTGTGAACAAAAAAGTTGTATTCATTTACAGATTCCCAGAAAAATCTAAGTTATAATACAATTATTTTAACTTGAAATTATTGTGTATTTATTTAAATATTAGTACTGTTTTTCTGGGTTCATTCTCATCAGGAGATAACTTTGTAACTATTCCAGTTTTTGTCTTTTAAGTTTTAACGAGTAAAAAAGTGTGGTGAATTTTAATTTAAAAAACTAAAGCACCTCTAATTTGAAACAGAATAATAAAAATTATTATTTTCCTCAAGAAATTCAACCCTTCATATCACATGGTGAATTTTATTTTATGTGGATCCAATCTAAGCAACAGGTTGTTGAATATAAAATTATAAATATCTATTTCGGTTGTGTCGGTAAGGGGAAATATGGGCATGTTGATAAATCCATGTCAAGAGCACATGTTGGTGCACCCGAACGTGGCTAGCATGATATTCCTTTGATTTAAATTGAAGATGTTGTCCAAGTTTATTTAATTTTTCTCTAATGAATGACTTGTCATAAATAACTAATTTTATGTCTAATTTATGTTTTCTTTTTTCAATGACAACGACACTCCCAATATTTCACTTATTTATCTCTATTTCTATTTATGTATTTTACTCGCAGTATTAATTTATGCTTTTACAAGAACCGTTCATGAATTGAGTCTATGAACTATGTTTAAACACATCTGATTAAGTAACTATAATCAAATTAATTATGAATTAAATCTACCAAATCAAAATATTTATTATTAAATTAATAATCTAAAAAAAATAATTCCATTTAATATGATTGATCAATGACAATTGAATTGATTATAATAAAATTTCATAATTAAAGTATTTACGAACAAATCAATGATCATAAATTTACATGTATTTTGTACAAATTTTAAGGCTAGTACTAATTTAACATGCAGACTTCCTGAAATATAAATATAGTTACTAAAAATTTTATATTATTCCTTCCGTCCTAAAATAATTTTTACCCCACGTAAATTTTTAATTGACATTTACCATTCTTAACAAGAACCCATGGAAGTCCGGTTCATTGCCATTGTGTATTTTGTAGAGGTGAGTGAGTTGTTCCAAAGCAGTTAGTCAAACTCAAAAAATAAGAGAGAAACAGAAAGTTAAGTGAAGAACCTATCAACTAATAAGGAGTATCATTTTTATTTAATCTAGATTCAACAAATTTATAAACGTTGAGGGGAGAATATTCATTTTTTCTTTTCATTCTCATTTTTTCTCTCTAAAAAAAACTGAAAAAAATAATGGATTTACTTAAACCAATACATGATTTTCTTTTAGTATTTTTGAGATTGAGTTTTATACAACAAAAAATTTTCTTTGTACGTCAGTTAAAAAAACATGCTTTTGGGGAGGGGTACCATTTTACCAATCGAGTCACATGTATCTAACATATTCATACCTAACGATTTTTCACAAAATAGTGATGATGAAATGCATAACTTATACAAAAATTTCATTTTCTAAATTAATCCGATCCATTCATTCGTAAATCTATGATCACAATTTTCCAACTTTTTTTTTCTCATCTTAAATAAACTCAAGTAAACTCCAACACAACCCTTGGAGTTGTTGTGCTTGATTGGAGTACACATAAGGGAATCTAACTTATACTCCCTCGTTCCAAATTTTTTTTTTTTTGAAAATATGGTTTGTTATAAAAAAAAATAATACTTAGGAGTATATAATATTTTTATTTTAATGGTACATTTGATTTTTACATTTTTTAAGTATAATATTTTTATCTTATCTTAAATTAAATATTCATTACAAATTTAATGAGCAAAATATATTATTTGTATATGTAAATTTTAGCCAAATATAAAATATTAAAATTTGTCAAAATTTCAAATGTAACTATTTTGTAGATATGAGAGACTATAATTTGTTGTGTTTAGAATAATATTTTTGTATTTTTTTGCTTAGACATGGAAAAGATTATAGTTTCGAATCCATTTTGAATAGTTTTAGTGTTTCAAGTGAATATAATTTAAATTATTAACAAAAATCAAAACATTAAAAATATGATCGTTCTTCTAAGTTCTCATTGAGTTTTAATGTAATTTTGTATATTTTAAACTTGACAATTTTATTTTTTACTCTTACCATTTTTGGCATAATAAAACTTAATAATTACTTCCTCTACTCTTGAATAACTCAACTAAAAACTTATTATGATCGGTTTGATTAATTTTAACTTTAAAATTATGCACCTATATCTACAATTGAAATTCTTATAAAATGAAAATGTATTGTAAATCGTATGAATTTTTTATTATTATAATTTTATTGTATATATATTTATAAAAAAATAGAAATTTTACGTAAAAAATAATTAATTTAATCAGAAAAAATCAATAAATATCAATTAAAAAATAACTGAGGGAGTAATTGATAAGCCAAATTTAAATAAAGTGCACTGTCGACTTGCAAATTTAAGGTCATAAAGTGCACTGTCGAGTATTCGTTTGCCAAAATTTAACTTTTAACTTTAACGTTTCAATCAATCAATGGACTTTTTATTACACTAAATATTGATCAGGATGCCGACTTTTTTTTGTTTCTAAATTACTTTTCTTTTCTTGATTTTATGATCGTACGATGTTTACTTTTGTAAATATTATGTTTTTAATACAATTATAATTTTTTATTTTATAATTAAAAGGTAAGGATTTTAATCTTTTAGTGATTTTGTTATTTCTTTCAATAAGCGTTCTTTCGTAAGTTAGAAGTATTGTGTTTTCTTTTATCCAAATCTGTAGAAATGATTTGATGTTAACATGTAAATTATTCACTTAAATGAGTTTTATTAATAATTTTTTTTTTCAAAACTCACAAAATAATACTTAATTCATTCCAAATTAGAGATACATTTTTTTAGTATAATATTTAAATTTTATAATTTCATTGATATAAATTTGTAAACTTTTATAAGTATAAATATTTGTATTTAAGAGTATTTTTCGTGTACATAACTATATTTCACTTCAAAATTATTAAAAATAAATTTTACTTCGATTTTGAATTATAAAATTTCACAATCATATTTTATGTGAACTAAAATATATTTCTCTCTCTTTTTTTTTTGGAACGGAAGGAATACCGTAATATAAATAATTTTTTGATGCATAGACTATATAGCCTATTACAAATGTTGAAAAAGCAAAATACAGCTTAACTAAAGAAAAAATAATTGTACATGGTGTAACTTGAAAAAAGATGCATTAGACGGAGAAACAAAATGTATACAATATTTTTATTTTATTAATAATAATAAAATAAAAGTCAGTCACCTGGTGAAATATAAACTCAATGTTCTGAAATATAACCTTGCGAAACAGAAACAACTAACTAACTGAAATCAACCTAGAATAAATCACAGATTTATCTATGTACACAATTGAATCAAATTTAAATATATACTCGACGATCAAGGTAGTTCACATGGTAAAACTCAGTAACTACATCCATTAAATTGAGTATTCCAATTTTAATAATTGTTATTTTTAGTAGATAATTTGTAAATAATATTAGTTATCAAAAAAATCGATAACATACCCTAACTATATTGAAAGTCTCATTTATCTAAACTTTTTTTTACAAAAATATAATAATTTAAATATGCACTCATAATTTGAATTGTGTACTATTTGAGTTTCGAGTTGAGCACATGTTAAACAAACAGCCATTAAATATTAACAACTCTTATCATCATTATATCTAGTGTTATATTAGGTGTACTAGACGCACTAGCAAACAATTATAATTTTCACAAAAATTTTTATTACTCATATAAATAGTTTCACTTTTGATATCTCCAAATGTTGTCACTAAAAACTTATTCCAGATTTGTTAATCAAATTTTATTATCATAATGGATACTTTTTTCATTTTTAAAATATTACCTAATTGATAAAAAATACGTATTACATTTGTGTATATAAAAACATAGATTAACAAGAAGAATGTAGAAAGAACATGTAAAATAGAAGATTCTCTCTATATTATATAAAAATAATTATTTGACATTTTCATTAATACATTTACAAAATCCAGTTTAATTTTTTTTAGTGTAAAATACTTATTATTATTACTAGTTTTGGTATCTGTCCCCAACACGAGTTTTTTATTTTTATAGTTTTATATTTTTATAAATTAATTTTAAAAATTAAATTATTTTATTATTTTTTATAATTTGTATAAGTATTCCTTATCATATTTTAGTACATATTTTAATAAAATTTTATTACAATAAGAAGTTAAAAATTTTAAAACTTTAACTAAATTGATTTTATTACATAATATTGTAATTGTTTACAACTTAATTTTAATTAAAAAAGTGATAAGGGATGTTGAACCAAATCAAAATAGAATTTAAGAATTTTTAGAGATAAGATTTTGATTTAACTTTTCGTAACTTGTTCATGATGGATTTTATTGAATATTAAATCGAGTTGAAACAATCATATAGTTAATTTAGACACCTAATTTGGAAGGTTTTGATAAAATTTTTGTTTAATTTTTTATATACAAAAAAATATTGTTGTTGTTGTTATAACATACTGTAATATTCATATAAAAATATTTGTTTATATTACAACTTTGTTAGTGTGAATGTGTGATACTATAATTAAAATTTTAATATTTCAATAAACAATATTTAATTTATTTGAAAGTTACAGTTTATAAAGTCTAGCTTTTACATTTTTAGAATATCTAAAAATGTAATATGTAAAGTGTATTTAGGGTCCGTTTGACACTCTTTTTTTCTCCACTAAATTTAGCGTTTAATTATTTCTTGTATGTTTAATTAACAAAATTATGTTTGACAGTAATATACAATTCTATCCAAATCCATCATTTGTGAAGTTAAAAAAAAAAAATTAAAAGAGAACTATTTCTACTTCCTCTCGATCCAAATTCACAAGTTAATTTCACGGTTACTCAAATCCTCACCTCATAAAAAGATACTTTCATAGGAGGGAAGAATTGTGAAAAAGATCATGATAAATTATTTTACCCCTTGTCACTTTATGTACTATTTATAGTTTGAAAACCACAAAGATATCATCTTCGGTTAGTTATTATGACATCAAGTGCTAAGTTGAATTTTTTTTCGATACACAGATATTTTTAAATCACAAATGGCGTCTTATGAATTTTAATTTATAAGTGATACAATCAAATCACTTTATACTACCAAATGAAAATAATGTAATTTTTAAAAAATTTTATTTTACGAAGATACTATATATTATTAAAATCTCTATTAATTAAGTGATTAACCCTCTTAATAACTACCTCTTAAGAACCGTTTGATTATTTTGGATCAATAAATAAATAAAAACCCACACATTTCTCTCTTCGTATTCAATAATTATGAGATTTCTTCTCTATTAATTAAATAGTTGTACCCTATAACATTTTTGAAAAATTATATTTGAATAGATAATTGTTATTTTATTTTCATATAATATTTAATTTAAATACTCACTTTTATATTTTAAAATTCTTTCAAAATAAATCTTCCACCATCTTAATTTGCATGCGCATTCGAACACTAATATTTTAAAAACGGATAGGCGGCAATAATCCCGGTTGTTTGAAAACTGTAAATATTTCCATTTGGTTTTGATTGGTTGTCACTTATAAATAAGGGAGACCGTCGAGATGATGACGACAACTGTTCAACCTCCTTTGGACTTTTTTTTATATTGACCGATCTACCCTGCAAATAATACTCTCCCATATTAGATTAGTATGGGTAATATCGTAATTAAACCAGCAGATGGAGCGGTGCACAACGGAGGTGGTTGTACACAATAGGCCCACGTCGGATGTGGAACCCACTGTGCACGTTACGCCGTCGGTGAGCAAATCAGCCACGTGTCAACATCAGACTCGTGGGGTCAGTCGCTAAGAGGATAAAAAGCATGCGCCAACTGGCAGGAATGAGAGAGGGTGTGGGTTTGTATCCGGTGCAACACAGGTGGATAGTCACGTGAAATTTATCAGAATCTGAGCTTTTGTTTCATACTCTAATCCCTATTTTTAAATGGACATGTGGACGAGAGACACATCACCTTCTCTTACTTCAAATGGACGAAGGGCACGTCTGATATATTTTGGTTTAAAATAAATTTAACTCCAAAGCTAAATTTACGAACATTCTCACTAACAATCGTAAATTAAATTCATAAATATTCTCATTAACGATAATAAATTTTATTATTATATTAATGTTGACTATTAAAAATTACTTTTTTTCAAATTAAAATTTTAAATTTATTCAAATAAAATAACATAATCTAACAAAGGTTCCCTCGACTTAAATATCTCCTTTATTTTATTCTGCATTGTTATTCTTTGTTTTTCTGCTTTTTTTAATTTTTTGGGTTATAGTTATTGTTTTTTTAATTGTTCGTTAGAAATGGAGTTTTTAGTCAAGACAGGTGGGTCCAGGAGAGTTTCAAGTGGGACCCATGACTGTACGAAACAGTTGTCGAGACAGGGTGATCCGAGTATGTGAGATAGAATTGGCATATGGGGACCGAAGACACAACAGAATACTACTACAATACGGCATTGGAAGAAGTATTATTGTTTTTTAATTTGTTAAATACTAATTTTTATGTCGGCACAGGCCATAGCATAGACTTTTTTTTTTTTTTTATATTTCTTCTTTTAGGTGAATATTATTTATGTATGATGAAACGCATTCTTTTGATATCTTTTAGTTGCAGTTGTTTTAGTATATATAAATATATTTGTCTATGCCATATATATATATATGAACCTAAACTAACTAAATTAGTGTTTATTCTAGATTTTAATACGTCATAATTTGACTTAAAAAATATAACGCGTCACTAATTTTAAAAAATATAACGCATCACTAATTTTAATACCGCTTTAACATTATGTTTCTTTAATAAAAAATATAATATGCCACCTATTAAAATAAAATGGAATGAAATAGGAACTAGAACAGTAAATAATAATACTCGATCTATAAAATTTTGCAGACAAATAATCTTATCTTTTTTAAAAAAGATATTCCTTTTGGTTCTATCAAATCGAAATACTTATATAACAATAAGAATTCTATCATAAGAAAAAATTATAATACTTTTTTACTGATTTCAAATGATCAAATATAAATATTTGTAAATTTAAAATACGAAGCTTTACATGCGTAAATTATGAAATTTTATACACATGAAAAAGTCAAATATCAATTGAAAAGGCCAAACAAAAAGGAAATATAGGCATACAACCACTCACCCATAGTCTCATGTTGGTGAATTTTAATTCAAGTAATGGGTAGTAACTACTTTCTAGTGCTAAAAAAACAAAGTGGAAGCATGTGAGTTTTTAATTATGTATAAAAAGTTGAATGGTCAAGATCATGACTCCTAATCTTGGTTGTAAGTCATGTGCTTAGGTGATTTGTTAGCTTGATTATTACGAAACTCAAAAAAATAAATACTTTTAGTTGGAGAAAACAAGTGCATTTGACCCCACGAATCATTAATCAATGTATTTTTGATACATCTTGCTATTTATATTCGTATATATAAATGCAAGCAAAATACAAAGGAAAGTGAAGAGGACAAATGATAGGTTATTGAGAACAACAGATTTCATATTTAGGTATGTTTTTCAAATTGTCAGTCAATTGATTTTTTTTATTTGTCACAAAAAATTCAAATTAAAGGAAGATTTTCGTAATCCAATAAATATTTAACTTTCTGACTGAACTAACTCTCAGATAATATTAGGATTGAATTAACTAAAACTAAACCATACATAATTTCAACAGAAGGCTTTGAAGATAAAGTGACCCCACCAGCTAGAACTTATTTTTTCTTGATCTCTAAAGGTGTTTTCAGTATTTCATAAGTATATTATATTTTTATTGATAAATATAAAATATTCCCACTAATTAAAACTCAAAAAAAAAAAAAATCAGTTTGTTTGGAGGGAGCTGGTATTCCATTTCATCAAGTCTAGCTTGAAAACGAAAGCCCATCAATAAAAAACTTAGCTCTTCTACATTATCTCTTTTCTCCAATTTTCTTTAATTCAATTAAAAAAATATAAATATATTATATTTTTTAATAAAATTTATTTTACGTAATTTTAACTTTAAGAATAAATAGAACACGACAAGAATGAAGGTATGCCAAATTTTATACAATATAAAAACATAAAGTACATTTATCTTAATGATTGAAATTTGATATAATTTAAATAGTCGAAATTTGACAAATTTTCAACCATTAGAACTATGTAATTTATATTGTTAAATTGTATGAAACTTGATAGACCCATACTATATTTTTCATGTTTTATTCATATGTATTGTTAAAATTTTGTAAAATATATTATATTTAAAATTATAAATTAGATTGAAAAAAATTAAGGAAAAAGTATAATTGGGAGGAGCTAAATCCAATCAATACAGCAGGCCCCAGAGGCCAGATCAAAGTCCACAAAATAACTTTGTACCTTATAAAAAGAAAAAATAAGTGAAAATTACCGGAAATAAGATCTATCGTGTCGGTAACCGACACCATAGGCCACCGACAGAATGACCGGAATTAGAAGGTCACGAAACCTGACAACAAACTTAACCGGTAAGTGAAGGTGACACTCTCTTTGTACACAAGTCGTTTAAAGTTTTCAATTTTCTTTTATGCTCTCTCCCTTTTATAAAAAAAAATTACATCTAAATTTTTGTTAAATATTAATGTTACATATTTAATTGTCAAATATAGATATTTCAATTATAATTTTTTTATAAATATTTATTTAATAATAATAATTTGAAATAACAAATTTTGAAAAATATCGCATTATAATAAAAATATTATGTAAATATGACTATTTTGTGGAACAAACTTCATTTTAAATGTACCTGCTTTTGTATAACGGAGAAAGTAACATTCATTATAAAAAAAAATTAATTTAAATTTTTGTTAAATATTAACATTACATATTTAATTGTCTAATTGCATATTTAAATTATGAATTTTGTTATAAATGTTTAAGTAATACTACATCCATCAGTACACTCATAACCATAAAGTTATCTTCAAAACTATGTTTAAAAGTGCATATTTTACATTTATTTTTTTTTACGCTCTATTTTTTCTATTTTTTTATATCACTCTCTCCAATCTCCTTAATATGTATTTTTGAGTGCGGATAGAACACTAAAATATGACAAAGAATCTGTACTACTTTTGTACAACGAAGAGAATAATATTTATGATAAAATATTTAATTAAATAATATTATAGAAAATAAGATATTTGCTTCTCCTAACAAATACTCCGTCGGTGGCTATTGAGAATTTCGGACAAATTGAGAATCTCGTGATCACTCAAGTCCGTAATAGACGGCTTACCATTGCTTCCCGCGTTGCGACCGTTATATCTCCTATTTTTGAATTGATTTGTTATTTTTTTAATGTAATTATAGTTAAGAAAAAAAAAGTCAAATTATCAAAAAAAAATTTAATGTTGGTTGGGCTGTTCCACTTTATACTCTGACTTTTACTTCATTCTTTCTAAAATTCACGAATAGTCTATAATTAATTTTTTTAATTAATGGAATAAAGTATACGATAAAGTGAATTAAAATAACTCATTTAAATTAAAAAAAATTTGGGTTAATTTTAGAAAAATAGGATAACTTTTACCTATTTTCCTCTTAAGAGATTGTCGTGTAAATTTGTAAAACAAATGCCTTAGCCTTTTACACTTTTTTTATTTAAATGAAATTTGAGTACGGTGTCACTTATTACTGATATATTATGTCAAGTATTTTTAATTCATATTTTCATATATTTAATTACTCTTATTTT
>CM025787.1:10274707-10297347 GCA_014636745.2 Centella asiatica | reverse complement strand
GGGATGACATTGAAGGACCAACCCGTCAGGGGATGACATTGAAGGACAAATCCGTCAGGGGATGACATTAAATGACCAATCCGTCAGGGGAAACCATCAGGGGGAATGCTAAACATTACATCAGTGGAAGTCATTAGTGGATACAAGTAGGTCTTAACGTCAGGGGATCAAGAAGCACTTAGCTAACTCTACAAACATAGATTAACTTAAGTGAACTATGAAGCACTGATCAAGCCTTCATTAGGACTTCTCATCAGGGGATCCAAAAGCACTGATCAATTCGACATCAGAGCTTGTTATCAGAGAATAATTATGACCTTATGCACTCATCATCAGATCTTACACGCGAATCATTGAAGCTTATTCAAGAAGCAAGAGATATAACTGGAAAAATATTTCTTGAAATTTGGTGGTCCAATAACAACTCTCGATCATTAAATGCTCGAAGTTCAGGGAATGAAAAAGAAGCAACAAAAATCAAAAGCAGTCTGACACATAACTCCAAAAGGACGAATGATGAGACATACATCGGCTAAGTTGAAAAAACAGCACGTCTAAACATATGGGTTAAAAACAACTGATCTTCTACATATAACAGAGAGGTTTTGTTACACCAAATATTAAAAAAAATAAATACATATACACTAGAAGGGAGCTTTGTAATATACCTTAAGAGAAATATTCAAAGAAAATTTGTAGCTAGTGAGTGTGAGAAAAGAAGCTGTAATTCGTTACAGATTTGTAGCTGATTAATCACATTTGTGATTAAACAGATTTTCAGAAAAATCCCAAGTTTTAATACAACTATTTTAACTTGAATGCTTGTGTATTCATTTCTTTTGAAGTATAGTTTTTCTGAAATCGCAACTATTCCAGTATTTGTGATTTAATTTCAAAAAGATTGAAAAGTTTGTAGTGTTTGTATTTAAGCCCCCCCACTCTCCCCCCCCTTTTTTTTACCCCCCCCCCCCCCCCCCCCCCCCCCCCCCCCCCTTCTACAATCACTTGAGCTTATTTAATTCTAACAATTGGTATTAGAGCTCGTTAGCAGACTATACTTGTTAGAAGATCTTTAACAACGGCCAACAAAGCTGGAAATAGTAAGGTCCCCATGTTGGAAAGGGGAAAGTACTTCTTTTGGAGGCAACACATGATAGTTCATCTAAGAGCAATTGATGATGAATATTTACAAATTCTAGAAGAAGGCCTTCACATGCCAAAAAAGCTCATTCCTTAGGAGATTGTCAATGGAGACACTATCCCTGAAAGATTAATCTCAAAAACTACTGAAAAAATGACCCCAGAGGAAAGAGAAAAAGTCAAAAAAGATTTAAAAGTCACTGGTATCCTATATAATGGACTAGATGATGATATGCTGAATAATATCATGAATCTAACATCATCCAAATCAATATGGGATACCATCCAAATCCTATGTGATGACACCGAAGATGTGAGGGAGAACAAATTGCAGCTATTAACACAACAATATGAGTGGTTCACAATGAAAAATGGTGAATCACTCCCTGAAATGTTTGACAGATACAATAAGTTGGTAAATGACCTGAGGATGTATGGGAAGATCTATGCCAACAAAGATGTGAATAGAAAGTTCATGAGGGCACTTCCTATATCATGGGATCCAAAGACAACAACCATCAGAGAATCCAAGGACATGAATCTCCTAGACTTGGACAGGCTTTATGGTACCTTAAAGACATATGAACTGGATGTTCAAACAAAGATCTGAAATGTCAGGGGATATCAGAGAGCTTAAATCTGTAGTCTTGATGGCTGCTAAGAAGAACAAAGGTGAAACAAGACCAAGTGTCTTGATGAAGCAGAAGTTAGGAGATGCTGAGAAAAGTGAAGAAAGTGAAGAAGAAGAAGCTGACTCTAAGGGAATTGAGTATACCCCTGAAGAGTTAGAGGAAATGGATGAAACCATGACCTTTCTTGCAAAAAGGTTTTCCAAATTGAAATTCCAAAAGCCAAGTGGGATAAAGAAATTTTCAGTAAGGAAACCTGGTAGCACAAACAACTTTGTTGACAAATTTAGAATAAAGTGCTACAAATGTAATGAAATGGATCACTTTGCTAATGAGTGCCGCAAGACCACAAAGGAAGGTGAATCCAAAGGAAAAGATGCTGGTGTGGACTACAAGAAGAAATACTTTGACCTTCTTAATGCCAACAAGAAGGGAAAAACCTATATTGTAGAGGGAAAGGACTAGGCTAACTCAGATAAAAAAGACACTGAGGAATATGTCAACCTAGCCCTAATGGCCTCAACCACTGACAGCAGCAGCTCACAAGGAAATGTCAAGAGCAGAAAAATATGGTTTTTAGACAGTGGCTGCTCAAGACATATGACAGGAAATAAAGCCCTGCTTACAGAGTTCCTAGAAAAGGTTGGTCCAGTGATATCTTTTGGTAACAATAGCAAATGACTGACTTTTGGTTATAGCAAAGTAGCAAATGAGGATGTCTCATTTGAAAATGTAGCACTAGTTGATGGGCTAAAGTACACTTTATTAAGCATAAGTCAACTATGTGACAAGGGATTCATCATTTCTTTCAAAGGGGATTCGTGCTTCATCTCAAATGAAAGTGATGGGAAGCTGGTCTTATCAAGGATAAGAAAATGAGATCTCTATATTGCTGATTTCAACTCAGTAAGTGGAGAATCATGTTTTTACAGCAAAACAAGCCCTGATGAGAGCAGACTGTGTCACAAGAAGCTCTCTCACCTGAACTACAAAACTCTCAATGATTTGGAGAAGAGAGAATTGATAATTGAACTACCTCAAGTGAAATTTATTCAAGAAGAATTATGTTCAGCATGCGAACAAAGGAAGCAAACGAAATCATCCTTTGTAAGTAAGGAAGCCACAATGATCAAAGATCCAATTCAATTGCTACATATGAATCTCTTTGGTCCTGTTAACATAATATTAGTATTAAAGAAGAGATTTGCATTGGTCATTGTGGATGACTACACCAGATACACTTGGGTCAAGTTCCAACATGCTAAAACAAAAGTACCTCAGCAAATCATTGACCATATAAAGAAGGTGGAAACTGAGTTAGGGTTAGTGGTTAGAATTCTGAGAATAGACAATGAAACTGAATTCAAGAATGCAACTATTGATGGATTTTGTGTGGAGAAAGGCATCAATCACACATTTTCTGCTCCAAGAACTCCTCAACAGAATGGTGTAGTGGAAAGGAATAATAGAACCCTGATAGAAGCTGCTAGAACAATGTTAATAGAGGCAAAAAGTCATACCTATTTTTAGGTTGAGGAAATTCGCATTGCTTACTTTACTCAAAATAGGTCTTTGATCATCAAGGCTCACAATAAAACACCATATGAGCTAATGACAGGGAGAAAACCCAACATCAAGTTTCTACATGTTTTTGGATGCAAATGCTTTGTATTAAGGAATTTTGGTGAGAATTTAGGAAAATTTGACTCAAAGGCTGATGAAGATATTTTCCTAGGATACTCCCTGACATCTAAGGCCTACAGGGTTTACAATAAGAGACTCTAGGTGGTGATGAAATCTATAAATGTAGCTTTTGATGATCAAGAAATCTCTGGACTTGAAGATCCTGATTTTCATGAAGAACTCAGATTTGAAAATGAAGATGATTTTGATTATCAAGAGAATGAAGTTGATGAGTGCAGTCAAATGGAAGAATTAACCATCCCTGATGTCAATCCAACTAACCAAGAATCCCCTTCAGTGGATGGAGTTAACATCCTGGACAAAAGGTCAGGGAATACTCCATCAGGGGATAACCCATTAGGGAATGCACCATTAGGGGATAACTTTAACCTTGATTTAAGCATAAATTTAGATAGAGTTCTCACAGAAGCTAGTAGCACAGACTTAGGGGGAGGAAATGATGACCATGCAAGCTCATCAAGATACATCTCTAAGACTAAATGGTCTAGGAGTTACACAACAGAATTAATCATTGGTGACCCAAGCCAGAAAGTGCAAGCCAGAAAGTGTAGAATTGACAGAAAAAGTACAACAGGGAGCTGTCAATTTCTAGGAGGAAGACTTGTATCTTGGTTCAGCAAAAAGAAACACTCAATATCAACATCTACTGTTGAAGCTGAATATATTGCAGTTAGACGTTGCTGTGCATAAATCTTGTGGATGAGAAATCAGTTATTGGACTATGGCTTAAATTTCAACAAAATTCCAATTTTGTGTGATAAGACTAGTGCCATTGCAATTGCTAAAAACCTTGTGCAACATTCCAGAACTAAACATATAGAAATTAGATATCACTTTATCAGGGAATATGTTATGAATGTAACCATTGAACTACATTTTGTATCAACAAACAAGCAGCTGACAGACATCTTCACCAAGGCTCTTGATGAAGCCACCTTTATCAATCTAGTAGGAGAGCTGAGAATGGTGAATTATGTAAGGTGAAGTTTGATTAACTTGCTGGAGACATGCTAGAAAAATTGTTGGAGTAGTTCAAGCTATCAAGTGCTTAAGTATTGGTATTTCTAACTCATCTCATAAATTCCTGATAATGTTATTGATATATGACTATATATGTTATAATTAATTAAAAAAAATTGATGTACATCGGGGTCAGGGTGTGTTCATATGTTTCGTGTGTAGTACATCAGTATCAGGGTCAGATTGTATGCTTTTGGTCGCATCAGGGGATTGCATCAAGTATGTGATAACATTTTATCAGGGGATTCTCTTTAGTCCCTGTTGATGTGTCATCACAAAACTGATACGACACCCTGATGACATGTCTTCAAAGAGAAATTTTTGAAAAACATATTAATACTCTTTCTCTCTTTCATTAAAGATTCACCAAACATTTAATCTCTCTTTCTAACAACTGCTCTAGTTTTTTCTCTCTTTCCCTCTTTCACAGAAACCCTAGCTTTTCAATCCACAAACAACTTTAATGGCACCAAGCACTGCTTAAAGACTTTCGAGGAACCTAATGATTCCACCAACAAATATTGTGGGCTTTTCCAACATCGAAGAGGTAGATGCTTGCTTTAAGCCTATGATGCGCTATCTACTCAACTCAAAGTATAGCAAAACCATTTTTACCGATGACGAGATGTCCGGTGAAGCAATATCACAACTGTTGTCAAGCGCTAAATACATGTTCTGTTAGGTACAAATGATGATGCTGATGCTTAGAGTTTTTGCTGTGCATTTGCAAATAGTTAGGTGTTCTATAAACCTGAGTAAATTTGTACAAGTTTTGGGTCCACTGATAATCAACTCAGTCATCAGGGGATAAACTGTTCTGCACTATGCAAGTCGTCAATGAATACTTCTAAAGGTCTTGATTGTGCATGAATGTCTGCTGTTACTTAAATCCTCAAGTATTCCGCACATTAGGCATTCCAGACAAAAATTAACAAAGCTTCAGTGAAGGACTAACTCGTCAGTGGGACTGTTAGAGAGGGGGACTGTTAGAGTAAAATAAGCTCAAGTGTTTGTAGAAGGGGGGGGGGGGGGATGAATACAAACACTTAAAACTTTTTCGCTCTGTTGAACTTCGATAGCTCCTTCCAGAAATAGCAAGATAACAGAAAAATAGTGAAATAATAACACTCAGATTCAAGTTAAAATAGTTGTATTATAACTTGGTGTTTTTCTGGAAATCTGTAATATCACAAATATGAATTACAGCTACAATTTCTGTGAATGAAATTCACAGCTTCTCACACTCATTAGCTACAAAGATTTCTCTCTGACAATAAATCTCTCAAGAAATATTACAGAGCTTCCTAGTGTTTTTGTGTGCTTCTATTCGTCTCTATCTTTCATCAATGAAAACTCCTTCTTTATATATGTAAATCAGTGGTTGAAAATCACATGCTTGAGACGTGCTGCCTTTTTCAACTTAGCCGCAAGTATGTCACATCACTGCCTAATGTGTCAGACTGATGCATGCTTTGTTGCTTCTTTTTCTTCCCCTGATCTGTATGCATTTAATGCGCAAGAGTTCTCATTTGATGGATACAGACTTCAAGAAATATCTTTCCAGTTGATATCTCTTGCTTCTGTTCAAGTTACATTGATTATCGTGTATATGCTGATGACGGATGTATGCTGTCATAACGATTCACTGATGGTCAACCCTAATGGATCTTGATCAGTGCTTCTGGACCCCCTGATACATATTGACTGGATCAGGGCTTCGTTCTTCACTTGAGATTTACTCAGTGCTTCTTGATCCTGATGGTTATGACTGACTGCATACATTTATGGCTTCCACTGATGTCATGTTTGACTAATCCCCCCGACAGGTTACCCTGATGAATTGGCCTGACACTGACATATCTTGAAGTGTCCCCCTGATGGGTTGGTCTACCTTCATCATCCCCTGATAGGTTCCCCTGATTGGTTCCCCTGACGAGCTCTCCTTGACGGGTTCCCCCTGACTGGTTCCCCTGACGAGCTCCCCCTGACGGGTTCCCTGACGAGCTCCCCCTGACGGGTTCACCCTGAAGGATTCCCCTGATGGTATGAAATCAACGTAACTCTTTTTAGAATATCTGATGTGGGTAATACTTTGACTGTTTGAGTAACATCAGACATTCTTCTCCACGAAGCCAAGCCCTTCAAAAGTTCCATTTTCTGACTTGTCTTGTGAAGAACTAAATCATCCACTGATGGATATTATTATCATCAGCGGATGCAAAACTTGTGCTTATTTCAAGGTTTATACAACACCTTAAGTATATACAATTTGCACAACTTATTACTAAACTATCATCATCAGTGTTTAACCTTAACAGGGACCCATTAGAGGATGATAGTGACAGACCAATCTGTCAGTGGAACACATCAGGGGAACCCATCAGAGGATGACAATGACAGACCAATCTGTCAGTGGAACACATCAGGGAAACCCATCAGGGGATGACAGTGAAAGATCAATACGTCAAGGAAACCTTGTCAGGGGATGACATTGAAGGATCGACCCATCAGGGGAAATCATCAGGGGGAATGATCTACACTGCATCAGTGGAAGCTATCAGTGGATGTAAGTAGCTCTTAATATCAGGGGATTAAGAAGCACTTGACTAACTTTACAAACATAGATTAACTCAAGTGAAACATGAAGCACTGATCAAGTCGACATCAGGGCTTTTTATCAGGGGATAGTTATAACTGTATACACTCGTCATCAGGTCTTACACACAAATCATTGAAGCTTTTTCAAGAAGCAAGAGATATAACTAGAAAGATATTTCTTGAAGTTTGGTGGTCCAATGACAACTTTCGATCATTAAATGCTCGAAGATCAGGGAATGAAAAAGATGCAATAAAAGCCAAAAGTAGTCTGACACTTAACTCAGAAAGGATGAATGACAGGACATACTGCGGCTATGTTGAAAAAGCAACACATCTAAGCACGTGAGTTCAACCACTAAACTTCTACATATAAGAGAGTTATTTTTTTAAAAAAAAGGGGGGCAGAAGCACACAGACACTAGAGAAAAGCTTTGAAACATATTTTGAGAGAAATATTCAAAGAGAGTTGTAGCTAGTGAGTGTGATAATTAGAAGCTGTAAGTTATTACAGAGTGTAGTTGATTAACCACATTTGTGATTAACCAGATTTTCAGAAAAACCTCAAGTTTTAATACAATTATTTTAACTTGAATTCTCTTATGTTCTTTTCTCCGAGAAGCTCAATTCATCTAATTATTTTAGTTATTCCAGTTTTTCTTTTTAGTGAGTTGATTTGAAAAAGATTGAATAATTTGGAGTGTTTGTATTCAATCCCCCTTCTACAAACACTTGAGCTCATTTAACTGTAACAATTGGTATAAGAGCTTCTTAGCATATTACACTTGCTAAAAGATCTTGATCTATGACCAACAAAGCTGGAAATAGTAAAATTCCTATATTGGAAAGGGGAAAATATTTCTTCTAGAGACAACGAATGATAGTTCATTTAAGAGCAATCGATGGTGAATACCTACAAATTCGAGAAGAAGAGCCTCACGTACCCAGGAAGCTCATTCCTCAAGAGGTGGTGAACGTAGTCAATGTTCCAGAAAAACTAGTCCCAAAAACTACTAAAGAAATGACTCATGAGGAAAAAGAGAAAGTAATGAAGGATCTCAAAGTCATTGACATTCTATATAATGGCTTAGATGATGATATGCTGAATAATATCATGAATCTAACATCATCCAAATCAATATGGGATACCATCCAAATCCTATGTGATGACACCGAAGATGTGAGGGAGAACAAATTGCAGCTGTTAACACAACAATATGAGTGGTTCACAATGCAAAATGATGAATCACTCACTGAAATGTTTGACAGATTCAACAAGTTGGTAAATAACCTGAGGATGTATGGGAAGATCTATGCCAACAAAGACGAGAATAGAAAGTTCATGAGGGCACTTCCCATATCATGGGATCCAAAGACAACAACCATCAGAGAATCCAAGGACATGAATCTCCTAGACTTGGACAGGCTCTATGGTACCCTAAAGACATATGAACTGGATGTTCAAACAAAGATCTGAAATGTCAGGGGATACTAGAAAGCTTAAATCTGTAGCCGTGATGGCTGCTAAAAAGAACAAAGAAGAAGTGAGACCAAGTGTCTTAATGAAGCAGCAGTCAGGGGATGCTGAGGAAAGTTGGGAAGAAAAAGAAACTGACTCTAAGGGGACAGAGTACACCCCTGAAGAGTTAGAGGAAATGGATGAAACCATGACCTTTCTTGCAAAAAGGTTTTTCAAACTGAAATTTCAAAAGCCAAGTGGGGCAAATAAATTTTAAGTAAGGAAACTAGTAGCACAAATAACCTTGTTGACAAATCTAGAATTAAGTGCTATAAATGCAATGAAATAAGCCCCTTTGTTAATGAGTGCCGCAAGGCCACAAAGGAAGGTGAATCCAAAGGAAAAGATGCTGGTGTGGACTACAAGAAGAAATACTTTGATCTTCTTAATGCCACTAGGAAGGGAAAAGTGTACATTGCAGAGGGAAAGGACTGGGCTGACTCAGATGAAGAAGACATTGAGGAATATGTCAACCTAGCCCTGATGGTCTCATCCACTGACAGCAGCAACTCATAAGTAAGTCTTGAAATTTCATCTAACATGTCTAAAACTGATTGTTTTAAAACTGTTAAATAAATGACTTGTGAGATAAGAGACCTTTATGACACTTTAAGGAGTGCAGTAGCTGAGACAGATCAGGGAATACACCATCAGGGGATAATCCTTCAGGGAATACACAATCAAGGGATAACTTTAACCATGACATATGCATAAATTAAGGGGGAGTTCTCTCCGAAGTTGGTAGCACAGACTTAGGGGGAGGAAATGATGATCAAGCAAGCTCATCAAGATACATCTCTAAACTCAAATGGTCTAGGGGACACACAAAAGAATTAATTATTGGTGACCCAAGCCAGAAAGTGCAAACCAGAAAAGCTACATCTAATGAATGTCTATATGCTTGTTTCCTTTCACAAACTGGGCCAAAGAAATTTGGAGAAGTAATGCAAGATGCAAATTGGATATTGGCTATGCAGGAAGAACTAAATCAATTTGAAAGAAATTAAGTATGAAAACTGGTGCCTAGACCCAAAGATAGAACTATAATAGGCACCAAGTGGGTTTTTAGAAACAAGATGGATGAAGTTGACATTGTTATAAGGAACAAAGTAAGACTGGTTGCAAAGAGATATCTTCAAGAGGAAAGGATTGACTTTGACGAAACTTTTGCACCAGTGGCCAGACTTGAGACTATAAGAATTTTCTTAGCCTATGCTGCACATTCAAACTTCAAAGTTTTCCAAATGGATGTGAAAAGTGCTTTTCTAAATGAGAAATTGGAACATGAGGTTTATATTCAACAACCTTCTGGTTTGGAAAATTCAAAATTTTTAAATCATATATACAAACTAGAAAAGACACTTTATGGACTGAAGTAAGCCCCTAGAGCTTGGTATGACACTGTGAGAATCCGAAAAAAATAATAATAAGATGAATTTTGTTGTATGATTTATTTCACTTTATGATTAACTTTATGTATGAAGGTTTAAATTATTTTCTTTTATTATTTTATTTTTGGAATGAATAATAAATTCATATCTTAAAGGAAATTTTATGACAATGTGATGTCCAAAAGTTTTTAAATATATTTTTGAACTCAAACCCTTTAATGATTATTTTATTATTATCATACTTCCCTTTATTTTATTCAAGCACTTACCAAGAGTAAGCATATATTTTCTCACATATGGAAGGCAACACACGACTACAGTACCCGTTTTTAAACCACAAACGACAGTGAGACAAGAGTATTAATTACATTATGTCAGGATTGAGAGCACGTGACCCGTCAAACCAGCTAATCTATTCCAACAGTACATTGGATTATTGGCTATGATTGATGATTGATTGACTTTAGTAGCCGTTGCATCCACCCTTTCTCACCAATAACTTCTTTCTAAAGCTTGTTATTTCCTTTCACAACCAACGACTAAAATCTATTTCCAAATAATCCAACAGCTCTTGTTGCTTTGCAAGTGAGATATATATATATATATCTTCTGGTTACAACCCTAGCCCCACTTTCATAAATGTTCTATACGACAAACCACCCAAAAAATCCAGGTTCACTCTTAAAGAACAACTGTCTTTCTAAAGGGACAACCCAAGCTTTTAACTTCTTCCTTGTAGCCAAAAAGGTATGAACACTATACTGAAGCTCTGTTATGTTCTTGCACCTTTTGTTCTATTTTGCATGCCATGTTTGTTAACATACTAGGATCATTCACTTCCAAAAGTATGACTTAATGTATGTTTTTAACATTTGGTATTAATGCCTTTTATTTCAAAAGCTACCCAAGAGGAGAGTAAGATTCGTTGACGACCACCTAGTAGACAACCTTTAACTACCGAACATTTCTTTTTATTAGTAATGAAAACACCATGCTTGAGTTTTGTTCAACCTGAGTCTTTGAGGTTTAGTAGTGTCTATAAGTTTTGGTAGACGATAAAAATGTTACACACTGTAGAAGAGACGTTGAGAGTTGCCCTAGTCGTGGTCACCTGGTAATAACACCACCCTCTGTTGAGTGATGAAGTCACCCCTGTATCGGAGACAAGTCCTAGCTTAGTCTCTGTCAACTTGAAGTTTGTCTCTGTCCGTGGAAATAATCCCTGGGAGATTCCAAGTTAGTCTCCGACAGTTCTAGAATTAGTCTTTGATGGACAAATTTTGTTAGTCCCTGATGAGAAGATTTCCTTAGTCTCCGAGGAAGGAATTTCTTAGTCCCCGATGGAGGAAATCCCTTTAGTCTCTGATGGGCACGTATGTTAATCTCTGACGAGACAATTTTTGTTAGTCTCTGATGAACAAAATTTTGGCTAGTCTCTGACGAGAAATTTCTTAGTCTCCGATGAGTAAATGTTTCTCGAAGAGTTTGCAATAGCCAACAGAGTTTGACGCTGAACAAATTATCCACTGACGAGTTTGGCGACAGACAAGTGAGTTTGGCGGTAGTCAAATATTTTACCGAGGAGTTTCGCAATGATCAAGGACATCCCCTGATGGCCGAAGACCATCCCTTGATGGTCAAGGACCATCCCCTGATGACCGAAGGTTATCCCCTGATGGTCTAGGACCATCCCCTGATGACCGAAGGTTATCCCCTGATGGTCGAAGATTGTCCCCTGACGGGCAGTCATCCCCTGATGGATGAGATTGCAACCCCTGATGACCACTTTTCATGCTTCAATGTTTATCCATTGATGCACATTTTGCCTTAAAAGTATAAAATATTATTTTCTTAAATTATTTTAAGATGTTATTAATTATTTATTAAACCTCAAAGGATCAGAATGTCATTTTAGACATTTGAAAGTTCACGGACATCACATGTGCATCTTTTCTCATATTTTTATCAAAAATATAGATTTCTTATGTTATATGCATGTTTTATAGAGTGTCTCACTCATAAGTAAATTGAGTTTGATTTTAGCTAAGGACCAAGGCAAGTATATACTCACTCGACTTTTTTTTAATTAATACGCATGATCATTCTTTCGATATGCGTAATGTACCCGAGATATTTTTATGTCAACATTCATGATTAAATTTCTTCAAAGTTAAGTAACGTATGATCTCTTGATTCGATGTGCGTGAAAAATGTTGTACTAGAATCAAACATTCTTTGGGCGGATGTTAGCTATTTAAATTCGCTAACGCACCAAAGTAAATCCTATACAGATAGAAAAGACTTAATCTATTTTTTTTCTCACCCCATACTTGTAAAGTATATCTGTGTGGGTAACTAAAGGCTAACGGGTTGCGTTTGCCTGGCACCCTAGGGCTAAGGATGATAGGTAATAGAAACTGAGGCATTGGTAACCGAACCCTCGCAGATGAAAGATTTCTGCTTCGATTACTATGTCATTATGATGAAGTCAAACAATCAGGTTAGCCGGCTGATATGTCGTTTGATGAATAGATGAAGTTAGATAGTGGTCAGGCTGGCCAGGTGACGCACTATTTGATGAAGAGAGGGCAGATGAATGATTCAAGAATTTCTTTCAAGGAAAGGGTCAAATCCCTCGTTATCATTCGGGGACCCTAGAAGCTATATATACATATTCTTCTTTAAAGTTATTTAATGGTGTGGACATTGTTTCCGTCCAACCGCATAAACACTTAAAGCCAAGAAAATTTCTCCTATTTCAAAGCCACCAATACTTGATTATATACTTGCGGCCGTAAATCGCTCATGTTGCTATTATATAATGTTTTACAGGTTATGGCGAGAAGGCCAAGCTGTCTGCTAAAGGCAAAGAAAGGATGGCATAGTGAATGCTTTCTCATTGCCCTTTTGTGGATGACATTTCGAGGAAGAGTGAAGCGTGAGACAATTATTGAATTGTTTAGGTTGTAAGGCCTGTGTGGGCTCTCATAGATTTTCACTGTTAGAATTTTTATTATGGATGAATGTAATAGAGAATACAATTTACTTTTCTTATGTAATGATATATGTGCTTGGATGTTGTTTTCGTTCTCTTGTCAATTTGACGGTGCCCGAAGTCCGGTATGGGATTTTTGGGGCCGTCACAGACACACTGTCAAAGTTCCTTGTGGATAACAAATTTACAAGGGGCATCATTGACAAGACACTATTTTTTAGACAACACCAAGGATATCTGATCTTGGTTCAAATATATGTTGATGAAATCATTTTTGGATCCACTGACACTAGACTGTGTGAAAAGTTCTCTAAGCTAATGCAAAGCAAGTATGAAATGAGTTTGACGGGTGAATTGTCTTATTTCTTGGGGCTGCAGATCAAATAGGTCACTGATGAGATTTATATTCATCAGACAAAATATGCCAAAGATCTTCTCAAGGAATTTGCTATGGAAGACTCAAAAGTAGCAAAGACACCTATGGTCACAACAACCAAGATTGACCCTGATAAGAATGGAAAGAAAGTTGATCTGAAGACTTATAGGGGAATGATTGGGTCTTTGCCGTATCTAACAGCAAGTAGGCCAGACATAATGTTTGCAACATGTCTTTGTGCAAGGTATCAAGCTGATCCAAGGGAATCTCATCTAATTGCAGTAAAAAGAATCTTGAGGTATATCAAAGACACTACTGAGTTAGTACTTTGGTATCCAAAGGAGTCTGGATTTGAATTAGTTGGGTACTCTGATGCTGACTTTGGAGGATGCAAAATTGACAAAAAAAGTACAACAGGAAGCTGTCAGTTTCTAGGAGGAAGGCTTGTATCTTGGTTCAGCAAAAAGCGACACTCAATATCAACATCTACTGCTGAAGCTGAATATATTGCACCTAGAAGTTGCTGTGCACAAATCTTATGGATGAGAAATCAATTATTAGACTACGGCCTAAATCTCAATAAAATTCCAATTTTGTGTGATAATACTAGTGCCATTGCAATTGCTGAAAATCCTGTGCAACACTCCAAAACCAAACATATAGAAATCAGATATCACTTTATTAGGGAACATGTTATGAATGGAACCATTGAACTACATTTTGTACCAACCAACAAGCAGCTGACAGACATCTTCACCAAGGCCCTTGATGAAACCACATTTATCAATCTTATGGGAGAGTTGGGTATGGTGAACTATGCAAAATGAAGTATGATGATCTTGTTGGATTCATGCCAGAAAAAGTGTTTGGAATAGTTCAAACTATCAAGTGCTTGAGTATTGGTATTTCAAACTCAGTTCATAAATTCTTGAGAAAGTTATTGATATATGACTATATATGTTATATATGTATATATGTATATGTGTGTTTTTCCTTGTCTCTGTCTTGTGCATCAGGGTTAGGGTCTCTGTCTTGTGCATTAGGGTCAGGGTCTCTGTTTGGTGCATCAGGGTCAGGGTCTCTGTCTCGTGCATCAGGGTCAGGGTATCTGTTTCAAGCATCAAGGTCAGGTAATAGGCTTTTGACTGCATCAGGGGATTGCACCAAGTCTGTGATAACAATTCATTAGGGGATTCTCTTATCCCCGATGATGTGTCACCACAGAACTGATATGACACCCTGATGACGTGTCTTTGGGAACTGTTTTTAAATTCATAAAGGGTATTTATTCTCGTTCTCTCTCTCACCCTGCAAATACTCAAACGTTTCATCTACTCTAACATTTGCTCGAGTGTTCTTTCTCTTTTTCTTGCTTATAGAAACCCTAGT
Source organism: Centella asiatica (assembly GCA_014636745.2). NCBI lineage: Eukaryota > Viridiplantae > Streptophyta > Magnoliopsida > Apiales > Apiaceae > Centella > Centella asiatica. The sequence goes on along the minus strand of CM025787.1, from coordinate 10,282,589 downwards.
TTTTCAAATTTCTAACAGCTTCAATGTCACCAAGCACTGGTCAACAACTGCCAAGGAACCTAGTGATTCCACCAACCAACTTTTGGGCTTTTCCGACATTGAAGAGGTATATGTTTGCTTTAAGCCAATGATGCGCTATCTACTCAACTCGGAGTACAACAAAGCAATCTTTACCAATGACAAAATGTCTGGTGAGGCGTTATCTCAAATATGGTCAAGTGCAAAGTTCATGTACTTTGCAACAAGTCCAGAGATTGTCAAGGGAATCTCATTTAGAGTTTCTTCTGAAAAGGGAAAAATAACCCCCTTCAGAATTAATTCTGCCCTGGGGCTCCCTACACAACAGTTCGTGGAAATGCCGAGTGATGTTGAACTGCTTGGCTTCTTGAGGGAACTAGGCTACAACTCACCAAATAATGTAGCTTTGAAGTTCAAGGACCTCAAGAGGGTCAATGTAAAAAGAGAGATCTCCTATCTCTTTGATACAATCACAAAGGTGTTTTCAGGTAAGTCCTCTAACTTTGAGGTGATAACCTCTCTAACACTTAAAATTGCTTATGACATGATTAGGAATGTAAATATTAATATAGGAAAATTATTTTTGATGATCTTGTAAATAAAATGGGTAGTCATAATTCTAGGAAATCAAAAGTTTACTATGCTAGATTTTTGTCAATGATTATTAAAGATCAATTTCCTAACACTTCTCTTGAGAATGACATAACTGTATGGAGTTATACGTAAACGAAGAAACTATTCAGAGAGATAATAAAGAAATCCTACACTATACTTCCATATCATATGGAACATGTATCTCTAATTAACCCTTCTAACTCTCATCCTATTACTTCTTCTCCTTCAACTACTATGGCAGAAATCACAACCACTTTTTTGCCTACCCAAGTAGTACCACCAATTTTAATACAACCACTCTCTATATCCCAACCCTTAGTCTCCCAAAAGACTCAGGGTATTAAAAGAAAACCCTTTGAAGTAACCTCAACAAGTGAGGGGGAGCAATGAGAGAGAGTGATAGACTTAAGGGGATCGAAGAAGAAAAAGGCAACCAAGAGAGTCACCCTACAACCAGACCAGGCAGTATCCTCTCAAAAGAATACTGCTCTTGATAAGGAATTAAACACATTTCTAACTGTTTCCTCTCAAAAGGAATCAGTTATTGAAAATAATCCCCAACCAGGGACACAGTTGAGTGAGGCACAAACACTGACCACAGCCCCTGATGAAATTAACATCAGGGTCTCTGAGAGCCACTTGCAGATAACTGATACAGTAAGTGCACACACAACTTCAATTGATGGATCACCTCCTCACTCGATGATCCAGCCAACACTCCCTTCTACTCCTCTCCCTTCTTTTTCAATACCTCAAATGTCTTCAGATATCATGACACACACTCTAAGTGTCATGAAATCAAATTCTCCAATCTCTCACTTCTTGGAAGAGCCAACACTCAATGACACAGTGATTGATGTTAGGTTTTATAACATTTGATGATGATTGTAATTAGAATACTTAGATATACAAATGTATAGTTAGTGCTAATCTATAGCACTTAAAGTTTTGTAGTTGATAGTTTACTCTCTAATTCATGTAATTTATTGTTAAATGAGAGTAAGTTAATTTGTATTGTAAGAGACTATCAGAATTGTAACAGAGAATTCAACAAGTCAGAGACTGTGTTTAGTCTATAGGAGACAAAAGTAAGTGTTCATCAGAGACTACAGTTTAAAGCATTGGAGACTAATCTTAAGTCATCAGAGACTAAGCGTAAGGCATTGGAGACTAAGATTAAGGCATCAGAGACTAAGCTTAAGTTGTTGAAGAGTAAACAGTTGGTCAGAGACTAAAGTTTAAGCAGGCAGAGACTAATGTGACATTACTCTCTGATATAGTGTAAAGTTCTATTTGAATTAGAAGTCATCTTCGACATGGACATTGAAGATATATTGAAGACGAAGCTGGTTAGAAAACTAATTAGAGAGATAGCTATTCCAATGGTACATAGAAAATAGATGTTGAATAGGATTAGAAGTTAAATTACAATTCAGATTTGGAAGCTGTAATTAATTTTTACAGAGTTGTAATAGAAGCTGTATGTTTATAAAGATTTATATATAGAGTATAGGATTTTGAAGCTGACAATCAGTTTGTGATTGTTATAATTTGTAATCAATTATTCATCAATAAAAACAATTGTTTATAAATTTATTCTTGTTTTTGTTCTTTAATTTCCGCAAGTAAATATACTTTGAAGAACAAAAATTCAAAAAGATTTCAAGAACTTGTATTCAACCCCCTCCTCCAAGTTCTAGGCTATTTCACTGGGACAACAATTGGTATCAGAGCATATTAATTGATATATTTCAATTAACAAGATCCAGAGATGGCCAATGATGAAGGAAACAACTCCAGTATAATGACTTATGGAGGAAGTCGTGATGGTGGAACCAGAATTCCAGTTTTAAAAAGAGAAGAATATCCAATCTGGAAACAAAAGATGTATATGCACTTGAGGGCAACCGATCCCAAATATATTGATAAGATTGAGAAGGGTCCCTATCAACCAAGGAAATTTGTTTCTTCAAAAACTGTGGAAGGAACAATTATTCCTGAACACTTTAAACTTGCTACAGAAAGTGACTATACCAATGAAGACAAGTTATAAGTGTTGAAGGATGCTAAAGTGATAAATATACTTTACAATGGATTGGATAAAAATATGTTCACAAGCATCATCAACTGCACAACATCAAAACAAATCTGGGACACTATCAAAGTCCTATGTGAGGGGACAAACCAAGTAAGAAAGAATAAAAGGTCATTGTTAACACAACAATATAAATTATTTCAAGCAAAGCTTGGTGAATCAATAACATCAGTTTATGATAGATTCAATGCTTTGCTCAATGACCTGAAAATACTTGAAAATTCCCATGACAATGAAGATGTTAATACCAAATTCATGAGGGCACTCCCACCAAGTTGGGATCCAAAAACAACTGCAGTAAGGAAAATTCATGATTTGGATATTCTCACTTTGGATAGGCTCTATGGAAATCTAAAGACTTATGAACTAGAAATAGAGCAAAGACAAAAACTGCATGGCAAGGACAAAGGAGCTGCACTAATGGTTGAGACAAAGAAGTCTCATGAGGAGCTTGATGATGAAACCGACACTGCAAGCTCGACCGATGAAGAAACAAAATCAAACACTGATGATGACATGGAAGAATTCATGGCTTTCATGGTGAAGCAATTCAAAAAATTTAGAGCTAGCAAAAAAGGGAGAAAATCATCAAGGAAGCCTAACCCAGAACGAGAAGGTCAAACTGTGACCTTTGACAAGAAGAAGATAAGATGTTTTAATTGTGATGGGATAGGGCACTTTGCTAATGAGTGCAAGAAGCCTAAATCTACAGATAGATCTAAGGATGATAAGAACAGAAAATCAGGGAATGATCTTGCTGATAAAAGGTTCAAATCAAAAAGCAAGGCCTTGAGTACTAAAGGCAAAGATTGGATTGACAGTGACTCTAAGGAAGAAATTGTCAACTTTGCCTTGATGGTTCAAACTGATGAGTCAAGTGATTCTACTAAGGTATGTGATGCAATTCAGAATTTTAATGTGCTTAATTTAATTGACACATCTAGTATAGAAAGCATACAAAAACATATGTCTGATTTGCATGTTAGTTTTAGATCATTAACCATTAAACATACCAAAGTTAAAGAATCACATGACCAACTCTTGAAAAGAAATAGATTTCTTGAAGAGAGGCAAATACAATTTGATACTATCAAGTCAGAACTGAATAAAGCTCATCACATGATAGATGCTTTGAAAAAGAGGGAATATTACTTAGTCGAACAACTTGAAAATGAACAGGCTAAGATAAAACAATGGAATCAATCCTCTAAAAGGCTTTCAGACTTGGTAGAAAATCAAATGGTTGGTCAAAAATCTGGTTTAGGATATGATGAGTTTCTAGAAACAAAACCAGATATAGAAAAAATTGAAGCTGCTAATTCCATGACTAACAAGCCAATTCCCATTAAAAGAATTAATTTTGTTTCACCAGTCATTGAATCTAAATTTATCAACACTCAAAGACAATCACTGCAGTTATAGAGAATGATCAAAATTCAATGAATACTGTTGAAAAGAGTGAAAGTAAAAGATTGAATATAGGATTCATGACCAAGACACAATTAAACAAGAAATTGAAAAATCTTACTGAGCCTAAGGTTGAAAAGTCAGTGGAGTCTAGCAGTGGAAGAAGGAATAGGAATGGAAAAATAGGCATCAATAAATATACTAATTATGCTAGAATACCTGATGCTCCTAGAAAAACATGTCACATATGTGGAAACCCCAACCACATAGCTATAGTAGAGACTGTACCAACAAAGATAACTAAAGAAAAATCACCTGTAAAAAGGTATACCAACCATCTTTGCAATAATTGTGAAAATTCTAAACTTTGTAGTCTCTCACCATCAGGAAGCAAGACTATTGATTGTTCAATAAAAGTAAAAAATTCTAATAGACAATCAACTCCATCTGAGTCAAGTCTTGATTCTAAAACTAGTGAGAAAGGACCCAAGAAAATCTGGGTCCCAAAATATTCTAACTAGTTATTCTCATTGTGCAGGGCAAAAAGAAAAAATCATGGTTCTTGGACAGTGGATGTTCAAGGCACATGACAGGAGACAAGTCCCTGCTTAAATAGTATAAAGAAAAGAGTGGTCCTAAGATAACTTTTGGAGATGATAGCAAAGGTCATACAAAGGGCTATGGAAATGTTAAACATGGTAATATCATTTTGACTGAGGTATCACTAGTTGATGGCTTAAAGCATAATATGTTAAGTGTGAGTCAACTATGTGATAGAGGATTCTATGTCACCTTTAAAGAAGATCAGTGCCAGGTGTGTGATAAGGAATCTGGAAATGTGATATTGATAGGAAAAAGAAAAGGAAATTTGTACACTGCAAATCTAATTTCTTCCACTGATCAAGTCACATGCCTTTATAGCAAAGCCTCAGCTGATGAAAGTTGACTTTGGCATAAGAAGCTCTCCCACTTAAACTTCAAAAACATCAACAATTTGGTGAGAAAATGATTGGTAGCTGACATTCCTCAATTGGAATTTACACAAGAAGGGTTGTGTGATTCTTGCCAGAAAGGAAAACAAAGAAGTGTGTCATTCAAGAGCAAACTAGAAATATCAATCGCTGACCCTTTACAGTTATTACATATGGACTTATTTTGTCAAGCGAATGTGATGTCAGTATTAAGAAACAAATATGCTTTGGTTATAGTGGATGATCACACAAGGTATACTTGGGTAAAATACCTTCACTCAAAAGATGAAACTGCTCAGTTAATTATTGATCAGATCAAGAAAATAGAAACTGAGTAAGGAAAAACAGTAAGGGTTATAAGGAGTGATAGAGGAACATAATTCAAAAATTCTCATATAAATGAATTCTGCACTGAAAAAGAGATATCTTATCAATTCTCAGCTCCAAGAACTCCTCAACAAAATGGAGTTGTTGAAAGAAAAAATAGAACCCTTATTGAAGCAGCAAGGACAATGTTACAAGAGTCAAAGCTTCCAACCTATTTCTGGCAAGAAGCAATTAATACTGCTTGCTTTACACAGAATAGGTTCTTGATCAATAAGACTTACAACAAAACACCTTATGAGTTAATGACATGGAGAAAACCAACTCTCAAGTTTCTCCATGTGTTTGGTTGTAAGTGCTTTGTGCTGAGAGATTCATCAAAAACAAGAGGAAAATTTGATAGCAAATCTGATGAAGCAATTTTCTTAGGTTACTCTCTATCAAGCAAGGCATATAGAGTGTATAATCTAAGAACAAAGGTCATTGTGGAATCCATTCAAGTTGTTTTTGATGATAGCAAGATTCCAGGAATGATTGGACAAGGATTGCATGAACCTCTCATATTTGAAAATTAATTGGATGCATGGATGGATCCACCAGAGACTGAAGAATTACTCCTAGATGACTATGTTCCTTCGATTAGTGAGGGGGAGTTAACGGTTGTGCATGAAGTACCAATGATTAATACTACATCAGAAACTAGAGTATTAGCATCTGATGAAAAACAAGGGACTGGTAATATAAGTGCACAATCAGAGACTACTGAAGTAGTCAGTCAAAATGAGACAAATAGTTCAGGGGGAGCTAATAATGAAGAAGTCACTGGTTTAGGGGGAGCAGTCTCTGATCCAACAACTATATTGGATAATGCCAATCTAGAAAATGAAGCCTCATCTTCAAGATTAAATCTGCCTTTTGCAAGACCTTGGTTGAGAGATCATACACCAGATTTAGTTATTGGAGATTTAGAGGAAGGAGTCAAAACAAGGAGTGCAACATAAAATGAGTGTCTTTATCTGAGTTTTCTGTCAAAAATTGAGCCAAAGAAAATTGAAGAAGCACTTCAAGATCTTAACTCGGTAATAGCCATGCAGGAAGAATTAAACCAATTCACAAGGAATAAAGTCTGGAGATTGGTGCCCAACCCAAGGAAAAGTTCAATAGTTGGTGTCAAGTGGGTCTTCAGAAACTAATTAGATGAAGCTGGTACAATAACAAGGAATAAAACAAGATTGGTAGCAAAGGGTTATTCTCAAGAAGAAGGAATTGACTATGAAGAAACCTTTGCACCAGTTGCAAGACTTGAAGCAATAAGGATTTTCTTGGCATATCCAGATCAAAGAAGACAAGGTCTTAGAAGTGACTCTCAACCGATTGAATCAAGTCATCTAGTGCCCTTTGTCTTAGCAAAAAGGAAAAGGGATCCTGATGTCTAAATCAGCATATTTTTGTGTGTAATAGATATAGGAAAACACTTGTACATAAATTCTTTTATTAATTTATTCAAAATTCTTTCATGTATTTAGTATTGGTTTTGACAACATCATTAGTGCATCTAAGGATTTATGGTTATCAAATTGATAAACATAAATAGGGAGAGATTGTTAGAGTTAAATGATGATGATGATGTAATAAATTGTGTAACTGTAAATACTTGAGGTATCTTATAAGGCTTAAGATCAGCACAAGTTTTGCATCCACTGATGATAAACTTATTCATCAGTGGATGGTCAATAACTTCACAAGGCAAGTCAAAAAATGGAACATCCAAAGGACTTGATAATGTGAAGAAGAATGTCTGATGTTACTTGTTAACAGTTAAAGTATTCCGCACATTAGATATTCTAAACAAAGTTACGTTGATTAAGTACCGTCAAGGGAAACCCATCAGGGGGAACGCATTAGGGGAACCGATCAGGGGGAACTCATCAGGGGAACCAATCAAGGGAAACCTGTTAGGGGATGACGAAGGCAGACCAACTCGTCAGGGAAACACTTCAGGACATGTCAGTGTCAGGCCAACCCATCAGGGTAACCCATCAGGGGGAATGACCAACATCAGTGGAAGCCATCAGTGTATATCGTCAGTCATAACCATCAGGATCAAGAAGCACTGAGTGAAACTCAAGTGAAGGTTGAAGCCCTGATGCAGTCAATAAGCATCAGGGGATCCAGAAGCACTGATCAAAGTCCATCAGGGTTGGTAGTCAGTGGATCGTTATGAGAGCATGCACCCGTCATCAGTACTTACACGGAAATCAACGTAATGTGTTACAGAAGCACGAGATATCAACTGGAAAGATATTTCTTGAAGTTTTTTTTGCTCCAATAAGAACTCTTGCGCATTAAATGCACACAGATTAGGGGAAGAAAAAGTAGCAACAAAGCATGCAGCAGTCTGACACATAGAGCAACGATGTAACATACTTGCGGCTAAGTTGAGAAAAGCAGC
>CM025787.1:10205197-10274697 GCA_014636745.2 Centella asiatica | reverse complement strand
ATAGAGCAACGATGTAACATACTTGCGGCTAAGTTGAGAAAAGCAGCACGTCTCAAGCACGTGATTTCAACCACTGTTCGACATATAAGCAACAGAGTTCTCATTTCAACATAACACAGAGATTGAATCTATCCAATAGATCAAACAAATATAGAAGCACACAACACTAGGAAGCTCTGTAATATATCTCTTGAGAGATTTGTTTTTTTTTCAGAGAAAAGTTTTCGTAGCTAGTGAGTGTAAGAAGCTATGCATTTATTCACAGAATTTGTAGCTGTAAATCACAGTTGTGATTCAACAAATTTCCAGAAAAACATCAAGTTATAATACAACTATTTTAACTTGAATCTGTGTGTTCATTTCTTATAGTTTTTCTGTTCATTGCAGCTGTTTCCAGTAAGCACTTTTAAGTTTAAAAGAGCGAAAAGTTTTAGGTGTTTGTATTCATCCTCCCCCTTCTACAAACACTTGAGCTTATATTGCAATAACAATTGGTATCAAAGCCTCTTAGCAGATTTCATTTGCTAAAAACGATCATTATCTATGGCCAACAAAGCTGGAAACAGTAAAGTCCCCATGTTGGAAAGGGGCAAATACTTCTTCTGGAGACAAAGAATGATAGTTCATCTAAGAGCTATTGATGATGAATATTTGCAGATTCTAGAAGAAGGACCTCACGTTCCCAAGAAGCTCATTCCTATAGAAGTCGTTAATGGTGTCAGTATTCCTGACAAGCTTGTCCCAAAGACAATTGACGAAATGACGATAGAGGAAAGAAAAAAGGTGAAAAAGGATCTTAAAGTCACTTGGATCCTATATAATGGTTTAGACGATGATATGCTGAATAGTATCATGAATCTTACAACGTCTAAATCTATATGGGATACCATACAAATCCTTTGTGATGGTACCGAGGAAGTGAGGGAAAATAAATTGCAGCTGTTAACGCAACAGTATGAGTGGTTCATAATGAAAAATGGTGAAACACTCACCGAAATGTTTGACAGATTTAACAGGTTGGTAAATGACCTGAGATTATATGGGAAGACATATGCTAACAAGGATGTGAACAGAAAGTTCATGAGAGCCCTCCCCATATCATGGGATCCTAAGACGACAGCCATCAGGGAATCCAAGGACATGAATCTTCTAAACTTGGATAGGCTATATGGTACTCTTAAGACATATGAACTAGAGGTTCAACAAAGATCTGAAATGTCAGGAGATGCCAGAAAGCTTAAATCTGTAGCCCTGATGGCTGCCACGAAGGACAAACAAGAAGCAAGACCAAGTGTCTTGATGAAGCAGCAACTAGAAGATGCTGACATAGAAGGGGACAAAGAAGCTGACTCCAAGGAGGAAGAATATACTCCGGAAGAGTTAGAGGAGCTGGATGAAACAATGGCCTTTCTTGCAAAAAGGTTTTCCAAGCTGAAATTCCAAAAGCCTGTAGGATCTAAAAGATTTTCAGCAAGAAAAGATTTGCAATGGTCATTGTGGATGACTACACCAGATACACTTGGATAAAGTTTCAGCATGCTAAATCAGAAGTGTCTCAACAAATCATTGACCATATCAAGAAGGTGGAAACAGAATCAGGGTCAGTGGTTAGAATGTTGAGAATAGACAATGGAACTGAGTTCAAGAATGCAGCTGTTCAGGGATTTTGTGTGGAGAAAGGCATAAATCATACATTTTCTGCTCCAAGGATTCCTCAACAGAATGGTGTAGTGGAAAGGAAGAATAGAACCCTGATAGAAGCTGCTAGATCAATGCTAGCAGGGGCAAAGATTCCCACCTATTTTTGGGCTGAGGCAATTTCCACTACTTATTTCACTCAAAATAGATCCTTAATTAACAAGGCTCACAACAAGACACCATAATGACAGGGACAAAGCCAAGTATCAAGTTCTTGCATGTCTTTGGGTGCAAATGCTTTATTCTAAGGAATTTTGGTGAGAACTTTGGAAAATTTGATCCAAAAGCTGATGAAGCAATTTTCCTAGGTTATTCCCTGTCATCTAAGGCCTACAGGGTTTACAACAAAAGAATTCAGGTGGTGATGGAGTCCATGAATGTAGCTTTTGATGATCAAGAGTTTTCTGGACTTGAAGACCCTGGTTTTCATGAAGAACTCAGGTTTGAAAATGAAGATGAAAGTGATTATCAAGAGACTGAAGCTGATAAGTGCAGACAAATGGAGAATTTATCCATTCCTGATGTCAATCCAAACAATTTTGAAGCCCCTTCATCAGATAGAGTCAATTTCCTGGACAATAGATCAGGGGATACTCCATCAGGGAATCATTCATCAGGACATGCACCATCAGGGGATGACTTGAACCTTGAATTATCCACTAATTCAGGGGGAGAGTTTTCAGAAGCTGGGAGCACATGCTTAGGGGGAGGAGATGATAGTCAAGAAAGCTCATCAAGACACATCTCTAATCCTAAATGGGCCAGAAGTAACACAACAGATCTGATTATTGGTGACCCAAGCAAGAAAGTGCATACCAGGAAAGCAACATCTAATGAATGCCTATATGCTTGCTTTCTTTCTCAAATTGAGCCAAAGAAGTTTGAAGAAGCTATTCAAGATGCAGATTGGATTTTGGCTATGCAGGAAGAACTAAATCAATTTGAAAGAAATCAAGTATGGAAGCTTGTACCTAAACCCAAAGAAAGAATCATAATAGGTACTAAGTGGGTATTCAGAAATAAGATGGATGAAGCTGGCATTGTTGTAAGAAATAAAGCAAGACTAGTTGCAAAAGGATATCTTCAAGAAGAAGGGATTGACTTTGATGAGACCTTTGCACCAGTAGCCAGACTTGAGGCTATTAGAATTTTCTTAGCCTATGCAGCACATTCAAATTTTAAAGTCTATTAAATGGATGTGAAAAGTGCTTTTCTAAATGGGAAATTGGAACAGGAGGTGAATGTCCAACAACCTCCAAGGTTTGAATGCTCAAAGTTTCCAAATCATGTCTACAAATTGGAAAATGCACTTTATGGACTGAAGCAAGCACCTAGAGCTTGGTATGACACACTGTCAAAGTTTCTGGTGGAAAACAAATTTACAAGAGGTATCATTGACAAAACCTTGTTTTTCAGACAACACCAAGGTCATCTGATTTTGGTTCAAATTTTATGTTGATGATATTATTTTTGGATCCACTAACACAAGACTGTGTGAAAAGTTCTCCAAACTCATGTAAAGCAAATATGAAATGAGCTTGATGGGTGAGTTATCTTAGTTCTTGGGATTGCAAGTCAAACAAGTCTCTGATGGAATCTATATTCATCAGACAAAATATGCCCAAGAACTTCTCAAGAAATTTGATATGGAGGACTCAAAAGTAGCAAAGACACTTATGACCACTACAACCAAGATTGACCCTGATAAAAATGGAAAGAAAGTTGATTTGAAGACTTATAGGGGAATGATTGGATCATTGCTATATCTAACAGCAAGCAGGCCAGACATAATGTTTGCAACGTGTCTTTGTGCAAGATATCAAGCTGACCCAAATGAATCTCATCTCATTGCAGTGAAAAGGATCTTGAGATATATCAAGGGCACTACAAAGTTGGGACTTTGGTATCCACAGGGTCTGGATTTGAATTACTAGGATATTCTAATGCTGACTTTGGAGGATGCATGATTGACAGAAAGAGTACAACGGGAAGCTGTCAATTTCTAGGAGGAAGGCTTGTATCTTGGTTCAGCAAAAAGCAGCATTCAATCTCAACATCTACTGCTGAAGCTGAATATATTGCAGTTGGAAGTTGTTGTGCACAAATTCTATGGATGAAAAATCAGCTAATGGATTATGGTCTGAGCTATACCAAGATTCCAATAAGGTGTGATAACACAAGTGCCATTGCCATTGCTGAAAATCCAGTGCAACATTCCAGAACCAAGCATATAGAAATCAGATATCATTTTATCAGGGAACATGTTATGAATGAGAATATTGAACTACAGTTTGTTACTTCAAATCAACAGCTGACAGATATATTCACCAAATCTCTTGATGAAGCCACGTTTTCAAATCTTGTGGGAAAGCTAGGAATGGTGAACTATGCGTCAGGGTCAGGGTCAAATTCCTAAGTTCTAGTAGTTCTAACTCATTTCATAAGCTTATGATAAAATCAATTGATATGTGGTTATATATGTTCTTATTGTAAATATGTATATGTATAGCTGTATATTCTATATTTTTTTTTTGTGCTTTTCCTTCTGAATGATGCATCAGGGTCAGGGCCTACGTTAGGACACGTCAGGATCAGGGTGTCCGACTCATGCGTCAGGGTCAGGGTGTCCAACTTACGCGTCAGGGTCAGGATGACAGACTTATGCGTCAGGGTCAGGGTGTTTGACTTACGCGTCAGGGTCAGGATATAAGGCTCGCACACCAGCGTCAGGGCATCTGACTTATGCATTAGGATCAGTGTATGTAATTACAATAAACATCAGGGTAAGTTTAAATGTTTTATAACTGAATCGGGAATCACGTTTAGTTAAGTGATGACAACTCATCAATAAGGCCTTCTCTCACTGATGACGTGTCATCATAGAAACTGAACTGACTCCTTGATAACGTGTTTAAAGGAGCGGTTTTCAAACGTCAAAAGGCGGGTATTAATACTCTATCTCTCCTATTTTTTTTTTATTTTTAAAAAAACTCTCCAAAACATTTAATCTTTTTCTGATATTTGCTCGAGTTTTCTTTCTTTTTCTCTCTCGTTTTCACAGAAACCCTAGAACTTCAAACCTTTAAAAACATCCATGGCATGCCAACAAATTCAAAGGAACTTGACAATCCCACCCACGAACTATGTGGGTTTCTCTGAAATTGATGAGGTAAATGAGTGCTTCAAACTGATAATGAGCTATCTACTCAACTCTGAGTATAGTGAAGCAATCTTTATCGATGAAGAAATGTCGGGGGAAGCACTGTATAAACTATGGACAAGTGCCAAGTTCATGTACTCCATCACAAAGCCTGATGTGGTCAAGGGAATCTCATTCAAAGTTTCTTCTGAGAAAGGGAAAATAACTCCTTCCAGAATTAACTCTGCTTTGGGGCTACCTACTCAAGACCTGGTGCAAGTACCTAGTGATGCCGTTCTGTTGGAATTCTTGAGGGAACTAGGCTATAACACTGCTCCAAACGCAGTGTTAAAGTTCAAGGACCTCAAGAGGGTGAACGTGAAGAGGGAGATCTCTTACCTTTTGGATACAATCACCAAGGCGTTCTCAGGTAAGTGTTCTAACTTTGAGGTTATTAGCTCTTTAACTTTGAAAATAGCATACGCCATGATTAAAAATGTAAATATAAATATAGGTAAAATAATTTTTGATGACATTGTAAATAAATTAGGTAATTTTAATAATAGGAAATCTGAGATATATTATGCTAGATTTTTGTTTATGGTTATTAAAGACCTAATTACTAATTTTTCTTTTGAGAATGATATACCTGTACAGACATACAAGCAAAAAAAGAAATTGTTTGCAGAAATAATAAAGAAATCATATACAACCGAACCATTTGCACTTCCGCAACATATGGTACAGGTAGTAAATTCTTCACCTTCATTTACGATAGTAGAGAAAACAACCACCGCACTGCCTACCCAAGTAGAACAACCAATTTCCACTCAACCATTCTCAATAGCCCAACCCATAGTCTCCCAAAAGACTATTGGGATTAAAAGAAAACCCAGTGAAGTTATCACATCAACTGAGGGGGAGCAAGGAGAGAGAGTGATTGGCTACAGGCGTAAGAAGAAGAAGGGAGCCAAGAGTGTTACCCAACAGCCTGACCAGGCAGTATCCTCTCAAAAGGATACTGCTTTTGATAAGGAATTAAACATATTTCTAACTAGTTCCTCTCAAAAGGAATTAGTTATTGAAAATAGTCCCCAACCAGGGACACAGTTGAGTGAGGCACATACACTGACCATAGACACTGATGAACCAATCATCAGGGTCTCTGAGAGCCACTTGCAGATATCTGACACAGTGAGGTCACACACAACTCAAGATGTTGTAGTTCAGAAGCTTCTCAATAAGATCAGCATGAGTCATAAGCATTCTTCCACAGCATCTTTTGATGAATCACCTCCTCGTTCAGTGATTCAGCCAACACTCCCATCTACACCACTTCCTTCTTTCTCTGTTCCTCAAATTTTTTCAGATATTATGACACAAACATTGAGTGCCATAAGATCAGATTCTCAATTCGTGGAGGAGCCAACACTCCCTGACACAGTGATTGAAAGTCACCACTCTCAAATGGTTGACTCATTTTTCCTTGAAACAATCACTGATGATCAAACAAGGGACATAAATTCCAATGTATATACCACAGCTATAAGTCTTTATGTTCCCCCAATTGTAAATACTTCTTCTATACAAACATACACTTCTCTAATTATACATACACACATTACTACTACTCCTTCTCGTATCACTACTGTTGAACCAGAACCTGTATATACTTTACTTGAACTGGCCACAGTTGTTGATCTCCAAGCCCATAGGAGCCCTACTAGGACAATTTTGAGTGAGGCTGAGAGAATACTTAGTGCAGAGAGGCAAAGTCAATCCCCTGAGAGGACTTTGGCAAAAGGAGAGGAAGAGAGTACTGCTTTAGTAGGCAAAGAAAAAGGAAAGACTAAGGGAGATAAGGATGAGATCCTTGTAAATAAAGAACCGAGAGAAAACTCAGTTACTGTAAATACCACTTCTAGCTCTGAGAGTGATGAAGATGATGCTCCACAAGATGATTTGTCCTAGTTCATCGGAGTTGATTTGTACTTTCAGCAGAATCAAATGTCGGATACTGTACTATTATTAAAACAAGAACTAGCAAGGACCACTGATCTAATCTTGATCAAAGTATTAAAATCACAAATCATGATCGGTCAGTCAATAGATATAGAAAAACAAAAATTGTATACACATTTTTCTTCAAAGATACAAAATGTACAACAAGTTGTCGACTCCCTAGTCACCAGCCAGACCCTGCTCCGGATGAAGAAACAAGCTGACAATGTAGACAAAAAGCTTGTTGATCTCACTACTCAACTGACCAGCATGGAAACTCTGCAACAATCCATGGCTGACACTCTGAAGCAAGTTCTTCAAGTCACATCCTGTCTCTCAACTCCCACTGATGATGCTATCAAAAAGGGGGAGAAATCTACCAAGCAATCGTCAGGGGATGTTGCTGAGAAATCTACAAGTCAACCATCAGGGGATGTGACTGCTCCTGTTCCTGCTCCTAAATCCAAGGATAAAGGCAAAGGCATCCTGATTGAGGAACCAAAAAAGAAATCTAACACTCAATCAGGACCTAAGCTACTTGGAGATGCCATGAAGACAACCCACTTCCCAACACCCGTTCAAGCTGTAATTGATGGGAAAGTGGAGCTGGTCTACCCTCAGGATAAAAAGCTGGTGGAAGCTGATGCACTCTATGCACAGCAACTTCAAGAAGAAGAAGAGAGGGAAATAACAAAGGAATAGGAGGAAGCAAAGAAGAAAAAGAGTGTCGGACCCAGGACCTCCAGGAAATCTCAGCCAAAAAGATCTCAGAACCCTAAAGGTGCATCAGGGGATAAGAACCAAGACAAAACTGATGACCCTGATGCCACCAAACCCAAGTCATCTGAAGCTAAGAACCAAGCATCTTCTCCTATTACCACAACATATGGACCACTCACTTTAGCTGAATCCCTCAAAGAAGAAAGGCGCAAAAATCTGTCATTTATGTTCTCCATAAAAAGCATAGATGTCAGGTTCAACAATAGAAGGGATCAGCTGATAACAATGCAACTTAAAAGTGGGTCATAATTCAATGTAACAATGGACTGGTTTAGGAGAATGGATGCTGAACAGCTGAGATTAGTTTTGAATCTAATCTCCAAATCTTCAAAGGCCAACAGAGACTTAAGGGGGATGATTGACAAGCTGAGGAGAGCCATCAATGATGAAAGGAGCCTGCCCACAGCCCTAGAAAGACCATTAAAATTATTCTATAAATCCACTGATGGGCAGGAGAAAAGCATAAGGATCAAAGACGTTGATGACCTCGACCTGGAGGAAGCGATGCATGTTCTAAGCCAAATAACTTATCACAAAAATGAACGTGTCATCCAGTTCAGAATCCTGCTGATTCAAAAGGTAGTGAAGGAGATTGAAGAAACCAAAGCTGATGATGAGAACACTGTAGTAAGGAATGTGCCACCAGTAAAGGGATTTAAAGAATATCCAAAAATGATCACAAGACCCATGGGTGTTCAATTCAAAAATAAAAAGGGGGAGATCATTACCTTCGACTGGTCACAACTTGCTACAGCCAATATTCAAGAAATAAAATTTGTCTTTGAAGCTTTGGAATCCAACAGCAATGTCAACATTGTCAACTTTAGAAAACGTCTTCAAAGGGAGCTGGAGCAACTGGAAGTAGGAGGAGAAGACAACAGACTCAGGATTCCTGATCAAAATCCAGATCAAAGAAGACAAGGCCTTGGAAGTGAGTCTCAACCGATTGAATCAAGTCATCCATTGCCCTTTCTCTCAGCAAAAAGGAAAAGAGATACTGATGTCTAAATCATCATATTTTTGTGTGTAATAGATATAGGAAAACACTTGTACAGAAATTCTTTTATTAATTCATTCAAAATTCTTTCATGTATTTAGTATTGGTTTTGACATCATCATCAGTGCATCTAAGGATTTATGGTTATCAAATTGATAAACATAAATAGGGGGAGATTGTTAGAGTTAAATGATGATGATGATGATTATGTAATAAATTGTGCAACTGTATATACTTGAGGTATCTTATAAGGCTTAAGATCAGCACAAGTTTTGCATCCACTGATGATAAACTTATTCATCAGTGGATGGTCAATAACTTCACAAGGCAAGTCAAAAAATGGAACATCCAAAGGACTTGACAAAGTGAAGAAAAATGTCTGATATTACTTGTTAACAGTCAAAGTATTCCGCACATCAGATATTCTAAACAAAGTTACATTGATTAAGTACCGTTAGGGGAAACCCATCAGGGGGAACGCATTAGGGAAACCGATCAGGGGGAACCCATCAGGGGGAACTCATCAGGGGAACCAATCAATGGAAACCTGTCAAGGGATGACGAAGGTAGACCAACCCGTCAAGGAAACACTTCAGGAAATGTCAGTGTCAGGCCAACCCATCAGGGTAACCCGTCAGGGGGAATGACCAACATGGCATCAGTGGAAGCCATCAGTGTATATCGTTAGCCATAACCATCAGGATCAAGAAGCACTGAGTGAAACTCAAGTGAAGGTTGAAGCCCTGATGCAGTCAATAAGCATCAGGGGATCCAGAAGCACTGATCAAAGTCCATCAGGGCTGGTAGTTAGTGGATCGTTATGACAGCATGCACCCGTCATCAGTACTTACACGGAAATCAACGTAACGTGTTACAGAAGCAAGAGATATCAACTGGAAAGATATTTCTTGAAGTTTTTTTTGGTCCAATAAGAACTCTTGCACATTAAATGCACACAGATCAGGGGAAGAAAAAGTAGCAACAAAGCATGCAGCAGTCTGACACATAGAGCAACGATGTAACATAGTTGCGGCTAAGTTGAGAAAAGCAGCATGTCTCAAGCACGTGATTTCAACCATTGTTCGACATATAAGCAACGAAGTTCTCATTACAATATAACACAGAGATTGAATCTATCCAACAGATCAAACAAATATAGAAGCACACAACACTAGGAAGCTCTGTAATATATCTCTTGAGAGATTTGTTTTTTTTTTAAAGAAAAGTTTTCGTAGCTAGTGAGTGTGAGAAGCTGTGTATTTAGTCACAGAATTTGTAGTTGTAAATCACAGTTGTGATTTTACAGATTTCCAGAAAAACATCAAGTTATAATACAACTATTTTAACTTGAATCCATGTGTTCATTTCTTATAGTTTTTCTGTTCATTGCAGCTGTTTCCAGTAAGCACTTTTAAGTTTAAAAGAGCGAAAAGTTTTAGGTGTTTGTATTCATCCCCCCTTCCCTTCTACAAACACTTGAGCTTATATTGTAATAGCAGATGCTAAGGGAAAGAAAGTTGATATAACTAGCTATAGGGGCATGATAGGCTCACTTTTATATCTAACTGCAAGTAGACCTGATATAATGTTTGTCACATGTCTATGTGCAAGATTTCAAGCTGATCCAAAAGAGTCACATTTAATTGCTGTTAAAAGAATACTCAGATATCTAAAGGGCATCCCAAACCTTGGGTTATGGTATCATAAAGAATCTGATTTTAAACTAATCGGTTATTCAGATGCTGACTATGCATGTGACGACCCCAAAATCCCTTACTGGATCAGGGATTCGACAAAAGAAGGAAAAGCTAACCACACATCCATTCATAGTATAAATACTGAAAAAAGGTAATATTAAAGAGTTATTACAATCCAAAAATAATATAATTTTAGCGGAAAATATTTCATCTCTATAAATTACAAATCAAAGATCATTACAACTTCTAATATCTTCCTTCCTTCCTCAGCGTTAATAAAAAGTGTAAATAACTTAGTAGTCGATCATCTTTGCTTTCCCTTTGTCAGAGGGTTCAGCCTTTGTATTGTGTCCTGCAAGACATTTAAGTTCAACAAGAGTAAGCGATTTACGTTCAGCAAGTATATAAGCAATTTAGAGAAATAAATCTAAAATATTTAAAGAAATTCAATTTTGTTTGTGAGGCTCAGTGAAACAATACTAATGCCTCAAAAATCTTGAAAGAAACTTTAGGATCACTGATGATAAACAACATGTAATCCTCCTTGAAGAAAACAGGTATTCTCTTGCATACAATCCTTTCAAAAAAAGAATATCCATCGGGGGCTAGAGATTGTAGATGTAATTAAATCTACCAAATGTCTTACGTAAGTACATAGTAGACCATATTGAGATAGCCCTGGCCTACTATTGTCAAGTGGTAAGAGATACTCTCAGTAGGCCCTAGTGTTGAACAGAGTTAAGGTGATCAAGTAAGTCATAGTACTGAATGATGTCAAGAGAGCTTATGTGGATTTATTTTAGAAGCATTATATTGCCAAGTCTCCTTCTATCTGACAATGTGATTTTCTTTCCCATATGCAACGAAAATCCAACAATTTGAATTCTTAATATTTTAACATTTTCTTGAAAATTGTATTTCCAAACGGACTACAAATCCTTATTTCGTTCAACTATTCTATAACATATTACTTGTTGAGCTTTTATTGTTCATACTTGCTTGATTCTCTTTCAGCAAAACACGAGATATGAGAAAATTCCAAGGGTAAGGAAAGGATGTTTCAGTATCAGTAGGACTGACTATTACGAGCTCGTGAATATGACTTTTGTTTTTGGTTTTTGGGTAGAAAGATGTTTTCCGCTACTAGAATCTTCAAGACAATAATTGTAATAATTATTGAGTAAACTCTTTTTAATCAATATTATGAAAGAAAGATTTCTTCTTGTTAGTTTTTTTGTCCCTTTTGACAACCCGGTATTCCGCTAGAAGCCTGAATCATAACAGTTGTTAATGAACTGATGACTATGGCCTATGGTTGGGAAATTGGGGTTGTCACACTCATTGCAGTTGTAGCATCTGATTTTTGATCTATCAATACTCCCAGTTTTATAACTGGTTCTGGAGGCACTGTTTGAGTTTGAATCATGTTGCTTGATAACTGAACTTGGTGAATCTTGAGTTTCTTTTGAATATGATATTCTTAAACTTCCTTGCCATATAAGCCATAGGTTTGTTCTCAAGTTCATCAAGTTCTTCTAGAGTGTAGTTGTCATCTTCCTCATAATCTTCAATCTCCTTGAGCAGATTCTTCTCTTGTCATTCTTCAGTTTCCTTTTCTTTGTCTTTTGCAACAAGGTCTCTCTCTTCCATTCTGCTGTCTTCCTTTATTAGTAGTGTTGTGCCTAAGCTGGAGCTTCTGCTTTTTGTTGTAGATGCTTCTTTTCCGAGGTTGCTCCAGTTCATAGATCTTTAAGATTCCATAGAGTTTATCTAGGGAGATTTTTGTTAAATCCCTTGATTCTCTGATTGTTGTTGTCTTGTTCTTTAGATGGTCTAGGAGGATCAACATAAACTTTAGATTGACCTCATCATTATCATATTTCTTTCCATGTAACTGGAGGTCATTCATAAGTTTATTGAATCTTTCAAATACCTCAGTTATGCCCTCATTTGGTTTTGCCATGAACGTTTCATACTGAGTTACCAAAATTTGCCTTTGGTTCTTTCTTACTTCTTTTGTGCCCTCACACAGAACCTCTAAAGTGTTCCAGATCTGCTTTGCAGATGTGTTGTTCATAACACTATGATACATCACCTCATCTGGAGCTTCACTTAGTATGAGTTGAAGGTGTGTATCCATTAATGCCTTCTCCCTCTCTGTATTAGTATACTCAGAGGAACCCTTAGGCTCATAGTTTTGCTCTATGACCTGACCATCCTTTTTAGTTTCAGGAATATGTCTCCTAGGGATGAAAGACACTTTTTCAAAAATCCCTGGATACAAGGGATTTTGGGTGCTGATGAACATCATCATTTTTCTTTTCCACATGTTGTAGTTGTTCTTTTCAAGAACATGGATTTTGATACTTGCAACCTTCTTGGTACTCATCTTGGATCTTTTACAATTGATGAAAACTATCTCCCTTTGATACCAATTATTTTTCTTGAATGAGAATTGTAGAAGGGGGGTTGAATACAATACTCTTAATTTTTCAAACTTTTTGCAAACAAAGAACAAAAGAGATGAACAAATATTGTATTTTGTTGTAGCTTCTGTGTGTTAAAGAGAAAGAATATAACAGAGAACTTAAAACAATACATAAATTTTAAGTCTAATAAATTTTATTAATCTCTATGTTTTGCTACAACTTGATTTTTCTCTCTATGTATTATATTTCTTTGTCTCATCTTGTTCTTTGATAGAAAGAGACTGTCTATTTATAGACATATTTCTTGCTCAACACTCTTTCTTTATATTGAAGCGTGTAAGAATACATAATCAAGATTTGTTGTAGTAAAGATATGAAAAGATTGTTTTCCTAAAATTCCAGCTTTTCTTTAAAGCTTTTTCATCTCTCTTTTACCTTTCGTGTTGCAGACTTGTCAGGACTAGAAAAGTAGCCGAAAAAATCCAATCACTTTTCTTTCTTGTTTCTGTAGCTCTGTCATGTGTGAAGTTGTCTTTCCTTTTGATGCACGAAATCGATGGACTTTGGTGATGGTCAAGAGCAGACTTTGGCGTTAAGTTCATTATTTTTTGATGGTACTTACTTTGGCGTTAAGTCTTTTTTTTTTTTTAATCCCTTGACGCTGAGTACTTTGGTGATAGTCATTTTACCTACTGATGCCGAGTACTTTGGTGATAGTCATTTTATCAGCATCAATTTTATTCACTGATGCTAAGCACTTTGGCTTTTCATAATTTATCCATTGACGAACAAACTTTGGCCTTAGTATAAATTACCCAACGATTTTGGTGATGAGTAATTTTGGGTTTCACTTGACTTCAGTGATAGAGAACTTCTCGACGACTTTGACGATAGTTATTTGACTTTGGCATTGAAGTATTTTGCACAGAGCGACTTTGACGATAGTCATTTGACTTTGGCATTGAAGTATTTTGCACAGAGTTTGGCGACAGACAAACTGACTTTGGCGCTAGTCAAATTATTCTGACGTTGAAATACTCTATGCAAAATTTAGCAACCAAACTAACTTTGGCGATAGTCATTATTGAAACTTCTTAAAAGAATTCTAACTCTTTTCCACCTGGCCTTCCACTTTAAAACATAGCAAATTCATAGCAATTGCATAGTTGTACTTCCAAATTTGACAAGGCTCATTATGTTATCTATTCTTAATTTACAAATAAGCAATCACCTAGATCCAACACATTTGTAGACAAACTTCATCCTCTAGGAGTTTTCACAATATTATTTCATTTTTCCACACCTCACTCTACACACGAGTGAAGAACCTAGTGAAACTATGAATAAAGCTTTGTAAAGATGAAAATTTTTTGTGAATCACTGCACTATATTATACTAAGAAGACCCAAGAATAAAGGACTGTGATCGATCAAAAAGGACTTCTTCAGTCAAGAAGAAAGAACTTTACAATATGAATAGCCCCAAACTAATCACCTCCTCCCCTCAACTCAACACCAATTGAATGAATCAGCACTAATATAAACTAATGACAAAACAACTTTGATCTTCTTGATCAGTTTTGTCCTACAGTGGAATCTAGCACTGATGTATACATATATATGCAAAGAAACAAAAAATTATCTAGTTGTGATCAACGCTGCATAGAATCTACTGAAACTGCTTTCGATGCATCCATATGGTTAAGCCGACATGTTCCAAGGAGGAATTCTGGGAGTTCTTCGTGTGTATTAGCCTGCGAAAGTTGAAGTGGATAGTAAGTGTCGATTTCTGAATACAACTCCATCTTCCAGCAACATCTTCATCTTCATCTTCATCCTCTTTGTTTGAGGTTCTCACTATTTCAAGAAAATTGGACATGCGATATGAACTACACCTCCTCATTTTCTTTCATGAGGGATCTTTACTTCATTAATTATATTTCTTATTTTTCGTTCTCTTTTTAGAGCCTACATATATGAAAGATGAACATTTTTGTTTTACCCGGCTATTTGTGCAAGCCCATATACATGAAACCGAGCCAAGTTGATGCAAGTTTTGGTGTCAAAGCAGTTAGAGAATATACAAAACGATGAGCAAGAATAACCTACAATTCTACAAATGTTACTGGAATTGACAGGTCAACGAATCATAAGAGTCTTATAAGCCATCAAACTAGTGACATCATATGTAAACAAGAAATATGTTATAAATCATTACTAAGTCAATCTCAAATTTGATATGCTAAACTAGAATAGGGTTCACCAATAAGATTTAGCTAGTTTATGAAGCTGCACTGCACTGGTCTGAGTAATAGTTGAAAGATGGTTTTTGTAAACTCCAAATAACCACAGTGAACCGGCTTGCACTTGGGAGTCTTTCTCATTCAAATGGGCAGTCCAGTTTGTTGAAAATTAAAGCATGCAGGTAATAGACTATAAACTTCTATCATTCAAATTAAATAGCTTTACCTGTATCAAAAATGCCATTTCTATGACCAGATTGTTCAGGTATTTAAGTACAAGACTGACTACGCCCCTTGCCACTGTTGAGGATCCCACATCAATATCAAGCTGAAAATTCAGATATATATATATATATATGTCAAGATTAGTACGAGCTATAATTGATATGATGGTCCTGGAAAAGTTCTATAAAAAGATAAAAATATATTAAAGCAGTGAAAACAATAAAAAGGTTATCGATTGTAATGGAAGCGTTTTAAGAGAACACCAACTAGTTCTTTAGTCTGCAAAAAGAAAGAGATCGAGATTTTCCTCCACATGATATCTGAAATACATGGTCTGAATATTACCTCTAGATAGTTCTTTCCTTGAGAATAATTAACTTGGAGGGCTTGACCAATTAGCCCAGCTTTCTTTCCTACACTCTGCTTTACAATCCATGATCCCTAAGAGGATAACCACCGGTAAGAAGTAACATTCAAACCCAGTTAGTTTCTTAACGATATATGTTTTAAAACAAACTGTCTGTAACTTTTAACACTTCACCTAATGCTCCATTTGTCATATAGTTTTTAAGTTTTATATACTGTTATAAGTTACCTCACCTTGGATATGTACGGTATAAGCTTAAACCGTGAATTTCTATAGGTATCATCTCCATTAACAAATTTCTCTAGCAAAGGAGAATCTTCTAGAGGAGTATTCATCATGTAATATAGCGCCAAACTGTACATAGTTGTACCAGGGACCTGATTTATGGAGTTATGCACCATTAGATAACAGTTCTACAAGATCTAATAATATAATTATGATATTGTTTATAAAAGTGCACCTGTAGGTTTATGATGAAGAAGAATTCTGGTCCACCCTGTGCAGCATATTTCTGCCAAGTTCCCAGTTGGGTTTAGATGAAGAAAAATATCCATTCAGTGAGGAGTTTGGATGTAGATATTTCTTATTACTATTATTCTGAAATTTTGGAAATAGAGTTTCAATAAATTCAAAGCCCAGCAATCAAGAGAAAACGACAAATATGTCGCCCAAAGGTTATCCCCACCCCTTGTCTACCAAGAAGGTGAAGATTTAATCCTTGGCAAACATCAAGGTCTGTAAGTTAAATTGCATTTTTCATTTTATCTACATCAAAAATAAAAAACATAAAAGATGAATAAATAAAAGCGAAAGTACAGGTTAATCTGTACATCTAACCTGAACAATGCCCCCAGAACGTCCACCAAGATCATCTTCCCGCTTGTCAGATTTTAACCAATCTGCAGCAATCATTTGCATCAAGGTACCTTTTGCCTTGATCTGGTGAGAGACAATTTCAGTGAATCTTAGAACTAAAATTTTATGATAAAAACAAACAGGTCTCATAAGAAATAGTAGTGAACAGAGCCAATTTCTGCTCTCTATCCATGACACCAGTTACTAATAAAGCCGTAACAATGTCATTCATAATGTTCAAATGTAGCGTGGGCACAACAATTATAATTATGGAAGGAAAAACTTTCATATCCTTTTCATTCAAGGGAACAATTTATGTAAAATTTTAGATATTGGGGCTGTAAACAAGTGTGACGTGCCAAGTCTAGTGGTGTTTAATCCTTATTTCACATTTGGTTAAACAAGCGGAATTGAACAAAAATATAATTAGCCTCGACAAAGTGAGGTGCCCATCCTAAAAATATAAACATATATGGTGTTATATTTGAAGCAATAATGTATGTTGGATAGAAACTGACAATAAATAGCAAAATACGTGCTATGTTACAGGAAGCAAATAGACACAGAAAGGAGAGGAAGGATTGCAAATAAGAAAAAAAACATGAAGAAGAAACAACAAATATGGAATGGAGAAACAGAAGAGAAATGGAAAAATGATAAATGAAGAAAATGGTAAAGGAAGACAAAAACAAGGAATAAAAAAATGGAGCTTGTAAAGTATTTTCGAGCCTCAACTTTCTCTTTCGTCCATTCAGAAATCCCATGGGAAAAATGACCTATTTGAATCACTCGATGACCTACTGATTGATTATGTTGATGGTGCTCTACTTTAGAAAAATTCAAGCAGGCATAGGGTAAAAGATGTGGTCCTTAGTTAAGTTGATATTCTACATTTCCCACAATTGCTAAATTTTGCTTAATACAAATTGCGGTCCAACAGTGACTTCTACGATTTTAGACTTTTTCACATTATCAGCAAAGGTTTCAAGTTTTCATCGGCTTAAAAAAAGAAGAACATCTACCTTTTGATGGTCCTCGAGATAAGTTTCTCCTCGTATTAGAAAGGAAGAAGGATCGGCAGCTGTCCAGCTGCAAGGCAGAGTGCAACTCGAGTCATGTGGAAGGGTGGACCCATAGCAGCATGAAATATTTTCTTCCCAAGCGAACTCTTGTAAGTCCATATAACCCTTCTTCTGAACTGCAGTAATAGTCAAGGTCCAAGCCATTTCTAAATTGAATAGTAGTTAAACTACTTGCATTTATTTACTGCACATTAACCATATCGATGGCATATACAATCTTGATAGTACTAACCTGCAAAGTTATGCAACTTTTTCACAAAATTTGCAGCTGTCCCCAGTTTAGGCTGGCAAGTCTCCTGTACGTATCAAAGAGCCATTCTAAACAAAGTGGCACTTACATATCACAAAATGCCACCCTCCAGAAAAGATGGGAAAAAACAGTAGTCAACCAGATTTTCCAAGTCTTGTAATTTATACCGGCCAATCAAATTTAAGATAGCACTTATAGACACATTTAGGAAGAATCTAGTCACCTCATATATTTGATTAAACTCATCTAACCTTTTTGTACCAAACCCGTAGGGTAGCTGAACACAAGTTATATGTAAAAAGTAAAGCCAAAAGGTAAGAGAGGAAAGGAATATGATAAACTGAACAAAATAAATTAAATTTTAATTAAACAATAGGACCTGAAATATTATATCGAAAAGAGTAAGGTGACATCCACCTATATGGATAGTATCAGATGTATATATATTAAATGCTTGAAGAATGAACACAAAAGAAAATGACAAAGAAACAAGGAAAACAAAACATATAAACCATAATGCATATGGTATATAAGTTTTTTTTTTGGGGGGGCGGGGCGGGGGGTTAAATTCTCTGAAGTATTACATAAATCATATCTAAGATAACTAGGACTTTATAAAATATACCAAGTTTTTTCTCTGAAATACTACGTGATATGCATTTACAATTTCCATCAAGGTTGAGTACACCAGAATGTTAAGATGCTTCAGCTGACATCAGCTGCAAACATTGCAGCACTTCCTCTTAATACTTAATAGTGTTTTTTTTCTTTTCTATTTTGGTGATGAGGTAAGCCATTTTCATGATAAAGATTGAGTTGTCTCTTATATCAAAATTACTAGAATTGCCAAACAAATTATAAATATCTTGATTGCTGAAAAAACGTAGTTTCGTAATCGATTGTAAGAAAAGGGATAAATCAGCTCTACACTACTTGTTCAACTTCTTTTTTCCCTGAAAATGACGCAAGTGTTACACGTTAATGGAAAACCTAAACTGTACTTAATTTTAAGTGAAAGGTCAGCCTATCTATCTATCTATCTATCTATCTATCTATTATATTACAGATTTGGAACTTAGAATAACTGTCCATGAGCATTTCATGTACCGGAAATGTCCCTAAAAGTAGTATCAAAGTACAGGGAATATCAACTATCAAAGGACTTAACTGGCCTAAAATAGAATTTTAATTATCTCTCTTTTGTGAGTAGTTTTAACTTCTGAATAGCAATTTTTATTTTGTGGTGCAAGTGGAAAACATCAAAAGACATTCTTCCTCAGATGTGTTACACTGTTGTTGTGTTTTTGCAAAAGAGGTGGATATATCCATGGTTGCTGTTATCTACAGCCAAATTACACCGCTCAACCACTACCATGATGCCACCAATTACTTGAATTCCTCAACCACTTGTTCAAGACATAAAACCACGTATACAGAAAAGGGAAAAAAATAGAACTAAGTTACTCAACATTAAATTGCAGATCTGACGAAGATGAATATCAAAATTTACATTGTTTCATTCTTTAGGCATGTCTCTACTGCAATGTACTATTATTAAACAGAAACTACATTTACTTTTATAAATATCTCATATTTTATTCATAGCACGTGCTCGTGTGCATTGGATACTAGTTTAATAGTAATAAACTACTAAGGTCACATTTAAGTTTGTGTTAATTAGTGAATACCTGATAGTGACATTCTTGATTCATATCAGAATGCCAATCACTCTCTGATTGGACATCCTCAAATGGTTCAGGAACATCATAAAACTCATCAGACGCATTACTCAATCCCTTCAGACTTGAAGAATCTGAAATCAGTTTCTCTGATTCATCTTCTGGTGTGTTCTCTCCATTTCCTACAACTACTTCTGTTTTGATATCTTTTTGTTCTATTTGAGGCAAACCCATATCTCTTGTGAGTTCTGATGAAAACTCAGACGACAAGTTCCCTGCATTTGCTTTGAACATCTCTCTCAGTGCTGCAATATTTCAAGATACTCATTTTTATACTTCTTTTCAAAGATGTCCTTGAAGAGAAAGTTCTGATTGTATGTGCAGTCCTATTCAATATATAAAACGCACCTGCAACTCTCTCAAGCATACGAACAGTTCGGGATCTCGCGTATGCTTTTCTTAGATAGGATTTTTTGAACATCCAATCAATAGCCAGCATGTGTTTTACAATCGATTCTTTTCCATTGTTCACAGGAGTCACAACGTATCCACCACCTGTATATTACAACAATGCACCCAGATCAAGGGGAGGAAAGAGGCTCTCAATTACAAATATGTACAGCACATAGGAGCACTTACCATATGTAGTTCAAAAAGAAACTTTTTGAGAATAAGCGTGAAATTTATATTCGGTAGCTAAATGCAGAACTACATCTAGGCATATATTGCATCTTTGTTTGACGAAATTAGTTACTATTATGTAAGTGTATGCAAAATAATTTGTTTCTGCTGCATAAATTTTCAGATGATACATGATCCAACTCTTAAAACTTGGTCGTAAAGAACTGAGGAAGGAGTTAAAACAGTATTTGTCAGTCCCGAAAATCCAGTTTCTATTGAAATAAAACGAGATAATTTCCATCAAAAAGACTTGATAGATCTTTATTACTAAAACTGTTTTGACTAGACTTTAGATGTCTACATCAGACTCTGAATACTTTGACCAACAAACAATAGTAGCAAATTGTTCAAAAGAAATAAGTACGCTTTCCATAATAGGACTCCTACTTGCAATAACTCTTTTTACAAATGAAACTGTCTGATACCCAATGGGCTAACAGAATTAAAATATGTCTGACCATTCTAAGCTTCACTAGTTTGATGAAGTAAAATGATCTAGGCTGTTCACATTTATGCGAAACTTGACTCACTCCCTATTATCTTTCTCCTTTATCTTCAACCTATTTTTCACTTCTGAAGAACTCCAATGCTGCATTTGGTTTGATAGAATGAAATGACATGAGAATGGAATGAATTTACACTATTTGTTCATTTATGTGTAAAACTCATTCTTCACTTCATTCCTTCCCATAAAATTATGTGTAATTTTAATCCTAGCCTCCTAAATGAGGTTTTCCATTCATCACAACCAAAATTTTTTATACACAGTCACCATTTCTTCATTCCCATACTCCCCTCATTTTTCACATCCTTGTATTCCACCTCTATTCTTTTTTCTAATCCACCAATTTCATTCCCATGTCATTCCATTCCATTGAACAGAATGCAATCTAATTCTCCTTCTTCTTGTACTTCTTCCCTACTAGCACCATAGCTAGGTTCTAACGTATGATAATCTAGATACTTTTGAAGTGATGAAGAGTACCAAATTAGTATTTCAGGAGGAACCTCAAAAAAACTGATAGGGGGAGACAAGGGTGTCAAATTACACAGCTTGTTATGATACAGCATATTTTGAAACAGTTTAAAGTTTGAGTTGAGTGGCATGCACCTCAATCAAGTTTAATAGAACCATGAATACAACATATGGCAAACTCTAATTTCAAATTCAAAGCATGCATTACTTTTAAGGCAAGCACGGATATAGCCACGCTGTGGAGGACATTTTTTGTGGTACACGGAATGATATAGTATCACTGCAGCAGAACCAGCAAAGAAAGTCAGTGCATCATAATAAGGATGGATGAAACTGTCAACCTCATAATCGTTAATACCATATGTTCCGTCGTCCTCCCTCCTCCAGTAACGCCGCAACAAAAAATCTCTTCGATGCACCCCCCTGTATAATCTGAGTTAAATAATGGGATCTATAGTATTTTTGTTCACTTGGTAAAAGCTATCAGTCTCACCATGCTAGCCAATCTTTATATAGTTGCAGGTGAATTATATCTGTATGACCATCAAGGTGCTCAACCACACTGCCTCCATAGAAACAGAAATCCCATCTGCAAAACAAAATCGTTAAATCTTAAACAAAGGAACGATGCAAGTACAAAGATTTAAGCTTTAACAATAGCGACTGTCTTGTATATTGCTAGGATGGCCCCTGTTACAAAAATCTCAGACTTGACCAGCCAAGGTGGCAAAACTCTACCCCCGTGTTTTGTCTGGGACCTAAGTAGAATTAGTCCTTACTCTTATCGATTAAATGAAGATTTCTGACAAAGGTATCTCTCTAAAAATATAGAACAATGTTTAACTCGTATATGTGTCATTGTGTTTGCGATAGTTTATGAACTGTTGGTAAGCAGTGTTATTGTAAATCAACCAGCTTACTCTGATCTTGAGGGACCAAGAGACATCAAGGTTCGAAAAATGGCCTCTGGAGTTCCATCAACCACGCTGACAGCCATTATTGCTGGGTGGTTATCCCAATGCTGAGTATAGCAAAATGTAAATCTCAGAAGCAAAATCTTAACCACATCGGCAAAGTAACAAATAAATTAAAACCCACCGTCCCACTTGGATCCCTATCATTTGATTCTTTAAATAGACGTAAACCTGCACATGGTACAAAAATATGAAGAATGAAGATATATGTAGACATCCACCTGGAAAGTTAATAAGGAGACCAATCATACCATTTTGACAGCCAAATATTTTCCATGGGGAAGGTGCAATAACATCAGAGGTCATAGCAACTACATGCATGGATGCAGAAAAGGTCCAATCTATAGAGTTCTCAGGGGTAGTCCTCTTGAAAACACCCAGTCCATCGAAAGCTCTGCATGTGAATAGGCATACAGATGAAGTTCGAAAAAGCAAATGGAAATATCTTACAATTACAAACCCAAATTAAAATGATAATGTATGAACAAATTGATAGTATTAGGTAAACATACTCTTTTATGTAATTTGAGGTAAACATGTCAAGGACCCCCTTATTATTATTTAAGTTCTCATTCAATAGGTGAAGGTTCGTACCTACTGTAACTATGCATCTTCCATTTTAAAATATATATCTTGTGACAATGGCAAAGTTACCAGAATCGTATGATACACCAAACAAAATTTGATATGTATCACATGGTGTATCAGAGATAACACTATCTCGTAAGCATAAGCTATACAGTAAAGGTTACCAAATGACTAGAAAAATTTTTTGTGGAGGTTTGAAAGAGTAAAAGTAAGAATGTAAGTACTTATACCAATTAATTAAAAGAATATTTTAATGTTCTTCTAGATCGCTTGATCAGCCTTCAAATCATACCAAAGTTTCTTATCTTATTCAGATGTAGTTATGTATATTTTCTCATGCTACTTCTCAAATTCTAGAGTTACAAAAGATATTTTTCTCTCCACATGGTATTTTTATAAATTCTTCTTTAGTTTATAGACGAGTTTAAATTTGTCTTATCTTCTAATTTTTAAAAAATCATTTGAATTCAATTGAAGATTATTTTATAGTTCAATTTAAAGTATTTCAACTACAATTTCACTTTTTAAACTTCGAAGGTTTCAAAAGTACTTGGAGCCTTCTTTTTATAGTGGCCAAACTAATATGCTTAATTTCCCAACAAGTTGCATTATTTGTACATTCAAATGTAGACTATACCTTATGCACACAGTGTAAAGCTTATTCAAGGAACAAAATCATCCAAAACCAAAGACTACTAGTAAGAGAGATCACAAGGAATCAACATCAACAATAGAATTACGGCAACTATTTTTGGTTGGCATCACGAGGAACAAAACAAAAAATAGATTTCAAAAAAATTACTATTCTGGGCGATATATAATATACCTAAAAGGTTGCCATTTTCTCTTTAAAGAAGATATCAGGTTTAGAGCAGCATCTTGTAAGGAATGTATCCACTTTGCAGCTTCTTCTGGACTGCTTGCTCCCAACTACAAAATTCAAATTCCAAGTTAAGTACTCCATATTTTAAGTGAAAATAAATAATGTCCGCAAGAATATTGATGCACCTTGAGCTGATCATTGTGATTAGATGTGTTATGCAAGGTGAAGATGAAGAACACCTGAAAGGTGAAATAGGTAAAGAAGAGGAATAAAAATCTTATAAAACCATGAAGACAGTAGAGATTCATGTGAGAATTGCTACTCCAATCCATAGTAAAGTCCCTCATAGGTGATGGTATAAGAAAACACAACGTCCTCACTTTGAATCATAATTTCAGTTTTACAAAACCTACTCAACTAACTACTTCCTAGTGTTAGGGATAAATAAGGAGGGTAATATAGCCTTATATAACAAGAGAGTCATGAGCAACATACTTTTCTGTAGGAGCTCTCTCGTCCATTGTCCTTGACCCTAATGCAAGAGTCTATGATAGCAGTTCTCGCTGGCTCCTGATATCAAAACAGAAACAATGTTGGCAATTAACAAAACAGGTTACTGGGTCACATTTTTCGCAATCACATGTAAGAAAGATTAAGATTCTGAATGTATGTCCAAGCTCGGTTGGTTCTTCTCAAAAGTTCATCAAGCAATATCACCGGTAAACATATCTAAACTGTTGGCTCTAAACTAGGAGTAGTTTTTCTGTTCTTGATTTGTTTTTCACAATGTTCCATTCGTTACATGTTGCATGCTTAGCATTTTGCCATTTTGTCAGTTGGATTTCGATCATCCTAGGTGAACTTAGTTGTTTCTAGCACTTTATTCTTTTTCTGGGGGATGCCCCTGTGCCTTTGTATTTTCTTTTTCTAACATTCAGTACTTACCCCCCTCCCAAAAAAAATAAAAAAAAAAGAAAAGAAAAAAAACGAAGAGATTTTGCACGGATAGGGTTAATCTTCCTAGTTATTAATATTATGCAATACTGAGACAGTAGTACTTATATAAATATCATTCAGTTCTGATCATATGAACAGAAAATGAAAGGAATGAAACTGATTATATTGTAAGTAAGAAACCACTACTCTCCAAAAACAACCTCTTGTGTAATCCCTTGACATAACCTTCACCTTCATCAAATGGTAATATGGTATCGTTTTTACTTTTCAAATGATGTAGTATGTAAGAATTTGAGATTTACACTTAAAAACACATACACACGCAACGAAAGAAAAAACACACACAAAAACACATGATACGAAGAAAATCACATAAAGTAGATAAAAAGAAATGTTAACTTCCACAAGGATTATTCAAAGGCTATCAACAAACTACAGCAAAATAAGTACATGAAAAACTGAATAGATCAAAAGCTAATTAATTCTCCAATAATAATATTGTTAGCCAATGTAGCAATCAAGATAGAAATGCCAACCACATAATCTCTCATTAAACAAAAACTTGATAAAATCATAAAAATCGAAGCCTAAACGTAAACCAAATATAAATGTCAATATTGAAAAGAATTCATATTCTTCAAGAAACAAAACACATGGATATGAACAATGTACCTCTTTATCTGAAGTGGGTATCGATTTGAAGCTCTTGAGACAATTTCCGTCAAGAACGAAGTACCTTTTACGTGAATATTGAAGCCCAAATCGATTAAAATGAATGAGATAAAGCCAACCCTCCATTTTCTCATCAGTTTTAACCATACCCATTTCAGAAATCCAATAGATTGACAGATTTTTTTTCCTCACTGATTCCTCAAAATTGTACTAATAAACAGAACCCCACAAGATAATTTACCGAAATTTTAACTACCCTTCAAGAATCAATAAGATTGCCTGCCTTTCCAATGCATGTGCATATATTTGTATATATAGATTGTGTATACGATCGATCAACAGAAGTAATTAATAGGGAAATGTGAGAGAAGAGATGATTCTCTGATCCCACAAAAGGGATTCAGAGAATCGATTAAGAGAAATCAGGTAGCCTTGGGATTTTCCCGGCGAACTGATAATTTTTCTCTAATTTTCTTCCTTTTTCCTCCGATTTAAATGTAAAACGGTTTAGTGTATATATATGGTCTCCGCGAATTGAGGGTGGCGAACATTCTCATTCTCGTTTACTAGACTTCCCTTCCGTATTTCCCATTTTTCAACGGCATTTTCAATTTTTTTCCATCCGTTGTTTCTTTGTGAATAAACAAAAATAAAAGTTGTTCTCTCTATCCATGAATAAACTAGAGACATGGTACGTGCTCACAACGCGAACTGTTTTATTTTATTAGAAGCGAACTTATATGGTAAGTCTATATTATCTTTTTTCTCAATCTTATAATATTTAATAGAAAAAATATATATTTTTAAATTGGTTAAATATTTATATTATAATAATTTTATAAAAAAATAAAAAATCAGATCGTTAATGTTATACTACTTATGTATCAGATCGTCCAAGTATATATACCGATGCTTTTTAAAAATTTGTTAATAATATTTAACAAAATATAGCTATTCAATTTATTTTGTTTGATTAGATAATATTATAATATTATAATTTTATTTTTTATGATTAATTAAATATAAAATTAATTACAAATAAAAATATTTCACGTAAAAAAATTTATTTATTTTATGTTAAATTTGTGGAGGGTTTTATTGCTAAAAATATTCTTATTTTCTAACTATTTTTATTTGTTAATTATATTAGTTGATTTTTCCATTTCCTATTTTATTTTCTCTTGTTACAGATTTTTTATTATAGCAATATTTTTAAAACATTATTTAGAATTAAATATTTCAAAAACCTACTAATCATCTAATAATTCTTAAAGACACATCGGTAAATTATAAGTAAACTATTAAAATTAAAAAATTAATTGAAAGAACACTTAGATAAACTAAAGTAAATTATTTAAAATGAAAAATAATTAAATAGATGCATGTAACTCGATTGAGTCAATATGCTCGATGAGTGTATTGAGTCAACTCATCGAGTTACTAAGCAAATGTGAGTACACAGGGTGTAAGTTTTCAAATAATATACTATATATATATATATATATATATATATATATATATATATATATATATATATTAATATATTGATTTATGTGATTTTCAAAATACAATCATATACATCGTAGTTGTATTAAAAAATAAAATAAAAGAATATGTAAAGTTTCTTATCGTCTCATGGTATAATGCATTAATTATGTAAAATTTATACTTTTTTATGTCTTAAAAAGTTTTTAAAAATTTATACATTTTATTATTCTTTGATATTTTTTTAATCTATACAATTAGACAATTTTCATATATTGTGAAATTTGAATAATGAGTTACAGTTTATTTTTTCTTAAAATATTCTTTATATTTTAGGAAAAAGGATGTTATAATGTAGGTTTCAACTTTTCATTTAGCACGACACGATTCAATTTCAATGTCCTATGCAAAAAGAAAAAAAGGATTAATATGATTCATAACAAATGCGAGACATCACTGATAATAGATCGCACTTCTTGACACAGTTTCATCAATTTATAAATAGATTTTCCTAACGTATCAAGAAAACGACAAAAATCTAACGAACGATTCATAACAAATTCATAATTCACAGTACACAATTATAACAATCTCAATATACCTACTAAAAAAAGTATAGACAACAAGCTTTTCGTTAGGAATCAAGACATCATTAATTACACTAATTGTCTAAGTAAGTCTAATTGAATTAAATTTTAGGCAACACTTTAAAAATCACTTTCCTTCCGCTAATTGTATGAATTAATTTTATCTTAATCCAAATCATTTACTAAAAAATTAATATATACAAAAATACCAATTATGACAACGTACATGTACAAATTGTATAAAATAAAACAGACATAATTTACATGAAAAATTCAACGGAAAAAAAATAGGGGGAAGAACTCTCATAAATCCACTGTTAATATCTGGAACATCACAAAAATATCTCACTGAAAAAATAAACTCACTACTATATTTTTATATTTCCCCATATATCATCACTTTAAAAATGCTCTAACGTTTTGCTTGTATGTTTTGAATGGAAAAGAAAAGAAAAGAGTTTTACCATAACCACATTAGAATGCACCTAAATATATTTAGAAATACAAACTTAAATAATAATGAAAAGACAATAAAAATGATATGGTGGTGTATCTGATGGTTGGGTAAGGTGGCGGTGGCATTTGGATTGGGGGTGGTGGTGTTAGATATGATAGTGACGGTGGTGATAGTGGTTGGGTTGAGATGGTGGTGTTGATGGTAGTTGAGTTGGGTGGTGGTAGGGTAGTGATGGTGGTTATGATGACAATGGTTGAATAATGGGTGCTTGGGTTGGGTTGGGTGGTAGTGGTGTTGGTGGTTGGGTTGGGTGGTGGTGGGTTGGCAACAATAGTGGTGATGGTGGCTATAGTGGTTGTGTTAGAGATAAATAATGATGATGATATTTAGAAACTAAATTGTGTATCTGTAAATACTTAAGTTATTTTATAAACCTTAATATATTTGCACATGTTTTGAATCCACTGATGATCAATTTAGTCATCAGGAGATGAACTGCACTTCACTAAGTAAGTCATCAGTTGGAACTTCTAAATGACTTGATAGTAAAGAGGAATATCTGTTGTTACTCAAAAACAAGTTAATATTCCACACATTAGACATTCAAAACTTCAGTGATTAAGGCCATTAGGGGAATCTGTCAATGGGACCCATTAGGGGATGACATAGGCAGGACAACTCGTCAGGGGAATGCGTCAGGGTATGGCAGTGGCAAGCCAAACTCATCAGGGGGAACGCATTATGGCATGATAGTGACATGCTAACCTATCAGGGGAAATCATCAGGGTATGACAGTGTCAAGCTAACCCCTTAGGGGGAATGCTCTGCATTGCATTAGTGGAAGCCATCAAAGTATGCCTTTAG
Organism: Centella asiatica; assembly: GCA_014636745.2. Classification (NCBI taxonomy): domain Eukaryota; kingdom Viridiplantae; phylum Streptophyta; class Magnoliopsida; order Apiales; family Apiaceae; genus Centella; species Centella asiatica. The sequence goes on along the minus strand of CM025787.1, from coordinate 10,246,192 downwards.
TTTTAATGTAAGGGGATCAAGAAGCACTTGGATAAATCAAGTGAAGTTTGAAGCACTGATCGAGTTCTTAGACAGGACTTGTCATCAGGGGATCCAGAAGCACTGATCAAGTTCACATCAGGGCTTGTTATTAGTGGATAGTTATAAAATTCTAAAAGACAATCAACTCCATCTAAGTTAAGTCTTGATTCTAAAACTAGTGAGAAAGGACCTAAGAAAATCTGGGTCCCAAAAATTTCTAACTAGTTATTCTTACTATGCAGGGCAACAAAATAAAATCATGGTTCTTGGACAGTGGATGTTCAAGGCATATGACAGGAGACAAGTCCCTGCTTAAACAGTATGAAGAAAAGAGTGGCCCTAAGGTAACTTTTGGAGATGACAGCAAAGGCCATACAAAGGGCTATGACAATTTTGAGTATGGTGATGTCATCTTCACTGAGGTATCACTAGTTGATGGCTTAAAGCACAATCTGTTAGGTGTGAGTCAACTATGTGATAGAGGATTCTATGTCACCTTCAAAGAAGATCAATGTCAGGTGTGTGACAAGGAATCTGGAGATGTGATATTGACAGGGAAAAGAAAAGGAAATTTGTAAACTGCAAACCTAATCTCTTCCACTGATCAAGTCACATGCCTATATAGCAAAGCCTCAGCTGATGAAAGTTGGCTTTGGCATAAGAAGCTCTCTCACTTAAACCTCAAAAACATCAACAATTTGGTGAGAAAAGGCTTGGTAGCTGGCATTCCTCAATTGGAATTTACACAAGAAGGGTTGTGTGATTCATGCCAGAAAGGAAAACAAAGAAGTATGTCATTCAAGAGCAAACCAAGAACATCAATCACTGACCCTTTACGGTTATTACATATGGACTTATTTGGTCAAGTGAATGTGATGTCAATATTAAGAAACAACTATGCTTTGGTTATAGTGGATGATTACACAAGGTATACTTGGGTAAAATACATTCACTCAAAAGATGAAGCTACTCAGTTGATTATTGATCATATCAAGAAAGTAGAGACTGAGTCAGGAAAAACAGTAAGGGTTATAAGAAGTGATAGAAGAACAGAATTCAAAAATTCCCAAGTAAATGAATTCTGCACTGAAAAAGAAATATCTCACCAATTCTCAGCTCCAAGAACCCCTCAACAAAATGGAGTTGTTGAGAGAAAAAATAGAACCCTTATTAAAGTAGCAAGGACAATGCTAGAAGAGTCAAAGCTTCCAACCTATTTCTGGGAGGAAGCAATTAGTACTGCTTGCTTCACACAAAACAGGTCCTTGATCAACAAGACTTACAACAAAACACCCTATGAGTTAATGACCAGGAGAAAACCAACTCTCAAGTTTCTACATGTGTTTGGTTGTAAGTGCTTTGTTCTGAGAGATTCATCGGAGAAAAGAGGAAAATTTGATAGCAAATCTGATGAAGCAATTTTCTTAGGTTACTTTCTATCAAGTAAGGCATATAGAGTGTATAATCTAAGAACAAAGGTCATTGTGGAATTCATTCAAGTTGTTTTTGATGAAAGCAAGATTCTAGGAATGGTTGGTCAATGATTGCATGAAACTCTCAGATTTGAAAATGAATTGGATGCATGGATGGATCCATCAGAGACTGTCGAATTACTCCTAGATGATTATGTTCCTTTGATAAGTAAGGGGGAGTTAACGGTTGTGCATGAAGTACCAAGGATTAATACTACATCAGAGACTAGAGTATTAGCATCTGATGAAACATAAGGGACTGGTAATACAAGTGCACAATCAGAGACTAATGAGACACCAGAGACTACTGATGTCGACAGTGAAGATCATACTAATAGCTCAGGGGGAGCTAACAATGAAGAAGTCACTAGTTTTGGGGGAGCAATCTCTGGTCCATTAGCTAAATTGGACTATACCACTTTAGTAAATGAAGCCTCATCTCCAAGATTAAATCTGCCACCTGCAAGACCTTGGTTAAGAGATCATACACCATATTTAATTATTGGAGATTTAGAGGAAAGAGTCAAGACAAGAAGTGAAACATAAAATGAGTGTCTTTATCTCAGTTTTCTATCAAAAATTGAACCAAAGAAAATTGAAGAAGCACTTCAAGATCCTGACTGGGTAATAGCCATGCAAGAAGAATTAAACCAATTCACAAGGAATAAAGTCTAGAGATTGGTGCCTAAACCAAGGAATAGATCAATAGTTGGTGCCAAGTGGGTCTTCAGAAACAAATTAGATGAAGCTGGTACAATCACAAGAAATAAAGCAAGATTGGTAGCAAAGGGTTATTCTCAAGAAGAAGGAATTGACTATGAAGAAACCTTTGCACCAGTTGCAAGACTTGAAGCAATAAGGATTTTCTTGGCATATGCAGTCTATAAAAACTTCATGGTGTACCAGATGGATGTCAAAAGTGTTTTCTTGAATGGAAAGTTAGAAGAAGAGGTCTATGTTGAACAACCACCAGGTTTTGTAGATCCCAAGTTTCCAAAACATGTCTATAGGTTAGATAAAGAACGTTATGACTTAAAACAAGCACCCAGGGCCTGGTATGATACTCTTTCTCAGTTTTTAATTGAAAATAAATTTATTAGAGGTATCATAGATAAAACACTTTTTTTTATAGAAAATAAGGTTCTGATTTAATACTTGTGCAAATATATGTGGATGATACTATATTTGGATCTACAAATTAAAAACTATGTGAAAGATTTTCAAAGTTGATGCAGTCTAGATATGAAATGAGTATGACGGGTGAGTTAACATTTTTCTTAGGATTACAGATAAAACAATCAACTGATGGAATTTTCATAAGTCAATCCAAGTACATCAGAGACTTACTAAGGAAATATGATCTAGTTGATTGTGCATCTGCAAAAACACCTATGGCTAAAGCCACTAAGCTAGATAAAGATACTAAAGGAAAGAAAATTGATATAACTAGCTATAGAGGCATGATAGGCTCACTTTTATATTTAACTGCAAGTAGAACTGATATAATGTTTGCTACATGCTTATGTGCAAGATTTCAAGCTGACCTTAAAGAGTCACATTTAATTGGTGTTAAAAGAATACTCAGATATCTAAAGGGTACCCCAAACCTTGGGTTATGGTATCCTAAAGAATCTGATTTTAAACTAATTGGCTATTCAGATGCTGACTATGCACGATGTAAGCTTGACAGAAAAAACACAAGTGGAAGCTGCCAATTTCTTGGGGGCAAACTTGTTTCTTGGTTTAGCAAGAAACAAAATTCAGTGTCAACCTCAACGGCTAAAGCTGAATACATTGCAGCTGGGAGTTGCTATGCTCAGATCCTGTAGATCAAAAATGAACTCCTAGACTATGGTATGTCTCTATCCAAGATTCCTATTTATTGTGATAACACAAGTGTCATAGCAATAACTGAATATTCAATACAACATTCAAGAACAAAACATATAGATATAAGGTATCACTTCATTAGAGAACATGTTAGTGAATGAACCATTGAATTTCACAAGGTTACAACTGATAAACAACTTGTTGACATATTCATAAAGCCTTTAGATGAACCTACATTCACTAGGTTAGTCTATGATTTAGGTATGTTGAATTATGCTTGTAAAAATGGAGTAAAACCTTAGAAAGCAAGTTTTTGAGGCAGTAAAAAGCTAGAAGTTAATTTATAGGCTGAAGCTGTTCTTGATGAAAAGAATTTTAGAAGCTAGAATTTAATATCTAGAATGTAGCAGTTAAAAATAATCTATTGGAGACTAGTTAATATTAGTCGCTGATAGTTATTTTTAATTAGTCTCTGACTAGTTAAAAATAACCTATCAGAGTCTAGTTAAAATTAGTCATTGATAGTTGTTTTTAATTAGTTTCTGACTAAATAAAAATAACTTATCGGAGACTAGTTAATATTAGTCACTGATAGTTGTTTTGAATTAGTCTCTGACTCTTTAAAAATAACCTATCCGAGACTAGTTAAAATTAGTCACTGATAGTTGTTTTTAATTAGTCTCTGACTAAATAAAAATAACCAATCAGAGACTTAAAATTAGTCTTTCATAGTTGTTTTTAATTAGTCTCTGATGAGTGAACGTGACAGAGACTAGGGCAGTCTCTGATAAGGGGTAAATTGGTAGTTACTCATATACCCTTAATCAAAAACTGTTCACTATCTTTGGAATTACAAACATTTCTTATACTTTGTTCAAACAAAAATCAAATACAGCTGCAATTTCATTCACTCAAAGAACTTTCTCTCTCATATCTGTGCGATTTAACCCCTTTGCAAAGAGTTTTTTTTTCAAGCTTTTCACAGGTATCAACAATGGCATCAAAGACTATTTGCTTCAAGTTCGGTGATTTTGACTTCATCAAGACTAGTCATGCTGGGGTCATGGACAAACATGACTTCGAAGCATAGTACCACCCATTTGTAGATTTTTTACAAACGTCTACACTGTCGTATGCCATTTATGAAGCTCCCAAACAGGCTGCTGAGGTCATCATGACCATGTGGTCTACTACTGCAATTCAGGATGAGAGTGATGACTCTCCTATGGTAAACTTTAGTTATGATAATATTATTTATTCTATTGATCATGCTGTAGTAAATAATGTGTTGTATTTACCTGTTCATGATGCATATGACCAAATTGCCTCTGATGAGGAAATACTAGATATGTTTAATAACCTATATTATGATAAAGAAATTGCATTAGTAGACTCCATATCTAGACCTCATCTTCGGCAGGAGTGGTCTTTATTTTTCAATATTATCACTAAAGCATTCACTTCTAAATGCAATGGTTATGGTGTCATTACTACACTCACTCAACAGATTGTATATAGTGTTTTGTATGATAGACACATAAATCTAGGGTTGTTCATTCTACATAACTTAATAGCTAAACTAAAAACTAGTGATAAAAATAAAATTTATTATGCTAGGTTTTTTTATAATGATTGCAAATTATCTGATTCCTAACCTAGATATTGCTAGTATGCAAATTGTGCCAATAGTTATGCAAAGTAAATGCATATTCATTGATGTGAAGAAGAAGGCCACAAAGGTAAAGGTTCCTTTTTCCTTCCCTCCTATCGTGAGATCAATTCTCATAGATAGCTTTCCAAACCTTTATTCTTCGACTTATTTTGAGGATCTTGAGCAACAAACCAGAAACCTTGTTGATCCTCCAATAACATCTTTACAACACCAATCTGTAGCCCCCTCCATAGTCTCTCAAAAGACTGTGGTTGTAAAAACAAAGAAAGCCGCAAAGTTACCCATTAAAAGAAAAACAACAGAGGGTGACAGTGAGGCTGAGGGAGACAAGGAAACTGAGGTGGCTCCTCAGAGAAAGAAGAGATTGATGACCTTAAGCCAAAAGCAATCCATTGCCTCTCAAAAGGCATTGGAGGTTAATAGGAAAAGCAACACTCTGTTAACATCCTCCCAAAAGGATGCTAACATTGAAGAAAATTCCCAACCAAGAACAAAAGGTACAGAGTCTGCGCAATCCTCTGTATATACAAAGGGGCCAGCCAAAAGAGAGAGAAGATAAAAAAGAAAGAGTGACATAAGGAGTGCACACATAGAGTCTAGTCAACTTCATGCTCCTCAAATTTTTATTCTTGAGGAGCAGCCAACACTCCAATCTGTACATTCCCCTATCTCTTCTCCTATTCTTGATTCTTTAGAACTTGACAGTTCAAATTTTCTTAATTTTTTCCAAGAAGAGCCAACACTCCCGATGGATCAAGCTAAACCATCAGAGACTAGTTATCACATGGACTGGTCGGAGATTAGTCAACCACCAGAGACTAGTTCTCACATGGACTGGTCGGAGACTAGTCAACCACCAAAGACTAGTTCTCCACCAGAGACTAATGCTTGTATCTCACCAGAGACTGACACACAAGAACCACTTGTTCAATGTACAAGTGCAGTCAGTTCTCCAATTCTTTCCTTGGAGAGATCCGAAACCACTGATATACAAAAGGAACCCCTTCTCCTTGGAGTCATAACTAATTCTTCTTTACCTCTTCCTTCTGTAGGACAGAGTGATACTATCCAAATGAGTGAGGCAGTGAGAATAATTAGTGAGAGTCAGGTTCCTGACTTGGAAAAAGGAGAGATAACACAAACAATTGAGAGTCAAGCTTTAGACAACTTGGAAAAAGGAGAGATTGAGCAGCTGAATGTCCAATTCCAGGAAAAAGGTGAGGGAGTGAGCAAGGATTAGATCCTTGAACAAAATAATAAAGAGAAAAATATATTCTCGACAGGTGATTTTCTCAAACCTGTTGAGCTTTTCACCGCCAATGAAGCTCTAATTTCCTCTGCTCCAACAACATCTTCCCCAACAGAGGAACTTGAGGGAAACTTACGGCCAGGGGATGCAGCTTTATAACTACTTGTAGAAATATCCAATGCTGATTTTGAAATCTTATATGGTCTTCAACAACAACAAGATCAAATATCAGTATTGAAGACAAGAGTTGTAGATGACCTTGAGCCTGTTGAGATTGAAGAAAAGAATGTGGATGCTTGGCTAGATGCAAGCTACACAAACTCTTTAGATGAAGCAGCTGCCCAATTAAGACAAGATTATTTGACCAATATAGGGTCTGGTGCTACTGAGTTTACTTCTGGTGTAGTCTCTGAGGAATTGATCATGATTGACAAGAAACATACGAAGTTTCAGCACTTCATGATCACTAGTCTCAATGCTACACTCAAGAATATTGAGAATAAGATGGATCTGGAAACTGAAAAACATAGAAGTTGCTATGAAGGACACTTTCCCAGGAGGATGCTTAATTCAATTAATACACGACTAAAGGAGCAATCCACAACTGAGAGGAGACTTCAAGCACTAGAATCAAACGTCCAGTCCATCATGCAGAAGCAAGACAAATTTGATCTTGCCCTTCAACATCTCACACAACTTCTACAATAGGCCATTCCAACATTGGCTACTGCTTCTCCTACACCTTTAGATTCTGATGTCAAAAAGGTGGAGAGTAGTCAATCAAAAGAAGTTGTTCCTGAGAAAACAAGTTATGCTAGTTTGATGGCTGAACTGACAAGAATTCAAGGTGCCAAGAGAGATCTTGATGCATCCATCAAGTCTAGCATTACAACAACACCACCACCACCACCACCAACAACAATAACAGCAGTAGTTACTCCTTCCACTGCAATAATCCCAAGCACACAACAAGATAAAGGCAAAGGCATTCTAGTTGAGGATCCAAAGAAGACAAAGTCTACTCAACTAGGACAGCCTAAGCTATTAGGGGACGCCATGAAGACTGCTCACTTTCCTACTCCAGTTAAGTTAATAGTGGATGGAAAAGTAGAGTTAGTTTTTCCTCAGAAGCATAGACTGATTGAAGCTGTTGCAATGCTTGCTCAGAAACTTCAAGTGGAAAAGGAAATGGCTGCAGCTAGGGAGGAGGATGAAGCTAAGAAAAAGGCCTTGACAATAAAGAAAACGAAAGCTCAAAAGTTTGTAGAGACTAGAAGGAGAAATAAGGAGATTGAGCAGGCTGAGAGAAAGGCCAGGAGGAAGCCATTGATGAGTGAACCTCAAGAGAAATCTGAAACTGCTCTAGTGACTTTATTTAAACCTCAACAATCTACATCAGTCCCGAGTAGTAAAATCTCCAGGGTTGGGGTGGCTAATACTTCTGAGTTAAAGGAAGTATTCAAGAAGAGTGTTGAGTCCATTAATCTGGAAAAGGATGGAAATAGCAAGGAGTATCTCAAAGTCATTCAAAAAGATGGAGAGACTCTGCGTTTAGATAAGCCAAGCCTGGAGATGAGGTCATTCAAAAGACATGGAGTGGCTATTGTCTGTTGTTCCTGAAAATTCTGTGCTCAATTTGGAATTTAGGAGGCAGATTCAGAAGGAACTTGAAGAGATAAAGAGATTGATTACATTGCCACGACTAGATGTTCCTCCACGTCCTTATGGTTTGTGTTATGAGAATTTCATGGAGATGTGATTTTCTTTGACTATGAAAAACAAATTGGAACAATTAGCAAAAATGAACTTGAAGGATTCATTGCTTTACTTAAAGATTCAACTAGTGAAGATGAGGTCAAGTTCAGGAAGTTGTTAGAAGAGAGAGTTAAAGAGATCAACAAAAAGAGAAGTTGAAGTTGTTGGTATGTTAATATTTTTTTTAAAGCCAGACTTATAGGATTTAAACCTGAGTCGTGGTGAAGCTGAATTTAGGATCGAAGATCTTAATTTAAGTACATTCGTAGTTAGCATATTCTTTAAATTTTTGATTCTAAGTTATTCTTATAATTTTTGATTTTTGACATCATCATCAACCTTGATTTATGCTTATAATTTTGATAATCATAAATAGGGAGAGATTGTTAGATTTTATAACATTTGATGATGATTGTAATTAGAATACTTAGATATACAAATGTAAAGATAGTGCTAGTTTATAGCATCTGAATTTGTGTAGCTGGTAGTTTACTCTTTGATTCATGTAATTTGTTTTTATATGAAAGTAAGTTAATTTGTATTATAAGAGACTACCAGAACTACATTAGAGATTTCAACAAGTCAGAGATTGTGTTTGGTCTATCAGAGACTAAGGTAAAAGCTTATCAGAGACTACAACTTAAAGCATCAGAGACTAATCTTAAGTCATCAGAGACTAAGTGTAAACCATCGGAGACTAAGATTAAAGCATTGGAGACTAAGCTTAAGTTGTCGAAGACTAAATAGTTGATCAGAGACTAAGGTTGAAGTAGTCAGAGACTACAGTAAAATTATTCTCTGATGCAGTACAGAGTTTTATTTGAGTTAGAAATATCTTCGACATGGACATTGAAGAGTCATTGAAGATAAAACTGGTATTACTATTCGAATTGTATAGAGAATTATTTTTTGAATAGGATTAGAAGCTGAATTTCGATTCAGATTTAGAAGATGTAATTAATTTTACAGAGTTATTTTAGAAGTTGTATGATTATATAGATTTATATATATATAGTATAGAAACTGAAGCTGACAATCAATTTGTGATTGTTAGAATTCGTATCAGTTGTTGATCAATAAAAGAAATTATTTATAAATTTATTCTTGTTCTTGTTCTTTAATTTCCGCAAGTAATACTACTTTGAAGGACAGGAATTTGAAAAGATTTCAAGAACTTGTATTCAACCCCTCTTCTAAAAGTTCTAGGCTATTTCACTGGGACAACAATAATGTTAGTGAATATGAATAACATAAAGAGTTCAAATAAATGGATTCCCATCACAAATGGAGTGAATCCAAATTCTTAGGTAAGGAAAATTGGCAACTAATGCCTCTGAATGAGATTTCACACAAGCATTTAACCTCTTTCAGTTCAAAACTTACTAGATCGCCTTAACTCTGTTCAGTACTAGGACTTACTGAGAGTACTTCTTACCATTTGACAATAGCAGACCAAGACTATCTCAATATGGTCTGCAGTGTACATACATATGACACTTAAAGTAGATATAATTACATTTACAGGGCCCGATAGAATAGAATAAACTATTCTCAATTTTGGGGTGTTCCCTTATCAATTTATATAGTAGATTAATCCTGATACCTCAGTGAGGGTCATTGGGTAGAAACATGGATGATTTCATAAGAATGCAAAAGAATAGAATTAAAAGAGTTGAATTGAATTAAACAATTCAATATATCATGTCTTGACATGAAACATATAGGATGCTTGTAAACTGGATACAAGTAGTCAAGCATTTAACAATATGGTCTTAACTCAAGTTAAATAAGTAACATTTATTCTCTATCAGTACGTATACGAAACAATTATGTATACATATGAAGAAAAGATTAAGCATTTGCATCTATTAACTTAACACATATCAAATCAATTGATTATGCGTTTGATTGCAATAAGCATTACACTCCATATATGCCTTCACAAACAGCTCTGCTATATGTTGAAAGAATCACAAATACATTACTTGCCTTGATCAGAGTGATAACTTATGTTTGGTTCGAGTGTCCCTGTGAGATCTAATTTTGACCCATAAATGATTAAAAGTTAGAAATATAACTATGTTTAATCAAAATGATTCTTTATGCAATGTCTATCAAATTATGTTTCATATAATTCATTAAGAGTGTCTTATTTTAATTAAAAGAAACTTTTTGTTGTTTATAATTATTACTCTTGAATGCATCTGATGGTGTTGCATATTCTTGAAATGGTTACACTGGTTATTGTCCAATAGCTACTGGTGTGTTTTATAACATCATTATAATAATTGTCAAGAGTAAATTTTCTTCAGGTATTACTATCATTTGATAAGTTATTTGCTTATCATTGGATAATAGTTAGGTCTAGTGGATAATGTGTTTCGGGGGATAAAATATGCATCAGGGGATATGTTACGTTTTAGAACATTTGATGATTAGATTACTTAGAATACAAATGTATAGAAAGTGTTAATTAGTAACACTGAAGTTTTGTAGCTAGCAGTTATCTCTTTCATTGTAATTCGTTTATTATTTGTAAAGAGATACATTTATTTGTTGTTTGTAAGTAACTGCTTTATTAGTGTATCGAAGCTTCAAAAAGTTGAAGTGTGGATTTGATCCGTTAGAGTTTGAAAAAAAAAGGCTTATCGGAGACTAGGAAAACTTGTCAGAGACTAAGGATTTTTTATCTATCGGAGACTAGTTTTTCCTGTAGGAGACTAAGGCTTACGTCATTAGAGACTAAGTCTAAAGGAGTCGGAGACTGAAGCTTACGTCATCGGAGACTAAGGTTAAAAGTATCAGAGACTAAGTTGAAGTCATTGAAGACTAAGCCTTAAAGCATCAGAGACTAAATAACACTATCGGAGACTACACAGTTTGACGTCATCAGGGACTAAAAGCACCAAAGACTAGTAATGACGTCACCAGAGGCTAAAGATGAAGCATCAGGGACTAATCGTGATTTATTTCCTGAAAGATACAGAGTTAGAATTAAAAAAGAATGTCTTCCACGTAAAGCAAGATATTATTGAAGATGTAGCTGGTAAGGAAACTAACCAGAAATATCTTCTTAATCAAAAAGGAAAGATTGTATTTGATTCGAATAAGGAAGCTGAATCAATATTGATTCAGAAGAGAAAAACTGAAAAAAAAATCAATTTTTGAGAAGAGAAGCTGTAATTAGGTTTACAGAGAATTGTAATTTGAAGCTGTATAGGTTTTTCATAGCTTTGTATATTTTCCTATACAGAATAGAAAAGAAGCTAATGATCATATTTGTTATGATTGTTAGAATTTGTAATCAGTTGTGAAATCAATATAGCAATTGTTTATAAGTTGATTTGAGTTTTTGTTCTTTATATTCCGCATGAAAGTTTAATTTCTTAAAGAACAAGAAATTCGAATAGTATTCAAAGAATTTGTATTCAACCCCTCTTCTACAAGTTCTCGGCATCTCACAGGGAAAACATGATAAGATTATGCATCATTGGGTACTGTGCATCAGGGGATAAGCATCAGTGGTTACTGTGCATTAGGGGATAAGTTTATGCATTAATGGTTACTGTGTATCAGGGGATAGCTCTCGACCATCAGGGGATACCCCTTAACCATCAACGGATAAACCTCGGCCATCAGGGGATAAATCTCGGCCATCAGGGGATAAACTTTGTTCACCACCAAACTCAACAAGCTAGCGCCAAAATCTACATAAAGCGCCAAACTCGTCAGTAATGCTTTAACGCCTAACTCTTGGACAGTGTCTGTTTTCCCAGTGAGATAGCCGAGAGCTTGTAGAGGGGGGGGGGGGGGTTGAATACAAGTTCTTTGAAACCTTTTCGATTACTTGTTCTTCAAGAAATTAATTATAACTTGAGGAAATAAAGAACAATAACTCGAATCAATTTATAAATAATTGCTTGTATTGATTTTAACAATTGAATACAAATTCTAACAATCACAATAATATGATCGTCAGTTTCCTTTCTATTCTGTATAGGAAAAGATACAAACTATGAAAAACCTATACAGCTTCAAAAATTACAATTCTATAAACCTAATTACAGCTTCTACAACTGAATTACAATTAACTCAGTTCCCAATTCTGAACAAAATTCAGCTTCCTTATTCGAATCAAATACAATCTTTCCTTTTTGATTAGGAAGAGATTTCTGGTTAGTTTCCTTACCAGCTATGTCTTCAATAATATCTTGAACTACATGGAAGACATTCCTTTTTAATTCGAACTCTGTATCTCTCTGGAAATAAATCACGATTAGTCCCTGATGCTTCATCTTTAGTCTCTGGTGACGTCATCACTAGTCTCTGGTGCTTTTAGTCCTTGATGACTTCAGATTGTGTAGTCTCCGAAAGAGTTATTTAGTCTCTGATGCTTTGAGGCTTAGTCTCTGATGAAGTCAGCTTAGTCTCTAATGCTTTTAACCTTAGTCTCCGATGACGTAAGCTTTAGTCTCTGACTCTTTTAAACTTAGTCTCTGATGACGTAAGCCTTAGTCTCCGACAAGCCTTTTTGTAAACTTCAACGGATCAAATACACATTTCAACTTGCTGAAGCTTTGATACTCCATTCCAGCAGTTACTTACAAATAAAGAATAATTATATCTCTTTCCAAAGAATGAATGAATAACAAACAAAGAGATAACTACTAGCTATAAAACTTCAGTGTTACTAATTAACACTTTCTATACATTTGTACTCTAAGTATTCTAAAGATAATCATCATTAAATGTTCTAAAACCTAACAATCTCCCTTTAATTATGAATATCAGAATGATAAGCATAATTTCAAGGTTGATGATGATGTCAAAACTTAACATTATAATTACTTAGAAAAAGAATAAAGAATTGCTAATTACAAATGTATTCTGAATTAAGATCTTTGATCTGTTGTTCAGCTTCCACCAAGACTCAAGTTTAAATCCTATAAGTCTGGCTTCAAAAATAAAGATTACAACATAATCTCAACACAACATACCTTCCAACATAACAGTTTATCTTTTATGTTTCCTTTAGCAACTCCAGCCTTTCTTTTCTATTTCTCCTCAGCAGCTCTAGTCTGTCTATCAACAGCTTTTTCAATATCAATTCAATTTCTTCTTTAGCATCCTTGAGTAGATTGATAAAACGTTCGATGTGTCTCTCACTGACACTATTGATATCTCTATTGTAGTTGAAGAAAACTTTCTCTCCATGGAAGGTTTCATACCATAATCCTAGAGGTTTAGGATTAGCTTCCGGCATTGTATCCACCTTATGCTTCACCTTCATTACCTTTTGAATCTGGCTTAAAAAATCCACGTTGAGATCAGAAGTCTTAAGCACAATAGTCAACAACCACTCTAGATTTTCTTTAGTTCGTCTCTCCAAGGGTGGCTTCTCAAATTTCAAAGACTCTCCATCTTTCAAAAAGACATGGAGAAAATCTTTGTTATTTTTACCCTTTATCAGATCAATCTTCTTTGTGGTTTTCTTCAAGGCTTTGACGATTTCTTCTGTACTAGCCATTTCAACCTTGTAAGACTTCTTTGATGAAACTGTTTGTGGCTTTGTTGGTCCATTCATAGCCACCAAAGCATTCTCAGTTGACCTTGGAGGATCTTGAGAGGTAGGCTTCTTGATAGTTGCCTTGATCACAGGTTTCTTTGTAGATTCCTGGACCAAAGGTTTCCTTCTTGATTTCTTCTCAGCCTCTTCCATCTCTTTATTTTTCTTCTTGGTTATGGCTGCTTTCTGTGCACTTGATCTCCTTGTAAAGATTTTCTTCTTCTTTGCCTCCTTCTCCTTTTTTTTTGCTGCCATGTCCTCCTCCTCTTAAAGTTTCTGAGCCAATAAAGCATCAACTTCTATCAATTTCTGCTCTTGAGGATAGACCAACTCCACTTTCCCATCCACTACAGTTCAATTGGAGTGGGAAAGTGAGTTGTTTTCATAGCATCCCCAGTAGCTTGGGATGTCCTGGTTGAGTAGTGGTTTTCTTTTTTGAATCTTCAACCATAACCCCTTTGACTTTGTCTTTGATTGTAGGGGCTTGTGTAGAGGAAGAAGGAGAAGCTGCTGTTGTTGCTGTTGTTGGAAGTTGTGTTGTTGTTGTTGACTTTGTTGTTGCTGATTGAAGATCTGCATGCTTTTTCAATATCCTGTCCATCATTACTTGTAGCTCATCAGAGCTTGGAAGTTTTGATGGAGTAAGTATTTGAACTGGAACAGGTTTTGATAGTTGTTTTTGTACAGGTTTGATATGTTGACCACTCTCCCCCTTTTTGACATCAGCATCTTTAGGATGGGAGGAGGTGGCCAAGTGTGGAATTGCCTGTAGCAATAGCTGCTCCATTTTGTCTTATTTTTGGATCAGGAGTTGGATGTTTGCTTCTAGGGCTTGAAGTCTACTGTCAGTCTTGGACTTGTCTTTGATAAGCGCATCAATGGTAGTGATTGTCCTCCTTGGCAGATGTCCTTCATAGCACCTTCTTATCTTTTCTGTCTCCAACTCCATCCTTTCATCCATTCTCTTCATTGCACCATTTATTCCAGTAACCAAGTAGCGGTGAAACTTTGTATGTTTCTTATCCACCTTGGTTACTTCTTTAAGAATATCTTTAACTGATGGTGCAGAGGCAGTTGACCCTATGTTGGTCACATAATCCTGCCTTAAATGGGCGGCTGCTTCCTCCAGTGTGTTGGAATAGGTGGCATCCAACCATTCATCAACATTTATCTCTGGAGCTTCTTCGTGCACAGGTTCATCTGCAAGCTGTGTCTTCAATGCAGAAATGTGGTCTTGTCTTTCTTGTAGACCATATAACATTTCAAAATCAGCATTGGACATCTCAGAAATAATATCTAAGGCTGCATCCCCTGTGCCTGAACTGATCCCAGTTTCTTCTGTTTGGATATTTATGGAGGGAGCAGAAGAAACTTGAGCTTCTTGTGAGCTGGTTTCAATAGGTTGTAAAAATGCACCTGCTGAAAATTTCTCTCATTTATTTTGTTCAAGGATCTCATCCTTGCTCACACCCTTTCCTTTTACCTGGGGTTGGGCACCTAGTTTCTCTTGCTCTCCTTTTTCCAAGCTTTCTAAAGCTTGACTCTCTTGTATGTGTATATCCTCTCCTTTTTCCTAGTTAGGAGCCTGACTCTCACTATTTATTCTCACATCCTCACTCATATGGATAAGTGCATTTTGTCCTACAGAAGTGGGGGTTTGAGAAGTACTTGTGACTGCATGGATAGGGGGTTCCCTTTGTGTATCTTGGGCTAGGGATCTATCCATGGAATGTGTGTGAGAGCTTGTCTTGAGTATTGGCTCCTCTTGGGAAAAATCAAGAAGATTTATATCAGAAATATCAAAAGAATCAAGTGTGGGAGAAGAAGGAGAAGAATGTACAGTGTGGAGTGTTAGTTGTTCCTCAAACATTGAAAATTGAGGAACATCAAGTGATGACTCTATGTGTGCACTCCTTGTGTCACTCTTTTCTTGTATTTTCTCTCTTTGGGTTTCCTTTTGTTGGTGAGCAAGAGGTTGTGCAGACTCTGTACAGGGTGTTCCTGGTTGGGAACTTTCTTCAATGTCAACATCCTTTTGGGAGGATGGTGACAGTTCACTGTTTTTCTTTATAACCTCCATTGCTTGTTGGGAAGCAATGGATTGCTTTTGGCTAAGGGTTTTTAATCTCTTCTTTCTCTGAAGTGGTACTTCAGCTTCTTGTTCTCCCTCATCCTCATTTACTCCCTCAATTATTTTTCTTTTTATTGGGAGCTTCTTGGCTGTCTTTGTTTTTACACCCACAGTCTTTTGGAAAACTGTGGAGGGGGCTATGGATTGTTGTTGTGAAGTGTTTGGAGGATTAATGGGGGTTTGACTTTCAATATCCTCAAAGAATTGCAAAGAATAAAGATTTGGAAGCCTGTCAATGAGAATAGATCTCATGACAGGAGGGAAAAATAAGGGAACCTTTACCTTTGCAGATTTATGCTTCACATCAGTAAAAATTCTTTTACTCTGCAAAACAGTTGGTACAACTTGCAATCCAGTAATATTAAGGTTAGGGATTAGATAATAAGCAATCATCATCAAAAACCTAGCATAATAAATTTTATTTTTATTACCAGATTTTAGTTTTACCAAACGGTTTTGCAGAATTAAAAGCCCAATGTTTAGATGTCTATCATACAACACACTAAAAGCAATTTGTTGTGTGAGTGTAGTGATAGCATTATAGCCACTGCATTTTGAAGTAAATGCTTTAGTTATTATATCAAAGAACAGTAGACCACTCTTGCCTTAGATGGGGTCGTGTAATAGACTCAACAGAACCAATTTCAGCAGAATAATGTAAATTTTTAAACATAGAAAGAAGTTCTTCATCAGAGGTAGGGGAGTCAAAGTTTTCGTATACAAGTAAGTATAAAACATTATTAACAACAGTATGGTCGATATTATAAATAGTGTTATCATACTTGATATTTACCATAGGAGAGTCAGTATTCTTATCTTGGATGGTTGCAGTAGTCCACATAGCCGTGATGACTTCAGCGCCTTGGACGGGAGCTTCATAAATGGCGTTGGTTAGTGTGGAGTTTTGAAGAAAATCCACGAAGGGGTGGTACTGGACTTCAAATTCATGCTTGTTAGCCACCCCTGCATGGTTAGTCTTTATGAAATCGAAATCTCCAAACTGGAAACAGACTGTCACACAATTTTTGATGACGCCTAAAGTCCAGCTTGGGAATTTTCGGGGCTGCCACACCTGCAGTGTCTAATGGCACTCTCTGATAGTACATTACTGCAGGTTCTAGTACAATACCAAGTTCTAACAATTCTAAGTATTATATGTCAATATCAAATGTTATAATATCTAACAACCTTTGTCACATAATTGACTTACACTCAGCAGATTATGCTTGAGGCCATCAACCCATGATACATGTTCAATGATGACATTGCTAGATGTTAGAGTTAATTAATGATGATGATGTTTAGGAAATAAATTGTGCAACTGTAAATACTTAAGCTATATTATAAACCTTAAGATCAGCACAAGTTTTGCATTCACTGATGATAATCTTATTCATCAGGGGATGGTCAATCACTTCACAAGACAAGTCAAAATATGGAACATCTGAAGGACTTGACAAAGTGAAGAAGAATGTCTGATGCTACTTCATAACACTCAAAGTATTCCGCACATTAGATATTCTAATCAAAGTTTTGTTGATTAAGAACCATTAGGGGAAACTAATAAGGGGAACTGATAAGGGGGAACTCATCAAGGTAAACTAATCAGGGGGAACTTGTCAGGGGATGACAAACGCAGACCAACCCATCAGGGTGAGACTTCAGGGTATGACATTATCAGGCTAACCCATTAGGGTAACTCGTCAGGGGAAAAACTCAACACTACATCAGTGGAAGTCGTCAGTGTATATAATAGATCATAACATCAGTGGATCAAAGAAGCACTGAGTAAAACTCAAGTGAAGGTTGAAGCTTTGATCCAGTCTTCAACAAAGACTAGTCATCAGGGCATCCAAGAAGCACTGATCAAGTTCATTAGGGCTTGTTATTAGTGGATAGTTATGACCGCATGCACCAGTCATCAGGACTTACACTCAAATCAACGAAGCTTGTTATAGAAGCTAGAGATGTTAACTGGAAAGATATTTCTTGAAGTTTGTTTGGTCCAATGAGAACTCTCGAACATTAAATGTATGCAGTTCAGGGGAAGAAAAAGAAGTAACAAAAAGCAACAACAGTCTGTCACAAAGGACATTGATGTGACATATATGCGGCTGAGTTGAAAAGAGTAGCACTTCTCAGCACGTGGGTTCAACCACTGATCTTCTATATATGCAAAGCAGTTCTCAATATATAAATAAATAAATCCAACAGATCAAAAAATTGAAGCACACAAATCATTAGAGAGAAGCTTTGTAATAGATCTCGAGAGAAATATTTCAAAGAAAGTTTAAAAGCTAGTGAGTGTGAAATATAAGCTGTAATTTCATTACAAAACTTGTAGCTGTTTAATCACATTTGTGATTTTACAGATTTCCAGAAAAACATCAAGTTTTAATACAACTATTTAAACTTGAATATGTGTATTCATATTTTATTGTTTTTCTATTCATAGTAGTTGTTTCCAATTAGTGCCAACTAAAGTTTAAAAAGAGCAAAAAGATTGTAGTGTTTGCATTCATCCCTCTCCTTCTATAAACACTTGAGCCTATTTTGTTCTAACAATTGGTATCAGAGCCTCTTAGCAGATTACACTTGCTAACAAAGATCAACATCTATGGCCAACAAAGCTGGAAACAGTAAAGTCCCCATGTTGGAAAGGGGAAAATACTTCTTCTGGAGACAACGCATGAGAGTTCATCTTAGAGCAATCGATGATGAATATTTACAGATTCTGGAAGAAGGCCCTCATGTTCCCAAGAAGCTCAATCCTCAAGAAGTTGTCAATGGAGTCACTGTTCCTGGAAAATTAGTCCCACAGACTACTGACGAAAATAACACTCGAGGAAAGAGAGAAAGTGAAAAAGGATCTCAAAGTAACAGGGATCCTATATAATGGTTTAGATGATGATATGCTGAATAGTATCATGAATCTTACAATGTCTAAATCCATATGGGATACCATACAAATCCTTTGTGATGGAACAGAGGAAGTGAGGGAAAATAAACTGCAGCTGTTGACACAACAGTATGAGTGGTTCACAATGAAAAGTGGTGAAACACTCACTGAAATGTTCGATAGATTTAACAGGTTGGTAAATGACCTGAGATTATATGGGAAGGCATATGCAAATAAAGATGTGAACAAAAAGTTCATGAGAGCCCTCCCCATATCATGGGATCCTAAGATAACAGCCATCAGAGAATCCGAGGACATGAATCTCCTAGACTTGGATAGGCTTTATGGCACCCTAAAGACATATGAACTTGAGGTTCAACAACGATCTGAAATGTCAGGGGATGCTAGGAAGCTTAAATCTGTAGCCCTGATGGCTGCCAAGAAGGACAAGGAAGAAGCAAGACCGAGTGTCATGATGAAGCAGCAACTGGGAGATGCTGAAATGGAAAGGGACAAAGAAGCTGACTCCAAGGAAGATGAATATACTCCTAAAGAGTTAGAGGAGCTGGATGAAACCATGGCCTTTCTTGCAAAAAGGTTTTCTAAGCTGAAATTCCAAAAGCCTGTGGGTTCCAAAAGATTTTCAGCAAGGAAGCCTAGTAGTACTAAAAACTTTATTGACAAATCTAGAATAAAGTGCTACAAGTGCAATGAAATGGGCTACTTTACAAATGAGTGCCGCAAGGCCACAAAAGAAGGTGAATCCAGAAACAAGGAAGATGAAGTGGACTATAAGAAGAAATACTTTGACCTTCTTAATGCAAACAAGAAGGCAAAAACATATATTGCAGAGGGAAAGGACTGGGCTGACTCAGATGAAGAAGATGCTGAAGAATATGTCAACCTAGCCCTGATGGCCTCATCCACTGATAATAGCAGCTCACAAGTAAGTCTTGAAATTTCCTCTAACATGTCTAAAACTGATTGTGTTAAAACTGTTAAGGAAATGGCTTGTTAGATAAAGGATCTCTATGACACCCTGAGGAGTGTTATAGGTGAAACTGAGAGAGTGCAGAAAATAAATGAGCATTTGATTGCAAGAAACACTCTCTTAGAATCAGAACTCTCCAGATTTGAGAATCTTGAAAAAGAACTCTCAAGAACAAAAAATCTTCTTTACTGTGCTATCAAAAGAGAGGAATGGACCTCAAATGGCTTGAGTCAAGAAAGAGAAGTCATAAAGAGATGGTCTGAGTCTAGCAAGAAACTGGAGGATCAATTAAATAGTCAAAAATCTGGTCCCAAATCTGGTTTAGGCTATGGAGAGACTCTAGTGAAGCAACCTCCCCTTGAGGTTGAAATTGCAGCTAGCTTTGGAAAAAGGCCAATACAACCTATCAAGTTTGTAAAGGCTGTAACAAAGTTAGAAAAAGGGCATGTTTTCCCTATGAGTGAAGCTTTCACAAGTGGTGGGAGTGGCAAGAAACCAATTCTTGCCAAAGCACTCAAACCCCCAGTCAGAAAAGAACAAGACTGTGCATCAGTGGATACACAGTCGTCAGGGGGAAAGAGTGCATCAGGCCATCGTAGCCCTTCAAGGGAAAAAGGCCTGTCAAGGGACAATAAAAAGAATAGGAATGGAAGCTAGGTATAAGCAAGGATAGTAATTATTCTTCCATTCATGAAGCCCTTAGGAAAATGTGCTGGAATTGTGGTAGCAATAATCATCTATCTTTTCAATGCAAAAAGAAACCACAAATTTTGACTAGCACAATTTTATATGTTGATGATTTACCAACTGTTAAAGCTTGCTCCTCCAAGGAAAAAGGCAAAATAACTGTTGAGAAATCAAAAGCATGTGTTGAAGCTCCTAAAAAGGAGAAAGTTTTAAATTTGCCAAAACCAAAAGTCACAATTAAAGAAAAGGCTATTTTACCTATAACTGTGACTAAACCTAGAGGACCCAAAACCAATTGGGTACCAAAAACAAATTAAATATTTTTTGTGTGCAGGGAAAAGTTAAAAACAGTCATATCTGGTTTCTAGACAGTGGCTGCTCAAGGTACATGATAGGAAACAAAGGCCTGCTCACAGAATTTCAAGAGAAGGATGGTCCAGTGATTTCGTTTGGTGATAACAACAAAGGACTGACTCTTGGCTATGGCAAAGCAGGAAATGGGAATGTCTCATTTGAAAATGTAGCACTAGTTGATGGGCTTAAGCATAATTTATTAAGCATAAGTCAACTATGTGACAAAGGTTACATCATTTCCTTTAAAGGGGATAAATGCTTGATCTCAAATGAGGATGATGGGAAGCTGGTTTTATCAGGAATAAGAAAAGGAGATCTCTATGTTGCTGATTTCAATTCAGTAAGTGGAGAATCATGTTTCTACAGCAAGGCAACTCCTGATGAAAGCAGGCTATGGCACAAGAAGCTCTCTCACCTGAACTTCAAGACAATTAATGATTTAGTGAAGAGAGAGTTGGTAACTGGGCTACCCTAAATGGAGTTTATTCAAGTAGGGTTATGCTCAGCTTGTCAACAAGGGAAGCAAAGGAAAACATCCTTTGTCAGCAAGGAAGCCACAATGATTAAAGATCCAATTCAGTTACTACATATAGATCTCTTTGGCCCTGTCAATATTATGTCAGTGTCAAAGAAAATATTTGCAATGGTCATTGTGGATGACTACACCAGATAAATTGGGTGAAGTTTCAAAATGCAAAATCAGAAGTTCCTTAGCAAATCATTGACCACATCAAGAAAGTGGAAACTGAGTCAGGATCAGTGGTTAGGATGTTGAGGACAGACAATGGAACTGAATTCAAGAATGCAGCTGTTAATGGATTTTGTGTGGAGAAAGGCATCAATCATACACTTTCTGCCCCAAGGACTCCTCAACAGAATGGTGTAGTGGAAAGGAATAATAGAACCCTGATAGAAGCTGCTAGAACAATGCTAGCAGAGGCAAGGATTCCCACATATTTTTGGGCTGAGACAATTTCCACTGCTTGTTTCACTCAAAATAGATCCTTAATCAACAAGGCTCATAACAAGACACCATATGAGCTAATGACAGGAAGAAAGCCAAACATCAAGTTCCTATATGTTTTTGGATGCAAATGCTTTATCTTAAGGAATTTTGGTGAGAACTTGGGAAAATTTGATCCTAAGGCTGATGAAGAAATTTTCCTAGGTTACTCCCTGCCATCTAAGGCCTACAGGGTTTACAACAAGAGACTTCAGGTGGTGATGGAGTCTATAAATGTAGTTTTTGATGATCAAGAGATTTCTGGACTTGAAGACCCTGGTTTTCATGAAGAGCTCAGGTTTGAAAATGAAGATGAAACTTATTATCAAGAGATTGAAGCTGATGAGTGTAGACAAATGGAGAATTTATCCATTCTTGATGTCAATCCAAATTCTATAGAACCCTTTCCAATGATATAGTCAATTTTCTGGACAACAGATCAGGGGATACTCCATCAGGGGATCATTCATCAGGGCATGCACCATCAGGGGATAACTTGAACCTTGAATTAAACACTAATTCAGGAGGAGGGTTTTCAGAAGCTGGGAGCATAGACTTAGGGGGAGGAGATGTCAATCAAGCAAGCTCATCAAGATACATTTCTAATCCTAAATGGGTCAGAAGTCATTCACAAGACTTGATTATTGGTGACCTAAACAAGAAAGTGCAAACCAGAAAAGCAACATCTAATGAATGCCTATATGCTTGCTTTCTTTCACAAATGCAGCCAAAGAAATTTGAAGAAGCCATTCAATATGCAGATTGGATAATGGCTATGCAAGAAGAGCTAAATCAGTTTGAAAGAAATCAAGTATGGAAGCTTGTACCTAAACCCAACGACAGAATTATAATAGGTACTAAGTAGGTATTTAGAAATAAGATGGATGAAGCTGGCATTGTTGTAAGAAACAAAGAAAGACTGGTTCCAAAAGGATATCTTCAAGAAGAAGGGATTGACTTTGATGAGACCTTTGCACCAGTAGCCAGACTTGAGGCTATAAGAATTTTCTTAGCCTATGCAGCACATTCAAATTTTAAAGTTTATCAAAGGGATGTGAAAAGTGATTTTCTCAATGGGAAATTGGAACAGAAGGTGTATGTCCAACAACCTCTAGGGTTTGAATGCTCAAAATTTCCAAATCATGTCTACAAACTGGAAAAGGCACTTTATGGACTGAAGCAAGCACCTAGAGCTTGGTATGACACACTGTTAAAGTTTCTGGTGAGAAACAAATTTTCAAGAGGTATCATTGACAAAACCTTGTTCTTCAGACAACACCAAGGTCATCTGATTTTGGTTCAAGTTTATGTTGATGATATTATCTTTAGATCCACTGACACTAGACTGTGTGAAAAGTTCTCCAAACTCATGCAAAGCAAGTATGAAATGAGTTTGATGGGTGAGTTATCATATTTCTTGGGATTGCAAGTCAAAAAAGTCACTGATGGAATTTACATTCATTAGACAAAATATGCCAAAGAACTTCTCAAGAAATTTGTTATGGAGGACTCCAAGGTAGCAAAGACACCTATGGCCACTGCAACCAAGATTGACCCTGATAAGAATGGAAATAAAGTTAATTTGAAGACTTACATGGGAATGATTGGATCATTGCTGTATCTAACATCTAGCAGGCCTGATATAATGTTTGCAACATGTCTTTGTGCAAGATATCAAGCTGACCCAAAGGAATCTCATCTCATTGCAGTGAAAAGAATCTTGAGATATGTAAAAGGTACTGCAGAGTTGGGACTTTGGTATCCAAAAAAGTCTGGATTTGAATTGATAGGATATTCTGATGTTGACTTTGGAGGATGCAGAATTGACAGAAAAAGTACAACAGGAAGCTGTCAGTTTCTAGGAGGAAGGCTTGTATCTTGGTTCAACAAAAAGCAGCACTCAATTTTAACATCAACTGCTGAAGCTGAATATATTGCAACTGGAAGTTGTTCTGCACAAATTCTATGGATGAAAAACCAGTTAATGGATTATGGCCTGGTCTTCAACAAAATTCTAATAAGATGTGATAACACAAGTGCCATTGCCATTGCTGAAAATCCAATGCAACATTCCAGAACCAAGCATATAGAAATTAGATATCATTTTATCAAGGAACATGTTATGAATGGAAATATTGAACTACAGTTTGTACCATCAAATCAGCAGCTGACAGACATATTTACCAAAGCTCTTGATGAAGCCACATTTTTCAATCTTGTGGGAGAGCTGGGAATGGTGAACTATGCATCAGGGTCAGGGTCAAATGCCTAAGTTCTGGTATTTCTAACTCATCTCAAATTTCTGATGAAATTAATTGATATGTGATTATATATGTTAATATTGTATATATGTATATGTATACTTGTATATTTTGTATTTTTTGTTTGGTGGTGTTTGTTTCTAACTGATGTATCAAGGTCAGGGTCTCTGTCAAGGCGTATCAGGGTCAGGGTATTTGACTCGCACATCAGGGTCAGGGTATTAGGCTCACGCATCAGGGTCAGGGTTTCAGGTTCGCGCATCAGGGTCACGGTATCAGGCTCTCGCATCAGGGTCAGGGTATCTTGCTCTCGAATCAGTGTTAGGATATTTGACTTATGCATCAGTATCAGGGTATGTATATATAGTAAACATAAGGGTAAGGTAAAATGTTTTTAACTGCATCAGGGGTTTCAGTTAGTTGAGTGATGACATTTTATAAAAATAATAATAATAATAATTTATTATTATGACGTGTCATCACAGAACTGAAACGACTCCCTGATTGTGTGTTTTCTGGAGTAGTTTTCAAACGTCAACAGGCTGGTATTAATACTCTAACTTTCCTACTTTTTAAAACTCCCCAAAACATTTAATCTTCTTCTAATATTTGCTCAAGTTTTCTTTTTTTTCTCTCTCTCGTTTTCACAGAAACCCTAGAACTTCAAACCTTCAAAGCATTAATGGCACGCCAACAAATTCCAAGGAACTTGACAGTCCCACCCACAAACTATGTGGGTTTCTCTGACGTTAATGAGGTAAATGATTGCTTTAAGCCAATAATGAACTATTTACTCAACTCGGAGTATAGTAAAGCAATCTTTACGGATGAAGAAATGTCGGGGGAAGCACTGTCTCAACTATGGACAAGTACCAAGTTCATGTACTCCACCACCAATGCTGATGTGGTCAAGGGAATCTCCTTCAAAATTTCCTTTGAGAAAGGGAAGATAACCCCTTCTAGAATTAATTCTGCTTTGGGGCTACCTACTCAAGACCTGGTGGAAGTACCAAGTGATGCAGACCTGCTGGATTTCTTGAAGGAACTGGGCTACAACGCTGCTCCCCACATAGTGTTAAAGTTCAAGGACCTCAAGAGGGTGAATGTGAAGCGGGAGATCTCTTACCTTTTCGATACAATCACCAAGGCGTTCTCAGGTAAGTGTTATAACTTTGAGGTAATAACCTCTTTAACTTTGAAAATAGCATACAACATGATTAAAAATGTAAATATAAATATAGGTAAAATAATTTTTGATGACCTTGTAAATAAATTAGGTAATGTAAATAATAGGATATCTAAAGTATATTATGCTAGATTTTTTTTTATGATTATTAAGAACCAAATTACTAATTTTTCTTTTGAGAATGATATTACTGTACAGTCATATAAGCAAATGAAGAAATTGTTTGCAGAAATAATAAAGAAATCATATATGGCCGAACCATATGCACTTACGCAGCATATGGTACAGGTAGTAAATTCTTCACCTTCTACTTCCCAACTTGTAAATTCTTCACCTTCATCTACTATGGCAGAGAAAACAACCACCTCTCTGCCTACCCAAGTAGAACAACCAATTTCCACTCAACCACTCTCAATAGCCCAACCCATAGTCTCCCAAAAGACTATTGGGATTAAAAGAAAACCCAGTGAAGTTACCACATCAACTGAGGGGGAGCTAGGAGAGAGAGTGATTGGCTATAGGAGGAGATTGAAGAAGAAGAAGGGAGCCACGAGTGTTACCCAACAGCCTGACCAGGGCATATCCTCTCAAAAGGATACTACCTTTGATAAGGAATTAAACATATTTCTAACTAGTTCCTCTCAAAAGGAATTAGTTATTGAAAATAGTCCTCAACCAGGGACACAATTGAGTAAGGCACATACACTGACCATAGACTCTGATGAACCTACCATCAGGGTCTCTGAGAGCCACTTGCAGATATCTAGCACAGTGAGTGCACACACAACTTCTTTTGATGAATCACCTCCTCGTTCAATGATTCAACCAACGCTCCCATCTACACCACTTCCTTCTTTCTCTGTTCCTCATATTTCTTCAGATATTATGACACAAACATTGCATGTCATAAGATCAGATTCTCCACATTCTCAATTCGTGGAGGAGCCAACACTCCCTGACACAGTGATTGATAATCACCACTCTCAAATGGTTGACTCATTTTTCCTTGATACAATCATTGATGATCAGACCGGGGACATAACTTCCAGTGTATATACTACAACAATAACTCTTTATGTTACCCCAATTGTAAATACTTCCTCTATAGAAACATACACTTCTCCAATTATACATACACACATTACTTCTACTCCTTCTCCTATCATTACTGTGGAACCAGAACCTGTACATACATTACTTGAACTGGCCACAGTTGTTGATCTCCAAGCCCATAGAAGCCCTTCTAGGACAATTTTGATGAGGCTGAGAGAATACTTAGTGCAGAGAGGAAAAGTCAAACCCCTGAGAGGACTTTGGCAAAAGGAAAGCAAGAGAGTACTGCTTTAGTAGGCAAAGAAAAAGGAGATAATAAGAGTGATGCCTTAGAAGGCCAAGAAAAAGGAGAGAATGAGGGAGATAAGGATGAGATCCTTGTAAATAAAGAACAGAGAGAAAATATAGATACTATAAATACTTCTTCAAGCTTAGAAAGTGATGGAGATGATGCTCCACAAGATGATTTTTCCCAGTTCATCGGAGTTGATTTGTATTTTCAGCAGAATCAGATGGCGAAAACTGTACAGTTACTCAAGCAAGAGTTAGCTAGGACCACTGATCCAATCTTGATCAAAGTGTTAAAGTCACAGATCATGATTGATCAGTCTATAGAAATAGAAAATAAAAAATTGTACACACATTTTTCAACAAAGATCAACAGTGTACAGCAGGTTGTCAACTCTCTAGTCACCAGCCAGACCCTGATCCGAATGAAGAAACAAGCTGACAATGTAGACAAGAAGCTTGCTGATCTCACTACCCAACTGACCAGCATGGAAATTCTGCAACAATCCATGACTGACACTCTAAAGCAAGTTCTTCAAGTCACATCTCGATTCTCAACTCCCACTGATGATGTTGTTAAAAAGGGGGAGAAATCTACCAAGCATTCGTCAGGGGATGTTGCTGAGAAATCAAGTCAACCATCAGGGGATGTGATTGCTCCTGTTCCAGCTCCATAATCCAAGGACAAAGGCAAGGGCATCCTGATTGAGCAACCAAAGAAGAAATCCAACACTCAATCAGGGCCTAAGCTACTTGGAGATGCCATGAAGATAGCCCACTTTCTAACTCCTGTAGAAGTTGTGATTGACGGGAAAGTGGAGCTGATCTACCCTCAAGACAAGAAACACGTAGAAGCTGATGCACTCTATGCACAACAACTTCAAGAAGAAAAAGAGAGGGAAATGACAAAGGAATAAGAGGAAACAAAGGAGAGAAAGAGTGTCAAGCCCAGGACCTCCAGGAAACCTCAGCCAAAAAGATCTCAAAATCCCAGGGGTGCATTAGTGGATAAAATCCAAGACAAAATTGAAGACCTTGATGCACCAAACCCAAGTCATCTGAAGCCAAGGATTAAGCTTCTTCTCCTATTACCACAACATATGGTCCACCCACTCTAGCTGAATCCCTAAGAGAAGAAAGGCTCAAAAACCTAACATTTATGTTCTCAATAAAAAGCATAAATGTCAGGTTCAACAATAAAAAGGGTCAACTGATAACAGTTCAACTAAAGAGTGGGTCAGAATTCAATGTCACAATGGACTGGTTTAGGAGAATGGATGCTGAACAATTGGGATTGATGCTGAACCTAATTCCCAAAACATCAGCGGCTAACAGAGACTTGAGGGGGATGGTCGACAAGCTGAGGAGAGCCATCAACGATGAAAGGAGCCTACCCACAACTCTAGAAAGACCATTAAAGATGTTCTATAGATCCATTGATAGGCAGGAAAAGAGTATCAAAATCAATGACATTGATGGCCTCGACCTAGAGGAAGCGATGCATGTTCTAAGCCAAATTGCTTATCACAAAAATGAACATGTCACCCAGTTCAGAATCCTGCTATTTCAGAGAGTGCTAAAGGAGATTGAAGAAACCAAAGCTGATGATAGGAATGCTGCAGTAAGGGACGTGCCACTAGTAAAGGGATTCAAAGAATATCCAAAAATGATCACAAGCCCCATGGGTGTTGAGTTCAAAAACAACAAAGGGGGGATCGTTACCTACTGGTCACAACTTGCTGCAACCAACATACAAGAGATCAAATTTGTCCTTGAAGCTTTGGAATCAAGTAAGAATGTAAATATTGTCAACTTTAGAAGGCTTCTTCAAAAGGAGTTAGATCAGCTGCTGGCAGGAGGAGAGGACAACAGACTCAGGATTCCTGACCAAAATCCAGATCAAAGAAGACAAGGCCTTGGAAGTGACTCTCAGCCGATTAAATCAAGTCATCCATTGCCCTTTGTCTCAGCAAAAAGAAAAAGGGATCCTGATATCTAAATCTGCATATTTTTGTTGTAATAGATAGAGAAAATACTTGTACAAAAATTCTTTTATTAGTTTATTCAAAATTCTTTCTTGTATTTAGTATTGGTTTTGACATCATCATTAGTGCATCTAGGAATTTATGGTTATCAAAATGATAAACATAAATAGGGGGAGATTGTTAGAGTTAATTAGTGATAATGATGTTTAGGAAATAAATTGTGCAACTATAAATACTTAAGGTATATTATAAACCTTAAGATCAACACAAGTTTTGCATCCACTGATGATAATCTTATTTATCAGGGGATGGTCAATCACTTCACAAGACAAGTCGAAATATGGAACATCTGAAGGACTTGACAAAGTGAAGAAGAATGTCTGATGCTACTTCATAACAGTCAAAGTATTCCACACATCAGATATTCTAAACAAAGTTTTGTTGATTAAATAACCATCAGGGGAAACTAATCAGGGGAACTGATCAGGGGAAACCCATAAGGGGAAACTGATCAGGGGGAACTTGTCAGGGGATGACGAACGCAGACCAACCCATCAAGGTGAGACTTCAGGGTATGACAGTGTTAGGCTAACCCATCAAGGTAACCCGTCAGGGGAAAACCTCAACAGTACATCAGTGGAAGCCATCAGTGTATGTAATAGATCATAACATCAGTGGATCAAAGAAGCACTGAGTAAAACTCAAGTGAAGGTTGAAGCCCTGATCCAGTCTTGAAAAAAGACTAGTCATTAGGGGATCCAAGAAGCACTGATCAAGTTCATCAGGGCTTGTTATCAGTGGATAGTTATGACCGCATACACCAGTCATCAGAACTTATATATGCAAAGCAGTTATATAAATAAATAAATCCAACAGATCAAAAAATTGAAGCACACAAATCACTAGAGAGAAGTTTTGTAATAGATCTCGAGAGAAATATTTTAAAGAAAGTTTAGAAGCTAGTGAGTATGAAATAGAAGTTGTAATTTCATTACAGAACTTGTAGCTGTTTAATCACATTTGTGATTATACAGATTTCCAGAAAAACATCAAGTTTTAATACAACTATTTGAACTTGAATTTGTGTGTTCATATTTTATTGTTTTTCTGTTCATAGTAGTTGTTTCCAATTAGTACCAACTAAAGTTTAAAAAGAGCAAAAAGATTATAGTGTTTGCATTCATCCCCCCCTCTTCTACAAACACTTGAGCCTATTTTGTTCTAACACTAGATTTTAAACAACCATATCCGATTGTGAGTCCTTTGTTGTCATCTCCAAAGGTCATCAAAGGGCCATCTTTCTCCTTAAGTGTGATAACAGGGTTTTATCACCAGTCATGTGCCTAGAGCAACCACTATCCAAGATCTACAGAACTTTGTTCCTTTTCTTGCCCTGCATTCATAAGACACTTAATTTTTCATTTGTACCCAAGCTTTGTTGGGTCCTTGAGCTTTAGGAGATACGCAATTATTATTATCAACAATTTTAATAACATTAAGTATATCATCTTCCTTCTTAAGTTTTAGGTTAGCCTTGGCTTCCTTCTTCACCCAATGTTCAATAGGAACAAAATTTTAGCTTTTTAGGGTGAAGTGTTCTTTCTGGCCTTAGGGGGACTGATAATGTCCTTCCTTGCCTTGGGAGGATTGGGAGTCTTGCTTTTAGCATTTTGCATAACTTGATATTTACAAGTTTCATGAGAAGTATACATCATATTAAAACAGCTAGATCATTTATGGCACATGACATACATCCAAACTTGTTATAGAAGAGATAAGCTCTATGTTTTAGGGAGGTGTTGTTAAATTGTTGTTCATGGTAGAAGTACTCAGGTCTGCTCCTAGCTTCCTTAGTGCAACTGTGAGTTAAGTGATTAACTGAGTTACAGTTCTTGCACCTTTTTCTGGGGGCATTAGGAATAGGAGTATAATCATTGCTTTTGTTTATTCTTACTTTCCCATTCCTGTTGGCCCTTTTTTTCTTCTCTCCAGAGTTACTAACGAAATTTTTGTTATTACTTACTTTTTTGTCTTTATCCTTTTTAACAAGAATTTCCTTTTTGTTCTTGGTTTCTTTCTTTTTCATATTTGAGCAATTTGTGAGATTCCTATTTTGCTTTACATTTTGGAACTTTATTTCCCCAACATGAATCTCCTTTTTGCTTACAAATTCTTTTCCTTTGTGAATCTACTTCTCTTCTTTTCTTTCTCTCTAATCTTCAAGTATCAACTCATGTTTGATAAGGATATCTTCCTCCTGTACAAACTCAGGTACAAAAGTCTTGTTTAAGGTAGTCTCAACCTTTTTAAGGACAAGAGTTATAGATTCTTTCTCTGTTTGAACAACCTCATCACTCTTCCTTGACACAAGTGTCTTTCCTATTTTCTTGTCATAGTTGTATCCTATTCCTACTTTTGATCCTATGACAGAATGATCAAGTATTTTTTTAGTGATGTCAGTAGACTTCTTGAAAAAAACATTCTTAAACTCATTTTGAGATAATTCTTTCCTTATGAATTCCTCAATCTCTTTGACACATTTGACTTTGTTATTTAGATACTAATTTTTTTGCTTTAGAGACTCTAGTGTGACATATGCTAGTTCAAGTTCTTCATTTCTAGCAGTCACTTTTTCAATTTCTGTTATTAGCCTAGCATTTTCTTCATTAGAAGCAACTAAGCTAGTATGAATCTGAAATAATTCTACACTAAGTTCTTCAATAGTTCTTTTATATTTTGAGTTAGAAATTTTAATGCTAGAGAGATTTGGTACTTGAATGCTCTTCCTTGAACTATCATCTGATGAGCTGGCCATGAGTGCCATGTTGACATACACCTCTGGTTCTTCTTAATCAGAATCATCTCAGCTTTTTCCTTAAGCAATATAGGCTTTGCCTTGCTTCTTTAGGAGCATGTCATACTTCTTTCTAAGCTCATCATAGTCCTTGGTAGATTTGGATTGCTTTAACTTTCTATACTCAGTAGCAAAGTGTCCTAACTCATTGCTATTGTATCATCTGATTTTTGATCTGTCAATGCTTCCAGTTTTATAACCTCTGTTGTCCCAGTGAGATAGCCTAGAACTTGTAGAAGGGGGGTTGAATACAAGTTCTTGAAACCTTTTCGAATTCTTGTTCTTCAAAGTAATAAAACTTGCAGAAAATAAAGAACAGAAACAAGAACAAATTTATAAACAATTGCTTTTATTGATTAACAATTGATTACAAATTCTAACAATCACAAATCGATTGTTAGCTTCAATTTTTGCACTGTATATGTACAAATCTACAAAAACATACAACTTCTAATTCAATTATGTGAAATTAATTACAGCTTCCAAATCTGAATCATAATTCAGCTTCTAATCCTATTCAATATATGTTTTCTGTATATCTTTGGAATAGGTTTTTTTCATTCTATCTCTCTCTAGTTAGTTTCCTAACAAGCTACGTGTGAAGACCCAGATTTGTAAATAAATTCCGTAATGAAATTTAATTATTTTAGCTTATTTTTTTCTTCATGGAAATTATTTTATTCTAAGTTGAGAATATCGAAATTATATATATATTTTTTTTTATGAAAAATTTATCTGCAATGTGATGTCCAAGAGATATTTTTTTTTATTTATTTTGTAAAGCTCATGAGGTTATGAGTTGTTCTACCCTTAAAAGAGTGTTTCGCGGGTAGCTACAGTACCCATCTTCTTTTAAAATACTTCACTGCTGGGGGGGAACAGCAGCATTAATTGTTCATCATCCCTATCATTACCCTAGAGTCAGCTATGAAAGATGACCGAAGGACACAGCAGCCATTTCAATCACTCTCTCATTCTTCAGTCATTTCCTTTCTTTTCATAACCAACAGCTGAGATCAAGTTGATCCTACGGTTCTTGTTGTTCAACCAAGTGATATATATACACATCACGCTGTTGTAACCTTGATTCTACCTTTCTAAACTTCCATCAAACTTAAATTTAATTTTCGAGACAACAGTTCTTCTTGAAGGATAAACCGGAGCATTTATTTTCTTCCTACAGTAAGGAGGTAAGAGCATCTTATTTAAGTCCTGCTATATTTCTTACATCTTTGCTCTACCTACCACATCTAATACCATGTTCATTTGTTTTCAAAAGCATGACTTAATGCATATTCTAACGATCGGAGTAAATGTCATCTGTTTCAAGTTGACTAAGATGGGTGTAGTGTTGTTGACAAACCTTTAACTACCAAACATTCTTTTGATAATAGTCGCAACCCCATGCTTGAGTATTCTTTAACCTGAATTTTTACCCTAAACCATGTTAGGATGGCATGCAGACCATAAGAAATGTTATGTATCACTGAGAGAATGGTGAGTTTTGACCTAAGTGTGGATATGGTTGAGGGCACCACACATGGAGGAGTGAGGAAGACGACCCTGTATCTGAGACAGACTTTAACTTAGTCTCTGACGAGTTTGAGTTAATCCCCGATGGGTTGATAATCCCCGATGGGTGATAATCCCCGATGGGTTGATAATCCCCAATGGGTTAATTAATCCCCGATGAGTTAATCCCCGATGAGTTAATCCCCGATGAGTTATTAATCCCCGATGAGTTAATCCCCGATGAGTTATTAATCCCCGATGGGTTATTAATCCCCGATGGGTTATTAATCCCCGATGAGTTAATCCCCGATGGGTTATTAATCCCCGATGGGTTATTAATCCCCGGTGAGATATTAATCTCCGATGAATTAAAGCGTAGTAATTCCATGATGCGCAGTTTGTTTTAAAACTATAAAATGCTATTTTCTTAAATTATTTTAAGATGTTTGAATTGATTTCTTAACCTCAATAGTTTTATATCAGATTGAGACGTTAAAAGTTAAGGACATCACATGTGCATTTCTCCCTCATATTTTAACCCAGATAATAAATTCATCTTGTGATATGTATATTCTTACAGAACTTTCCACTCACGAGTAAATTAAATTTGGTCGTAAGCAAAGGACTGAGGCAAGTATATTCATAATCTCATGCTTATTTCAGTTTAACGCATTATCATTTGTTTTGATATGCGTAGAAGGTTGGATTTATACTTTCATTGTTCTGATGCATGAGCATGCTATGCTTTTGATTCTGCTAGCATGATATGAATGATGATGCATGGATATAAATGAGCTTTGAATTTCAGCTATGTTTTCAATCTTATGTCTATGCAACGAGAATGTGAATGATGCCCCTTATGGGGGTTATGCCACATGGCTGGCAAGAGGAAAGGAAAGGTGCTGATGTGTTCTTCACCTGACCAAGAGGAAATGTTATTTGACTACGTAGTCACTCAGAGGGATCATGCGGTCCAGCCTGGCCAGCTGTGTACTGTATGGTTAGCAGATCCACGGGTGTAGCCCCCGTTGGATATTTGAAAAGTTATGATCAGGTGTATACCTGACTTTCTTCAAGGGAGGATCACAAGTTGTATATCATCAGTGAATCCTCAAAGATTTTGAAGGTTTCCGAGGTCTTGGTATTGCTTCACCAAGCCTCACAAACAGAATTTGAATTTCTCTCCTTTGATTCCAGATGTAATTCATTGAATTATTCATATCTTTCCTCAATGTGTATATACTTGTTGGGCGTAAAACGCTCACCCATGTTGAATGTTAATGATTTGCAGGACAGAAAGCTAAAGCTGAACCCTCTGACAAGGGGAAAGCAAAGTTGATAAGTTACTAAGTGGTTATCCTTTTGATAGAACTGATGAAGGAAAGAAAGGAATGAAGGAAGGAAAGAAGGAAGACATTTGAAGAGTTAATGAAATTTGTTTTGTTATTAAGAAATGATGTAATAGCTTCCGCTGTGATTACTTAATTCCTGGGTTGTAATTACTCTGAAACGCTGTTTTTATTCAGTATTTATTTATGAATGGATGAATGGTTATCTTTACCTTCTCATGATGATGCCCTAGTCCGGTATGGGATTGTGGGGTCGTCACACTACGTCTTTAATATATCTTCAATGTCCATGTTGAAGTTAACTTCTAATCCAATTAGAATTTTGTATTGCATCAGAGAGTAATTTTACTTTAGTCTCTGATTCCTTCAACTTTAGTCTCTGATCAACTATGTTTAGTCTCCGACAGCTTAAACTTAGTCCTCGATGCTATAACCTTAGTCTCCGATGATTTAATCTTAGTCTCCGATAACTTACGCTTAGTCTCTGATGACTTAAGATTAGTCTCTGATGCTTTAAGTTGTAGTCTCTGATAGACTAAACATAAGCTTTGACTTGTTGAAATCTCTGATACAATTATGTTAGTCTCTTATAATACAAATTAACTTACTCTCATATAAAAATAAATTACATAAATCAGAGAGTAAACTACCAGCTACAAAAATTCAAATGCTATAAACGAGCACTAATTGTACATTTGTATGTCTAAGTATTCTAAATGCAATCATCATCAAATGTTATAAAACCTAACAATCTCCCCCTATTTATGATTATCAAAGTGATAAACATAAATCAAGGTTGATGATGATGTCAAAACTCAAAACTTACAAGAATAACTTAAAATCAAAAATTTAAAGAATGTGTTAACTACAAATGTACCAGAACTAAGATCTTTGATCTTAAATTCAGCTTCACCAAGACTCAGGTTTAAATCCTATAAGTTTGGCTTCAAAAATAAAAATCAACAACTACAACTTCACCCTTTCTTCTTATTGATTTCTTTGACTTTATATTCTAGCAGCTTTCTGAACTTGATCTCATCTTCATCAATTGAATCTTTGAGTAAAGCTATGAATCCTTCAAGTTCACTTAGGCTTGCTGTGTTGATCTATTTTTCATAGTCAAAGAAAATCACATCCTGGTGAAAATTCTCATACTATAATCCATAAGGAAGTGGAGGAATATCTACTCGTGGAAATTTAATTAACTTCTCTATCTCTGCAAGCACCTTCTGAATTTGCCTTCTAAATTCCAAATTAGGCACAGAATTTTCAGGTACAACAGACAACAACCATTCCATATCCTTGAATGACCTCATCTCTAGGCTTGGTTTAACTAGACACAGAGTCTCTCTAGCTTTTTGAATGACTTTGAGATACTCCTTGTCCTTTTTATCCTTTTCAAGACTGATAGACTCAACACTCTTTTTGAAAGCTTCCTTTAACTCAAAAATGTTAGCCATCCCAATCCTGGAGATTTTACTACTTGAAACTGTTTTTGATTTATTTGGTTCAAACACAGTTACCAAAGCAGTTTCAGATTTTTGCGGAGGCTCATTCATCAATGGCTTCCTCTTGGCCCTTCTCTCAGCCTATTCAATCTCCTTATTTCTCTTTTTAGTCTCGGCAAACTTTTGAGCTTTTGTTTTCTTTGTTGCCAAGGCCTTTTTCTTTGATTCTTCCTCGTCCCTAGCTGCAGCCATTTCGTCTTCCTCTTGCAATTTCTGAGTAAACAATGCATTAACTTCGATCAATTTCTACTTCTGAGGATAAACTAACTCTACTTTCCCATCCACTATCATCTCCACTAGAGTGGGAAAGTGAGCAGTCTTCATGGCATCCCCTAATAGCTTAGGCTGTCTTGGTTGAACATACTTTTTCTTCTTTGGTTTTTCAACCAGAATGCCCTTGCCTTTATCTTGTCTTGTAGTTGGAACTGTTACAATAAAGGAAAGAACTGTTGTTGTTGTTGTTGTTGCTATTATTATTATTGTTGTTATTGGTGGTGTTGTTGTTGTTGAAATACTAGACTTGATGGATGCATCAAGTTCTCTCTTGGCACCTTCAAGTCTTGTAAGTTAAACCATGAAACTAGCATAACTTAGTTTCTCAGGAATAACTTTTTTTTGTTTAATAATGTGAACTGCACTACTCTCCCCCCTTTTTGACATCAGAATGTAAATGTGTAGGAGAATTAGTAGCCAGTGTTGGAATGGCCTGATGTAGAAGTTGTGTGAGATTTTGAATATCGAGACCAAATTTGTCTTGTTTCTACAGAATGGCCTGGACATTAGATTCCAATGCTTGAAGTCTTTTCTCTGTAGTGGACTGTTCCTATAGACGTATATCAATAGAATTGAGCATCCTCCTTGGAAGGTGACCTTCATAGCATGATCTGATTTTGTCTTTATCCAGGTCCATCTTGGTCTGAACGTTTTGGAGTGCAACCTTGAGACCATTGATCATGAAGTGCTGGTACTTCATATGTTTCTTGTCAATCTTGATCAATCCCTCATAGACTGCATTAGGAGTAAGCTCAGCTGCACCAAACCATAATGTGGTCAAATAATCTTGTCTAAGTTAGGCAACTGCTTCATCCAAATTGTTTGTGTAGCTTGCATCCAGCCAAACATCCACATTCTGTTAGTACAAAATAAGCTCAAGTGTTTGTAGGGGGGGGGGGGGGGGGGTTCAATACAAACACTACAAACTTCTTGTTCTATATAAAAAGTTTTTAAGCACGGCTGGAAATAGCTACAAAATCAGAAAAACTATAATGAATTTAAGATGAACACACAAACATTCAAGTTAAAATAGTTATATTAAACCTTGATGTTTTTCTGAAAATCTGTTTAATCACAAGCGTGATTAAACAACTACAATTTCTGTAATGAGTTATAGCTTCTCTGTAATAAAATTACAGCTTCTTTTTCACACTCACTAGCTTCTTATTTTCTTTGATTATTTCTTTCAAGATATATTAAAAATCTTCTCTCTAGTGTCTGTGTGCTTCTCTCTGTTGGATGTTCTTCCCTTTTTTTTTTGTGTAATGAGAACTCTTTTGCATATATACAAGATCAGTTGTTGAACCCACGTGCTTAGACGTGTTGCTTTTTTAACTTAGCCACATATATGTCACATCAATGTCCTTTGGGGATGATGTGTCAGACTACTGATGACTTTTGTTGCTTCTTTTTCATTATGAGAACTCGAAAATTTTAAATGAGTTTTGTTATAAGATTAATTTATTTTATGCATAGAGGTTTAATTTCTTTTATTCGGGATGAATAATGAAAGTTCAATGGCAATGTGATGTCCAAAAGATTTTAAATGTATTTTGAGCTCAAATCATTATATGATTATTGTATTCAAGTTTATCAAAAGGAAGTGTAATGATTTTTTTTCACATGGGGAGAAGCACACGGGTGTGAACGGGTTTAGGCTACAGTACCTGTTTTTGAACCAAAGACTGCTGTGAGACAAGAGGCAATTAATGCATATCCTCTCCAACAGTACACTAGAGTGAGCTATGATAGATGACCGACTGTCTATTAAACAGCCGTAACACCGTCTTTTTCAAACCAATTAATTAATTCTAAAGTTCGTTGCTACCTTTTTCTAGCCAACGGCTGAAATCTAATTCCAAATAATCCAACGAATCTCGTTGTTCGGTAAGTGAGATATATATGTATCCCTGGAGTACAACCCTAGCCCCACTCTCATAAATTTTCTATACAGTATAAAACCAAATCCAGGTTCACTTTCACAGCAACTATCTTTTTTGAAGAACAACTCAAGGCTATTAACTTCTTCTTTGCAGCCAAAGAGGTAAGAGCATTACATTAAAGTCCTGCTCTATTTCTTACACTTTTGTTCTGTTGTGCGTGCCAGGTTTAAATACCTCGTTCATTCATTTTGAAAAATGAGACTTAATGCATGTTTTTAACACCTGGAGTTAATGCCATTTATTTCAAAAAGCTATCCAAGATGAGTGTAAGAATGTTGACAACCACCTAGTAGACAAACCTTTAACTACCAAACACTTCTTTTTTATCAGTAGTTACAATGCCATGCTTGAGCCTTTGTCAACCTGAGTTTTGAAGCCTAAACTATATCTATATGAACTAGTAAACCCCAAAGAGATGTTATGTATCACAAAGAAGGATGATGAAAGTCGACCTAGGTATGGTCATGGTTGAAGAACACTACCCATAGAGGAGTGAGGAAGACACCATTGTATCTGAGACAAGTCCTCACTTAGTCTCCGACGGGTTGGAGTTAGTCTCTGACCCTATTAAATTAGTCTCTGATGAGACATAATGTTAGTCTCCGATGAAGGAAAATCTGCTAGTCTCTGACGAGGAAATCCTTAGTCTCCGATGAAGGAAGTTTAAATTAGTCTCGAATGACGTCATCCTTAGTCTCCGACAGACTAAGTTTAGTCCCTGATGATGTCATCGATAGTCTTTGATGGGAAAAATATGTTAGTCTTTGATGGCTAAAGGTATTAGTCTCCGAGGTGGCGATAAACAAAATCAACACCTGACAGCCAACTGGAGTTTGGCGATAGTCAAAGTTATCACCCGACGATTTTGGCGATGAACAAATTATCCCCTGATGGGTAAGTCATCCCCTGATGACAATTCCCTGACGAGTGAATGTTACCCTGATGGTCGAAGGCTATCCCCTGATGGCCGAGAGATCATCCCTTGACGGGCGAGACATCCCCTGACGGGTAATCTACCCACTGATGTCCAGTCATCCCCTGACGACTATTTATCCCCTGATGATTTATTATCCCATGATGACTAAGTATCCACTGATGGTTAGATTATCTTCCGACGGTCATTCTTAAACCCTGACGACCACTGTTATGCTTCAACGATTATTCCCTGAATAATATCTTGAACTACGTGGAAGACATTCCTTTTTAATTCAAACTTTGTATCTTTCAGGAAATAAATCACGATTAGTCCCTGATGCTTCGTCTTTAGTCTCTGGTGACATTATCAAATAGTCTCTAGTGCTTTTAGTCCCTA
This sequence comes from Centella asiatica, assembly GCA_014636745.2. Taxonomy (NCBI): domain Eukaryota; kingdom Viridiplantae; phylum Streptophyta; class Magnoliopsida; order Apiales; family Apiaceae; genus Centella; species Centella asiatica. The sequence goes on along the minus strand of CM025787.1, from coordinate 10,207,038 downwards.
ATGACGTCAGATTGTGTAGTCTCCGATAGAGTTATTTAGTCTCCGATGCTTTAAGGCTTAGTCTCCGATGACGTCAGCTTAGTCTCTGATGCTTTTAACTTTAGTCTTAGAGGACGTAAGCTTTAGTCTCCGACTCCATTAGACTTAGTCTCTGATGACGTAAGCCTTAGTCTCCGACAGGCAAAACTAATCTCTGATAGATAAAAAATCTTTAGTCTTTGACAAGCTTTCCTAGTCTCCGACAAGCCTTTTTGTAAACTATAACGGATCAAATACACATTTTGACTTGCTGAAGCTTTGATTCTTCATTCCAGCAGTTACTTACAAATAAGAAATAACTATATCTCTTTACAAAGAATGAATGAATTACAAACAAAGAGATAACTACTGGCTACAAAACTTCAGTGTTACTAATTAACACTTTCTATACATTTGTACTCTAAGTAATCTAAAGACAATCATCATCAAATGTTCTAAAACCTAACATGCGACAAAGGTGTTGGTTAGAATTGATCCAGGACTATGACTGTTCTATCAACTACCATCCCAGAAAGGCGAATGTAGTTGCTGACGTGCTCTGCCATCATGAAAAACTAAATGTGATGACCATCCAAGAAGATGTCAGAAAGGAATTCGAACGCCTACAGCTTCATACACTTACCACCGCCCAAAGGATAGATATGGAAGAAGAAATCCGAGCTCAGCCTCAATTGCATGACCTCATTAAAGTCGCACAAGAAGAACAATGCAAAGAAATGGACAGATTAATTAAGGGAGAGAAAGGAAAATGCCATATTCACCATGATGGATTGTTGAAATATGAAGGTCGAGTGTGGATTCCTGTGAAGACTGAATTGAGTCAAGAAATTCTCCACGAAGCCCACAACTCAAAGTTCTCTATTCATCCAGGAAGCATGAAGATGTACCAAGACTTGAAACAAAGCTTTTGGTGGCCCAACATGAAGATAGAAATAGCTGATTGGGTGAGTAGATGCTTAACATGTCAAAGGGTTAAAGCAGAACATCAAAAACCAACTGGACCGCTTCAAACATTGGAAATTCCTGAATGGAAATGGAAGTTTATCACAATGAACTTCGTAGTTGGATTACCAACCACACTCAGAGGGTTGAATGCCATTTGGGTCATAATCGATAAATTGACCAAATCGGCACACTTTTTGGCCATCAAGTACACATACAAGATGGATCAGATGGTGAGGTTATATGTTAAGGAAATTATGAGTCCACATGGAGTGCCAGTCTCCATTGTCTCTGATCGAGATCCGAGGTTTTCCTTAAGATTTTGGAAGAGCTTCCAAGAATATCTGGGAACAAGACTAGATATGAGCACAACTTATCAGCCCCCCAGACATATGGTCAATCTGAACACACAATTTAGACACTAGAAGATATGCTTCGAGCTTGCGTTCTCGATTTTAAAGGCCATTGGGACAACCATCTACCACTGATCGAATTTGCTTACAATAATAGGTATCATGCCAGCATCGCCATGGCACCCTTCAAAGCATTGTACAGTAGAAAATGCAGAACTCTACTTTACTGGAATGAAGTAGGAGAAAGGAAGTTAATTGGACCAGAGATAGTCCAATAGACTGAGGAGGTGATCAAGATGATCAGAATGAGAATGAAGGCAGCTCAAGACCGACAAAAACAATATGTTGATCAGCATAGGAAGGATCAAACTTTAGAAATCGGGAGTTATGCACTGTTGAAAGTGTCACCCTGGAAGGGTGTAATGCATTTTGGCAAGAAAGGAAAGTTGAGTCCCCGTTGCGTAGGACCATTCGAGGTGTTGAGAAAGATTGGTGAAGTGTCCTATC
>CM025787.1:10130540-10180684 GCA_014636745.2 Centella asiatica | reverse complement strand
AGTTCAAAAACTTAGTCTCCGACAGTTCAAAAACTTAGTCTCCGACAATTCAAAAACTTAGTCTTCGACAGTTCAAAAACTTAGTCTCCGACAAGTTCAAAAAACTTAGTTTCCTACAGTTCAAAAACTTAGTCTGCGATAGTTCAATAACTTAGTCTCTGATAGTTCAAAAAGTTAGTCTCTGATAGGCTCTTAGTCTCCGATGGACAAAAGCTTAGTCTCCGATAGGCTAATTTTGCTTGATCAACCTTGACATTTGTTGAACTTTCCAAGTGCATTCATTGTAGTCTCTGATGTTTTCCTGCAGTTTCTTGATAGTAAATTCTCATAGTACATTACTGCAGGTATTTGTACATTTACAAAATTTAACAATTCTAAGTGTTATAAATCATCATCAAATGCTATAATTCCTAACAATCGTTTAATGATCGAGAGTTGTCATTAGACTACCAAATTTCAAGAAATATCTTTCCAATTTTATCTATTGCTTTTATAACAAGCTTCAATGATTCGCGTGTAAGACTTGATGACAAGTGTTTGCAGTCATAACTATCCCTTGATAACAAGCCCTGATGTAGACTAGATCAGTGCTTCTTGATCCCCTGATGACAAGTTCTGTTTAAGACTTGATTAGTACTTCATGCTTCACTTGAGTTAATCTCTTTTGTAGAGTTACCCAAGTGCTTCTTGATCCTCGACATTAAGACTTATAGCATCCACTGATGGCTTCCACTGATGAAGTGTTGAGCATTCCCCTTGACGGGTTGGCTTGTCACTGTCATGTCCTGATGAGTTCCCCTGATGGGTTAGCCTGCCACTATCATGCTCTGACGCGTTCCCCTGACGGATTTGCCATTGTCATCCCCTGACGGGTTTCCTTGACGGTTTCAATCACTGAAGCTTTGTTGATTTTGTCTGGAATGTCTGATGTGTGGGATACTTAAAAGCTTGTAAATAGCTTCAGACATTCTCTACTATACTATTAAGTCTTTGAGATGTTTTAACTGATGACTTATATAGTGTAGTGCTGTTCATCCCCTGATGACTAAATTGATCATCAGTGGATGCAAAACTTGTGCAGATATATTAAGGTTTATAGAACACCTTAAGTATTTACAGATGCATAACAGAAACTCTAAGCAACATCATCAACAATTGTACATAATAATCTCCCCCTATTTATGATTATCAATATGATAACCATAAATCTACTTAATGCACTAATGATGAAGTCAAAACCAAAATTGTACAAAATCAACAGAAAACTAACAAAATTGAATTGATCTAATCTATTTGTATGAATTGATAAAATAAATGTACAAGTATTTCCCATAACTATTACAAAAGTATACATTTTAGACATTAGGATTCCTTCTGTGTTTCGCAGAAACAAAGGGCAATGGATGACTTGATTCAATAGGTTGTGAATCACTTCCAAGGCCTTGTCTCCTTTGATCTAGAATCCTGAGTCTGTTGTCTTCACCTCCTGCCACTAGCTGTTCCAGCTCCTTTTGAAGAAGTCTTCTGAAATTTACAATATTGACATTCGTGTTGTATTTCAGAGCTTCAAGGACAGATCTAATCTCTGACAAGTTAGATGGAACAAGTTCTGACTAGTAAAAGGTGATGATCTCCCCTTCTGCATTTTTGAACTCAACACCCATGGGGTTTGTGATCATCTTTGGATATTCTTTGAATCCTTTTACTGGGGGCACATCCCTTACTACTGCTGCATTCCCATCATCAGCTCTAGTTTCTTCAATCTCTTTTAGCACTCTATGTATTAGCAGGATTCTGAATTGGATGACATGTTCATTCTTGTGATAAGCAATTTGGCTTAGAACATGCATCGCTTCCTCCAGGTCAAGCCCATCAACTTCTTTGATCCTTATGTTTTTCTCTTGCCCATCAGTTGTTCTGTAGAAAAGCTTTAATGGTCTTTCCAAGGTTGTGGGCAAGCTCCTTTCATCGTTGATGGCTTTCCTCAACTTTTCAATCATCCCCCTCAAGTCTCTGTTTAGCATTGTTGATCTTGACACCAAGTTCAAGACTAGCCCTACTTGTTCAACATTCATTCTCCTAAACCAATTAGGGGTGACTGTGGACTCAAACCCATCTTTCATTTGTACAATTATTAGCTTCTCCCTCATGTTGTTGTCCTGATATTTATGCTTTTTATAGAGAACATATATGTCAGGTTCTTACACCTTTCATCTCTTAGGGATTCAGACAATGTGGGTGGTCCATATAGTATAGGAGAAGGTGTTTGATCCTTAGCTCCAGATGACTTGGATGTGATGGCATCAGGGGATTTTAGTTTTTCTTTGTCTTTATCCCCTGATGCACCTTTGGGGGATTGAGGTTTCTTTTGCTGAGTTTTCCTGGAGGATTTTGGCCTAACACTCTTCTTTTTCTGCTCTTCTTCTTGTTTCTCCTCCTCCGCAGCCCTTTCCTCTTCTTGTTGGAGTTGTTGTGCATAGAGTGCATCAGCTTCTATGAACTTCTTGTCTTGAGGATAGACAAGCTCCATTTTTCCGTCTATTAATACTTCGACAGGAGTTGGAAAATGAGCTATCTTCATTGCATCTCCAAGCAGTTTGGGTCCTGATTGACTGTGGGTCTTCTTTTTAGGTTCTTCAATCAGGATACCCTTACCTTTGTCCTTGGCTCTTGGAGTAGGAGCGAAAGTCACATCCCCTGATGGTTGTCTTATTTGAGTCTCAACAAGCCCTGACGACGGCCCAGAAGATTTCTCCCTTTTTTTGACAACATCATTAGTGGAAGTTAAGAGTAGGGATGTGACTTGAAGAACTTTCTGGAGAGTGTCAGCCATTAACAACTGCAGAGACTCCATGCTTGCAATTTTGGTGGAGAAAGCAGAGAGTTGTTTGTCAACATTGTCGGCGAGTTTCTTCATCTTGAGCATGGTTTGGCTGGTGACAAGGGAATCCACAACTTGTTGTATATTATTTATTTTGTTGGTAAAGTGTGTATAGAGTTTCTGAGATTCCACATCCACAGATTTCCCTATCATTATTTGTGACTTGAGTACCTTGGTCAAAATGCACTACAAAAAAAATGGCCTTCAGTAACGATCGATTTTTGGTCACTAAAAGGACTTTTCGTGACCAAATCTGGTCACTAAAGACCATTGGTGACCAAAAAATTTTTCGTCACCTGCCGTCAATAAAGCTCAGTCACTAAAGGCTTTGGTGACCACGATTTTGAAGGTGGTCACTAAGTTGCTCTAAGGAAAGTTGGTCACTAAAAATATTAAGTCAAACTGTGGGTCAAATCCGGGTCGGATCCGGGTCGGACCGACCCGTCTTCTTCAGCACATTTCTGCAGCACGTCGCTGGCAGCCGGCAGCAGCTTTGGCAGCTTTATTCATGCGCACACACATAACGAAACAAGGAAGAGGCACCGCTGTGACAATCACTATAGGCGATTACCCCATTTCCCCTCACGCCGTTACTTGAAAATCACTGGAACACCCATTCGAAGCTTACCGCCGGCAAGCTCGCCGCCGTTACCGAGCTGCCATTAACGATCGAGCTCCCAAACCACGATTCTTTACCATTTTTGACGAATCAAGTATGGATTTGAATCCTGGGACTTCCAGAAACTCATTCATATAATCAATTTCAAGTTTTAACAACTAAATCGCAAGAAAAATGGAAATCTTTCGTTCGGGTCTTGAAACTTTTGGTCGAAGAAGAAATCCAAAAGTACTTTATAATTTTTCAAATTGTTTGAGGCAAAACAATTGGATTAAGTGCAGAAACAATTTGGTAAAATCAATTTGGACAAACAACATGTAATCCGGCCGGAATTTGAATCTGAAATTTTTAGGTTCTATGTTCATACGAATTATTTCTTGAATTTTTTTTTTGATTAAACTTTAAAAATCAATAACTCTCAAACCATAAATGCTATAAACTTGTGCTATATACGAAAATTATACTGAAAATTATTATCTACACAATGGTATAAACAGAAATGATAATCAAAATAGTAAAAAAAAAATAACTCTTTAAAGCTTTAATGGAAAAAAATAGTAAAAAAAATATATAAAGTACAAAAAATAGTAAAATAAATATAAAGTAAAAAAAAAAAGAAATGATAATATAAAGTATAAATATAAAGTTAAAACAAAAATGATAATAAATTGCTTAATACGAAGAGTTATAGTAAAAAAAAGAAAAGTACCTTTTTTTTATAAAAATGTTATCACTAATATGACACAACAAATAAATAATATATCATAAAATTGTATGTTATTATAAAGTAAAAAGAAAATTAATATACATTATTATATCATAAAATTATATAGAGTGAAAATCTATTTTTTCACCAAAAAATATAGTGACCAACATCTCTATGGTTAAGAAGTTTAGTGACCAGGATCTCTAGTCACTAAAAAAAAATTTATTGACGATACCAATGTGTGGTCACCAAATTTGGTCACTAAAGGAAATTTATTGACAACTTTCTTGTCTTGGTCACTAAATTTATTTGTTCATTAAAATTTGGTGACCAAAAAAAAATTAAGTCACAAAAGGTTACTTTCTGTGACCAGAATTTTGTTCGTCACTAAAGGCCATTTTTTTTGTAGTGATGGGATCTGTGGTCCTTGAAAGCTCCTGTTTCAGTAACTATACAGTGCCAGCCATTTGTTTCTTTTGAAAGTATAAATCAACTCCAATGAACTAGGGTAAGTCATCCATTGAAGTGTCATCTTTATCACTCTCAAAAGAGCTGAAAGTATCTACAATATCTACATTTTCTCTATTTTCTTTATTTACAAGGATCTCATCCTTATCTCTCTCAATCTCTCTTTTTTCTGTGCCTTCCAAAGCATCTCTCGAAGACTCTCATTTTTCTTTGCCTTCTAAGGCAGTACCCTCATCCTCTCCTTTTGTCAAAGTCCTCTTAAGGGATTGACTTTGCCTCTCTTCACTAAGTATTCTCACATCCTCACTCAAAATTGTCCTAGAAGGGCTCCTATGGACTATGAGATCAGCAACTGTGACCAGTTCAAGTAAATTATGTACAGTAACTGGTTCCACAGAGGTGATAGAGGAAGGAGTGGAAGTCAATTGTGTTTGTACAATTGCAGAAGTATATGTTTCTATAGAAGAAGTATGTATAGTTGGAGGAACATAAATGCTTATTGCAGTAGTATGTATAGGTGCATTGGTGTCCCCAGACTGTTCCACAATGATTGAATCATTTAAAAAGGAATCAACCATTTGAACATGTTGATTATCAATCACTGTGTAAGTGAGTGTTGGCTCCTCCAAGAATCGAGAAATTGGAGAATCTGATCTCATAACACTTAGAGTTTGTGTCATGATATCTGAAGAAATTTGAGGAATTGAGAGAGATGGAGGAGGTTTAGAAGGGAGTGTTGACTGGATCATCGAATGAGGAGGTGATCCGTCAAAAGAAGTTGTGTGTGCACTCAATGTCAGTTATCTGCAAGTGGCTCTCAGAGACCCTGATGTTAATTTCATCAGGGGCTATGGTCACTGTTTGTGCCTCACTCAACTGTGTCCCTGGTTGGGAACTATTTTCAATAACTAATTCCTTTTGAGAGAAACTAGTTAGAAATGTGCTTAATTCCTTATCAAAAGCAGTATCCTTTGAGAGGATACTGCCTGGTCTGGCTATAGGATTACTCTCTTGGCCACTTTCTTCTTCTTCAATCTCTTTGAGCCAATCACTCTCTCTCCTTGCTCCCCCTCACTTGTTGTGGTTCCTTCAGAGGGTTTTCTTTTGGTACCCTTAGTCTTTTGGGAGACTAAGGGCTGGGTTAATTAGAGTGGTTGTGTTGAAATTGGTAGTACTACTTGGGTAGGCGGAGAAGTGGTAGTGATCTCTGTCATAGTAGTTGAAGGAGAAGAACTAATAGGTTGAGAAGAGGAAGGGAGAGTTCGAGATACCTGTTCCATATGCGATGGAAGTACAAATGGTTTCGTGGTATAAGATTTCTTTATTATTTCTACAAATAATTTCTTCGTTTGTTTATTACTTTGTACAACAATGTCATTCTCAAAAGAAAGGTTATAAATTTGATCCTTAATAATCATTGACAGGAATCTAACATAGTAAACTTCCTGTTTTCTAAAAGTATTACAACCCATTTATTTACAAGCTCATCAAAGATCAATTTACCTATATTTTTATTTACATTTTTGATAATGGCAAAAGCTATTTTCAAAGTTAAAGATATTATTACCTCAAAGTTAGAGGACTTACCTGAGAACACCTTGGTTATTATGTCAAAGAGATAAGAAATCTCTCATTTCACATTGACCCTCTTGAGGTCTTTGAACTTCAACACTGCATTGTTTGGAGAGTTGTAGCCTAGTTCTCTCAAGAAATTGAGCAGGTTAGCATCATTTGGTACTTCCACAAAATTTTGTGTAGGTAGCCCCAATACAAAATTAATTCTGAAGGGAGTTATTTTACCCTTTTCAGAATAAATTTTGAACGAGATTCCCTTTACAACTTCAGGTCTCGTTGTGGAGTACATGAACTTGGCACTTGACCAAAGTTGTGAAATTTCTTCACCAGACATATCGTCATCGGAAAAGATTGCTTTGCTATACTCAAAGTTAAGTAGATAGTTCATCATAGATTTGAAGCAATCATGTACCTCTTTAATGTCTGAGAAGCCCACAAAGTTGGTTTTTGGAACCACTAGATCCCTTAGTTGTCGTTGAGCAGTGCTTGGTGCCATTGATATTGTTGATGAGTTAAAAATCTAGGGGTTTGTGAATAAGAGAGATAGATAAGGAAAACTCAAGCAAATATTTGAGACAAGTTAAATGTTTTGAGGTATTTTAGAAAGAGAGAGAGTGAGAATATAAATACCTGTCTTTCTGACGTTTGAAATCCGTTTCTGAAAACACGTTATCAGGATGTCGCATCAAGTCTGTGGTGACACATCATCAGGGACAAGAGAATTCCTTGATTAATTATTATCACAGACTCTATGCAATCCCCTGATGCAGTCAAAAGCATGTTACCTGACCCTGATGTTTGAGGAATATACACACTCTGACCCTAATGCCCGAAACAAATACCCTGACCCTGATGCATGGGACGGATACCCTGACCCTGATGCTCTCGATAGAGACCTTGACCCTGATGCACCAGACAAAAACAAATAAAAACAAAGAAGTATATATGTACATGCATACATATTTAACACATATAGTCACATATCAATTACATTTATCAAGAATTCATGAGATGAGTTAGGAATACCAGAACTTAAGCACTTGATAACATGATCTATTCCAACAATCTTTCTAACATGTTTTCAACAAGTTTATTAAAATTCATTTTGCATAATTCACCATACCAAGCTCTCCCACAAGATTGTTAAAGGTGGCTTCATCAAGAGCCTTGGTGAAAATGTCTACCAACTGCTTGTTTGTTGGTACAAAATGTAGTTCAATCATTCTATTCGTAACATGTTCCCTGATAAAGTGATATTTGATTTCTATATGTTTGGTTCTGAAGTGTTGCACAGGATTTTCAGCAATGGTAATGGCACTAGTGTTATCACACAAGATTGGAATTTTGTTGAAATTCAGGCCATAGTTCATTAACTAATTTCTCATCCACATTATTTGTGTACAGCAACTTCCAGCTGCAATATATTCAGTTTCAATAGTAGATGTTAACATTGAGTGTTGCTTTTTGCTGAACCAAGATACAAGCCTTCCTCCTAGAAACTGACAGCTTCCTGATGTACTTTTTTTGTCAATTCTGCATCCTCCAAAGTCAACATCAGAATATCCTACTAATTCAAATCCAGACTCTTTTGGATACCAAAGTTCCAACTCTGTAGTGCCCTTGATGTACCTCAAGATTCTTTTTACTACAATGAGATGAGACTCAATTGGATCAACTTGATATCTTGCACAAAGACATGTTGCAAACATAATGTCAGGCCTACTTGCTGTTAGATACAACAAGGAACCAATCATTCCCCTATAAGTCTTTAGATCAACTTTCTTTCCATTCTTATCAGGGTCAATTTGGTTGTTGTGGCCATAGGTGTCTTTACTACTTTTGAGTCCTCCATGTCAAATTTCTTGAGAAAATCTTTGGCATATTTTATCTGATGAATATAAATCCCATCACTGACTTGTTTGATTTGCAGCCCCAAGAAATAAGACAATTCACCCATCAAGCTCATTTCATACTTGCTTTGCATGAGTTTAAAGAACTTTTCACACAGTCTAATGTTAGTGGATCCAAAAATGATTTCATTAACATATATTTGAACCAGGATCAGATGACCTTGGTGTTGTCTAAAGAACAATGTCTTGTCAATGATACCTCTTGTAAACTTGTTATCCACCAGAAATTTTGACAGTGTGTTATACCAAGCCCTTGGAGCTTGCTTCAGTCCATAAAGTGCCTTTTCCAGTTTGTACACATGATCTAGAAATTTTGAGCATTCAAATCCAGAAGGTTATTGAACATATACCTCTTATTCCAATTTTCCATTTAGAAAAGCACTTTTCACATCCATTTGAAAAACTCTAAAGTTTGAATGTGCTACATAGGCTAAGAAAATCCTTATAGCCTCAAGTCTGGCTACTGGTGCAAAATTTTCATCAAAGTCAATCCCTTCCTCTTGAAGATATCCCTTTGCAACAAGTCTTGCTTTGTTCGTTATAACAATGTTAGCTTCATCCATCTTGTTTCTGAAAACCCACTTGGTGCCTATTATAACTCTATCTTTGGGTTTAGGCACTAGCGTCCATACTTAATTCCTTTCAAATTGGTTTAATTCTTCCTGCATAGCCATGATCCAATCTGCATCTTGTATTGCTTCTTCAAATCTCTTTGGCTCAGTTTATGAAAGGAAACAGGCATATAGGCATTCATTAGATGTAGCTTTTCTGGTTTGCACTTTTTGGTCTGGATTGCCAATTATTAGGTTTGATGTGCGACTCCTAAACCATTTGGGCTTAGAAATGTATCTTGATGAGCTTTCATGATCATCATTTCCTCCCCCTAAGTCTGTGCTACCTACTTCTGAGAAAACTCCCCCTGAATTTGTGCTTAAATTAGGGTTAAAGTGATCCCTAATGGTGGATTCCCTAATGAATTATCTGCTGTAGGGGCTTCTATGTTGTTTGGATTGACATCAGGGATTGTTAAACACTCCATTTGTCTACACTCATCAGCTTCAATCTCTTGATAATCATAATCAACTTCATTTTCAAATCTCAGTTCTTCATGAAAACCAGGGTCTTCAAGTCCGGAGATTTCTTGATCATCAAAAGCTACATTTATAGACTCCATCACCACTTGGAGTCTCTTGTTGTAAACCCTCTAGGCTTTAGATGTCAAGGAGTAGGCTAGAAAAATTGCTTCATCAGCCTTTGGATCAAATTTTCCTAAGTTCTCACCAAAGTTCCTTAAAACAAAGCATTTCCATCCAAAAACATGTAGGAACTTGATGTTGGGTTTCCTCCCTATCATTAGCTCATATGGAGTCTTATTGTGTGCTTTGTTGATCAAGGATCAATTTTGAGTAAAGCAAGCAGTGGAAATTGCCTCAGCCCAAAAATAGGTAGGAATCTTTGCCTCTGCTAGCATTGTCCTAGCAGCTTCTATCAAGGTTCTATTTTTCCTTTCCATTACACCATTCTGTTGAGGAGTCCTAGGAACTAAGAACGTATGTTTGATGTCATTCTCCACACAAAATCCATCAATAGCTCCATTCTTGAATTCAGTTCCATTGTATGTTCTCAAAATTATAACCACTGACCTTGATTCAGTTTCCACCTTCTTTATGTGGTCAATGATTTGCTGAGAGGAGGCCCCATGCCCACACCTCTTCCCCATCCCCCAAGGGGAGGTACTTCTGGTTTAGCATTTTGGAACTTGACCCAAGTGTATCTGGTGTAGTCATCCACAATGACTACTGTAAATCACTTCTTTGATACTGACATAATGTTGACAGGACCAAAGAGATCCATGTGTAACAATTGAATTGGATCTTTAATCATTGTGGCTTCCTCGCTGATAAAGGATGATTTCCTTTGCTTCCCTTATTGGCATGCTGAACATAATCCTTCTTGAATAAATTTCACTTGAGGTAGTCCAGTTACCAATCCTCTTTTCACTAAGTCATTGAGAGTTTTGAAGTTCAGGTGAGAGAGCTTCTTGTGCCACAGTCTGCTCTCGTCAAGACTTGCTTTGCTGTAAAAACATGATTCTCCACTTACTGAGTTGAAGTCAGCAATATAGAGATCTTCTTTCCTTATCCCTGATAAAACCAGCTTCCCATCACTTTCATTTAAGATAAGGCACTGATCCCCTTTAAAAAAAATGATAAATCCCTTGTCACATAGTTGACTTATGCTTAATAAATTGTGTTTCAGCCCATCAACTAGTGCTACATTTTCAAATGAGGCATCCCCATTTGCTACTTTGCCATAACCAAGAGTCAGTCCTTTGCTGTTGTCACCAAATGATATCACTGGACCAGTCTTCTCTTGAAATTCTATGAGCAGAGCTTTATTTCATGTCATGTGTCTTGAGTAGCCACTGTCTAAAAATCATATTTTTCTTCTCTTGACATTTCCCTGCACACAAAGAACATTTAATTTGTTTTTGGTACACAAATGGATTTGGGTCCTTTGCATTTAGTCACAGTCAATGATAAAACAACTTTTTCATTACTTATGACTTTTGGTTTAGGCAGTAAACATACTCTCTCCTTTTTAGGAGCTTCATTATACACTTTAGATTCATCAACAGTTTTCTTAATCATTGAAATGATAAATGACTATTGCTTCCACAATTCCAACTTACTTTCCTAGGGGCTTCATGAATAGAGGTATAGTTACTAGCTTTGTTTACACCTAACTTGTCATTCCTATTCTTTTTATTATCCCTTGTCAAGCCTTTATTCCTTGAAGGGCTTCTATAGCCTGATGCACTCTTATCCCCTAATGTTTATGTATCCACTGATGCACAGTCTAGTTCCTTCTTGACTGGGGGTTTGAGTGTTTTGGCAAGAACAGGTTTCTTGCCACTCCCACCACTTGTGGAAGCGTCACACGTCGGGAAAACATTCTGTTTCTCTAACTTTGTCACAGCCTTTACAAATTTGATAGGTTGTATAGGCCTTTTTCCAAAGCCAACTGCATTTTCAACCTCAATAGAAGGTTGCTTCACCTGAGTCTCTTCATAGCCTAAACCAGACTTGTGATTAGATTTCTGACAGTTTAATTGATCATGCAGTCTCTTGCTTAACTCATTTCATTTCTTTATGACTTCCCTTTCTTGTTGCAAAACATTAGAGGTCCATTTCTCTCTTTTGAAAATATAGTCAAGGAGATTTTTAGTCCTTGAGAGTTCTTGTTCAAGGATCTCAAGTCTAATAAGTTCTGATTCTAAAAGAGTATTTCTAGCAGTCAAATTTTCATTTATTTTCTGTACTCTCTCAGTCTTAGCTACAACACTCTTTAAAGTGTCATAAAGATCTTTTATCTCACAAGTCATTTCCTTAACAATTTTAACACAATCATTTTTAGATATGTTAGAAGAAATTCCAAGACTTACTTGTGAGCTGCTACTGTCAATGGATGAGGCCATCAGGGCTAGGTTGACATATTCTTCATTGTCTTCTTCATCTGAGTCAGCCTAGTCATTTTCCTCTGCAATATAGGCTTTTCCCTTCTTGGTAGCATTAAGAAGGTCAAAGCATTTCTTCTTGTAATCCATATCAACTTCTTTTCCCTTGGATTCACCTTCCTTTGTGTCCTTGCGACACTCATTTGCAAAGTGGCCCATCTCATTACATTTGTAGCACTTTATTCTTGATTTATAAATAAAGCTTTTGGTGCTACTAGGTTTCCTTACTGAAAATCTTTTTGACCCTGATGGTTTTTGAAATTTCAGCTTGGAAAACCTTTTTGCAAGAAAGGTCATGGCTTCATCCAGTTCTTCTAACTCTTCCGGAGTGTACTCAGTCTCCTTTGAGTCAGCTTCTTCTTCTTCTTCCAAACTTTCTTTAGCATCCCTTGACTGCTACTTCATCAAGACACTTGGTCTTGCTTTTTCTTTGTTCTTTCTAGCAGCCATCAAGGATACAAATTTAACTTTTCTACTGTCCCTTGACATTTCAGATCTTTGTTGAACCTCTAGTTCATATGTCTTTGGGTACCATAGAGCCTATCCAAGTCTAGGAGATTCATGTCCTTGGATTCCCTGATGGCTGTAGTCTTTGGATCCCACGATATAGGAAGTGCCCTCATGAATTTTCTATTGATGTCTTTGTCGTCATAGCTCTTCCCATATATCCTCAGGTCATTTACCAACCAGTTAAATCTGTCAATCATTTCAGTGAGTGTTTCACCATTTTTCATTATGAACCACTCGTACTGTTGTGTTAACAACTGCAGTTTGTTTTCCCTCACATCCTCAGTACCATCACACAGGATCTGAATAGTATCCCATATAGACTTAGACATTGTAAGATTCATGATACTATTTAGCATATCATCGTCTAAACCATTATAAAGGATACTTGTGACTTTTAAATCCTTCTTTACTTTCTCTCTTTCCTCTAGACTCATTTCTTCAGTAGTCTTTGGAACTAATCTTTTTGGAACACTGACTCCATTGACAACCTCTTGAGGAATGAGCTTCTTTGGAACGTGAGGGCCTTCTTCTAGAATTTGCAGGTATTCATCATCGATTGCTCTTAGATGAACTATCATTTGTTGTTTCCAGAAAAAGTACTTTCCTCTTTCCAACATGGGGACTTTACTATTTCCAACATTGTTAGCCATTTTTAACGATCGTCTAGCAAGTGTAGTCTGCTAGTTGGCTCTGATACCAATTGTTAGTACAAAATAAGCTCAAGTGTTTGTAGAAGTGGGGATTGAATACAAACACTACAAACTTCTTGGTCTATATAAAAAGTTTTTAAGCACGATTGGAAATAGCTACAAAATCAGAAAAACTATAATGAATTTAAGATGAACACACATAGTTATATTAAAACATGATGTTTTTCTGGAAATCTGTTTAATCACAAGCGTGGTTAAACAACTAAAATTTTTGTAACAAGTTACAGCTTCTCTATAATGAAATTATAGATTCTTTTTCACACTCACTAGCTTATTATTTTCTTTGAATATTTCTCTAAACATATATTACATAGCTTCTCCCTAGCGTCTGTGTGCTTCTCTTTTTTGGTTGTCCTATTGGATGTTCTTCCCTTTTTTTTTTTGTGTAATGAGAACTCTTTTGCATATATAGAAGATCAGTTGTTGAACTCACGTGCTTAGACGTGCTGCTTTTTCAACTTAGCTACATATATCTCACATCGATGTCTGTTAGGTTTTAGAACATTTGATGATGATTGTCTTTAGATTACTTAGAGTACAAATGTATAGA
The DNA here is from genome assembly GCA_014636745.2 of Centella asiatica. NCBI lineage: Eukaryota > Viridiplantae > Streptophyta > Magnoliopsida > Apiales > Apiaceae > Centella > Centella asiatica. The sequence continues at coordinate 10,167,238 of CM025787.1, read as the reverse complement.
AAGTGTTAATTAGTAACACTGAAGTTTTGTAGCCAGTAGTTATCTCTTTGATTGTAATTTATTCATTCTTTGTAAAGAGATATAATTATTTCTTATTTGTAAGTAACTATTGGAATGGAGTATCAAAGCTTCAGCAAGTCAAAATGTGGATTTGATCTGCTGGAGTTTACAAAAAGGCTTGTCGGAGACTAGGAAAACTTGTCAGAGACTAAGGATTTTATCTGTCAGAGACTAGTGTTGCCTATCGGAGACTAAGGCTTACACCATCAGAGACTAAGTCTAAAAGAGTCAGAGACTAAAGCTTACGTCATCGGAGACTAAGGTTAAAAGCATCAGTGACTAAGTTGACGTCATCAGAGACTAAGTCTTAAAGCATCGGAGACTAAATAACTGTATCGGAGACTACACAATCTAACGTCATCAGGGACTAAAAGACCAGAGACTAATTGATGACGTCACCAGAGACTAAAGATGAAGTGTCAGGGACTAATCGTGATTTATTTCCTGATAAGATACAGAGTTCGAATTGAATAAGGATTGTCTTCCACGTATATCAAGATATTATTGAAGACGTAGCTAGTAAGGAAACAAGCCAGAAATCTGTTCCTATCAAATAGGAAAGATTGTATTTGATTCGAATAAGGAAGCTGAATTAATATTGATTTAGAATAGGAAAACTGAGAATTCAGTTTTTAGAGAAGCTGTAATTAGTTTTACAGAGATTGTAAATTCGAAGCTGTATAGAATTCATAGTCTTGTATCTTTACTATACAAAATAGAAAAGAAGCTGACGATTACATTATTGTGATTGTTAGAATTTGTATTCAATTGTTAAAGTCAATACAAGCAATTGTTTATAAATTGAGTTGAGTTCTTGTTCTTTATTTTCGCAAGTAATTATTAATTTCTTAAAGAACAAGTAATCGAAAAGAATTCAAAGAACTTGTATTCAACCCCCCCACCCCCCCCCCCCCCCCACCCAACAAGTTCTCGGCTATCTCACTAGGAAAACAATTGGTATCAGAGCTTGTAATTGAATTTGTTCAATTAACACGTTCCAAGTGATGGCCAACGGGGAAGCAAGCAGCTCTAGCATAATGGCGTATGCGGGAAGTCGTGATGGTGGTACTAGAATCCCTATTCTTAAACGAGAAGAATTTCTGATGTGGAATCAAAAGATGTACATACACTTAAAAGTAACAGATCTAGATTATATTTATAGGATTGAGAAGGGTCCTTATCTACCCAGGAAATTTATTCCTGCTAAAACCGTCGATGGATCTGTTTTGGCGGAACACTTTGAACTTCCTCCACAATGTGATTATACAAACAAAGACAAGTTACAAGTGTTGAAAGATGCTAAGGTGATGAACATACTCTATAATGGAATTGATAAAAATATGTTCACAAGCATCATAAATTGCACGACATCTAAGCAAATCTGGGACACTATCAAAGTCCTGTGTGAAGGGACTGACCAAGTCCGAAAGAATAAGAGATCATTGTTGACTCAACAGTATGAGTTCTTTCAAGCAAAGCCTGGTGAATCAATAACATCAGTATATGACAGATTCAACACTTTGCTCAATGACTTGAAAATACTTGGAAAGTCCTATGATAACGAGGATGTCAACACCAAGTTCATGAGCCTCTCTTATCGCAGTAGTCTTTGGATCCCTACTTAGTGGGAGAGATCTCATGAACTTGGATATCCTCACACTGGACAGGCTCTACGAGAATTTGAAGACATATGAACTCGAAGTAGAGTAACGACAACGCATGCATGGCAGGGACAAAGAAGTTGCGTTGATGGTTGAGACAAGCAAGTCTCAAGAGAAGTTTGATGAGGAATCTTCCAATGCTAGCTCGACTGATCAAGAAGATGAACTGGACACTGATGATGACATGGAGGAATTCATGGCATTCATGGTCAAATAGTTCAAGAAATTTAGGGCAAGCAGGAAAGGAAGAAAATCGTCAAGGAAACCTAACCCTAAACGTGAAGGTCACAAAGTCACCTTCGACTTAAAAAAGATAAGATGATACAATTGTGACGGGTTAGGACACTTTGCCAATGAGTGCAGGAAGCCGAGATCTAGTGATAGATCTAAGGATGAAAAATCAAGGAAGGAAATGACTTTGCTGACAAGAAAGCCAAATCAAAGAGCAAAGCCTTGATTATTGAGGGTAAAGATTGGATTGACAGTGACTCTGATGAAGAAGTTGTCAACTTTTCCCTGATGGCTCGAAATGACGAGTCAAGTGATTCTACAAAGGTATGTGATGCAAATCAGAATTTTAATGTGCTTGATTTACTTGACACATCTAGCATTGAAAGCATACAAAAAGATATGTCTGATTTGCATGTTAGTTTTAGATCTTTAACTATCGAATATACCAATGTGAAAGAATCACGTGATAGTCTCTTGAAAAGAAATAAGTTTCTTGAAGAGAGATTGGCACAGTTTGACACCATCAAATTTGACTTAAACAAAGCTCATCATATGATTGATGCTTTGAAAAAGAGGGAATATTACTTAGTAGAGCAACTTGAAAATGTTCATGCTAAGATTAAATAGTGGAATACTTCCTCTAAAAAGTTAACATACTTGGTAGAGTGTCAAACAATAGGTCAAAAATCTGGACTAGGTTATGATGAAAATCTAGACAAGAGTTCAGATTTAGATGATCTATTTGAAGCTGCGAACTCCTCAACTACTAAGCCAAATGTAATAAAGAGAATTAACTTTGTCTCTCCTGTTTATGAACTCAAATTCATCAACACTCAAGATCAACAAATCACTGCAAAAACAGAAATTGATCAAAAGACAGTGAATGTTGTTGACAAGAGTAAAAATAAAAGATTAAATATTGGGTTCATGACAAAGACACAATTAAATAAAACATTAGAAAATCTTCCAAACGAAAAGGCTGAAAAGTCAATGGAGTTAAGCAGAAATAAGAAAAATAGGAATGGAAAAATTGGCATTAATAAATATTCAAATTATGCGAGAATGTCTGATGCTCCTAGAAAGACATGTCATGTATGTGGTAACCCTAACCACATAGCTGTTCACTGTAGGAGCAAAAATAAAATTATTATAACTGAGACTGCACCTTCAAAGATAATAAAAGATAAATCACCTGCAAAAAGGTTAGATCATCTTTGCATTAACATTGAAAATTCAAAGCTTGGCAGTCTCTCACAAAAATGTAGTAAGACTAATGATTGTCCAATTAAAATCAAAAATGCTAAAAGGCAATCAACTCAATCTGAGTCAAGTCTTGAGTCTACAACTAGTGAGAAAGGACCCAAGAAAATCTGGGTCCCAAAAATTTCTAACTAGTTACTCTTTACTGTGCAGGGCAAAAAGAAGAAAACATGGTACTTGGACAATGGTTGTTCAAGGCACATGACTGGAGATAAATACATCGCAGTTGGGAGTTGTTGTGCTCAAATCTTATGGATCAAGAATCAACTCCTAGACTATGGTATGTCATTATCCAAAATTCCTATTTATTGTGATAATACTAGTGCCATAGCAATAACAGAAAATCCAGTGCAACATTCAAGAACAAAACACATAGATATTAGATATCACTTCATAAGAGAACATGTAAGTGAAGGTAATATCAAATTACACTGGGTTACAACTGATAAACAACTTGCAGACATATTCACAAAACCTTTAGATGAATCTACTTTTACTAGATTAGTCTATGAGTTAGGAATGGTGAACTATGTCTCTAAAAATTGATTAACATCTAAGAAAACAAGTTGTTTAGTTATTAGAAGCTATAATTTACATTCTGGTTGTAGCTGTTTTTTTTTTAATTAAACAGATTTTTAGCAGCTAGAATTTTAATTCTGGAAAAATTGAAGCTATTTTTTTTTATTTTCTTTTTTAATTTAAACAGAATTTTTTAGGCGAATAATCATTAACTTGATTGTTGGGAATATTTTGAAAGCTTAAGAGAAAGAGACTATCTTAGTCCCTGATAGTGTTTTTAATTAGTCCCCGACTTAATTAAAAAAATTGAACTATCGGAGACTATCGTAGTCCCTGATAGTGTTTTAAATTAGTTCCCGACTTAATTAAAAATTGAACTATCGGAGACTATCTTAGTCCCTGATAGTGTTTTTAATTAGTCCCCGACTTAATTAAAAATTGAACTATCGGAGACTATCTTAGTCCCTGATAGTGTTTTTAATTAGTCCCCGACTTAATTAAAAATTGAACTATCGGAGACTAACTAGTCCCCAACAGTTGTTTTTAATTAGTCCCCGACTAAATTAAAAAAATTGAACTATCGGAGACTACCTTAGTCTCTGATAGTTGTTTTTAATTAGTCTCTGACTTAATTAAAAATTGCACTATCGGAGACTACCTTAGTCCCCGACGTCATTTTTGATTAGTCTCTGACTCAATCAAAATGAACTATCGGAGACTAATTGGGTCTAGTCTCTTATGAGTGAACTTATCAGAGATTAGGGCAATCTCCGATCGAGGGTAATCTGGTAGTTATCCTACCCACGATCAAAAATGGTTCACTATCCTGTGAATTGCAAACGTTTCTCACTTTGATAATAGTAAATTCAAACACCTATGCAATCACAATCTCTCAAGCTTTGAAATTATTTTCTCTCTGCAAATACTCTGCCATTTAACCCTATTTCAAAGTTTCTTCCAAGTTCACAGATCTCTTTAAATGGCCGCTAAAACAGTTGTTTTCAAGTTTGGAGACTTTGATATTATCAAGACTAACCATGCAGGGGTGGCTAACAAACATGATTTTGAAGCCCAGTACCACCCCTTCGTGGATTTTCTTCAAAACTCCACTTTATCCTATGCCATTTATGAAGCTCCCGTCCAAGCCGTTGACGTTATCACGGCTATGTGGTCAACAACTACTGTCCAGGATGAGAACACTGACTCTCATGTGGTAAGTTTCAGGTATGCTAACTCTGTTTATACTATAGATCATACCATAGTTAATAATGCTTTACACTTGCCAATATATGAAAACTTTGACTCTCTTGCCTCTGATGAAGAAATTTTTTCTATGTTTAAAAACTTACATTATTCTACTGAAATTAGTTCTGTTGGGTCTATTACACGACCCCATCTCAGGCAAGAGTGGTCACTGTTCTTTGATATAATAACTAAAGCATTTACATCAAAATGCAGTGGCTATGATGCTATCACTACACTCATACAACAAATTGCTTTTAGTGTGTTGTATGATAGACATCTAAACATTGGGCTTTTAATTTTGCAAAATCTTTTGGTAAAACTTAAATCCGGTAATAAAAATAAAATTTATTATGCTAGGTTTTTGATGATGATTGCTTATTATCTAATTCCTAACCTTAATATTACTAGCATGCAAGTTGTACCACCTATTTTGCAGAGTAAAAGAATATTTACTGATGTCAAACATAAATCTGCAAAGGTAAAGATTCCCTTATTTTTCCCTCCTGTCATGAGATCTATACTCATTGACAGGCTTCCAAACCTTTATTCTTTTTTCCAAACTTCATACACATACCGGGGGATTCTTTGAGGATATTGAAAGCCAAAACCCTGTGAATCCTCCAACCACTTCACAACAACAATCCATAGCCCCCTCCACAGTCTCCCAAAAGACTGTGGTTGTAAAGACTCAAACAGCAATCACAAAACTCCTAATAAAGAGAAAAATAATTGAGGGATTAAGTTAGGATGAGGGAGAACAAGAAGCTGAAGTATCACTTCAGAGAAAGAAGAGAGTTATAACCCTTAGCCAAAAGCAATCCATTGTTTCCCAAAAGGCAATGGAGGCTATAAGGAAAAACAGTAAACTGTCACCATCCTCCCAAAAGGATGTTGACATTGAAGAAAGTTCCCAACCAGGAACATCCTGTACAGAGTCTGCACAACCTCTTGTTCACCAACAAGAGGAACCCCAAAGAGAGATACTAAAAGAAAGGAGTGACACAAGGAGTGCACACAAAGAGTCATCAATTGATGTTCCTCAATTTTCAATGTCTAAGGAACAACCAACACTCCACACTATACATTCTTCCCCTCTTTCTCCCACACTTGATTCTTTTGATATTACTGATATAAATCTTCTTGATTTTTCTCAAGAGGAGCCAATACTCAAGACAAGCTCTCATACATATTCCATGGATAGATCCCTAGCCCAAGATAAACAAAGGGAACTCCCTATCCATGTAGTCACAAGTACTTCTCCAACCCCCACTTCTGTAGGACAGAGTGCACATATCCATATGAGTGAGGATGTGAGAATAAATAGTGAGAGTCAGGCTCCTGACCTGGAAAAAGGAGAGGATATACACAAACAAGAGAGTCAAGCTTTAGAAAGCTTGGAAAAAGGAGAACAAGAGAAGTTGGGTGCCTAACCCCAAGCAAAAGGAGAGGGTGTGAGCAAGGATGAGATCCTTGAACAAAATAAAAGAGAGAAATTTTCAGCAGGTGTATTTTTATAACCTGTTGAAACCAGCTCACAAGCAGCTCAAGGTTCTTCTGCTCCCTCCACAAATATCCAAACAGAAGAAACTGGGAATAGCTCAAGCACAGGGGATGCAACATTAAATGTTATATCTGAGATGTCCAATGCAGACTTTGAAATGTTATATGGTCTACAACAAAGACAAGACCACTTTTCTGCATTAAAGACAAGGCTTGCAGATGAACCTGTGTCTGAACCACCTACAGAGGACAATGTTGATGAATGGCTTGATGCCGCATATTCCAACACTCTAGAGGAAGCAACCGCCCATTTAAGGCAGGATTATGTGACCAATATAGGGTCAACGACAGCTGCACCATCAATTAAAGACATTCTTGAAGAAGTAACCTAGGTGGATAAGAAACATACAAAGTTTCACCACTTCTTGGTTACTGGCATAAATGGTGCAGTGAAGAAAATGGAGGAAAGGATGGAGTTGGAGACAGACAAAATCAGAAGGTGCTATGAAGGACACTTGCCAAGGAGGACTATCACTGCCATTGATACTCTTATCAAAGACAAGTCCAAGACTTACAGTCGACTTCAAGCTCTAGAAGCCAATATCCAACTCCTGATCCAAAAACAAGACAAAATGGAGCAACTGTTGATGCAGGCACTTCCACATTTGGCCACCTCCTCTCACCCTAAAGATGTTGATGTCAAAAAGGGGGAGAGTGGTCAATTCCAACAATATGTTCCTATACAAAAATCAAAGTCTGGTCCTGTCCTTGATGCTGAATTACAAGCAATGATGGACAGGATCCTAAAGAAACATTCTGATCTTACAGCAGCAACAACAACAACAGTAGCAACAGCAACAACAACAGCTTCTCCTTCTTTCTTTGCACAAGCCCCAACATCAAAAGACAAAGGCAAGGGGGTCATGATTGAGGAACCAAAGAAGCAAATCTCAACTCAACCAAGGCAGCCCAAGCTATCGGGGGATGCCATGAAGACAGCTCACTTTCCCACTCTAGTTGAACTGATAGTGGATGGGAAAGTGGAGTTGGTCTATCCTCAAGAGCAGAAATTGATAGAAGTTGATGCACTATTAGCTCAGAAACTTCAAGAGGAGGAGGACATAGCAGCAGAAAGGGAGGAGGAGGAGGCAAAGAAGAAGAAAATCTATACAAGGAGATCAAGTGCACAGAAAGCAGCCATAACCAAGAAGAAAAATAAAGAGATGGAAGAGGCTGAGAAGAAATCAAGAAGAAAACCTTTGGTCCAGGAATCTACAAAGAAACCTGTGATCAAAGCACTTATCAAGAAGCCTACCTCTCAAAATCCTCCAAGGTCAACCGAGACTGCTTTAGTGGCTGTGAGTGGACCAACAAAGCCACGAACAGTTCCATCAAGGAAGTCTTATAAGGTTGAAATGGCTAGTACTGAAGAGATTGTCAAGGCCTTGAAGAAAAGTACAAAGAAGATTGATTTGATCAAGGGTAAAAATAACAAAGAACTCCTCCATGTCTTTTTGAAAGATGGAGAGTCTTTGAAATTCGAGAAGCCAACCTTGGAGGGACAAGTCAAAGAAAATCTGGAGTGGTTGCTGACTATTGTGCTTGAGACTTCTGATCTCAACATGAATTTTTGAAGCCAGATTCAGAAGGTGATGAAGGTGAAGCATAAGGTGGATACAGTGCTAGAAGCTAATCCTAAGCCTCTTGGATTATGGTATGAGAATTTCATGGAGAGAAGATCTTCTTCAACTATAACAGAGATATCAACAGTGTCAGTGAGAGACATATTGAAGGTTTTATCAGTCTACTCAAGGATGTTGAAGAAGAAATTGAATTGGTTCTGAAAAAATTGTTGAAAGACAGGCTGGAGTTACTGAGAAAAAATAGGAGGTAAAGTTGTTGTGTTGGAAGGTATGTTGTTTGTTGAAATAAGCTATAATTTTTTATTTTTGAAGCCAGACTTATAGGATTTAAACCTGAGTCTTGGTGGAAGCTGAACAACAGATCAAAGATCTTAGTTCAGAATACATTTGTAGTTAGCAATTCTTTATTCTTTTTCTAAGTAATTGTAAATTGAGTTTTGACATCATCATCAACCTTGAAATTATGCTTATCATTCTGATATTCATAATTAGGGGGAGATTGTTAGGTTTTAGAACATTTGATGATGATTGTCTTTAGATTACTTAGAGTACAAATGTATAGAAAGTGTTAATTAGTAACACTGAAGTTTTGTAGCCGGTAGTTATCTCTTTGATTGTAATTCATTCATTCTTTGTAAAGAGATATAATTATTTCTTCTTTGTAAGTAACTGCTGGAATGGAGTATCAAAGCTTCAGCAAGTCAAAATGTGGATTTGATCCGGTGGAGTTTACAAAAAGGCTTGTCGGAAACTAGGAAAACTTGTCAGAGACTAAGGATTTTATCTATCAGAGACTAGTTTTTCCTATCGGAGACTAGTTTTTCCTATCGGAGACTGAGGCTTACACCATCAGAAACTAAAGCTTATGTCATCGGAGACTAAGGTTAAAAGCATCAGAGACTAAGCCTTAAAGCATCGGAGACTAAATAACTGTATTGGAGACTACACAATCTGACGTCATCAGGGACTAAAAGACCAAAGACTAATTGATGACGTCACCAGAGACTAAAGATGAAGTGTCAGGGACTAATCGTGATTTTTTTCCTGATAAGATACAGAGTTCGAATTGAATAAGGATTCTCTTCCACGTAAATCAAGATATTATTGAAGATGTAGCTGGTAAGGAAACAAGCCAGAAATCTGTTCCTATCAAAAAGGAAAGATTGTATTTGATTCGAATAAGGAAGCTAAATCGATATTGATTTAGAATGAGAAAACTGAGAATTCAGTTTTTAGAGAAGTTGTAATTAGTTTTACAGGGATTGTAAATTCGAAGCTGTATAGAATTCATAGTTTTGTATCTTTACTATACAGAATAGAAAAGAAGCTGATGATTACATTATTGTGATTGTTAGAATTTGTATTCAATTGTTAAAGTCAATACAAGCAATTGTTTATAAATTGAGTTGAGTTCTTGTTCTTTATTTCCGCAAGTAATTATTAATTTCTTGAAGAACAAGTAATCAAAAAGAATTCAAAGAACTTGTATTCAACCCCCCCCCCCCCCTTCTACAAGTTCTCGGCTATCTCACTGGGAAAACAATGTTTTTTGGGAATGATGTGTCAAACTGCTGATGACTTTTGTTGTTTCTTTTTCATCCCTTGATCTTCGACCATTTAATAATCGAGAGTTGTCATTGGACCACCAAACTTCAAGAAATATCTTTTTAGTTATATCTCTTGCTTCTATAACAAGCTTCAATGATTCGCGTGTAAGACTTGATGATAAGTGCATACAGTCATAACTATCCCTTGATAACAAGCCCTGATGTGGACTTGATCAGTGCTTTTTAATTCCTTGATGACAAGTTCTGTTTAAGACTTGATCAGTGCTTCATGCTTCACTTGAGTTAATCTCTTGTTGTAGAGTTACCCAAGTGCTTCTTGATCCCCTGACGTTAAGACTTACAGCATCCACTGATGGCTTCCACTGATGCAGTGTTGAGCATTCCCCCTGACGGGTTTCCCTAATGGGTTGGCTTGTCACTGTCATGCCTGATGAGTTCCCCTAAAGGATTAGCCTGCCACTATCATGCCCTGACGCGTTCCCTTGACGGATTGGTCTGCCATTGTCATCCCCTGATGGTTTCAATCACTGAAGCTTTGTTGATTTCGTCTGGAATGTCTAATGTGCAGGATACTTAAAAGCTTGTAAGTAGCTTCAGACATTCTCTACTATACTATTAAGCTCTTGAGATGTTTTCACTAATGACTTGTATAGTGTAGTGCAGCAATTCATCCCTTGATGACTAAATTGATCATCAGTGGCTGCAAAACTTGTGCAGATATATTAAGGTTTGTAGAACACCTTAAGTATTTACAGATGCACAACAAAAACTCTAAGCAACATCATCAACAATTGTACCTAAAACATTCTCTTCTTCAATCTCAACATGATCAGGTTCATGTGCAACTCGTGTCTTCAATGCTAATATTTGATCTTGTAGTTGTTGAAGTCCATATAAGATTTCAAAATCAGCATTGGACATTTCAACAAGTAATTTTAGAGTTGCATCCCGTGGTTGTGAGCTTCCTCCAATTTCCTCTGTTGGAACAAGTGTTGTTGTTGGAGCAGAGGAAACTTGAGCTTCATTTAAGGTGGAGGGCTCAACAGGTTTGAAAAAATCACCTACTGAGAATGTCTGTTTCTTTCTATTATTTTGTTCAAGGATCTCATCCTTGCTCACACCCTCACCTTTTCCTGGAGTTGGACATCCAGTTGCTCTATCTCTCCTTTTTCTGAACTTTCTAAAGCTTGACTCTCATGTGTTTGTATTAGCTTTCCTTTTTCTAGGTCAGGAGCCTGACTCTCACTAATTATTCTCTCTACCTCACTCATTTGGATAGTGACACCCTGTCCTATAGGGGGGGGGGGAGGGGTGGTAGAGAAGAAGTAGTTGTAGTACCAAGGAGAGGGGGTTCCCTTTGTATGTCAGTGGTTAGGGATCTCTCCAAGGAAAGTGTTTGAGAACTGACTGCACTTGTACTTTGAACAAGTGGTTCTTCTATATCAGTCTCTTCGAGTGTTGGCTCTTCTTGGAAAAAATCAAGAAGATTTGAACTATCAAATTCTAAAGAATCAAGAATAGGAGAAGAGATAGGAGAATGTACAGATTGAAGTGTTGGCTGTTCCTCAAGAACAGAAATTTGAGGAGCATCAATTTGAGGAGACTTTGTGTGTGCACTCTTTCTTTTTGATCTTTTCTCTCTTTGGGCTTGCCCCTTTTTATGTACAAGGGGTTGTGTAGACTCTATACCTATTATTTCTAGATGGGAACTGTCTTCAATGTTAGCATCCTTTTGGGAAGATGTTAACAGAGTACTGCTTTTCCTTTGAACATCCATTGCCCTTTGAGAGGCAATGGATTGCTTTTGGCTTAAGGTTAACACTCTCTTCTTTCTCTACGGAGCCACCTCAGCTTCCTTTACTTCCTCAGCCTCACTATCACCCTCTTTTGTTTTTCTTTTAATGGGTAACTTTGTGGCTTTCTTTGTTTTTACAACCACGGTCTTTTGAGAGATTGTGGAGGGGGCTGTAGATTGTTGTTGTGAAGATGTTGTGGGAGGATCAACAGGGTTTCTAGTTTGTTGCTCAAGATCCTCAAAATAAGATGAAGTATAAAGGTTTGGAAACCTTTACCTTTGTTGTCTTTCTCATGATAGGAGGGAAGGAAAGAGGAACCTTTACCTTTGTTGTCTTTCTCTTCACATCAGTGAATATGCGTTTACTCTGCAAAGCTGCAGGCACAACTTGCATACTAGTGATATTTAGGTTAGGAATCAGATAGTTTGCAATCATCATCAAAAACCTAGCATAATAGATTTTATTTTTATCACCAGTTTTCAATTTAGCCATTAAGTTATGCAGAATTAACAGCCCTAAATTTATGTGCCTATCATACAACACACTAAATGCAATTTGTTGTGATCATAACCATTGCATTTTGAAGTGAATGCTTTAGTGATAATATCAAAATATAATGACCACTCCTGCCTAAGATGAGGTATAGTTATGGAACCTACTGATGCAATTTCTTCATCATACTGTAAGTTTTTAAACATATCCAGTAATTCCTCATCTGAGGCAGTTTAGTCATATGGATCATGAACAAGTAAATGTAATGCTTTATTAACTACTGTATGATTGATAGAATAAGTAATATTATCATATTTAAATTTTACCACAGGAGAGTCATCACTCTCATCCTGGATTTCAGCTGTGGACCATATGGCTGTAATGATTTCAGCGGCTTGTTCGGGAACTTCATAAATGGCATACGAAAGCGTAGATATTTGTAGAAAAGGTACAAATGAGTGGTACTGTGCTTCGAACTCGTTCTTGTCCACGACCCCAGCATGATTGGTCTTGATAAAGTCGAAGTCGCCGAACTTGAAGCAAACAGTCTTGGATGCCATTGTTGAGATATGTTAATAGCTTGAAAATTCTTTGCAAAGAGGTTAAATCACACAAATATTAGAGAGAAAGTTCTTTGAGTGAATGTAATTGCAATTGTATTTAATTTTACTTTTATCATTGTATAAGAAACATTTGCAATTCAAAAGATAGTGAAAGGTTTTCGATCGTGAGTATATGAGTAACTACCAATTTACCCCTGATCAGAGACTGCTCTAGTCTTTGCCACATTCATTTATCAGAGACTAAAGTAGGTTAGTCTCCAATAGGTTATTTTTGTTTAGTCGGAGACTAATTAAAAACAACTATCGAAGACTAACTTAACTAGTCTTCAATAGGTTATTTTTAACTTGTCAAAGACTAATTAAAAACAACTATTAGAGACTAAATTAACTAGTCTCTGATAGGTTGTTTTTAACTAGTCAGAGACTAATTAAAAACAACTATTAGAGATTAATTTAACTAGTCTTCGATAGATTATTTTTAACTAGTCAGAGACTAATTAAAAACAACTATCAGAGACTAATTTAACTAGTCTCCAATAGGTTATTTTTAACTAGTCAAAGACTAATTTTAGTCTCTCACTCAAATTTCTTTAGAGACTTAATTAACCTAGTCTCTGCAACAATTTTGTTTTCAGAGATATCCAACAATCAATATAATGATTATTAGCTATAAAAGGTTTGTTTATACATAACAGCTACATTCCAAAAATTAAATTTTAGCTTCTAAAAATTTTGTCCATCAAGAACAGCTTCAATCTAGAAATTGGATTCTAGCTTCTCAAAACATAACAACTTGGTTTTTAAGATTTTAGTCAATTTTTAGGAGCATAATTCAGCATACCTAATTCATAGACTAACCTAGTGAATGTAGGTTCATCTAAAGAATTTGTGAATATGTCAGCAAGTTGTTTATCAGTTGTAACCCAATACAATTCAATGGTTCCTTCACTAACATATTCTCTAATGAAGTGAAACCTTATATCTATATGTATTGTTCTTAAATGTTGTATTGGATTTTCAGTTATTGCTATGGCACTTGTATTATCACAATAAATAGGAATTTTGGATAATGACATACCATAGCCTAGGAGTTGATTTTTGATCCACAAAATTCAAGCACAACAACTCCCAGCTGCAATATATTCAGCTTCAATCGTTAAGGTTGAAACTGAATTTTGTTTTTTGCTAAACCAAGAAACAAGTCTACCTCCAAGAAATTGGCAGCTTCCACTTGTGCTTTTTTTGTCAAGCTTACATCCTGTAGACATGATCTAGAAATTTGGGATCTACAAAACCTGGTGGTTGCTCAACATAGACTTTTTCTTCCAACTTTCCATTCAAGAAAGCACTCTTGGCATTCATCTGGTACACCTTGAAGTTTTTATGGGCTGCATATGCCAAGAAAATCCTTATTGCTTCAAGTCTTGCAACTGGTGCAAAGGTTTCTTCATAGCCAATTCCTTCTTCTTGAGAATAACCCTTTGCTACCAATCTTGCTTTATTTCTTTTGATTGTACCAGCTTTATCTAATTTGTTTCTGAAGACCCACTTGGTACCAACTATTGATCTATTCCTTGGTTTGGGCACCAATCTCTAGACTTTATTCCTTGTGAATTGGTTTAATTCTTCTTGCATGGCTATCACCCAGTCAAGATCTTGAAGTGCTTCTTCAATTTTCTTTGGCTCAATGTTTGACGAAAAACTGAGATAAAGATATTCATTTTGTGTTGCACTTCTTGTGTTGACTTCTTCCTCTAATTCTCTAATAATTAAATCTGGTGTGTCTCCAATAATTAAATATGGTGTGTGATCTCTCAACCATAATATTGTATGTGACAGATTTAATCTTGAAGATGAGGCTTTAGTTTCTAGATTAACATTGTGCAATCTAGTTGTTGAATCAAAGACTGACCCCCTATACCAGTGACTTCTTCATTGTTAGCTCCCCCTGAGCTATTAGTCTCATCTTGACTATTGACTTCAGTAGTCTCTGATGTCTTATTAGACTCTGATTGTGCACTCGTATTACCAGTTTCTTATGTTTCATTAGATGCTAATACTCTAGTGTTGGAGTTAATTGATGATGATGGTGTTTAGAGAATAAATTGTGCATCTGTATATACTTAAGGTATTTTATAGACCTTAAATAGCAGCACAAGTTTTGCATCCACTGATGATAAACTCATTCATTAGGGGATGATCAAACACTTCATAAGACAAGTCGTAAACTGGAACATCTAAAGGACTTGACAAAGTGAAGACCACTGTCTGATGTTACTCGAAAATAGTCAAAGTATTTCACACATCAGATATTCCAATCAAAGCTTCAATGATTAAGAATCATCAAGGGAACCCATCAGGGGATGACTGAGGCAGACCAACCCGTCAGGGGAACGCGTCAGGGTATGGCAGTGGCTGGCCAAACTCATCAGGGAAACGTGTCAGGGCATGATCAAGTCATGTCATCTGTCAGGGCAAAAATTTAGGGTATAACAGTGTCAGGCTAACCTATTAGCGGAAAAACTCAACACTGCATCAGTGGAAGCCATCAGTGTATGTTGTAAGTTATAACATCAGTGGATCAAAGAAGCACTGAGTAAAACTCAAGTGAAAGTTGAAGCCTTGATCCAGTCTTTAACAAGATTTGCCATTAGGGGATCCAGAAGCACTGATCAAGTTCATCAGGGCTTGTCGTCAGTGGATGGTTATGACAGCATGCACCCGTCATCAGGACTTACACTCAAATCAATGAAGCTTGTTATAGAAGCAAGAGATATTAACTAGAAAGATATTTCTTGAAGTTTGTTTGGTCCAATGAGAACTCTCAAACATTAAATGCACGCAGATCAGGGGAAGAAAAAGAAGCAACATAAAGCAGCAGCAGTCTGTCACAAAGGACAACGATATGACATATATGTGGCTGAGTTAAGAAAAGTAGCACGTCTTCAGCACGTGCGTTCAACCACTGATCTCTATATATGCAAAGGAGTTTTCATTACAGAAAAATAACATACAAGAGTGAGATCAAACAAGTACATTAGATCAAACAAACACTGCAGCACACAAATCACTAGAGAGAAGTTTTGTAATAGATCTTGAGAGATATATTCAAATAAAAGAGAAGCTAGTGTATGTGACATAGAAGATGTAATTTTATTACAGAATTTGTAGCTGTTAAATTAGATTTGTGATTATTCAAATTTCTAGAAAAACATCAAGTTTTAATACAACTATTTTAACTTGAATCTGTGTGTTCATATTTTATAGTTTTTGTGTTCATTGTAGCTGTTTCCAGTCAGTGCCGACTAAAGTTTAAAAAGGGCAAAAAGTTTGTAGTGTTTGTATTCAACCCCTCCTTCTACAAACACTAGAGCTTATATAGCTCTAACAATTGGTATCAGAGCCTCTTAGTAGATTACACTTGCTAACAACGATCAACATCTATGGCCAACAAAGCTGGAAATAGTAAAGTCCCCGTGTTGGAAAGGGGAAAATACTTCTTCTGGAGACAAAGAATGATAGTTCATCTAAGAGCTATTGATTATAAATATTTGCAGATTCTGGAAGAAGGCCCTCATGTTCCCAAGAAGCTCATTCCTCAGGAGGTTGTTAATGGAGTCATTATTCCAGAAAAATTAGTTTCAAAGACAACTGCTAAAATGACACTAGAGGAAAGAGAGAAGGTGAAAAAGGATCTCAAAGTCACAGGCATCCTATATAATGGCTTAGACGATGATATGATGAATAGTATAATGAATCTTACAACGTCTAAATCTATATGGGATACCACACAAATCCTTTGTGATGGAACCGAGGAAGTGAGGGAGAATAAACTGCACCTGTTGACACAACAGTATGAGTGGTTCACAATGAAAAATGGCGAAACACTCACTGAAATGTTCGACAGATTTAACAGGTTGGTAAATGACCTGAGATTATATGAAAAGGCCTACACTAACAAGGATGTGAACATAAAGTTCATGAGAGCCCTTCCCATATCATGGGATGCTAATGCCATCAGGGAATCCAAGGACATGAATCTCCTAGACTTAGATAGGCTTTATGGCACCCAAAAGACATATGAACTTGAGGTTCAACAAAGATCTGAAATGTCAGGGGATGCTATGAAGCTTAAATTTGTAGCCCTGATGGCTGCCAAGAAGGACAAAGAAGAAGCAAGACCAAGTGTCTTTATGAAGCAACAGTCAGGAGATGCTAAGATGGAAAGGGACAACGAAGCTGACTCCAAGGAGGATGAATATACTCCTGAAGAGTTAGAGGAGCTGGATGAAACCATGACCTTTCTTGCAAAAAGGTTTTCCAAGCTGAAATTTCAAAAGCCTGCAGGATCCAAAAGATTTTCAGCAAGGAAGCCTAGTAGCACTAAAAACTTTATTGACAAATCAAGAATAAAGTGCTACAAGTGCAATGAAATGGGCCATTTCACAAATGAATGCCGCAAGGCCACAAAAGAAGGTGAATCCAGGGGCAAGGAAGCTGAAGTGGACTACAAAAAGAAATACTTTGATCTTCTCAATGTCAATAAGAAGGGAAAAGCATATATTGCTAAGGGAAAGGACTGGGCTGACTCAGATGAAGAAGATGCTGAAGAATATTTCAACCTAGCCCTGATGGCCTCATCCACTGACAGTAGCAGCTCACAAGTAAGCCTTGAAATTTCCTCTGACATGTCTAAAACTGTTAAGGAAATGGCTTGTGAGATAAAGGATCTCTATGACACCCTGAGGAGTGCAGTAGCTGAAACTGAGAGAGTGCAGAAAATAAATGAACATTTGACTGCAAGAAACACTTTTTTAGAATCAGAACTCTCCAGACTTGAGAGTCTTGAAAAAGAACTCTCTATTGGGTTTCGTAGGATAAAACGCAGCGGAAAAATACGATTTAAAATAAAACAAAACGAAACCCAAACCCGAGGATCTATGCGAAATAATTTAATATAGATAGTTTAAGTTTTTACCGATTAAAAGTGCGAATCTGAAGCTTTGGTGAAGGTGTTGATCGTCTCCAAATCTTTAACGCAATCCAACAGAACTACGTCTCTACTGTATCCACAGGAACACCCACGAACCGTCTCACGATTCGAACGAGAAGAGTTACAGTACTAGTTGTACGATCTGTATCTCTCTTTTCTCTCTATATCTCTGAACTCTAGTTTCTCTCTTATGAGCAACTAGGGTTCTTAGAATACGTGAAAACGTTGGTTTTGAGAGAATAGCTGATATATCATATATATAGCCTTTCATAGAGTAATTCCAAAACCTAATCTAATTAGGAGACTTCAAATCCGAATTTCATATTTATTAGATATATATATTTAATCAAGTCTCACTTAATTAATATATATATATGCACAAATAAATATATATTCGTATTTCCTTCCAAAGGACTCTATATCATACAGATTACATATATTAATATATATATGTATATAATTTAAAGCCATGATTTAATTAAATCAATCTTATTGATATAATAAAATCATTGACATTTAAATTATATCTCCTTGACGAATGTTCTTTGTGTGTGACCCTGTAGGTTATTATTACGTTGGCAATAATTTTAAATCATATTATAAAATTATAAACAGTGAGCGGCATCTAGTAATACATCACTGTTACCCAAGTAATAATAAAGTCATAGATTCGACGTTACCTTTCGTGACCAATGTTTCAATGTAACTTAATCCTTTTAACCATGATATCTAAGATTAAATTCAAGGCATGGATGTGTCATCCTCTTCATAATTTAATCTTAGTTTTCTTGATCAATGAGTAAACTATATGAAACAAATCTCTATCTGAGCATGGCCATGCATTTTATAGTTTCACTCAATCAAGAGACCTATAGATATCACCCCTAATTTATAGGAGGGTTAAATTTCATCTACATCATTCCCATTTCTCACATAACTCATTATGCATCCAACAATCACCTTTATCGTCCACCCGGTTAAAGATGACTTTTGATAATGTCAAAACGCATAACTCCTTATGTAGAAATGTCATGACTTCAGGTCGAAGGACCATTACATCATTGTCACTATGAGAATTACTTATGACACATAGCATAATGCTCCATGTAGAATTCTCATGGTGGGTCTGTCCAGTACTATGTTCTCTAACATGTACCTATGTATCAACTTAATATATCTCGTATATATTTATAACCAATGAGATATGGCCATCAGTTAATCACATACTAGTCTCAATGTATTATTATTGTCCCGCTTACAATGATACTCAACTAGGGACATTTAAGAATAATGATACATTACATACTTATATGATCTCATATTCAAGTCACATACTTGAATCCATATAATTAGTATCATTTTTCTAAGGACATTTATTATGTTAACATTTATATAACGCAGTAAATAAAACATAATAAAAGAAATTATCATTTAACCAAAAACATATCATAAATATAGTGTCACAATCATTACATAATTGGCCACTAGGGCATACACTCTAACAATCTCAAGGACAAAAAATCTTCTTTACTGTGCTATCAAAAGAGAGGAATGGACCTCAAATCTTCTAAGTCAAGAAAGGGAAGTCATAAAGAGATGGAATGAGTCTGGCAAGAAACTAGAGGATCAATTAAAAAGTCAAAAATCTGATCCCAAATCTGGTTTAGGCTATGAAGAGACTCTTGTGCAGCAATCTCCCATTGAGGTTGAAATTGCAGCTAACTTTGGAAAAAGGCCAATACAACCTATCAAGTTTGTAAAGGCTATAACAAAGTTAGAAAAAGGGAATGTTTTCCCGATGAGTGAAGCTTCCACAAGTGGTGGGAGTGGCAAGAAACCTATTCTTGCCAAAGCACTCAAACCTCCAGTCAGAAAAGAACCAGACTATGCATCAGTGGATACACAGTCATCAGGGGGAAAGAGTGCATCAGGCTGTCGTAGCCCTTCAAGGGAAAAAGGCCTATTAGGGGAAAATAAAAAGAATAGGAATGATAAGCTAGGTGTAAATAAGGCTAGTAATTACACTTCCATTCATGAAGCCCCTAGGAAAGTGTGTTGGAATTATGGTAACAATAATCATCTATCTTTTTAGTATAAAGAGAAACCACAAATTTTGACTGGCACAATTTTATATGCTAATGATTTACCAACTGCTAAAGCTTGCTCTTCCAAGGATAAAGGCAAGATAACTG
Source organism: Centella asiatica (assembly GCA_014636745.2). NCBI lineage: Eukaryota > Viridiplantae > Streptophyta > Magnoliopsida > Apiales > Apiaceae > Centella > Centella asiatica. The sequence goes on along the minus strand of CM025787.1, from coordinate 10,147,515 downwards.
TTGAGAAATCAAAAGCATATATTGAAACTCCTAAAAAGGAGAAAGTTTTAAATTTGCCAAAACCTAAAGTCATTCATAATGAAAAAGTTGTATCACCATTAACTGTGACTAAACCTAAAGGACCCAAAGCCACTTGGGTACCAAAAACAAATTAAATATTTTTTGTGTGTAGGGAAAAGTAAAAAGCAGTCAAATCTAGTTTCTAGACAGTGGCTGCTCAAGACACATGACAAGATACAAAGCCCTGCTCACAGAATTTCAAGAGAATGATGGTCCAGTGATTTCATTCGGTGATAACAGCAAAGGTCTAACTCTTGGTTATGGCAAAGCAGCAAATGAGAATGTCTCATTTGAAAATGTAACACTAGTTGATGGCTTAAGCACAATTTATTAAGCATAAGTCAACTATGTGACAAAGGCTACATCATTTCTTTTAAAGGGGATCAATGTTTGATCTCAAATGAGGATGATGGGAAGCTGGTTTTGTCAGGGATAATGAAAGGAGATCTCTATGTTGCTGATTTCAATGCAGTAAGTGGAGAATCATGTTTCTACAGCAAGCCAACTCCTGATGAAAGCAGACTATGGCACAAGAAGCTCTCTCACCTGAATTACAAATCTATTAATGATTTAGTGAAGAGAGAGTTGGTAACTAGGCTACCCTAAATGGAGTTCATTCAAAGAACCCATAATGATTAAAGATCCAATTCAATTGCTACTTATGGATCTCTTTGGCCATGTTAATATTATGTCAGTGTCGAAGAAAAGATTTGCAATGGTCATTGTGGATAACTACACCAGATACACTTGGGTTAAATTTCAAAATGCTAAATCAAAAGTTTCTCAACAAATCATTGACCACATTAAGAAAGTGGAAACTGAGTCAGGGTCAGTGGTTAGAATTTTGAAGACAGACAATGGAACTGAATTCAAGAATGCAACTGTTGATGGATTTTGTGTGGAGAAAGGCATGAATCATACATTTTATGCTCCAAGGACTCCTCAACAGAACGGTGTAGTGGAAAGGAAGAATTGAACCCTGATAGAAGCTGCTAGAACAATGCTAGCAGAGGCAAGGATTCCCACATATTTTTGGGCTGAGACAATTTCCACTACTTGTTTCACTCAAAATAGATCCTTAATCAACAAGGCTCATAACAAGATACCATATGAGCTAATGATAGGGAGAAAGCCAAACATCAAGTTCCTACATGTTTTTGGATGCAAATGTTTTATTTTAAGGAACTTTGGTGAGAACTTAGAAAAATTTGATCCAAAGGCTAACGAAACAATTTTTCTAAGTTACTCCCTGACATCTAAGGCCTACAGGGTTTACAACAAGAGACTTCAAGTGGTGATGGAGTCTATAAATGTAGCTTTTGATGATCAAGAGATTTCTGGACTTGAAGACCCTGGTTTTCATGAAGAGCTAAAATTTGAAAATGAAGATGAGACTGATTATCAAGAGATTGAAGCTGATGAGTGCAGAAAAATGGAGAACTTATTCATTCCTGATGTCAATCAAAACTCTATAGAAGCCCTTTCCACAGATAGAGTCAATTTCCTGGACAACAGGTCAGGAGATACTCCATCAGGGGATCATCCATCAGGGCATGCACCATTAGGGGATAACTTGAACCTTGAATTAAACACTAATTCAGGGGGAGGGTTTTCAGAAGCTGGGAGCACAGACTTAGGGGGAGAAGATGATAATCAAGCAAGCTCATCAAGCTACATCTCTAATCCCAAATGGTCAAGAAATCACACAACAGATTTAATTATTGGTGACCCAAACAAGAAAGTGCAGACCAGAAAAGCAACATCTAATGAATGCCTATATGCTTGCTTTCTTTCACAAGTAGAGCCAAAGAAATTTGAAGAAGCCATTCAAGATGCAGATTGGATAATGTCTGTTAGGTTTTAGAACATTTAATGATGATTGTCTTTAGATTACTTAGAGTACAAATGTATAGAAAGTGTTAATTAGTAACACTAAAGTTTTGTAGCTAGCAGTTATCTCTTTGTTTGTAATTTATTCATTATTTGTAAAGAGATAAAGTTATTTCATATTTGTAAGTAACTGCTGGAATGATGTATCGAAGCTTCAGAAAGTCAAGATGTGTATTTGATCCGTTAGAATTTACAAAAAGGCTTGTCGGAGACTAGGAGAATTGGTCAGGGACTAAAAAGATTTTATTTATCGGAGACTAGTTTTGCCTATCGGAGACTAAGACTTAAGTTATCAGAGATTAAGTCTAAAGGAGTCGGAGACAAAAGCTTGCGTCATCGGAGACTAAAGTTAAAAGCATCAGAGACTAAGCTGACGTCATCAGAGACTAAGCTTTAACGCGTCAGAGACTAAACAATTATATCGGAGACTACACAAGTTGATGTCATCAGGGACTAAATGCACCAGAGACTAGTAATGACGTCACCAGAGACTAAAGATGAAGCATCAGGGACTAATCGTGATTTATTTCCTGAAAGATACAGAGTTCGAATTAAAAAGGAATGTCTTCCACGTAAAGTAAAATATTAAAAAGGAATGTCTTCCACGGAAACTAACCAGAAATCTGTTCCTATCAAAAAGGAAAGATTGTATTTGATTCGAATAAGGAAGCTGAAATTTATTCAGAATAGGAACTGAGTTAATGATAATTCAGTTGGAATAGAAGCTGTAATCAGTTTTTACAGAGAATTGTAACTTCGAAGTTGTATAGGTTTTTCATAGTTTTGTATCTTTTCCTATATAGAATAGAAAAGAAGCTGACGATTACATTATTGTAATTGTTAGGATTTGTATTCAATTGTAAATCAATAAAGCAATTGTTTATAAATTGATTTGTATTCTTGTTCTTTATATTCCGCAAGAAAAGTTAATTTCTTAAAGATCAAGTAATACGAAAAGATTTCAAAGAACTTGTATTCAACACCCCTTCTACAAGTTCTCGGCATCTCACTGGGAAAACAATGGCTACGCAAGAAAAGCTAAATCAATTTGAAACAAATCAAGTATGGAAGTTGGTGCCTAATGTGATGACTTGGAAAATTTGTTTAACTATAAATAATTTATTTACTCATATTTGTTTTCTTATTAATATGTATAGTTAATATATGATGTTTTTAGATGTTTAATTATTTATGGACCCATTAAAGGGTTATAATTTGTTTGGAGGTTGATTATGAGGACAAACAAATTATGTTTATAGGACAAAAAAATTATGTTTATATTGTTTGAAGGAGTCCAGCGTCCAGATCAGTAAATCTCATGCTAAACAGAATGGCGTACGTAAGAGCAATTACCTCATGAGTACGTTGGTTAAGTTGATTAGTAAGCTGCTTGTGTGTCATTAGTGGATAAAGCTTATGTGCATGTGTGACAGCAGCTGCCTATTCCATGTATTAGTTGTTAAGAATCATGATGAGCAGTTGTTTTACCATCCAGACTAACCAATCACTTTATTCCAAGGCTTAATCTCAGCTTGCTATAAATACTTCATTCGGAGGTAAAATTTTAATCTCTTTTCTAAAGATTTTCTCTCCTAAAGTTCTTCTTTAAACCTACCATCTTCATATAATTTCAAGTTCTTTCTTCTGGACGATTACTTTCAAATAGGCTTTGATCTCTTTCATCAACCCAAGAGGTAAGAATCTTATGTTCTCCTCTACTTTTCGTTATTATGTAGTATTCGAAGGTATTCACTGTATGTGCTAAAGAGCGAATAAAGTGGTTAGAGAGCATGGTGTCTTGAGTCATAAAAAGATGATTATGTATCTTAGATTGAGTTGTTTTTCGTTAGATAACGTTCTTGATCATGAAAGACTCCCTTTTATCAGAGAGAAGTTCTATGATCAGTCTCTAATGACATAATATTAGTCTCCGACGAGATAATATTAGTCTCTGATGAGTTAATTTCCGATGACGTCACCTTTAGTCTTTGATGGTTTAAGATGACGTCATAAGTCTCTGATGAGATATTTGTTAGTCTCTGATGACTAATATGTTAGTCTCTGAAGATGGAGATTTAAATTTAGTCCCCGATGACGTCACCCTTAGTCTCCGATGGGGTTAAGATGACGTCATCAGTCCCTGATGAGTTAATGCTAGTCTCTGATGAGATAACATCAGTCTCTGATGAGTTAATGTTAGTCTCCGATGAGCAAATGTTAGTCTCTGATGATGACGTCAACCTTAGTCCCCGGTGGGTTAAGATGACGTCATCAGTCTCTTATGAGTTTAAGTTAGTCTCTTATGTGTTATTGGGTGTTTGCTAGTTGTTTAAAGTCCCTAGCACACCAAAAGATGATAAAAATGATGTAAGGGTGTTGCAAGTCATGAACTTGTATGCACACCCAAGTAACTCCTATATGGATATATAGTTATGCTATTGGTCGTCACTGCTTTTATTTGTTGAGGACGCCAATATTGTTGGCAGTCGTTGCTTTTAATTATTAGCACGCCAAAGCTATTCAAAATGAGAAAATGTTTTCAAGAAGATATATCCATATGGGAAGTTAAGGGGCTGTTGAATGCTTTCACTTGGTATTTTGGCCAATGATGATAGGGAATGAAAGACCGAGGCATCCGTAATCAGACCCACGCAAATTAATTGGTTTCTGCAAGTGACTACGTATGTCAAAGGATGGAATCAAACAACCAGGCTGACCAGCTGAGATGAAATTTGATTGTTAAAAGAAGTCAGATAATGATCAGTCTGGTCAGGTGATGCATTATCTGATGAAGAGAGGGCGAATCAGGATTTAGTTTTAAAGAGGGTTACCCCTTGATATCACTCGGGAACCCTGAATGATACATGTTTATTGATTTATCAGGAGGTGTTGGCATTGCTCCACCCAACCTCAATGAATATTAAAACTTTTGAATTATCTGTTCTTCTTGCTTATGATTATATGCTTGCTGAGTGTAAACGCTCATGTGGAATGTTATGAAATGTTTTACAGGTTATGCCATGAAGGCCGAGTCGCCTAATAAAGGAAAAGAGAAAATGGCATAGTGGAGCTTCTTGATTTCTCTCCTATGGATGGCTTTTAGAGGAAGAGTCTAACGGAAAGCCATCATAGAAGTGTTTAGGCTGTAAGGCCAGATAGGCCATCTAAAGTTAGTTTCCCCTGCAGCTTGTTTATTGTCAAGCTTTGAGGTTTTGTAAGAAGATGTGAACCTTACAATATTATTATGATGTTTTTTGAGAATATAATATCTTATGATTATTAATGTTTGGCTATGATGTACCTGTCATTTTTGAGTTTTGTTTTGTGTTTCCTGGCGGAGCCCGGGGTTCCAGCTTGGGGACCTTGGGGGTCTGTCATCCATATTGCTGACAATGTCCGAGGCCCGGGTTTGGGGGAATTTCCATGGCCACCACAGTTGGTATCAGAGCCAAGCACCAGTTATGAGATATATTCTCTATTGGAAAATAGAAATTGGGTTTTAGTCGAATAAGGAAATGATTGTATGAAGAGTAGGAAATAGATGTCTAGGCTGATCCTCGGCTGTTAGTAGGATATTAAATGAATTATAAGGCTATGAGTTAAGGCAATTTATTTTTAATATGTTGCACACCCTGTTGCAGTATCCTTATTATAAATTTTAAGTTGATGTTAATTTAAGCTATGTTTCCTGTATAGATGAACCCACCTACTCCAGAACATGTAGATAAGGGCAAGGCACCCATGAGTGAAAGCTTAGAAAAGGAGCATACCCCTAATAGCAATGCTGCTCAATCTTTCAAGTCTGATAGACACCATCTTTTAAATAGCAACCGTGGGAGGTCAGGTGCATGTTGGCGAGTGACTCCTCACAAAAGAGTGAATAAACCAACTCAAGTTTTTCGTTTTGAAATACCCCGAGGTTCTGATAAACATGATGAAAACTTTGCAGATCCTGAAGGAAATAAACAGAACCCAACCAATCCATTTGAGGGGTCAAGTTTCTCAGTTCATATGAAGAGTCCTTTCTCACCCCATGATCAAATAGATTCTCCATCCTTGGGTCCTTCACAAATAAGAGATTCCCCTGCTGATAGGCACACACTACCTACGGTGTCAGCCACTCCACATGTTGTCTCTACCCCAGTTACCTTATAAAATGTTGCACCCGCAGTATCACCACCAAAAAATCTAGTACCCTTGCCATTTCCTAATGGATTCTGTTATTACCTTCAACGCAGAATCTGTATGACACAAGCAGAGTTGGCAATGCGTAATACCACCATGATGCGCTAGTCGTTGGCTCATCAAAGGACTAGTAGACTGTTGGATCTTTAGAGAGTATCATTTCAGGATGTGTCCTTAGTTCTCACTGAAACTCTAACAGAAGTTGTGATCTCAGTTAGTAATTATCTCAGGCTTGTGCAGCCCTCTATGGCAGATCGAGATCAATTGATGTATAACCTTATAGAGAAGGTTGAGGGAGCGTGTCGTTTTGCACGCAGAACAATGAGTGAACTTGATTCCCAACCCCTATACTAAGCACCGGTTGTAGTCAGTATTGTTATGTTTTGTTGAATTTTGTAGCAAGGAAGCTTTGATGTACAAAGTTGTTATAATGTAACTTTTGTTACTTAATATATATATTTTGATGGCTTAATTTAGAATTTCCTTGGCATTTCATATATGTTATTCTTTAAAGAAGAAAAAGAGAATTTTCAATAGCGAGATTTTATTTTCTCAATTTATAGGAAATGGCCCCAAAAGGAAAACCCTGAACCCATCAAGCTACCAACCAAGCTGATCAAGAAAACCCCAATCTGAGCAACAATCAAAAAAATAATAATCAGGAGAATCCTATTGCCTTGTTGGTAAATATGATTAAGGAAGTCTCCCAAGGTAATAACAACCAAGTACTTCCACCATAAGTACAACCTAGGAGGGTAACATTTAAGGATTTTACCAATAGTTGTCCACCTACTTTTAATGGTGATGGAGGTCCCACTGTCGCTTAAATTTGGATTAAGGAAATAGAAAAAGCTTTTCGTATTGCTGGAATAAGTGATGATCTTAAGACGAAATATGCTACATATTTATTGAAAGGAGAAGCTAGTTATTGGTGGGAAAATACTGAACGATTAGAATTGGTGGGAAAATACTGAACGATTAGAAATGACTAGGAAATTGGCAAATAGGAATAAACAAGCAGTTCCTGAAGTTGATCAAGTTTTCACTTGGTCCCAGTTCAAGGAATTTTTCTATAACCAATATTTTCCAACCAGTGTTGTAGATGAGCTGGAAAAACAATTTCTATAATTAAGACAAGGGAACATGACTATGGAAGAATATGAAAAGAAATTTAATGAACTCCAAAGGTATGCCCCACATTTGGTAGATACTTAGAGAAGAAAAACAAGAAGGTTTGAGCATGGTTTGAATCCATGGTTTCATGATAAGATTGTTATTGTTTCCGAGTGAGATAGCCGAGAACTTGTAGAAGGGGAAGGTTGAATACAAGTTCTTTGAATTCTTTTCGATTACTTGTTCTTTAAGAAATTAACTTTTCTTGCGGAATATAAAAGAACAAGAACTTAAATCAATTTATAAACAATTGCTTTTATTGATTTGACAATTGAATACAAATTCTAACAAGCACAACAATGTGATCGTCAGCTTCTTTTCTTTTCTGTATAGTAAAGATACAAAAACTATGAAAACCTATACAGCTTCGAATTACAATTCTCTATAAACCTAATTACAACTTCTCTAAAACTGAATTACTCAGTTTTTTTTCTAAATCAATAATGATTCAGCTTCCTTATTTGAATCAAACACAATCTTTCATTTTTGATTAGGAACAGATTTCTGGCTTGTTTCCTTACCAGCTACATCTTCAATAATATCTTGATTTATGTGGAAGACACTCCTAATTCAATTCGAACTCTATATCTCATCAGGAAATAAGTCACGACTAGTCCCTGACGACTTTAGCTTTTAGTCCCTGATCGTTTAGTCTCTGGTCTGTTATTCTCTGATCAGGTTGTGTAGTCTCCAATAGAGTTATTTAGTCTCTGAAGCTTTTAGGCTTAATCTTTGATGACGTCAGCTTAGTCTCTGATGCTCTTGATTTAGTCTCCGATGACGTCAACTTAGTCTCTGATGCACTAAGCTTAGTCTCTGATGACGTAAGCATTAGTCTCTGACGCTTTAAGACTTAGTCTCTGATGACGTAAGCCTTAGTCTTCGATAGACAAAATTCTTAGTCTCTGACGAGTATTACCTAGTCTCCGATAAGCCTTTTTGTAAACTCCAACGGATCAAATACACTCTTTGTCTTGCTGAAGCTTTGATACAACTTTCTAGCAGTTACTTAAATATAAACAATGACTTTATCTCTTTACAAAGAATGAATAAATTACAATCAAAGAGATAACTACTAGCTACAAAACTTCAGTGTTACTAATTAACAATTTCTATACATTTGTACTCTAAGTAATCTAAAGACAATCATCATCAAATGTTATAAAACCTAACAATCTCCCCCTAATTATGAATATCAGAATGATAAGCATAATTTCAAGGTTGATGATGATGTCAAAACTCAAAATTACAATTACTTAGAAAAAAGAATAAAGAATTACTAACTACAAATGTATGTGAACAATTTGTTCAGCTCCACCAAGACTCAGGTTTAAATCCTTTAAGTCTGGCTTAAAAAAAATATTACAGCTTATTTCAACAAACAACATACCTTCCAACATAACAGTTTACCTTCAATTTTTCCTCAGCAACTCCAGCCTGTCTATCAACAACTTTTTCAGGATTAGTTCAGTTTCTTCTTCTGCATCTTTGAGTAGACTGATAAATCCTTCTATATGTCTCTCAGTGACACTGTTGATATCTCTATTGTAGTTGAAGAAGACTTTCTCTCCATGGAAAGTCTCATACTATAATCCAAGAGGTTTAGGATTAGCTTCTGGCACTGTGTCCACCTTATGCTTCACCTTCATCACCTTCTGAATTTGGCTTCGAAAATCCATGTTGAGATCAGAAGTCTCAAGCACAATAGTCAGCAACCACTCCAAATTCTCTTTAGTTTGTCCCCCCATGGCTAGCCTTTCAAACTTCAAAGATTCTCCATCTTTTAGAAAGACATGGAGCAATTCTTTGTTATTTTTACCCTTGATCAGATCTATGTTCTTTGTACTCTTTTTCAGGGCCTTGATGATTTCTTCAGTGCTAGCCATTTCAACCTTATAAGACTTCGTTGATGGAACTGTTCGTGGCTTTGTTGGTCCACTCACACCCACTAAGGCAGTCTCGGTTGGCCTTAGAGATTCTTGAGAGGTAGGCTTCTTGATAGGTGCTTTGATCACAGGTTTCTTTGCAGATTCCTGAACCAAAGTTTTTCTTCTTGATTTCTTTTCAGCCTCTTCCATCTCCTTATTTTTCTTCTTGGTGATGGCTACTTTCTGTGCACTTGATCTCCTTGTAGAGATTTTCTTCTTCTTTGCCTCCTCCTCCTCCTCCTCCTCCTCCCTTGCTACTGCCATGTCCTCCTCCTCTTGTAGTTCTTGAGCTAATAGAGCATCAGCTTCTATCAGTTTCTGCTCTTGAGGATAGACCACTTTCCCATCCACTATCAGTTCAACTAGAGTGGGAAAGTGAGCAGTCTTTATGGCATCCTCCATTAGCTTAGGCTATCCTGGATGAGTAGTGGTTTGCTTCTTTGGTTCCTCAACCATGACTCCCTTGCCTTTGTCCTTTTGGTTTGGGGCTTGTGCAGGGGAAGGAGGAGATGTTGTTGTTGCTGTTGCTACTATTGTTGTTGTTGTTGTTGGAAGTTATGTTGTTGTTGTTGACTTTGTTGTTGCTGCTTGTAGATCAGAATATTTCTTTAAGATCCTGTCCAAAGCTTTCAGGGACTAAGAAAATATAATCCCTGCTACAAATTTTGTTTTTCAAAACATTTCCAACAATCAACTTAATGATTATTAGCTTCAAAAAATCTGCTTAATTAAAACAGCTTCAACCAGAAATTAAATTCTAACTTCAAAAATTATGTTCATTAAGAACAGCTGCAATCCAGAAATTAAATTCTAGCTTTTCACAACTAAACAACTTGCTTTCAAAATATGAAATTAATTTTTTGAAGCATAATTCAACATTCCTAATTCAGAAACTAATCTAGAAAATGTAGATTCATCTAAAGGGTTTGTGAATATGTCTGCAAGTTGTTTATCAGTTGTAACCCAGTGTAATTCGATATTACCTTCACTTACATGTTCTCTTATGAAGTGATATCGTGTTTTATTCTTGAATGTTGCACTAGATTTTCTGTTATTGCTATGGCACTTGTATTATCACAATAGATAGGAATTTTGGATAATGACATACCATAGTCTAGGAGTTGATTCTCTATCCTTAGGATTTGAGCACAACAACTCCCAGCTGCGATGTATTTAGCTTCTGCTGTTGAAGTAGAAACTGAATTTTGTTTCTTACTAAACCAAGAAACAATCTACCTCCAAGAAGTTGGCAGCTTCCACTTGTGCTTTTTCTGTCAAGCTTGCAACCTGCATAATCAGCATCTGAATAACCAATTAGTTTAAAATCAGATTCTTTGGGATACCATAACCCAAGATTTGGGGTACCCTTTAGATATCTGAGTATTCTTTTAACAGCAATCAAATGTGATTCTCTAGGATCATCTTGAAATCTAGCACATAAACATGTAGCAAACATTATATCAGGTCTACTTGCAGTTAGATATAAAAAAGAGCCTATCATGCCTCTATATCTAGTAATATCAATTTTCTTTCCTTTTAAATCCTTATCTAGCTTAGTGGCAGTAGGCATGGGTGTTTTTGCAGATGCACAATCAACCAAATCATATTTTCTCAATAAGTCTTTGATATACTTGAACTGACTGATAAAAATTACATCAGTTGATTGTTTTATTTGCAATCCTAAGAAAAATGTTAATTCTTCCATCCTACTCATTTCATATCTAGACTGCATTAGTTTTGAAATTTTTTACAAAGTTTTTCATTTATAGAACCAAATATAATATCATCTACATATATTTGCACAAGTATAATGTCAGAGCATTGCTTTCTATAAAATAAAGTTTTATATATGATACCTCTAACAAATTTATTTTCAAGTAAAAATTGAGATAGAGTATCATATCAGGCTCTTGGAGCTTGTTTTAAGCCATAAAGTGTTTTGTCTAACCTGTAAACATGATTTGGAAGTTTGGAGTCCACAAAACCTGGGGGTTGGCAAACATAGACTTCTTCTTCCAATTTTACATTTAAGAAAGCACTCTTAACATCCATCTGGTACATCTTGAAGTTCCTGTAGGTTGCAAAACCCAAGAAGATTCTGATTGCTTCAAGTCTTGCTACAGGTGCAAAAGTTTCATCATATTCTATTCCTTCTTCTTGAGAATATCCTTTTGCAACCAGTCTTGCTTTATTCCTTGTAATTGTACCTGTTTCATCTAATTTATTTCTGAAGACCCATTTGGCACCTATAATTGATCTATTCCTTGGCTTGGGTACCAGTCTCCAGACTTTGTTTTTTGTGAATTGGTTTAACTCCTTTTGCACGACTATTATCCAGTCAGGATCTTGAAGTGCTTCCTCAATTTTCTTTGGCTCAATCTTTGAGAGAAAACTGAGATATAAACATTCATTTTAAGTTGCACTTCTAGTCTTGACTCCATCCTGTAGACTTCCAATAATCAAATTTGGTGTGTGGTCTCTCAACCATGGAGTTGCACGAGGCAGATTTGACCTTGAAGTGGAGGCTTCATTTTCTAAATTGATGTTGTCCAATCTAGCTTCATGATCAGAGACTGCTCCGCCTAAACCATTTACTTTTTCATTATTAGCTCCCCCTGAGCTATTTATTTCTATAGTCCCTGGTGTCAAGATAGTCTCCAATTGTGCATCAGTGACACTAGTCCCTGGTGAACCATTAGTCTCCGATGGCATACTAATGTCACCAGTCTCTTATAATTCATCTAATACTCTAGTCTCTGATAGAGTATTAGTTCTTGGTACTTCATGCACAACTGTTAACTCCCCCTCACTTATGTAGGGATCATTACTATCTTGGAGTTGTTCACTAGTCTCTGATGGATATTCTCATGCATCCAATTCATTCTCAAAATTGAGAGGTTCATGCAATCCTTGTCCAATCATTCCTAGAATTTTTCTGTCATCAAATACAACTTGTATTGATTCCACAATGACTTTTGTTCTTATATTATATACTCTGGATGCCTTGCTTGACAGAGAATAACCTAAGAAGATTGCCTCATCAGACTTGTTGTCAAATTTTCCTCTTGTCTCTGATGAATCTCTCAGTACAAAGCACTTACAACCAAACACATGTAAAAACTTGAGAGTTAGTTTTCTCCCAGTCATCAATTCGTAAGGTGTTTCGTTGTATGCTTTGTTTATCAAGGATCTATTCTGTGTAAAGCAAGCAGTGCTTATAGCTTCCTCCCAAAAATATGTGGGAAGCTTAGCCTCTTGTAACATAGTCCTTGCTGCTTCAATAAGGGTTCTGTTTTTCCTCTCAACAACTCCATTTTGTTGAGGGGTTCTTGGAGCAGAGAATTGATGAGTTATTCCTTTTTCAGTGTAGAATTCAACAACTTGGAAATTCTTAAATTCTGTTCCTCTATCACTCCTTATAACCCTTACTGTTTTTCCTGACTCAGTTTCTATCTTCTTGACATGATCAATTATCAACTGAGCAGCTTCATCTTTTGTATGGAGATATTTTACCTAAGTATACCTCGTGTGATCATCCACAATAACCAAAGCATATCTATTTCTTAAGATAGACATCACATTCACTTGACCAAATAAATCCATGTGTAGCAACTGTAAAGGGTCAGTGATTGATGTTGTTGGTTTGCTTTTGAATGATACGCTTCTTTGTTTCCCTTTTTGGCATAAATCACACAATCCATCTTGTGTAAACTCCAATTGTGGAATGCCAACTACCAATCCTTCTCTCACCAGTTTGTTGATGTTCTTGAAATTCAAATGGGAGAGCTTCTTGTTCCAAAGCCAACTTTCATCAGTTGAAGCTTTGCTGTAGAGACATGTGATTTGATCAAAGGAAAAGATAAGGTTTGCAACATACAAATTTTCTTTTCTTTTCCCTGTCAATATCACATTATCAGATTCTTTGTCACACACCAAGCATTGATCTTCTTTGAAGGTGACATTGAATCCCTTATCACATAGTTGACTCACACTTAGTAAATTGTGCTTTAAGCCATCAACTAGTGCTACTTCAGTGAAGATGACATCTCCATGTTTAACACTGCCATAACCCTTGGTATGACCTTTGTTGTCATCTCCAAAAGTGACTTTTGGGCCACTTTTCTCTTCATACTCTTTTAGCAGGGACTTATCTCCAGTCATGTGCCTTGAACATCCACTGTCCAAGTACAATGTTTTCTTCTTTTTGTCCTGCACAGTAAAGAGTAACTAGTTAGAAATTTTTGGGTCCCAGACTTTCTTGGGTCCTTTCTCACTAGTTGTAGACTCAAGACTTGACTCAGATTGAGTTGATTGTCTTTTAGCATTTTTGATTTTAATTAGACAATCATTAGTCTTGCTACCTTTTTGTGAGAGACTACCAAGTTTTGAATTTTTAATGTTAATGCAAAGATGATCTAACCTTTTTATAGGTGATTTTTCTTTTATTATCTTTGAAGGTGCATTCTCAGTTATAGGAATTTTATTTTTGCTCCTACAGTGAATAGCTATGTGGTTGGGGTTACCACATACATGACATGTCTTTCTAGGAGCATCAAGCATTCTAGCATAATTTGTATATTTATTAATGCCAATTTTTCCATTCCTATTTTTCTTATTTCTGCTTAACTCCATTGACTTTTCTGCCTTTTTGTCTAGAAGATTTTCAGTCTTTGTCATGAACCCAATATGTAATCTTTTATTTTTACTCTTATCAACAACATTCACTGTCTTTTTATCAATTTCTGTTTTTACAGTGATTTGTTGATCTTGAGTATTGATGAATTTAGGTTCATTAACAGGAGAGACAAAATTAATTCTTTTTATTACATTTGGCTTACTAGTCAAGGAGTTCTTAGCTTCAAATAGATCATCTAAATCTGAACTCTTGTCTAGATATTCATCATAACCTAGTCCAAATTTTTGACCTATTGTTTGACATTCTACCAAGTCTGTCAACTTTTTAGAGGAATTATTCCATTGTTTAATCTTAGCTTGAGCATTTTCAAGTTGCTCTACTAAGTAATATTCCCTCTTTTTCAAAGTATCGATCATATGATGAGCTTTGTTTAAGTCAGACTTGATAGTGTCAAATTGCACCAATCTCTCTTCAAGAAATTTATTTCTTGTCAAGAGAAGGTCACGTGATTCTTTTACATTAGTATGTTCAATAGTTAATGATCTAAAACTAACATGCAAATCAGACATATCTTTTTGTATGTTTTCAATACTAGATGTGTCAAGTAAGTTAAGCACATTAAAATTCTAAGTTGCATCACATACCTTTGTAGAATCACTTGACTCGTCACTTCGAGCCATCAGGGAAAAGTTGACAACTTCTTCATCAGAGTCGTTGTCAATCTGATCTTTACCCTCAGTAATCAAGGCTTTGCTATTTGATTTAGCTTTCTTGTCAGCAAAGTCATTCCCCGACTACCTTGATTTTTCATCCTTAGATCTATCATTAGATCTAGGCTTCCTGCACTCATTGGCAAAGTGCCCTAACCCGTCACAATTGTAACATCTTATTTTATTTAAATCGAAGGTGACTTTTTGACCTTCACGTTTAGGGTTAGGGTTAGGCTTCCTTCATGATTTTCTTCCTTTTCTGCTAGCTCTAAATTTTTTGAATTGTTTCACCATGAAAGCCATGAATTCCTCCATGTCATCATCAATGATTAATTCAGTTTCTTCATCAGTCGAGCTTGCACTGGAAGTTTCATCATCAAGCTTCTCTTGAGACTTGCTTGTCTCAACCATCAACGCAGCTCCTCTATCCTTGTCATGCATGCGTTGTCGTTGCTCTACTTCAAGTTCATATGTCTTTAAATTGCCGTAGAGTCTGTCCAGTGTAAGGGTGTCCAAGTCATGAGCCTCTCCTATAGCCGTAGTCTTAGGATCCCAACTTGGAAGAAGAGATCTCATGAACTTAGTGTTGACATCCTCATTATCATAGGACTTTCCAAGTATCTTCAAGTCATTAAGCAAAGTATTGAACCTATCATAGACTGACGTTATTGGTTCACCAGGCTTTGCTTGAAAGAACTCATATTGTTGAGTCAACAATGATCTCTTGTTCTTTCGGACTTGGCCAGTCCCGTCACACAGGACTTTGATGGTGTCCCAGATTTGTTTAGATGTCGTGCAATTAATGATGCTTGTGAACATATTTTTGTCAATACTGTTATAGAGTATGTTCATCACCTTAGCATCTTTTAACACTTGCAACTTGTCTTCATTTGTATAATCACTTTCAGGAGCAAGTTCAAAGTGTTCAGCCACAACATATCCTTCAACAGTTTTAGCAGAAATAAATTTCCTGGATAGATATGGACCCTTCTCAATCCTATCAATATAATCTGGATCTGTTGCTCTCAAGTGCATGTACATCTTTTGCTTCCACATAGGATATTCTTCTCTTTTAAAAATTGGAATCCTAGTTCCACCATCACGACTTCCCGCATAAGCCATTATTCTAGAGCTGCTTGCTTCATCATTAGCCATCTCTTGGAACGTGTTAATTGAATAAATTCAATTACAAGCTCTGATACCAATTGTTTTCCTAGTGAGATAGCCGAGAACTTGTAGAAGGGGAGGGTTGAATATAAGTTCTTTGAATTCTTTTCGATTACTTGTTCTTTAAGAAATTAACTTTTCTTGCGGAATATAAAGAACAAGAACTTAAATCAATTTATAAACAATTGCTTTTATTGATTTGATAATTGAATACAAATTCTAACAATCACAACAATGTGATCGTCAGCTTCTTTTCTTTTCTGTATAGTAAAGATACAAAAACTATGAAAACCTATATAGGTTTGAATTACAATTCTCTATAAACCTAATTACAGCTTCTCTAAAACTGAATTACTCAGTTTTTTTTCTAAATCAATAATGATTCAGCTTCCTTATTTGAATCAAACACAATCTTTCATTTTTGATTAGTAACAGATTTCTGGCTTGTTTCCTTACCAGCTACGTCTTCAATAATATCTTAATTTACGTGGAAAACACTCCTTATTCAATTCGAACTCTGTATCTCATCAGGAAATAAGTCACGACTAGTCCCTGACGACTTCAGCTTTTAGTCCCTGATCGTTTAGTCTCTGTTCTGTTATTCCCTGATCAGGTTGTGTAGTCTCCGATAGAGTTATTTAGCCTCTGATGCTTTTAGGCTTAGTCTTTGATGACATCAGCTTAGTCTCTGATGCTCTTGATTTAGTCTTCGATGACGTCAGCTTAGTCTCTGATGCACTAAGCTTAGTCTCTGATGACGTAAGCATTAGTCTCTGACGCTTTAAGACTTAGTCTCTGATGACGTAAGCCTTAGTCTCCGATAGACAAAATTCTTAGTCTCTGACGAGTATTGCCTAGTCTCCGATAAGCCTTTTTGTAAACTCCAATGGATCAAATACACACTTTGACTTGCTGAAGCTTTGATACAACTTTCCAACAGTTACTTAAAAATAAACAATGACTTTATCTCTTTACAAAGAATGAATAAATTACAATCAAAGAGATAACTACTAGCTACAAAACTTCAATGTTACTAATTAACACTTTCTATACATTTGTACTCTAAGTAATCTAAAGACAATTGATGTAGGGAGTTTAAGCCTACAGCCTCGGATAACTAAATCAACCTATTGATATACGCACAATAAGCTAATTTAGGGTTCCTGAACGAATCACACGTTCAAGGCTATTCGAATCTCACGAATAGGTTCTTGTTTATATCACAC
>CM025787.1:10093266-10130530 GCA_014636745.2 Centella asiatica | reverse complement strand
AAATTAATCCCCGATGGGCAAATTAATCCCCGATGGGCAAATTAATCCCCGATGGGCAAATTAGTTGCTAGGCTAATCAAATTCACAACTGCATCAAAATTATCACCCAATTGAGCACAATGCATATTAGGCCAAGTCCAAGTTTCTATTCCCTCTTTATAATGCTCCAAACACAAACCCAAGGCTTTAAACTCTTCAATTCCCAAACCTGCTGCATTAGACAATCTTGCTACAAACTTCGTAGTCTTGGACCTAGTAATAGGACCCCTAAGCCTTAACTCACCATTACCATTTGATCCATGCACCGTCTCTGAAGATAAATCTGTTTCGTTGCATTTTATGTCCACATCAACAATCATCATCAAATGTTATAAAACCTAACAGCTATTTTATGTCTAAACAACTATGCTGACGTTGTTAAAGTCAAAAGTAGCAGAGAAGAGTGGCAAGCTACTTCGAGAATTTAATTGGGAGAAACATAAAAAAGGAAAAAGGAAAGGGAGTTATTTTAATAATAATTATAATCAAAGGATTGGAGGACAAGGAAAATCACAAACCAATTTGGTGATGGTGAAACAAGAGGAAGGAAACATGTATAATAATAATAGGAAAAGGAGTTTCAGCACAGACGTAAGTGAAAACAAAAGGAGGATTGTCATTTGTGGCAAATGTGGAAGGAATCATGAAACATCTCGGTGCCTAGTAGGAACTAATTTGTGTTTTAGATGTCGTCGATCTGGTCATACTGCCATCAATTGCCCAAGTCAGGCACCAATCGCTTTCCAACCAAGGTTTCCTTCGCAACAATATCAACCATATAGTGCTAGTCATGTAGTTGGAGCTACAAGGAGATGCTTTAGTTGTGGTCAGGAAGGCCACATCTCCACTTCATGCCCTCAGAAAAAGAGTCAGGGTAAACCCCCATTGGCAGGACCTAGTATGGTAGCTAGTCGACCTCAAGCTAGAACTTACAATATGACTGCACAGGATGCACTACTGTCTGAAAACATGGTTTCAGGTATGATATTGGTTAATTCAATTGAAGTGCATGCTTTATTTGATTCTGGTGCGACTAGATCTTTCACATCTGAACGTTTTCATAAGGACAGGAATTTTACTCCTGAATGTTTAGAAATACCTCGAGAAGTTTTAGTAGCTAATCAAAAGGTGTACATTGCCAAGAATATACTACATAACTGTAGTATAAGAATAGGAAAGCATGACTTCCCTGCAAATTTAATACCTTTCCATTGGGAGAGTTTGATCTAGTACTAGGCATGGATTGGCTACATCAATACCAAGCTAACATAGATTGCAGGAAAAAGAAGGTTTCCCTAAGAACACCCTCAAATAGTAGAGTGTTATTCCATGGATGCAAGACTATTGAACCCTCTCATCTTCTTACAATGATTCAAGCTAATAAGATGTTACGCAAGGGATGCGAAGCATTTTAAGCTTATGTCTGTGATACAAGGATGGCAGGATTAAAGATTTCAGATATCCCTTAAGTGAAAGAATTTGGAGATGTGTTTCCTGAGGAATTACCATGTGTACCCCCAGATAGGCAAGTTGAATTTGGAATTGAGCTAGTGCCAGGAATTTCTCCAATTTCCAAAGCCCCTTATAGGGTGGCCCCTTCAGAATTAAAAGAACTCATGATACAACTACAAGGGTTGTTAGACCAAGGATTTATTAGGCCAAGTGTTTCACCCTGGGGAGCACCTGTTTTATTTGTAAAGAAGAAAGATAGATCATTAAGGTTATGTATTGATTATCGGGAATTAAACAAGGTACCGGTGAAGAACCGATATCCCCTACCTAGGATTGATGATCTATTCGATCAACTTAAAGGAGCAAAGTACTTTTCAAAGATTGACTTAAGATCAGGATATCATCAATTAAAGATCAAGGCTGAGGATGTTCCTAAGTTAGCTTTTAGAACCCGTTATGGTCATTATGAATTTTGGTAATGCCTTTTGGACTCATTAATGCCCCTGCTATTTTTACGGATTTGATGAACCGAGTTTTCAAGCCATATTTGGATAAGTTCATCATTGTATTCATAGATGACATTCTCATCTACTCTAAAACGAGAGAAGAACATGACGAACATTTGAAAATAACATTAGAGACATTGAGACAAGAAAAACTCTATGCCAAATTTTCAAAGTGTGAGTTTTGGTTAAGAGAAGTGAAATTTTTAGGACATGTGATCAATGAATCTGGAATTTTGGTTGATCCCATAAAAGTTGAAGCTATCATAAATTGGCCACAACCAAAGACACCTACTGAAGTGCGAAGTTTTCTAGGGTTAGCAGGATACTATCGTCGATTCATTCAAAATTTCTCTAAGATAGTAGTTCCATTAACAAATCTGACAAGGAAAACAGAAAGATATATTTGGACTCCAGCTTGTGAGAAAAGTTTTCAAGAATTAAAGAAAAGATTAACCACCGTCCCACTATTAAGTTTACCTGATAACAAAGGGGATTTTGTGATCTACAATGATGCCTCAATGAATGGATTAGGTGTTGTGCTAATGCAACATGGCAAAGTTATTGCCTATGCATCTCGGCAACTCAAGGATTGCGAAAAATGATACCCAACACATGATTTAGAGTTGGCTGCTATCATTTTCGCATTAAAGATTTGGAGGAATTATTTGTATGGAGAGAAATATGAGATTTACACTGACCACAAGAGTTTAAAGTACATTTTCACTCAGAAGGAATTGAACATGAGACAAAGATGGTGGTTGGAGCTCATTAAAGACTATGATTGTTTGATCAACTATCACCCTGGTAAAGCAAATGTTGTAGCTGATGCTCTAAGTAGATGTGAAAGGTTAAATGTGATGACTATTCAAGAGGACGTAAGGATGGATTTGGAGAGGTTACAATTAAATGTTATCACAACTCAACAAAGGGAAGAGATAGAGCAAGAGATTGGTGTAAAACCAAGTTTATTATCTATCATCAAAGAAGCTCAAGAAGAATATATAAAAGATAATGAAAAGTTACTAGAGAATGAGAAGGGAAAATGTCGAATTCATGATGATGGATTGATGAGATTTGAAAATAGAATCTGGATTCCAAAAAAATTAGAATTAAAAAGAAGTCTACTACAGGAAGCCCACAACTCTAAGTTCTCGATACATCCAGGTGGAACAAAGATGTATCAAGATTTGAAACAAAGTTTTTGGTGGCCTAACATTAAAAAGGAAATAGCTGGATGGGTGAGCACATGTCTCACTTATCAACAAGTTAAAGCCGAGAACCAAAAGCCTAGTGGTTTGTTGCAATCCTTGGATATCCCAGAATGGAAGTGGGAGTATATCACGATGGATTTTGTGATTGGATTACCAGTAACACAAAAGGGATTTAATACAATCTGGGTAGTAGTGGACAGATTGACTAAATCTGCACATTTCCTACCTATTAAGGATATCTATAAAATGGACCAATTAGTCAGATTGTATGTAAAAGAAATCCTTAGTCGTCATGGAGTGCCAGTTTTAATTATATCTGATCGTGATCCTAGTTTTACGTCTAGGTTCTGGCGAAGCTTTCAAGAGTATTTAGGAACAAGATTGGACATGAGTACTGCTTTTCACCCACAAACTGACGGGCAATCTGAAAGAACAATCCAAACCTTAGAAGATACGCTGAGAGCTTGTTCTTTGGATTTTGGAGGACGATGGGATGAACATTTACCACTCGTTGAGTTTGCTTATAATAATAGTTATCATACAAGCATAGGGATGGCTCCATTTGAAGCTTTGTATGGAAGAAAGTGCAGAACACCATTGTATTGGAATGAAGTTGGAGAAAGGAAGTTGGAGGGACCCAAAGTAGTCCAACAAACTGAGAATGCAATCCGGACAATCCGAGCTAAAATAAGAGCAGCTCAAGATCGACAAAAGCATTATGCAAACCAACACTGAAAAGATCAAGCATTGGAAGTAGGAAGATATGCGTTTCTTAAGATCTCACCTTGGAAAAGCATTTTGCATTTTGGACAAAAAGGAAAGTTAAGTCCTCGTTTTATTGGACCTTTTGAAGTACTTCGCCGCATTGGCGAAGTGGCTTATCAACTAGCACTACCCCCAGCTTTAGGACATGTTCATGATGTTTTCCATGTTTCAATGCTACAACCTTATAGAGGGAATCATTCTGGCATTATTGATTACCAGCCCATTGAGCTACAACCAAGTTTGCATTATGAAGGAACGCCAATACAAATTTTAGATTGTCAAGTAAAGGTTTCGAGAAATAAAGAGATTGCATCTGTAAAAGTTTTGTGGAGAAGCCACAATGTTGAAGAAGCAACATGGGAACTAGAAGAAATGATGACGCAAAAGTACCCTCAATTGTTCCACCAGTAAAGTTTCGAGGACGAAACTTATTGTAAGGAGGGGAGAATGTGATGACTTGGAAAATTTGTTTAACTATAAATAATTTATTTACTCATATTTGTTTTCTTATTAATATGTATAGTTAATATATGATGTTTTTGGATGTTTAATTATTTATGGACCCATTAAAGGGTTATAATTTGTATGGAGGTTGATTATGAGGACAAACAAATTATGTTTATATTGCTTAAAGGAGTCAAGCGTCCAGATCAATAAATCTCATGCTAAACAGAATGGCGTACGTAAGAGCAATTACCTCATGAGTACGTAGGTTAAGTTGATTAGTAAGCTGCTTGTGTGTCATTAGTGGATAAAGCTTATGTGCATGTGTGACAACAGCTGCTTATTACATGTATTAGCTGTTAAGAATCATGATAAGTAGCCGTTTTACCATCCAGACTAACCAATCACTTTATTCCAAGGCTTAATCTCAGCTTGCTATACATACTTTATTCGGAGGTAAAATTTTAATCTCATTTCTAAAGATTTTCTCTCCTAAAGTTCTTCTTTAAACCTACCATCTTCATATAATTTCAAGTTCTTTCTTCTGGACGATTACTTTCAAATAGGCTTTGATCTCTTTCATCAACCCAAGAGGTAAGAATCTTATGTTCTCCTCTACTTTTCGTTATTACGTAGTATCCGAAGGTATTCACTGTATGTGCTAAAGAGCGAATAAAGTGGATAGAGAGCATGGTGTCTTGAGTCATAAAAAGATGATTATGTATCTTAAATTGAGTTGTTTTTCATTAAATAACATTCTTGATCATGAAAGACTCCCTTTTATCAGAGAGAAGTTCTATGATCAGTCTCTGATGAGATAATATTAGTCTCTGATGAGTTAATATTAGTCTCTGATGAGTTAATATTAGTCTCTGATGAGTTAATATTAGTCTCTGATGAGTTAATCTCTGATGACATCACCTTTAGTCTCTGATGAGTTAAGATGACATCATCAGTCTCTGATGAGATATTTGTTAGTCTCTGATGACTAATATGTTAGTCTCTGATGAGGGAGATTTAAAGTTAGTTCCCGATGACGTCACCCTTAGTCTCCAATGTGGTTAAGATGACGTCATCAGTCCCTGATGAGTTAATGCTAGTCTCTGACGAGATAACATCAGTCTCTAATGAGTTAATGTTAGTCTCCGATGAGCAAATGTTAGTCTCTGATGATGACGTCAACCTGTTAGAGTGTATGCCCTAGTGGCCAATTATGTAATGATTGTGACACTATATTTATGATATGTTTTTGGTTAGATGATAATTTCTTTTATTATGTTTTATTGACTGCGTTATATAAATGTTAACATAATAAATGTCCTTAGAAGAATGATACTAATTATATGGATTCAAGTATGTGACTTGAATATGAGATCATATAAGTATGTAATGTATTATTATTCTTTAATGTCCCTAGACGAGTATCATTGTCAGCGGGACAACAATAATACATTGAGACTAGTCTGTGATTAACTGATGGCCATATCTCATTGATCATAAATATATACGAGATATATTAAGTTGATACATAGGTACATGTTAGAGAACATAGTACTGGACAGACCCACTATGAGAATTCTACATGGAGCGTTATGTTATGTGTCATAAGTAATTTTCATAGTGACAATGATGTAATGGTCCGTCGACCTAAAGTCATGACATTTCTACATAAGGAGTTATGCGTTTTGACATTATCAAAAGTCACCTTTAACCGGGTGGACGATAAAGGTGATTGTTGGATGCATAATGAGTTATGTGAGAAATGGGAATGATGTAGATAGAATTTAACCCTCCTATAAATTAGGGGTGATATCTATAGGCCTTTTGATTAAGTGAAACTATAAAATGCATGGTCATGCTCAAATAGAGATTTGTTTCATATAGTTTACTCATTGATCAAGAAAACTAAGATTAAATTATGAAGAGGATGACACATCCATGCCTTGAATTTAATCTTAGATATCATGGTTAAAAGGATTAAGTTACATTGAAACATTGGTCACGAAAGGTAACGTCGAATCTATGACTTTATTATTACTTGGGTAACAGTGATGTATTACTACACTACTACAAAAAGGATCTATGCCAACACCGCAAAAATGTTGTATTAGGGCCTAAAAGTGTTGCCTTATGAAAAAAGCAACACTTTTGCAAGTGCCACCATAGCTAATGTCGCCTTTGCTTAAAGTCAACACTTTTTGTGAGAATAACCAACACTTCTCTCAAGTGTTGCTTCTACTTGATAAAGGCAACACTTTTGAAGGCAACACTTATTTAGCTCAAATGCAACACTTTTTTTAATCATTTTTGACAAACTAAAACAACACTTTTTCATGTCAAGTGCGACACTTTTTAAATTTCCCACCAAATCAAAGCAACACTTTTTCCTGTTAAATCCAACACTTCCCTCATGTTTTGTAACATATAAAGACAGCTCTTTGGCAGCATACATAAAACACTTTTTTTCCCTACAAATTTTGCAATTACAAGAGAGATTATATACTTTTAATGGTCTAAATTAAATAACACTTTCTACATTCATTTCGATAATGCAGTATATTTTCAAATCCAAAAGATGTCAACAATTAGAACGCTAAATGATACATTCAAACGTACTACAAAAAATCTTTCATAATCTATTGAGATATATCCATATGATCATAATCTTCACATATCACTAGCAATCACCTTTACAAAAAGTTACAATAATCTTCACATATCACCAGAAACCGCCTTTACAAAAAGTTACGATAATCTTCACATATCATACCAACTATCTGATCTTTACAAAAAGTATACTAGCCACCAAAACACAACCTGATGCATGAACAAAATGAAGGGTATTGTTAATCTTCCTTCTCACGTAACTTCCAATAATATAATTAAAAAAAAAATCAACAATTATCAAAATAAAAATTACCAAAATAGCTAATAAAAGAAAAATATGCACTATAGGAAATAAAAGAAATCTCTCAAAAGGAGTACGTGCATACCTAAATAAAGCACTAAACTCGAGAACGGAGTTCATATGACAGCCTCATGTTAAATATTCTCTAACAACTCCAGGAGGTAGTCTTTCTAACAGCTTCTGCAACGCATCTTCAACTATCTTGTCCCGCTGGTTCTAAATATCTTTTCTCATTTCTTCGAGCTCCGCCTTTTTCTTTTCATGATCTGCATCAAGCTCTCTCCGTATATCAACCAACTGGCTTTTTTTAGCCTCAATACTAGCTTTTACTGATTCTATTATCTCGTCGGAAACCACGCATGATATATCACTGTCATTCATCTTCTTCAACATCTTATTAATAACACCCCGACCATATAACCTACAATATCCACTATACTCTTTGGGCACTACAGCAGGGTAAGGATCTATTAGATCATTGCTACCTTCAGGGGGCTTGTAGTTCTTCATTGCTTCCTGTAATTAAAAAAAAAAGTTCAAAAAGTATAACTTATAAGTAAAAAATGAGTTACATTAATGAGAAATATAATTGATGTAAAGTTTTGTCATATAACCGTACTATCTTCTTCGCCGTGTCATCATACGGCTCAACATATATATGTCCCTCTTTCCTTTTTCGAGTGTACTCAAACACCCGAGTTGAAGAAGGTGACTTCTTGTTAGGATCATCATTTTTCTATAGAAATTATAAACGAAAAACAAATGAATGAAGCTAATAATGAAAACAAGTTCGAAAATAAACTAACTTGGACAATTCCAAACTATATTTCGCAATTTTGGTTTTGAATCAGGCATATAACACATATTTCTGCTGTGACCTATAAAAATAAGACTCTTGATATTACCAGTTCCTCACGTATCCTAGCAAAGCTTATCGGACCAGCGGTGTGCATATTTTTCTGAGCCTTGCAGTGATCCTTTAAAACTGAGCAACGCTTCTACACATGCATTACCATCTCCCTCTTCTGCAGATACTAGACCAGCCTCAAGCAACATTTGATCAATATCTACACCATCAACTTCTTCATCACCATCTCTTTCTCTATTAGCTTCATTCATATCTGATTCATTAGCCACTTATGCCTTGTAACTGTGATCTACAAAATCTGGCTTGAAAGAAACAATAGAAGAACAGGAGGTCCAGAGCACACTGCAAACTATGTTGCTCAGGATTTTTATCTAGTTCTTTGTGGAGTGTCTTGGCTCTGCAGTAGTGTTTTAAGAGCTGCAGCTATGTTTCGATTGATAAATTGATGGTTTGCCGCAGTGCGCTTTGGGTGTCGAAGGGATGTTACTAATGCAGTGCAGCAGCAGTGTTGATTGATGTTGAGTTGTTGGCTGCAATATTGGTTTGTTCTTTTCCAGCAGTAGGCTGCCCTTTATTATTTTTTGTGCAGTTCCTAGCTAGTGATCTGTGCTAATAGGTAGGGAAATATGCCTCTCGTTTTTCCATTAGAAAAAAAAAAAGGGCTGCAGTGGTATTTCGGCTGCTGCAAAAATGGTTTGCTGCAGTGATGCCTTGGGCGATGTTTTGGTGGTTTGCTGAGGTGAGGGTTTCTGCTGCAATTCTGCTCTTGCTGCAGCAGTGCTAAATTTACTGCAGTGGATTTGAATGCTGCAGAGTTTTCTGTTGCAGTGTGGTTTACTGCAGAGTTGGTAGTTATTGTATTTCATTGCAATTTGCTGCAGTTGGTTTTTTCCAATAGTTGTTTATTGCAATGTTGTTACTGCAGTGTTGTTGCTACAGTGTTTTTGCTGCAGTGTTGGTTTTTTAATCTGTCTGTTCTGAATTTTCTTTTCCATCCTTTCGGATGTCTTTTTGTAGCTAGCGACTTGTGCTAGTAGGTAGGGAGGTATGTCTCTCGTCTTTTTGTATCTCCTTTTCTTTTATACATATCCAATTTAGCAAAGAAAAAAAAAAGAAAGATGGGAGAAAGAAAAGGCCAAAATGAAATAAAATGACACATACCTGTAGTCCCCATGTCATCCAGCCCGTCATCCTCATTGTTCGTGAGAACTAACTTGCGCTGTGGTCTGCTTGTTTGTTGTGATTGTTTCTTTTGTAAGACAAGTTCACCCACAGACATTGGTTTCTTTGACTGCTTCTTTCGGGTCATTTGTATTGACAAGTTGCTCATGGCCCTCATGAATTCCCTCAAATTGCACTGGGTGCTGAGTTATACCAGAGAGTTTTGTCATTATTGTCGTTGAATGATTCTTTTGCATAGCATTTTTATCAAAAAGGTGATCGTTTTGCTGAAAGCCTTCCTCATATTGCATTCCAGTTAGTGATTCGGCAAGGTTTGGAGCAATAACTCTTCTTTTCTTTAGAGCCACATATTTATTCATTGACATGGGCGGAATAAACTGGTGTCGCTGTTGGTTCACCTGAAAAGAAATAGATCCAAAAAAAGATTACAGTTACTTTGTGCAAAACAATTCTAATAGATAATTGAAGTCAAATCCTACAGGCTTGATGAAGTTAAGATGTATGAGGGTGATTACCTTTTTGGGAATTGTAGCACTTGTAGCACTTTCTTCTTCATCATCTCCTTCAATGCCACCATCAATATTAGGTATATACTCTAGATCTCTCTCACTCATAACTTTCTTTTTCTCTTTTCTTTTATCCGTTTTTCGACTTTCCGCCAAACTGATCAGAGAGGCAAACGTCTTTTTTACTCCCAAGTCTTGTAATCTTTGTTGGTTCTCTTGAACCCTCAACAATTTCTGCCTTTCATAAGCATTCAAACTTCCATGAGCATTCTGTTGCTTATCCGTTTTCCCCATTTGTTTTCTGAAACTAAGTCAATAAGATCAGTTACATGATCAAATCATAAGCATATGATTGTAGTATAGTTCTGACAGTAACTTTCATAAGAAACAAAATAGAGTGGGAAAAAAAAGTAACAATAAAACAACTCTAAAGTAATAAACACTCACAGATGTGAAAATATAATTCTAAAGCATAATCTGAAAGTAGAAAATGATAAAAGGAAAGCCAATATCACTCATGAGTATTGAATAAGCTTATTCATCTCAGTTACAAGTGTTTTGATTTTGTTTGTTTATTCCTCTTGAAGTTTGATATGCTATAATGTGCTCTTTGTTGATATTTAATGATAAGTGTGAATGATTATTGTGATGCCTAAGAGTGATGTATGTTGAAAATTGTGGAACACAAAATTTTTAGAGAAACAATAAGACGATAAACAAGGTGAAGCTCCACATTCCGGTAGTTCTCAACATAAACTACATCACAAAGGAGGCTAAGAAGCAGAAAATCCAAATCTCTACTTTTAAAACTGACCAAAAAGTATCTCTAATTTTTCGAAAGGAGAAAGTATACTAGGTACAGTAGATAGGTTCCTTTGCAAAAAACGAGTGTACAGACCAAAAACTCCCTCCACTCCCCCCTTCCTCCTCCTCTCGATATAAGTGGCCCAAGATGACATAAATGTCATCCTACTCAACCTTATACTATGGATGCAGTCAATGCGGTATATCTCAAGCCAGCAACCAAGCTCTTATTTTTTGGAAAAATGAAGAATTGAAGTCATTTTAAAAATTAAGAGAGAATCTGCTACACCAGACTTTGAAAGCCCGGCTTCCAGCCAAGATGATCATGCTCTTTAGAGATAAGAGATCAGGGTCAGAAACTTAGGAACTTTCTTATACATATTCAGAAGAATCTTACAGTGGTTGGAGGAACTGGACCAACCTGAAAAAGAAACCTGGAGGACTGGTGGCTTAATTTACAGCAAAGTTGGTTTCAGAGAGGTGTAGATTCTAGCGACAGGGGGGACCAAGGGGACCAAGATACAGAACTCTGATATAACTCTGTTGATTAGTCCCGAACACTATCGATTATCCCAGAATATTGGTGCTATGGTCAAGTATTCAAGTTCCAACCGAAATGCAAATAGAGAAAAGAACAAGAAACCTAAACAACAAACAAATCCAACTGAAAGAATGTAAACAATTAAAAAACCTACCACAACCAAAAAATTAAACAGTTCCATTTTCCATGTCTAAGCATAAAACCCAATTGAAACAATTTAACAAACACCTTTAATCCATGGTAAAAGACGTATCAACTCCAACAACAAAATCCCTTTCTAATTTATGCAAAAAAGAATAGGCATTTGATATCCCAAAACACAGATACTAGAGACTTGGTTTTCTTACCTACTCTGATGTGCTTTAGGTTGAGAATGACAAATGTAATCTCACCTTCAATTTACCACAATTTCGGAAATTCAAAGTTCACCCACCTAGAAGCTTTGAAAACTGGGTCGAAGGAGATGAACATTGAAAAAGAAACTGGGTCGATGAAGATGGCAGAGGGAAAGGAAGAAGAAGGAGAAAGAGACGGCGCGCGCGAAAAGGAACAGAGGGAAATTCAAATTAGGAAGACGAAGGAGAGAGACACTGAAGTTTGTTTTGTTTTTTTTGGGTAAGTGTCGTGGCCGAGAAGCTTTGAAGGTTCTAGAATTATTAAGTGATTTTTTTTTTCCTTTTTTTTTTTCCTTTGTCCGCCAATATTTTCACACTTTTTGTTAATTTTATCAATGCTCGATAAATTTGGGTGGTAATTTATATGCTAAGGATTTTCACAAATAACAAAAATATTTTTTTTACATAAAAATAGCTTTTATTTATATGTACTATATATAAAGGTAACACTTTTATAAAAGTGTTGTTTTTTCTTATAAGTAAAGGCGATATTTTCATAAAAGTGTTGTCTTTTCTTATAAATAAAGACAATATTTTCATAAAAGTGTTGTCTTTTCCCATTAACAAAGGCAACATTTTATAAAAGTGTTGTCTTTTCTTATAAATAATGGCAACACTTTAATAAAAATGTTGTATTAGACATTAAAATGCAACACTTTTTAAACTTTGTTGCCTTTTATATTAAAAAGCAACAATTTTAAAAGTGTCGCTTATGAAATGTTGCCATAGGTCTATTTTGTAGTAGTGCTAGATGTCGCTCACTGTTTATAATTTTATAATATGATTTAAAATTATTGTCAACGTAATAATAACCTACAGGGTCACACACAAAGAACATTCATCAAGGAGATATAATTTAAATGTCAATGATTTTAATATATTAATAAGATTGATTTAATTAAATCATGGCTTTAAATTATATACATATATATATATATATATATATATATATTAATATATGTAATCTGTATAAAATACAGTCCTTTGGAAGGAAATACGAATATATATTTATTTGTGCATATGTATATTAATTAAGTGAGACTTGATTAAATATATATATCTAATAAATATAAAATTCGGATTTTAAGTCTCCTAATTAGATTAGGTTTTGGAATTACTCTATGAAAGGCTATATATATGATATATCAGCTATTCTCTCAAACCAACATTTTCACGTATTCTAAGAACCCTAGTTGCTCATAAGAGAGAAACTAGAGTTCAGAGATATAGAGAGAAAAGAGAGATACAGATCGTACAGCTAGTACTGTAACTCTTCTCGTTCGAATCGTGAGACGATTCGTGGGTGTTCGTGTGGATACAGTAGAGACGTAGTTCTGTTGGATTGCGTTAAAGATTTGGAGACGATCAACACCTTCACCAAAACTTCAGATTCGCACAATTAATCGGTAAAATCTTAAACTATCTGTATTAAATTGTTTCGCATAGATTCTCGGGTTTGGGTTTCGTTTTGTTTTATTTTAAATCGTATTTTTCCGCTGCGTTTGATCCTACGAAACCCAACACAACCTTAGTCCCCGATGGGTTAAGATGACGTCAATCGATGAGTTTAAGTTAGTCTCTGGTGACGTCAGCCTTAGTCTCCGACAGGCTAAGGATAGTCTCTGGTGATGTCAGCCTTAGTCTCCGATAGGCTAAGGATAGTCTCTGGTGACGTCAGCCTTAGTCTTCGACAGGCTAAGGATAGTCTCTGGTGATGTCAGCCTTAGTCTCCGATAGGCTAAGGATAGTCTCTGGTGACGTTAGCCTTAGTCTTCGACAGGCTAAGTATAGTCTCTGGTGACGTCATCTGTAGTCTCTGATGGGTAATGTATCCCCTGACGGGTAAAATATGCCCTGATGGCCATCCTCCGTTTTGCATAGTTATCCTTTCAAAGTATGGAGTTCTCATGTTATACCCACAATGATATTTTACAGAATCCTTTTACAACCAGTGTAGTGAATTTTAGCTAAGGACCAAGGCAAGTATATAGTCATTCCACTTTCTTTCTTACTGATTACGTAGAATCATTATTCCGATTTACGTAAATGATTGATGTTAATGCCTATGCAAGATGATGATCTCTTTGATGATTAAGTAGCGTACAATCATTGATTCGATGTACGTGAAAAGATGTTGATTATTGAGCTATATGTTATTGGGTGTTTGCTAGTTGTTTAAAGTCCCTAGCACACCAAAAGATGATGAAAATGATGTAAGGGTGTTGCAAGTCATGAACTTGTATGCACACCCAACTAACTCCTGTATGGATATATAGTTATGTTATTGGTCGTCACTGCTTTTATTTGTTGAGCATGCCAATATTGTTGGCAGTCGCTACTTTTAATTGTTAGCACGCCAAAGCTATTCAAAATGAGAAAATGTTTTTAAGAAGATATATCCATATGGGAAGTTAAGGGGCTGTTGAATGCTTTCGCCTGGTATTCTGCCCAATGATGATAGGGAATGAAAGACCGAGGCATCGGTAATCAGACCCACGCAGATTAATTGGTTTCTGCAAGTGACTACATATGTCAAAGGATGGAATCAAACGACCAGGCTGACCAGCTGAGATGAAATTTGATTGTTAAAGGAAGTCAGATAATGATCAGTCTGGTCAGGTGATGCATTATCTGATGAAGAGAGGGCGAATCAGGATTTAGTTTTAAAGAGGGTTACCCCTTGATATCACTCGGGAACCCTGAATGATACATGTTTATTGATTTATCAGGAGGTGTTGGCATTGCTCCACCCAACCTCAATGAATATTAAAACTTTTGAATTATCTGTTCTTCTTGCTTATGATTATATGCTTATTGAGCGTAAACGCTCATGTGGAATGTTATGAAATGTTTTACAGGTTATGCCATGAAGGCCGAGTCACCTAATAAAGGAAAAGAGAAAATGACATAGTGAGAGCTTCTTGATTTCTCTCCTATAGATGGCTTTTAGAGGAAGAGTCTAACGGAAAGCCATCATAGAAGTGCTTAGGCTGTAAGGCCAGATGGGCCATCTAAAGTTAATTTCTGTTGCAGCTTGTTTATTGTCAATCTTTGAGGTTTTGTAAAAAGATGTGAACTTTACAATATTATTATGATGTTTTTGAGAATATAATCTCTTATGATTATTAATGCTTGGCTATGATGTATCTGTCATTTTTGAGTTTTGTTTTGTGTTTCTTGGCGGAGCCTGGAGTTTCAGCTTGGGGACCTTGGGGGTCTGTCATCCGTATTGCTGACAGTGCCCGAGGCCCATCTTTGGGGGAATTTCTGGGGCCGCCACAACTAAACCCAATAATAGAATCATAATAGGTACCAAATGGGTATTCAGAAACAAGATGGATGAAGCTGGCATTGTTAATAGAAACAAAGCAAGACTAGTTGCAAGTGGTTATCTTCAAGAGGAAGGAATTGACTTTGATGAAACTTTTGCAACAGTAGCCAGACTTAAGGCTATAAGAATTTTCTTAGCCTATGCAGCACATTCAAAATTTAAATTTTATCAAATGGATGTGAAAAGTGCTTTTCTCAATAGGAAATTAGAACAGGAGGTGCATGTCCAACAACCTCCAGGGTTTGAATGTTCAAAATTCGCAAATCATGTCTTCAAACTAGAAAACACACTTTATGGACTGAAGCAAGCTCCTAGAGCTTGGTATGACACATTGTCAAAGTTTCTGGTGGAAAACAAATTCACAAGAGGTATCATTGACAAAACATTGTTCTTTAGACAACACCAAGGTCATCTGATTTTGGTTCAAATTTATGTTGATGATATTATCTTTGGATCCATTGACACTAGACTGTGTGAAAAGTTCTCCAAACTCATGCAAAGCAAGTATGAAATGAGCTTGATGGGTGAGTTATCATATTTCTTGGGATTGCAAGTCAAACAAGTCACTGATGGAATTTACATTCATCAGACAAAATATGCCAAAGAACTTCTCAAGAAATTTGATATGGAGGACTCAAAAGTAGCAAAGACACCTATGGCCACTGCAACCAAGATTGACCCTGATAAGAATGGAAAGAAAGTTGATCTGAAGATTTACAGGGGAATGATTGGATCATTGTTGTATCTAACAGCAAGCAGGCCTAACATAATGTTTGCAACATGTCTTTGTGCAAGATATCAAACTGATCCCAGGGAATCTCATCTCATTGCAGTGAAAAGAATCTTGAGATATATCAAAGGCACTACAGAGTTGGACTTTGGTATCCAAAGGTGTCTGGATTTGAATTGTTGGGATATTCTGATGCTGACTTTGGAGGATGCAGAATTGACAGAAAAAGTACAACAGGAAGCTGTCAGTTTCTAGGTTGAAGGCTTGTATCTTGATTCAGCAAAAAGCAGGACTGAATTTCAACATCAACTGCTAAAGCTGAATATATTGCAACTGGAAGTTGTTGTGCACAAATTCTATGGATGAAAAATCAGTTAATGGATTATGGCCTGATCTTCAACAAAATTCCAATCAAGTGTGATAACACAAGTGCCATTGCCATTGCTGAAAAGCCTGTGCAACATTTTAGAACTAAACATATAGAAACTAGATATCATTTTATCAGGGAACATGTTATGAATTGAACAATTGAACTACAGTTTGTACCATCTCACCAGCAGCTGGCAGACATATTTACCAAATCTCTTGATGAAGCCACGTTTTTCAATCTTGTGGGAGAGCTGGGAATGGTGAACTATGTGTCAGGGTCAGGGTCAAATGCCTATGTTTTGGTGCTCTTAACTCATTTCATAAGTTCCTGATGAAATCAATTGATATGTGACTATATATATGTTATTACTGTAAATATGTATATGTATACTTCTATATTCTGTGTTTTTTGTTTGGTTGTGTTTGTTTTTATCTGATGCATCAGGGTCAGGGTCTCTATCAAGGCGCATCAGGGTCAAGGTATTCGACTCGCGCATCAAGGTCAGGATATTCGGCTCGCACATCAGGGTTATGCCATCTGTCTTGTGCATCAGGGTTAGGGTATGTAAATACAATGAGCATCAAGGTAAGGTAAAATGTTTTTAACTACATCAGGGGATTATGGTCAGTTAAGTGATGACAACTCATCAAAAAGTTTTTCTCCCTCTGATGATGTGTCATCACAGAACTGAAATGACTCCCTAATTGCATGTTTTAAGGAGCAGTTTTCAAATGTCAACAGGCGGGTATTTATACTCTATCTCTCCTACCTTTTAAAACACCTTAACTCATTTAATCTTTCTCTGATATTTGCTCGAGTTTTCTTTCCTTCTCTCTCTCATTTTCACAGAAACCTTAGAACTTCAAATCTTAAACAAGCGCCAATGGCACCCAGTAATGCTCAACAAATCCCAAGGAATCTGGTTGTACCACCAACAAACTATGTGGGTTTCTCCAACATTGAAGAGGTAAATGATTGTTTTAAGCCAATGATGAACTATTTACTCAAATCTGAGTACAGTCAAGTAATCTTCACCGATGAAGAAATTTCGGGGGAAGCACTATCCCAACTATGGACAAGTGTGAAGTTCATGTACTCCACCACAAGGGCTGATGTGGTAAAGGGAATCTCATTCAAGATTTCTTCTGAGAAGGAAAAAATCACACCTTCCAGAATTAATTATGCTCTGGGGCTACCTACTCAAAACCTGGTGGAGGTACCTGATGATGCTGTACTGCTCAACTTCTTGAGGGAACTGGGCTATAACGTTGCTCCTAAGGCAGTGTTAAAATTCAAGGACCTCAAGAGGGTGAATGTAAAGCGAGAGATCTCCTACCTTTTTGACACCATCACCAAGGTGATCTCAGGTAAGTGTTCTAACTTTGAGGTAATTACCTCCTTAACTTTAAAAATAGCGTATGCAATGATTAAAAATGTACATATAAATATAGGTAAATTAATTTTTGATGACCTTGTAAATAAATTAGGTAGTTTTAATTCTAGGAAATCTGAAGTTTATTATGCTAGATTTTTGTATATGGTTATTAAAGAGAAAATTACTAATTTTTCTTTTTAGAATGATGTTACTGTACAGACATACAAGCAAACAAAGAAATTGTTTGCAAAAATAATAAAGAAGTCATACACTGCAGAACCATTTGCTCTTCCAATGCATATGGAACAGGTAGTGCATACTTCAACCTCTACTTCATAACCTGTAAATTCTTCACCTTTAACTATTATGTCAAAGATCACAACCACTTATCTGCCTTTCCAAGTAGAACAACCAATTTCAACATAACCACTCTCTATAGCCCAACCCATAGTCTCCTAAAAGACTATTGGGATTAAAAGAAAACCCAGTGAAGTTACCACATCAACTGAGGGGGAGCAAGGAGAGAGAGTGATTGGCTACAGGCGTATGAAGAAGAAGAAGGAAGCCACGAGTGTTACCCAAAAGCCTGACCAGGCAGTATCCTCTCAAAAGGATACTGCTTTTGATAAGGAATTAAACATATTTCTAACTAGTTCCTCTCAAAAGGAATTAGTTATTGAAAATAGTCCCCAACCAGGGACACAGTTGAGTAAGGCACATACATTGACCATAGACTCTGATGAAACTAACATCAGGGTCTCTAAGAGCCACTTGCAGAAATTTGACACAGTGAGTGCACACACTACTTCTTTTGATGCGTCTGGTTTTCTCCAAGATGTTGTAGTTCAAAAGCTTATCAATAAGATCAACATGAGTCATAAGCATTCTTCTACAGCTTCTTTTGATGAATCACCTCCTCATTCAGTGATTCAGCCAACACTCCTTTCTATACCACTTCCTTCTTTCTTTGTTCCTCAAATTTCTTCAGATATTATGACACAAACATTGAGTGTCATAAGATCAGATTCTCCATTTTCTCAATTTGTGGAGGAGCCAACACTCCCTAACACAGTGATTGATAGTCACCACACTCAAATGGTTGACTTATTTTTACTTGATATAATCACTGTTGATCAGACAGGGGACATAAATTCTAATGTATATACAACAACAATAAGTCTTTATGTTCCCCCTAATTGTAAATACTTCTTCTATAGAGACATACACTTCTCCAATTGTACATACACATATTACTTCCACTCCTTCTCCTATCACTTCTGTGGAACCAGTAACTGTACATAACTTACTTGAGCTGACCACAGAAGCTGATGTCACAGCCTATAGGAGCCCTTCTAAGACAATTTTGAGTGAGGCTGAGAAAATACTTAGTGAAAAGAGGCAAAATCAAACCCCTGAGAGGACTTTGGCAAAAGGAGAGGAAGAGAGTAATGCCTTAGTAGGCAAAGAAAAAGGAGAGAATACAAGTGATGCCTTAGAAGGCAAAGAAAAAGGAGAGAATGAGGGAGATAAGGATGATATCCTTGTAAATAAAGAACAGAGAGAAAATACAGATACTGTAAATAATACTACAAGCTCTGAAAGTGATGAAGATGATGCTCTACAAGATGATTTTTCCCAGTTCATTGGAGTTGATTTGTACTTTCAACAGAATCAAATGGTGGACACTGTACATTTACTCAAGCAAGAGCTTGCAAGGACCACTGATCCAATCTTGATAAAAGTGTTAAAATCACAAATCATGATTGGTCAGTCTGTAGATATTGAGAAGAAGAAACTATATACACACTTTATAGATAAAATCAACAGTGTACAGCAGGTTGTCAACTCCCTGGTAACCAGCCAGACCTTGCTCCGAATGAAGAAGCAAGCTAACAATGTGGACAAGAAACTTGCTGATCTCATTACTCAACTGTCCAGCATGGAAACTCTGCAACTATCTATGGCTGACACTCTAAAACAAGTTCTACAAGTCACATCCCGACTCTCAACTCCCACTGATGATGCTGTCAAAAAGGGGGAGAAATCTACTAGGCCATCGTCAAGGGATGTTGCTGAGAAATCTACAAGTCAACCATCAGGGGATGTGACTGCTCCTGTTCCTGCTCCAAAACCCAAGGACAAAGGCAAAGGCATCCTAATTGAGGAACCAAAGAAGAAATCCAACACTCAATCAGGGCCTAAGCTACTTGGAGACGCCATGAAGACAACTCACTTTCCAACACCTATTGAAGCCGTGATTGACGGGAAAGTGGAGCTGGTCTACCGTCAGGACAAAAAGCTCGTGGAAGCTGATGCAGTCTATGCACAACAACTTCAAGAAGAAGAAGAGAGGGAAATGACAAAGGAATAGGAGGAAGAAAAGAAGAAAAAGAGTGTCAGACCCAGGACCTCCAGGAAACCTCAGCCAAGAAGATCTCAGAATTCTAAAGGTGCATCAGGGGATAAGAACCAAGACAAAACTGATGACCCTGATGCCACCAAACCCAAGTCATCTATAGCTAAATATCAAGCACCTTCTCCTATAACCACAACATATGGTCCACCCACCCTAACTGAATCCCTCAAAGAAGAAAGGCACAAAAACCTGACATTTATGTTCTCAATAAAAAACATAAATGTTAGGTTCAACAATAAAAGGGATCAGCTGATAACAGTGCAACAAAAGAGTGGGTCACAATTCAATGTTACAATGGATTGGTTTAGGAGAATGGATGTTGAACAACTAGGATTGATGCTGAACCTAATTTCCAAATCTTCAGCGGCTAACAGAGACTTAAGGGGGATGATCGACAAGCTAAGGAGAGCCATCAACGATTAAAGGAGCCTGCCCACAACCTTGGAGAGGCCACTGAAATTATTCTATAAATCCACTGATGGGCAAGAGAAAAGCATAAAAATCAAAGACGTTGGTGAACTCGACCTAGAGGAAGCGTTGCATGTTCTAAGCCAAATTGCTTCTCACAAAAAAGAACATGTTATCCAGTTCAGAATCCTACTGATTCAGAAAGTGCTAAAGGAGATTGAAGAAACCAAAGCTGATGATGGGAATGCTGCAATAAGGGATGTGCCACCAGTGAAGGGATTCAAAGAATATCCAAAAATGATCACAAGCCCCATGGGCGTTGAGTTCAAAAATAAAAAAGGGGAAATCATTACCTTTTACTGGTCACAACTTGCGGCAGCCAACATTCAAGAGATTAGATCTGTCCTTGAAGGTTTGGAATCCAGCAAAAATGTCAACATAGTCAACTTCAGAAGACTTCTTCAAAGGGAGCTAGAGCAATTGAAGGTTGGAGGGGAAGACAACAGACTCAGGATTCCCAACCAAAATCCAAACCAAAAAAGACAAGGCCTTGGGAGTGACACTCAACCTATGGAGTCAAGTCATCCACTGCCCTTTGTTTCAGCCAAAAGGAAAAGGGGTCCTGATGTCTAAAACTGTATATTTTTGTAATAGATATAGGAAATACTTGTACATAAATTCTTTTTATTAGTTCATACACAATTTTTTCCTGTCTTTAGTATTGGTTTTGACATCATCATCAGTGCATCTAGAAATTTATGGTTATCAAAATGATAAACATAAATAGGGGGAGATAGTTAGAGTTAATTGATGATGATGATGTTTAAAGAATAAATTATGCATCTGTAAATACTTAAGGTATTTTATAAACCTTAATATCAACACAAGTTTTGTATCCACTGATGATAAACTCATTCATTAGGGGATGATCAAACACTTCACAAGACAAGTCGTAAAATGGAACATCTAAAGGACTTGACAAATTGAAGAGGAATGTCTAATGTTACTCGAAAATAGTCAAAGTATTTCGCACATCAGATATTCCAATCAAAGCTTCAATGATTAAGAATCATCAGGGGAACCCATCAGGGGATGATTGAGGCAGACCAACCCGTCAGGGGAATGCGTCAGGGTATGGCAATGGTTGGCCAAACTCATCAGGGGGAACGCGTCAGGGCATGATCAAGTCATGTCATCTGTCAGGGTAAAACTTCAGGGTATGATAGTGTCAGGCTAACCCATTAGGGGGAAAAGCTCAACACTGCATCAGTAGAAGCCATCGGTGTATGTCGTAAGTTATAACATCAGTGGATCAAATAAGCACTAAGTAAAACTCAAGTGAAGGTTGAAGCCCTGATCCAGTCTTTAACAAGACTTGTCATCAGGGGATCCAGAAGCACTGATCAAGTTCACAGGGTTTGTCGTCAGTGGATGGTTATGACAGCATGCACTCGTCATCAGGACTTACACTCAAATCAAGGAAGCTTGTTATAGAAGCAAGAAATATTAACTGGAAAGATATTTCTTGAAGTTTGTTTGGT
This sequence comes from Centella asiatica, assembly GCA_014636745.2. Classification (NCBI taxonomy): domain Eukaryota; kingdom Viridiplantae; phylum Streptophyta; class Magnoliopsida; order Apiales; family Apiaceae; genus Centella; species Centella asiatica. The sequence goes on along the minus strand of CM025787.1, from coordinate 10,108,738 downwards.
CCAATGAGAACTCTCAAACATTAAATGCACGCAGATTAGAGGAAGAAAAAGAAGCAACAAAAAGCAGCAGCAGTCTATCACAAAGGACAACGATGTGACATATATGTGGCTGAGTTGAGAAAAGTAGCACGTCTTCAGCACGTGGGTTCAACCACTGATTTCTATATATGCAAAGGAGTTTTCATTACAGAAAAATGACATACAAGAGTGAGATCAAACGAGTACATCAGATCAAACAAACACTACAACACACAAATCACTAGAGAGAAGCTTTGTATTAGATCTTGAGAGATATATTCAAAGAAAAGAAAAGCTAGTGCGTGTGACATAGAAGCTGTAATTTTATTACAGATTTTGTAGCTGTTTAATCACATTTGTGATTATTCAGATTTTCAGAAAAACATCAAGTTTTAATACAACTATTTTAACTTGAATCTGTGTGTTCATATTTTATAGTTTTTGTGTTCATTGTAGCTATTTCCAGTCAGTGCCGACTAAAGTTTAAAATGGGCAAAAAGTTTGTAGTGTTTGTATTCAACCCCCCCTTCTACAAACACTTGACAAACACTTGAGCTTATATTGCTCTAACATCTAGTCTCTGATGTACTATTAGTCTTTGGTACTTCATGCACAACCGTTAACTCCCCCTCACTAATTGAGGGAACATAGTCATATAGGGATGTTTCTTTAGTCTCTGATGGATCTTTCCATGCATCCAATTCATTCTCAAATCTGAGAGTTTCATAAAGTCCTTGACTAATCATTCCTGGAATCTTGCTATCATCAAATACCACTTGTATGGATTCCACAATGACCTATGTTCTTAGGTTATATACTTTATATGCCTTACTTAATAGGGAGTAACCTAAGAAAATGGCCTCATCAGACTTGCTATCAAATTTTCCTCTTGTCTCTGAAAAGTCTCTCAAAACAAAACACTTACAACCAAACACATGGAAAAACTTGAGAGTTGGTTTTCTCCCAGTTATTAACTCATAAGGTGTTTTGTTGTAAGTCTTGTTGATCAAGGACCTGTTCGGTGTGAAACAAGCAGTGCTAATAGCTTCCTCCCAGAAATAGATTGGAAGTTTTGATTCTTCTAGCATTGTCCTTGCTGCTTCAATCAAAGTTCTATTTTTCCTCTCAATAACTCCATTTTGCTGAGGTGTTCTTGGAGCTGAGAATTGATGAGTTATTTCTTTTGCAGTGAAGAATTCATTTTCTTGGGAATTTTTGAGTTATGTTCCTTTATCACTCCTTATAACTCTTACTGATTTTCCTGACTCAGTTTCTACTTTCTTGATATGATCAACAATCAACTGAGCAGCTTCATCCTTTGAGTGAAGGTATTTTACCCAAGTATACCTTGTGTGATCATCCACTATAACCAAGACATATCTGTTTCTTGATATTGACATCACATTCACTTGACCAAATAAGTCCACATGTAATAACTGTAAAGGGTCAGTGATTGATGTTGCTGGTTTACTCTTGAATGACACACTTCTTTGTTTTCCTTTCGGGCATGAATCACATAAACATTTTTGTGTAAACTCTAATTGAGGAATGCTAGCTACCAAGCAATTTCTCACCAAATTGTTGATGTTTTTGAAGTTTAAGTGGGAGAGGTTCTTATGCCAAAGCCAACTTTCATCAACTGAGGCTTTGCTATAAAGGCATGTGACTTGATCAGTGGAAGAGATTAGGTTTGCAGTGTACAAATTCCCTTTCCTTTTCCCTGTCAATATCACATTTCCAGATTCCTTGTTACACACTTGACATTGATCTTCTTTGAAGGTGACATAGAATCCTTTATCACATAGTTGACTCACACTTAACAGATTATGCTTTAAACCATCAACTAGTGATACTTCAGTGAAGATGACATTACCATGCTCAACATTGCCATAGCCCTTTGTATGGCCTTTGCTATCATCTCCAAAAGTCACCTTAGGGCCACTCTTTTCTTCATACTGCATAAATAGGGACTTGTCTCCTGTCATGTGCTTTGAACATCCACTGTCCAAGAACCATGATTTCTTCTTTTTGCCCTGCACAGTAAGAAGAACTAGTTAGAATTTTTTTGGGACCCAGATTTTATTGGGTCCTTTCTCACTAGTTTTAGAATCAAGACTTGACTCAGATGAAGTTGATTGTCTTTTAGAGTTTTTAACTTTTATAGGACAATCAGTAGTCTTGCTTCTTTAAGGAGAGAGACTGCCAAGTTTAGAATTTCCACAATTGATGCAAAGATGATTAGAGCTACTTAAAGGTGATTTTTCTTTAATTATCTTTCTTGGTTCAGTCTCTACTATAGGAACTCTATTTTTACTCCTACAATGTATAACAATGTGGTTGGGATTATCACATATATGACATATGTTTCTAGGAGAATTAGACATTCTAGCATAATTGGTATATTTATTAATGCCTATCTTTCCATTCATATTCCTTCTTCCACTGCTAGACTCCACTGACTTTTCAACCTTAGACTCAGTAAGATATGACTTATTCCTTCTTCCATATATGACTTGTTTAATTGTGTCTTGGTCATGAATCCTATATTCAGTTTTTTGCTTCCACTCTTTTCAACAGTATTCATTGTTTTTTTATCATTCTTTATCACTGCAGTGATATGTTGACTTTGAGTGTTGATAAATTTAGGTTCATTAACTAGTGAGACAAAATTAATTCTTTTAATAGGAATTGGCTTGCGAGTCATGGAGTTAGCAGTTTCATTAATCTACTCTATATTTGGTTTCTTTCATAGGTACTCATCATAACCTAGACCAGATTTTTGACCTACCATTTGACTTCCTACCAAGTCTGACAGCTTTTTAGAGAATTGGTTCCATTGTTTTATCTTAGCCTTTTCATGTTCAAGTTGTTCGACTAAGTAATATTCCCTCTTTTTCAAAGCATCAATCATGTGATGAGCTTTTTCTAGCTTTGACTTGATAGTATCAAATTGTATTTGTCTCTCTTCAAGAAATTTATTTCTATTCAAGAGTTGGTCATGTGTTCTTTAACTTTGGTATGTTCAATGGTCAATTATTTAAAACTAACATGCAAATCAGACATATCTTTTTGTATGCTTTCTATACTAGATGTATCAATTAGATTAAGCACATTAAAGTTCTGAGTTGCATCACATACCTTTGTAGAATCACTTGGCTCACCAGTTCGAGCCATCAAGGCAAAGTTGAAAATTTCTTCCTCAGAATCACTGTCAATCCAATCTTTGCCTTCAGTAATCAAGGCCTTGCTCTTTGATTTGTTCTTTTTATCAGCAAGATCATTCCCTGATTTCCTATTCTTTTCATCTTTAGATCTCTCTGTAGATCTAGGCTTCTTGCATTCATTGGCAAAGTGCCCTAACCCATCACATTTGTAACATCTTGTTTTCTTTTTATCAAAGGTCACAGTTTGACCTTCTCATTTTGGGTTAGGTTTTCTTGATGATCTTCTCCCTTTTCTACTAACTCTAAATTTCTTGAATTGCTTCACCATGAAGGCCATGAATTCTTCTATGTCATCATCAGTGTTGGATTCAGATTCTTCAACAGTTCTTGTAGTGTAGGTTTCATCATCAAGTTCCTCATGAGACATCTTTATCTCAACCGCTCCTTTGTCCCTATGCATCTTTTGTCTTTGCTCTACTTCAAGTTCATAAGTCTTTAGATTTTCATAGAGCCTATCCAATATGAGAATGTCCAAATCTTGAGCTTCCCTTACGGTAGTTGTTTTTGGAACCCAACTTGGTGGGAGAGCCCTCATGAATTTGGTATTAATATCTTCATTATCATAGGACTTTCCAAGTATTTTCAAGTCATTCAGCAAAGCATTGAATCTATCATACACTAATGTTATTAATTCACCAGGCTTTGCTTGAAAGAATTCATATTGTTGTGTTAACAATGACCTTTTATTCTTTCTTACTTGGTCTGTCCCCTCACATAGGACTTTGATGGTGTCCCAGATTTGTTTTGATGTTATGCAGTTGATGATGCTTGTGAACATATTTTTATATAATCCATTTTAAAGTATGTTCATCACTTTAGCATCTTTCGACACTTGTAACTTGTCTTCATTAATATAATCACTCTCAAGTGCAAGTTCAAAGTTTTAAGCAATTATTGTTGTGGCGGCCCCGGAGAAGTCCCCTGAACCGGGCCTCGGGCACTGTCAACAATTTGGATGACTAGCCCCAAGATCCCCAGGCTGGAACCCCCGGGCCCCGCCAGAAAACAAGGATAACTCCACAATAGTGACAAAAATATCATAGCCAAGAATTTACATTAATCGCACGAGAAATACATTCTCAAAAACATCATAATAACATCTTAAAGTTCACATCTTCTTACAAAACCTCAAAGCTTGAAAATAAACAAGTTGCAGCAGAAACTAACTTTAGATGGCCCATCTGGCCTTACAACCTAAACATTTCTATGATGGCCTTCCGTTTCACTTTCCCTTTAAAAGTCATTCATATGAAAGAAATTAAGAAGCTCTCACTATGCCATTTTCTCTTTTCCTCTATTAGGCAACTCGGCCTTCTTGACATAACCTGAAAAACATTTCATAGCATTCCACATGAGCGTTTACGCTCAGCAAGTATATATTCATAAGCAAGAAGAACAGATATTTCAAAAGCTTTAATATTCATTGAGGATGGGCGAAGCAATGCCAAACCTCCTGATAAACCAATAAGCATGTAACATTTAGGATTCTCGAGCTATATCAAAGGAATAACCCTCTTTAAAAATAAAACTTGATTCGCCCCCTCTTCTCAGATAATGCATCACCTGACCAAACTGATCATTATCTGACTTCCTTAAACAATCAAATTTCATCCCAGCTGGTTAGCCTAGTCGTTTGATCCCATCATTTGACAAACGTAGTCACTTGCAGAAAACATTGGTCTGCAAGGGTCTGATTACCGATGCCTCAGTCTCTCATTCCCTATCATCATTGGCCAGAATACCAGGCGAAAGCATTCAACAGCCCCTTAACTTCCCATATGGATATATCTTCTTGAAAACATTTTCTTGTTTAAAAACCTTGGCGTGCTCAACAATTAAAAGTAGCGACTGCCAATAACCTTGGCGTGCTCAACAATTAAAAGCAGCGACTACCAATAACGTAACTATATATCCATACAGTCCATGCTCGGGTGTGTATACAAGTTCACGACCTGCAACACCCTTACACCATCTTCATCATCTTTTGGTGTGCTAACGATTTTAAATAACTAGTAATCACCCAAAAACATATAGCTCAATAATCAACATCTTTTCATGTACATCGGATCAATGATCTTACGTTACTTAATCATCAAAGAGATCATCATCTTGTATAGACATTAACATCAATCATTTACGTAAATCGAAATAATGATTCCACGTAATCAGTAAGAAAGAAAGTGGAATAAGTATATACTTGTCTTGGTCCTTAGCTAAAATTCACTATAATGGTTGCAAAAGGATTCTGTAAAACAACATTGTTGGTATAACATGAGAAATCCATACTTTGAAAGATGACTATTTAGAATAGAGAATGGTTATCAGGGCACGAAGTTGCTCGTCAGGGAAAATTTTACTCGTCAGGGGATGGTTCACCCGTCAGGGGATACATTACCCATTAGGGGATGTATGCCTGTCAGGGGATAATTCATCCATCGGGGAATATTTTACCCATCAGGGGATGTTCTTGTTCATCGCCAAACTCATCGGGTGCCAACTTGTTCAGCGTCGAACTCCCCAAGTAATCGCTGAACTCATCAGTGGATGATTTGTTCAGCGCCAAACTCCTCAGTGGATAAATGTTCATCAGAGACTAACATCATTAGTCATTAGAGACTAAGTTTTACCCATCGAAGACTACGGGTGACATCATCGGAGATTAACGTTAACTCATTAGAGACTGATGACGTCATCTTAACCCATCAGAGACTAAAGGTGACATCATCGGAGACTAACGTTAACTTACCAGAGACTGATGATGTCATCTTAACCCATCGAGGACTAAGGCTGACGTCATCAGAGATTAACATTAACTCATCACAGACTGACATTATCTCGTCAGAGACTAACATTATCTCATCAGAGACTGATCATAGAACTTGTCTCTGATAAAAGGAAGTCTTCCATAATCACGAACGATATCTAGTGATAAACAAACTCAATCTAAGATGCATAATCGTCCTTTCATTAACTCAAAACACCATACTCTTAACAACTTTATTCGTTCCTAAAGACTTAGCATACCCAGTGACTACTTTTGGATACAACGTAAAAACGAAAAGCAGAGGAGAACATAAAATTCTTACCTCTTAACTTGACGGGAGAAATACAAAGCTTGTCTGGAAGTAATCGCCCAGAAAGGAGAACTTGAAATTATATGGGGATGGTAGGTTTAAAGAAGAACTTTAGGAGAGAGAATCTTTAGAAAAGATACTGAAATGTTACCTCCAAATGAGGTATTTATAGTAAGCTGAGATTAAGCTTTGAGATAAAATCATTGGTTAATAAAACGGCTACTCATCATGATACTTAACAGCTAATACATGTAACAAGCAACTGTTGTCCTTCATGCACATAAGCTAGTCACTTAAGCAGCTTACTAATCTAATTAATATACGTACACATGATGTAGTCATAACTACATAAGCTATTAAGTTTTTCATGGGACTTACTAAACTTGACACGTGCTCCTTCAAGCAATAACAAATGTTACCAAACATATAAACATAATTTGCTTGTCCTTATAATCAACATCCATCAAAATATAACCCTTTAATGGGTCCAAAAATATTTAAACATTCAAAAACATCATATATTAACTATACATGTTAATAAGAAAACAAATATGAGTAAATAAATTATTTATAGATAAACAAAATTTTCAGGTCGTCACAATTGTTCCTTCCACAGTTTTTGAAGGAACAAATTTCCTTGGTTGATAAGGACCCTTCTCAATCCTATCAATGTAATCAGGATCTGTTGCTCTCAAGTGCATGTACATCTTTTGTTTCCAGATAGGATATTCTTCCCTTTTAAAAATCAGAATTCTGGTTCCACCATCACGACTTCCTGCATATGTCATTATGCTGAAGCTTTTTCCTTCATCATTGACCATCTCTGGATCTTGTTAATTGAAATATATCAATCAAAAGCTCTGATACCACTTGTTGTCCCAGTGAGATAGCATACAAGTTGTAAAAGGGGGGTTGAATACAAGTTCTTGAAACCTTTTCAAATTCTTGTTCTTCAAAGTAATAAAACTTGTAGAAAATAAAGAACAAAAACAAGAACAAATTTATAAACAATTGCTTTTATTAATTAACAATTGATTACAAATTCTAACAATCCCAAATCTATTGTCAGCTTCAATTTCTGTAGTGTATATGTTCAAATCTATAAAAACATACAACTTCTAATACAATTCTATAAAATTAATTACTGCTTCCAAATCTGAATTATAATTCAGCGTTTAATCCTATTCAATATATGTTTCCTGTATATCTTTGGAATAGGTTTTTTTCATTCTATCTCTCTCTAGTTAGTTTCCTAACTAGCTTCGTCTTCAATATATCTTCAATGTCCATGTCGAAGATAACTTCTAATCCAATTAGAACTTTATACTGCATCAGAGAGTAATTTTACTTTAGTCTCTGACTGCTTCAACTTTAGTCTCTAATCAACTATGTTTAGTCTCTGACAGCTTAAGCTTAGTCCCCAATGCTTTAATCTTAGTCTCCGATGATTTAATCTTACTCTCTGATGGCTTATGCTTAGTCTCTGATAACTTAAGATTAGTCTCTGATGCGTTAAGCTGCAGTCTCTGATAAGCTTTTGCCTTAGTCTCTGATAGACTAAACATAATCTTTGACTTGTTGACATCTCTGATACAGTTCTGGTAGTCTCTTATAATACAAATTAACTTACTCTCATATAAAAATAAATTACATAAATCAGAGAGTAAACTACTAGCTACAAAAATTCAAATGCTATAAACTAACACTAACTGTACATTTGTATATCTAAGTATTCTAAATACAATCATCATCAAATGTTATAAAACCTAACAACCTCCTTTGAAGCAGGTTCTAGATGCACTGCTTGAGTCGGATCCTGTACCTGAATTGGAGCTTTTGTTTTTGTTGTAGCTTCTTCTTTTTTAAGCTTGCTCCAGCTCATAGGTCTTCAAGATTCCATAGAGTTTATCTAAGGTGATTTGTGTTAAATCCCTTGAGTCTCTGATTACTATTGTCTTGTTTTCTAGATGGTCTGGGAGGGTGAGCATAAACTTTGTATTGACCTCATCATTATCATATCTCTTTCCATGTAACTAAAGGTCATTCATAAGTTTATTGAATCTTTCAAACACCTCAGTTATGCCTTCATTTGGTTTTGCCATGAAGGTTTCAGACTGAGTCACCAGAATATACCTTTAGTTCTTTCTTACCTCTTCCGTGCCCTCACACAGAACCTCTAGAGTGTCCCAGATCTGCTTTATAGATATGCTGTTCATAACACTATGATACATCACCTTATCTAGAGCTTCACTTAATATGTGTTGAAGGTGTGTTTCTATTGATGCCTTCTCCCTCTCTGTATCAGTATACTCAAAGGGATCCTTAGGCTCATAGTGTTTCTGAATGACCTAACCATCTTTTGTAGCTTTAGGAATATATCTCATTGGGATGAAATGCCCTTTTTCAAGAATCCCTGTATACATGGGAATTTGGGTGTTGATGAATAACATCATTTTTCTCTTCCAGATGTTGTAGTTGTTTTTTTCAAGAACAAGGATTTTGATGCTTGCAACCTTCTTAGTACTCATCTTGGATCTTTTGCAGTTAATGAAAACTAACCTACTTTGATACCAATGTTATTCCTGGAAGAGTATTGTAAAACGAGGGTTGAATACAATACTCTTAACTTTTCAAACTTTTTGCAAACAACGATCAGAAGGGGTGAATGAGTATTGTATTATGTTGTAACTTTTGTGTGTCAGAGAGAAAGAATGTAGCAGTGAACTTAAAACAACATATAAATTTCAAGATTAATAAAGTTTATTAATCTCAAGATTTTGCTACAACCTGATTTTTCAATCAGCTTCCTTTTTCTGAAACAAGAGTTTTAGTTTTTATTTACAAGAGAGAAAGATCAAGCTATTTCTTGTTTTCTTTATTGTGTATTTCTTGTGTCCCTTTTTAATAAAAAGCGGTTGTGTGTGTGTGTGTGTATATATATATATGCATATTTTTTGTTCAACACTCTTTCTTTACAAGGAAGCGTGTAAAGTATGCAAACAACAGCTGGTACAATAAAGATATGGAAAGGTTGCTTTCTGTCCATTCCTTCTTTTCTGTAGAACTTTTCCATCTTTCTCTCTCTTGCTTTTTTTGTTGTAGACTTGTCAAGATTAGAAAAGTAGCCAAAAAAGTCCAATCACTTTTCTTTCTTGTTTATGTATCTCTGTAATGTCGGGGAAATAATCTTTCCTTTTGTTGCACGAAATCGGTGGACTTTGGTGATGGTCAAGGGCAGACTTTGGCATTGAGTTCATTGTTCCCTGATCTTACTCACTTTGGTGCTAAGTCTTTTGAACCATTGTTAGCGAACACTTTGGTGCTCTGCTTTTTATCCACTGATGCCGACCACTTTAGCGATAGGCTTTTTATCCCCTGACGGCGAGTACTTTAGTGATAGCCTTTTATCCCCTAACATCGAGTACTTTCTCGATAGCCTTTTATCCCCTGATGCCAAGTACTTTGGTGATAGCCTTTTATTCCCTGACGTCGAGCACTTTGGTGCTTCACAATTTATCCACTTATGTCGAGTACTTTGGCGCTTCAAAATTTATCCACTGATGCCGAGTACTTTGGCACTTTACAATTTATCCACTGAAGTCGAGTACTTTGGATAGACTTTGGCCACAGTGAAACAACTTTGGGGTTGAAGTTCTTTGCACAGAGTTTGGTGACTGTCAAATGACTTTGGCGATAGTCAAATGACTTTGGTGCTGTTTGAACAATCTTTGATTTCATTCTTGAGTAAGAAAGTAATCCTTAGAAATATTTTCACCATTTTTTTGTCTGCTAAGGCATGAACATCTTAATAAACTTCTTTCACCAAACTTTATTCCCATGATAATCTTATATTTCCCTTGACTTTCCACTTTGGTGTTGTTGTCACAAGTTTGAAGTTGATAAGCACTTTGGCGCAGTTACTGATAACATGCATGTTCCTCCTATTCCATATGCAGCTCCTTATCTATACATTGCACCTCCTCAAAATATGTCATGTCATTATTGTGGTGATTTTAGACATCCATCTTATGCTTGCAATGTTTTTGGAAACTGTTATTATGCTTATCCTTCTATGCCTAATGTTCATAATAAAATAAGAAGAATGTCTCCTCAAAGGTTAAGGTTTGTTCATAAGCCACCTAGGACCAAGGTGGATCTTTTACCTCCTGAGAAGAGGAAAAAAGAGAAAAAGAATAAACAACCAATAACCAAAACTAAGCCTAAGATTAATACTATTAAATCAAAACCCAAGTAGGCTTGAGTTCTTAAAAGATCTAACTAGTTTAAATGTGTGTCCAGGGAAAGAGGAAGAAATAGTTGTGGGACTTGGATAGTAGTTGTTCAAGACACATGACTGGAAATAAGTCTCTGCTCTCACAGTTTGAGGAGAAAGCTAGCCCAAAAGTGTCCTTTGGAGATGATAGCATTGAATACACTATGAGATAAGGCCAAGTAGTTCATGGTAATGTCATCATTGAAGATGTAACTCTAGTTGATGGTCTAGTGTACAATCTACTCAGTATTAGTCAATTTTGTGATAAAGGCTATCAAGTTGTTTTTAAGGATGAACAATGCCTTATAAGTAACATAGAGACTGGAGATGTTACATTGTCTGGAGTCAGAAAAGATAATGTATTCATAGTTGACTTCTGCTTAACAAAAGAAGGACAATACACATGTTTTTGTAGCAAATCATCAGCAGATGAAAGTTTGCTATGACACAAGAAGCTGTCTCATCTAAACTTCAAGACTATCAATAGTTTGGTGAGAAAGGATTAGTGACAGGAATACGACAACTTGAATTTTTCAAGATGGTCTTTGTGGATCTTGTCAGAAGGGAAAACATAAGAAGATTTCCTTCAAAAGTAAAGAAGCATCATCAATAACAAGACCAATCCATCTAATACACATGGATTTATTTGGTCATGTTAATGTGATGTCAATATCCAAGAGAAGGTATACATTGGTAATTGTTGACGACTACTCAAGATACTCATGGGTTAAGTATCTACATACCAAGGATGAAACTCCCCAGCTGATCATTGATCACATTAAAAGGATAGAACTTGAAGCTGGTGAGAAAGTTAAGGCCTTAAGGAGTGACAATGTGACTGAATTCAAGAATTCAAAAATTAAGATTTTTTGTGTGGAAAAAGGCATCTTACATACCTTCTCAGCTTCAAGAACTCCTTAACAAAATGGAATTGTTGAAAGAAAAAATAGGACATTGATTGAAGCTGCAAGAACCATGCTTGAAGAATCTAAGTTACCTACCTACTTCTGGGCTGAAGCTATCTCTATTCCTTGTTTCACTTAGAACAGATCAATGATAGTGAAAGCTCATCAAAAGACTCCATATGAGCTCATGAAAGGTAGAAAATCCCCATTTAATTTTTTTCATGTATTTGGTTGCAGATGCTTTGTTCTCAAGTATCAAGGAGAAAACCAAGTAAAGTTTAATGCCAAAGCTCATGAGGCAATTTTCCTAGGATATTTATTGACAAGCAAAGTATATAGAGTTTACAACCTTAGACTCCACATTGTTATAAAATCAGTACATGTAGCCTTTGATGATAAAATGATCGAAGGAATGCATGATGATGCAAAAGGAAGCCATGACAAACTAAGGTTTGAGAATGAAAATGAGTCAAAAGATGCTGAAATTGACTCATCAGATGATGAAGCTGATGTGTGCAAATCAATGGAGAATCTAGTAATCCTTGTTGTCAATACAAGTCATCTAGAAGCCCCTTCAGTGGATAGAGTAAATCTCTTGGACAACAGATCAGGAAATGCTTTATTAGGGGATAATCCATCAGGGAATGCACAATCAGGGGAAAACTTAAGCCTTAACTTGCGCACTAATTTAGTGGGAGTTTTCTATGAAGCTGAGAGCATTGAATACCGTGGAGGAAATTACAATGATGTAACTTCTTCTTCAAGAAGAGTACATCCACAAATAAGATGGACAAAAGATCATCCTATGGAGCAGATTATAGGAGATCCAACTAAAGGTGTGACAACAAAAACTGCTACTCAGAATGAATGCCTATACCACAACTTTCTATCCAAGATTGAACTTAAAAAGGTTGAGGAGGCATTACTAGATGCTGATTAAGTAATTGATATGCAAGAGGAGCTCAATCAGTTTGAAAGAAATAAAGTCTAGAGACTAGTGCCAAAACCAAGGAATAAATCTATCATTGGTACTAAATGGATAATCAAAAACAAGCTGGATGAAGCAGGTACAATGACAAGGAATAAGGCCAGACTGGTTGCAAAAGTTTATTCACAAGAAGAAGGGATTGACTGTGATGAAACCTTTGCACTAGTAACAAGATTGGAAGCAATTAGGATATTCCTTGCTTTTGTTGTTCATGCAAATTTCAAAGTGTATCAGATGGATATAAAAAGTGTCTTTCTGAATGGGAAACTACAAGAAGAGGTGTATGTCTAGCAACCTCCTAGTTTTGAAGACCAAAAATTTCCCAATCATGTCTACAGGTTAGACAAAACACTTTATGGACTTAAACAAGCACCAAGAGCATGATATGATACTCTATATCAGTTTTTAATTAAAAACAAATTTACTAGAGGTATTATAGATAAAACTTTATTTCATAGAAAACATGTTGGTCATATAATACTTGTTCAAGTGTATGGTGATGATATTATATTTGGTTCTACTAATGAGGGCTCATGCTCTAAGTTTGGTAAGCTTATGCAAAGTAGATATGAGATAAGCATGATGAGAGAACTAACTTTCTTTTTATGCTTACTGGTTAAACAAACCACAGCTGGAATTTTCATTACTCAAACAAAATATATAAAAGACCTTTTAAAGAAATTTAATTTATAAGATGTTGCAACTTCTAAAACTCACATGGCAACAACCATTAAACTTGACAAAGATTCAATTAGTAAAAAGGTTGATGTTTCAAGTTATAGAGGCATGATAGACCCACTCTTATATCTTATTGCAAGTAGTCCTGATATAATGTTTTCAACTTGTTTATGTGCTAGATTCCAAGCAGATCCTAGAGAATCTCATTTGATTGTTGTTAAAAGAATATTCAGAGAACTTAAGGGTATGCCAAATCTTGGCATTTGGTATCCTAGAGAATCTAAATTCAAACTAATAGGCTACTCAGATGCAGATTATGCAGGTTGCAAACTAGACAGGAAAAGCACAACAGGAAGCTGTCAATTTCTTGGAGGAAAACTAGTGTTATAGTTTAGCAAGAAACAACATTCTATGTCAATCTCAAAAGTTGAAGCAAAATACATTGCTGCTGGGAGTTGCTGTGCTCAGATCTTATGGATGAGAAATCAGCTAATGGACTATGGTATGGTGTATAATCAAATTACTATTTATTATGACAACACCAGTGCTATTTTCATTACAGAGAATCTTGTGCAACACTCTAAAACAAAGCACATAGACATCAGGTACTACTTCATTAGAGAACATTTGATGAATGGGATAGTGGAACTACATTTTGTTCTCACTGAGAAGCAGCTTGCAGACATATTCACCAAACCATTTGATGAAGCCACCTTCAACAGGTTGGAAAGTGAGTTAGGTCTGCTCAACTTTGGTGAATAAAATCTTTGAAAAGATTTTGCAAGGCTGATTAAGAGTAGCAGTAGTTAATTATTTTCTAATGACTTAGTTACTAGAGACTAATTAACAGTTGATTGAAGCAGTAGGTGTTATCTTTTGACAAATTAATTGATTACCGGATAATTATACTGAGAAGCATTATGTGACGCCCAGGAAATAAAATTAGTTATGAATAATTTCTTGTGTACAAATGATTAATTCACTATCTATGTGAATAAATATTTTATATCTTGATGGGACTATATATTTTATTTATGTTGTAAAGGGATACAAATATGAGAATATTAACTCTCATATAGGATCAAGCTAATTAGTTTGGAATAGAAAGATTACGTAAGGGTACTATTTGATGAATACGTACAAGCTAATTAGTTTGGACTAGAAAGATTACTTAAGGGTACTATGTGATGAATAAGTAAGCAATGTTGATTACTAAGTTGTTTGTGTGGCAACAACTGATTAAGGTTAGGTGCATGTAAGACAACAACTGCTTAATTTTTTTACCAGCTCTCAAGAGGCTATTATGAGCAGCCGTTTTACCACCCTAGTTGACCAATCATTTTATTTCAAGATATAATCTTAGCCTGCTGCTCTAATCAATTCATGAGCACTATAAACATCTCATTTGAAATAAAATCCTAATCTTTTTCCTAAAACTTCTCTCTTAAAACTTCTCTTTAAACCAACCATTTTCGTAAATTTCAAGCCTATTCTCTCAAGCGACCATCTTTCCTAGAGCAGACAAGTTTTTAATTTCTTCTTTTGAAAAAAAGAGGTAAGAGCTTTATTAATCTTGTACTCTGCTCTGTTTTAGTTCTTCATGCATGAATATTTGAGAATAATAGTTGAGTATGTTAGTGTTCAAGAAAGAATAAAGTTTCAAAAGCTGTAGTAGTATTTTGTTGCATATATTTGTGTGTGTAAAGAAGTAATACACACAGCAGATAGGTTTATGTTGTACCCTAAGTTGGGTCTATTCATGATGAGGTAACATCCATAATCATATGATAGGTTCCTTATATTATCAAAGATGAGCCTTAAGTTAGTCTCTGACAGAGTAATGTTAGTCCCCGATGACTAATTGTGGCGACCTCAAAATCCCTCACTGGATCAGGGCTTCGTCAACCAAACAAAACGTCCAGGATCACATCCATACATAATATACTTACAAAAAGAAACCATATAAGGTGTTATTACAACCTAAAATATTACATTGTCAGCGGAAGCTATACTGTTTCTATACTATAATACAAAACATCACTTCTCAGATCATCTTCCTTTCTTCCCTCCTAATTGGCATTACAAAGGCTAGCCAACCTCAGTAACCGATCATTTTTGCCTTTCCCTTGTCCGAGGGCTCAACCTTTATATTCTACCCTGCAAGACATTAAAATTCAACAAGAATGAGCGGTCTATGCCCAGCAAGTATATAAACAATTTGGGAAATCAAAACTGGAATGTTTCAAAGAATTCAATTTTGCTAAGAGGCTTAGTGGATCGATACTAATGCCTCAAAAATCTTTAAGGAATCT
>CM025787.1:10022982-10060146 GCA_014636745.2 Centella asiatica | reverse complement strand
AGTATATTCACAATCTTATGTTTATTGCAAGTTGATGCAAGTATATTCTTACTCTTATGCTTATTTCAGTTAAGCGCATGATCAATTGATTCGACATGCGTACAAAATTATGACATTTAAATCTAAATTTTCTTGTGAAACAGAATGCTATGTTTTAATTTCTGCTAGCATGATATGAATAAAAGTGCATGGATATACAGAAGCTTTGCTCTTTTAGCTATTTTTGTTTAATATTATATCTGTGCAATAAATAAGGATGCTATGTTCCTTAAATGGTGAAGCCACATGAATGATTAGAGGAAAGGAAAGGTGTTGATTTGTTCTTGTTTTCCCAGTGAGATGCCCAGAACTTGTAGAAGGGGGGGGGGGGGGGGTTGAATACAAGTTCTTTTAATATTTTTCAAAATCCTTGTTCTTTAAGAAATTAAACTTTCTTGCGGAATATAAAGAGCAAAAACTCAAATCAATTTATAAACAATTGCTATATTAATTTCACAACTGATTACAAATTCTAACAATCATAATAAATATGATCATCAGCTTCTTTTCTATTTTGTATAGGAAAAGATACAAACTATGAAAAACCTATACAGCTTCAAATTACAATTTTCTGTAAACCTAATTACAGCTTCTCTTCCATTTTCAATTGAATTACTATTAACTCAGTTCCTATTCTAAATCAAAACTGATTCAGCTTCCTTATTCGAATCAAATACAATCTTTCCTTTTTGATTAGGAAAAGATATCTGGTGAGTTTCCTTACCAGCTACGTCTTCAATAATATCTTACTTTACGTGGAAGACATTCCTTTATAATTCGAACTTCGTATTTCTCAGGAATTAAATCTCGATTAGTCCCTGATGCTTCAACTCTAGTCTCTGATAACGTCATTATTAGTCTCTGGTACATAGACGTCAGCTTGTGTTGTCTCCGATAGAATTATTTAGTCTCTGACGCGTTAAGGCTTAGTCTCCGATGATGTCAGCTTAGTCTCTGATAGTTTTATCTTTAATCTCCGATGACGTAAGCTTTAGTCTCCGACTTCTTTAGACTTAATCTCTGATGACTTAAGTCTTAGTCTTCGATAGGCAAAACTAGTCTCCGACAGATAAAATCTTTTTATTTTTAGTCTCTGACCAGTTCTCCTAGTCTCCGATAAGCCTTTTTGTAAACTCTAACGAATCAAATACACAACTTGACTTTCTGAAGCTTCGATTCTCCATTCCAGCAGTTACTTACAAATATGAAATAATTTTATCTCTTTACAAATAATGAATAAATTACAATCAAAGAGATAACTACTGGCTACTAAACTTCAGTGTTACTAATTAACACTTTCTATACATTTGTACTCTAAGTAATCTAAAGACAATTATCATCAAATGCTCTAAAACCTAACAATCTCCCCCTAATTATCAATATCAGAATGATAAGCATAATTTCAAGGTTGATGATGATGTCAAAACTCAACATTACAATTACATAGAAAAAGAATAAAGAATTGCTAACTACAAATGTATTCTGAAATAAGATCTTTGATCTGTTGTTCAGCTTCCACCAAGACTCAGGTTTAAATCCTATAAGTCTGGCTTCAAAAAAAAAATTACAGCTTATTTTTAACAAACAACTCCAACACAACAAGTTTACCTCATTTTTTCTTTAACAACTCCAACCTTTCTTTTCTGTTTTTCTTCAGCAACTCCAGTCTGTCTTTCAACAGCTTTTTCAGCACTAACTCAATTTCTTCTGTAGCATCCTTGAGCAAACTAATAAATCCTTCAATATGTCACTCACTGACACTATTAATATCTCTGTTGTAATCAAAGAAGACTTTCTCTCCATGAAAAGTCTCATACCATAAACCTAGAGGTTTAGGATTAGCTTCCGGCACAGTATCCACCTTATGCTTCACCTTCATCACCTTTTGAATCTGGCTTCGAAGTTTCATGTTGAGATCATAAGTCTCAAGCACAATAGTCAGCAACCATTCCAGGTCTTCTTTCTTTTGTCCCTCCAAGACTGGCTTTTCAAACTTCAGAGATTCTCCATCTTTCAAGAAAACATGGAGAAATTCTTTGTTATTTGTACCCTTTACTAGATTTATCTTCTTTGTGGTCTTCTTAAGGGCCTTGATGATTTCTTCTATACTTGCCATTTCAACCTTGTAAGACTTCTTTGATGAAACTGTTTGTGGCTTTGTTGGTCCACTCACAGCCACCAAAGCAGTCTCGGTTGACTTTGGAGGATCTTGAGAGGTAGGCTTCTTAATAGTTTCCCTGGTTACAGGTTTCTTTGCAGATTCCTGAACCAAGGGTTTCCTCCTTGATTTCTTTTCAGCCTCTTCCATCGCTTTATTCTTCTTTTTGGTTATGGCTGCTTTCTGTGCACTTGATCTCCTTGTAAAGATCTTCTTCTTCTTTGCCTCCTCTTCTTCCCTTTTTGCAGCCATGTCTTCCTCCTCTTGAAGTTTTTGAGCCAATAGAGCATCAGCTTCTATCAATTTTTACTCTTAAGGATAGACCAACTCCACTTTCCCATCCACTATCAGTTCAACTGGAGTGGGAAAGTTAGCTGTCTTGATGGCATCCCCCATTAGCTTGGGCTGTCCTGGTTGAGTAGTAGTTTTCGGGACTGTCACCCAAATCGCTGACAGTTTCTAGGGCCCGACTCGGGGGTTTTCCGAGGGCGCCACAAATACTAAGTAGATTGTGCATTAGACCATCAACCAACACTACATCTTCAATGATGACATTACCATAAAATACTTTATCATATCCCATAGTGTATCCAATGTTGTCATCTCCAAAGGACACTTTTGGGTCAACCTTCTCCTCAAACTGTGAGAGTAGGGACTTATTTCTAGTCACGTGTCTTGAATATCCACTATCCAAGTACAACTGTTTCTTCTTGTCTTGCACACATAAAACAACCTTCTCTTTTAATTGTTTGTTTTGGTATCCAAGTACCCTTGGATCCGTGGCCATTAGTTTTCGTCATTGGCTGTTTATTCTTTTTCTTTTCTTTCCTCTCCTTAGGAGGTGAAAGATCCACCTTGGATTTTGGTGGTTTATGAACAAACCTTGACCTTTGAGGAAATGTTCTCTTTGTGTTATTATGAATATTAGGCATAGAGGGATAAGCATAATAACAATTTCCATAAACATTGCAAGCATACGATGCATGTCTAAAATCACCACAATAATGACATGACATATATTCAGGTGGTGTAATGTATGGATAAGGAGATGCATATGGAACAGGAGGAACATGCATATCATCAACAACTTTTGTGCATTGAAAAGCAAGGTGGTTGGTGTCCCCACACTTGGTGCATTAGGTATAAATGCATAATTACTATGTTTATTTATATATAATTTACCATTCCTATTTGTCTTAAGCTTAATTATTCGGATGCTTTCTAACTTCTCTTTTAATTGTTTGTTAGTAAGCAAGCCAATATCTTAGTAGCCTTTTTCTCTAGCACTAGTTCCAAATTTTTCTTCACAAATGTGAATTTTACAACTTTAGAACTCGTACCTATCTCAATCTTAGTAGGTTTAACAAATTTTATTGGTTTTAATTTATCTGTTGTTTTATGCTTTGTACTAGCTTCTTCATTTATTTCTTTACCTTTATCAGTAGTGATGTGTGGTTTACCAACTGATACAACAATGGGCATATCTATATATCCTAATCCAACTTTTTGATTACGATTTTGTGAGTTTAGAAGATCCTACACTTTTTGTGAGGATTGTGTCCATTGTTTTATTTTATCTTGTTTTGCCTTGACCTTTACAACTAGATATTATTCTCTTTTCAAGGCTTCATCAAGATGTCTCTTAGCATTAAGAGCATCGGTTTGGTCTGTTCTAAATTTAACAATTCAGATTCTAAGAAAGTATTTCTCTTTGAAAGAGCATTGTTGGTCTTAGTAATCCTATTGTTTTCTCTCTTAGAGACTGAAGAAATATTGAAATCAAGTACCTTCACTATTTATGAGTTTTGAGATTCAACTTCTTCTCCATCAGAATTGCTTGTAAATCATTAGATGTGTCTCACGTTAGGTGTTATAAGATTCTATATTAAGGAATATCTGAACTCAGGTTATTCACTTAGAACATACAAATGTTAATAAACTTGTGTACATTGGCTGAAAGCAATATTAACCACTACAAAATTCTCCCAAATTAAGTCAAATGAGGTCTAAAGCTTATTTTTATTATCTTTGTATGACTGGACATGATTTCAACACTTAAGGATGATGTATAACTTAGAATTACTAAGTCTGATATGGTATAATAGCTGTTGTTACAATGTACAAGCATCAGTGGATAATCCTTGATCACTGAAGCTCTCTAAGTGCTATAATTTGATGAGTTCTTGTTCTTCAATGGATAAATTTTTTGTTCATCAATGGATAATAGCTTTGTTCATCAGTGGATAAGTCACCAAAAGATAAATTTATCCATCAATGGATATTTTGGTCATTAGAGGATGATATCATTAGAGGATAATATCATTAGAGGATAAAATTGGCCATTAGTGGCTATAGCCGTCAGGGGATAATGTTAGAGTGTATGCCCTAGTGGACAATTATGTAATGATTGTGACACTATATTTATGATATGTTTTTGGTTAAATGATAATTTCTTTTATTATGTTTTATTTACTGCGTTTTATTCTACGAAACCCAACAGTGGTATCAGAGCTATATGCGAGACGTTAATATGGATTTATGTGTTTAATTTTATTCAATATATTTGATATATGCAGTTAATACAAGTTTACCGAATTTTATGTTGAATATATATGATATTCTGCATGTATGGATATTCTGGAATTACGTATTCTGATCATATTTGATACATGCTTATTGGGTATTCTGCATATTTGATATGTAAGATCAGCGATGGGATGTCGAGATGATGATGGGTTATACGATACTGGACATATAGGATATGTTTAGGATTCTGGAATTGTTTCAAAATTTCGTATATTAGAATTCTTAGTCTCTGATGAAGGAATTCTTAGTCTCTGATGACGTCATCTTTAGTCTCTGACAGGCTAATTGTAGTCTCTGATGACGTCAGTCTTAGTCTCTGATGAAAGAATTCTTAGTCTCTGATGAAGGAATTCTTAGTCTCTGATAACGTCATCTTTAGTCTCCGACAGGCTAATTGTAGTCTCTGATGACGTCAGTCTTAGTCTCTGATGAAAGAATTCTTAGTCTATGATGAAGGAATTCTTAGTCTCTGATGACGTCATCTTTAGTCTCTGACAGGCTAATTGTACTCTCTGATTACGTCAGTCTTAGTATCTGATGAAGGAATTCTTAGTCTCTGATGACATCATCTTTAGTCTCCGACAAGCTAATTGTAGTCTCTGATGACGTCAGTCTTAGTCTCTGATGAAGGAATTCTTAGTCTCTGATGACGTCAGCATTAGTCTCCGACAGGCCAAATGTTAGTCTCTGGTGACATCAGCATTAGTCTCCGACAAGCTAAATGTTAGTCTCTGGTGACGTCAGCATTAGTCTCCGACAGGCTAAATGTTAGTCTCTGGTGACGTCAGCATTAGTCTCCGACAGGCTAAATGTTAGTCTCTGGTGACGTCAGCATTAGTCTCCGACAGGCTAAATGTTAGTCTCTGATGACGTCATCTTTAGTCTCCGACAGGCTTAATGTTAGTCTCTGATGATGTCATCTTTAGTCCCCGACAGGCTAAATGTTAGTCTCTGATGACGTCATCTTTAGTCTCCGACAGGCTTAATAATTAGTCTCCGACAAGCTAATGGGATTAGTCTCCGATAAGCTTAATTTGAGCTTAGTCTCTGATACAGAAAAATTGCACAATATAGATTGTGACTTGTAAAAAAAAAATTTCCAAGGGGCGCTGCCCCCTTAGACCCCTACTCGCTGATCGGTCAGCAAGACCACCGGCAAGGGCCATGCCCCTTGGACCCCGCTAGGGGCCTCCAGACCCGTAGGACCCCGGCAATGGGGGGTGCCCCCTAGACCCCCCGCCGTAGCGCACGATTGTCGTGTTCCCCAAATATGGTTTAATGATTTAAAAATTAATTAAAATATATATATTTAATTATTTTAATTGTTTAAATCATGTTATTATGTGCTTATAATGATATGCATGGTGCACAGTTATGGCCTTACGACCCATAGGTTAGTGGTTTTGGTTTTGAAATATGGCTTGCATGTCGTGCCTTCTCTTATATCTGGATGTAATATTCTCTTCTCATCTTACTCCCCTCGAATGTAACTCGAGGTTTCTTTCTATAATGTAATGTACAACATAGAATATTTTAGTATAGGTTTCTTTATTAAGTAATCTATAAAGATGACCAGCAGAAGATGTAGATATGAAAAGGATGCATGCAAACGGAGTTTCAAGAAAGCTGCCAAGTTTGAAGATCAATTACCACACTAAACTGACCATCAATCTTTTCATTAGCTTAGAAAGATTGGCATAGGATTTGGCCATAACTGTGTCACATTTAATTATGCACTTTATTTATGCTTATATATGATATAATGAATAAATGTGCATGCTTAAAAGTTATAGTTGGTGAGATCTAATTTAATTAATAAAATCCCTCATAAAATCATTAAGTCTAAAACAGATGCCTTCCAATGATTAACACTCATCAAGGCCTTGATCGATGGATGTAGGTTTTCCAAAGCAAAGTACCCCATTTATCTTGGCATGGTGCGATAGGATAATTGTGATATCCAAATTGTTAAAATTGGGCTTGACTTAACTAGGCTATCACAATAGGATTGTGGGTTTAGAGGCATAGAGTTTGTATAAGTTCACTAGTTGAGCTTGAACAAATGTTGTTCGACAAATTATCCAAGAGTTATATATGATATAATTGAAAAAGTGTTGTCTACCTAAATAATTATGTTTTGAGTGATTAGCCAAAGCTAACTTAGGGCATAATGAAATATGGATCTTGGCTCACTAGAAGTATTTAAAAGAAATAATTCCGAATTAATGGCGAGGGCTATTAATTTGAATAAAATAGTGGGAGATATATTTTGAATGTGCCATTATCAAAAACATAACATTAAAATTTCTGCAAATTTACTTATTTATTTTGCATTTATGAATTGTAGATATTAATGACAAACAACAACAATAGTAGCCTTTCACTACGATCAATCCTTGAGAAGGAAAAATTGAATGGGATTAATTTCCTAGACTGGCATAGGAATTTGAGGATTGTCCTCAAGCAGGAGCGCAAGCTCTACGTCCTGGATGGACCAATTCCTGCTGCACCAGCTACCACTGCACCACGAACAAAGCAGAATGCTTACAAGAAGCATCAAGATAATGCTCTGGATGTGGGCTGCCTTATGTTAGCAACCATGAACCCTGAGCTTTAGAAGCAACATGAGTTGATGGATGCTTATGATATGATTGAACATCTTAAGAAGTTGTTCGAGGGGCATGCTCGGCAGGAGAGGTATGATACAAGCAAAGCATTGTATCATTGTAAGCAGGGTGAACGTGATCCAGTCGGTCCACATGTTCTAAAGATGATTAGGTATATTGATTACCTAGATAGGTTGGGCTTTCCACTTACTCAGGAGGCTCAAACTGATCTTGTCTTACAATCTCTGAACAATAGCTATTCTCAATTTGTCATGAATTACCTCATGAATGAGATTGAGAAACCACTTACTGAGTTGTTGAGCATGTTGAGAACTGCTGAAAACAACATGAAAAAGGCAGGACCCTCTCCCATTTTGATGGTAAAAAAGGGGAATGCCAAAGGAAATGAAAAGGGCAAAAAGAAGAAGATGGGATCTAAATCTGTTGCCAAATCCAAATCAAATAAGGCTTTGAAGCCTAAAGGTGGGATAGCTAAAGAAGGTAATTGTCACTTCTGTGGAAAGCCTGGACACTGGAAAAGGAATTGTCATGCTTACCAGGAAGATCTAAAGAAGAAGAAAGGAAGTAGGACTTCCGATTCAGGTATATATATGTTATAGAAGTCAATTTATCTACTTTTACATCTTGGGTATTTGATACTGGATGTGGTTCTCACATTTGTGTGAATGTGCAGGAACTGCGAAGGAGTAGACCATTGGCTAAAGGCGAGGTGGACCTACGCGTTGGAAATGGAGCAAGAGTTGCTGCATTAGATGTAGGAACTTACCATTTGTCTTTGCCCACTGGGCTAGTATTAGAACTTGAAGACTGTTATTATGTGCCTGCTATAAGCAGGAATATTATTTCTGTGTCTTGTTTGGACAAGAAAGGTTTTTCATTTATAATAAAGAACAACAGTTGTTCATTTTACTTAAATGAGATGTGTTATGGAGTAGCACAATTGTTTAATGGTCTTTATGTTCTTGATTTACAAATTCCCATCTATAATATAAATACTAAACGGCTAAAATCAAAAGATTCTAATCCGACTTATCTCTGGCATTGTCGTTTGGGCCACACCAGTGAGAAACGCATATCCAAACTCCATAAAGATGGGTATTTGGACTCATTTGATTTTGAATCATATGATGTATGCGAGTCTTGTTTGTTGGGAAAAATGACTAAAGCACCTTTCACTGGACATAGTGAACGGGCCAGCGATGTATTGGGCCTCATACATACTGATGTATGTGGACCCATGAGTTCGCTAGCTATATTTGGATTTTGCTACTTTATTACATTTACTGATGATTTCAGTAGATATGGATATGTGTATCTTATGAAACACAAATCCGAATCTTTTGAAAAGTTCAAAGAATTCAAGAATGAAGTACAAAACCAATTTGGCAAAAGTATAAAAGCTATCTGATCATATCGAGGTGGTGAATACTTGAGCCAGGAATTTGATAATCTTCGTAAAGAGTGCGGTATTATATCACAACTTACTCCACCAGGAACACCACAATGGAATGGTGTGTCTGAAAGGAGGAATCATACCTTGTTAGACATGGTACGATCCATGATGAGTCATGCAGATCTTCCAATAAGTTTTTGGGGTCACGCCCTAGAAATTGCTGCTTTTATACTTAACCGTGTTCCTACAAAAACGGTTCAAAAGACTCCATATGTGATGTGGACTGGGAAACATCCTAGTATGTCTTTTATGAAGATTTGGGGATGCGAAGCGTATGTAAAGCGTCTAGCTTCCGACAAGCTCGGACCTAAATCAGATAAGTGTAATTTTGTGGGATACCCTAAAGAAACAAAAGGGTATTATTTCTACAAACCTTCGGAGAACAAAGTGTTTGTTGCTCGCACTGGAGTTTTCGTAGAGAGAGAATTTTTCTCTAAAGAAAATAGTGGGAGGCATGTAGAACTCGAAGAAATTCGAGAACCACAAAATACCAATGAACCTAAGATGGAACATGAGCAGGAGCCACAAATTGTTGTGGAAACTGAACCTGCTCAAGTAACACAAGCTCCTCGTAGATTTGGTAGGACACGCCATGAGCCTGAAAGATATTATGGATATCTTATCACTCAAAGTGGCGAAGTAATGCTCATAGATGATGATGAGCCTACTTCCTATCAAGAAGCTATGAACGGACCTTAGTCTGAGAAATGGCTTGAAGCCATGAAATCTGAGATGGACTCCATGTATGCCAACTAAGTATGGACTTTGGTTGACCCACCTCAAGGGATAAAACCAATTGGGTGCAAGTGGGTTTTCAAGAAGAAAACTGACATGGATGGTAATGTACAAACCTATAAAGGGCGATTGGTAGCAAAAGGTTTCAAACAAGTTCAAGGTGTTGACTATGATGAGACTTTTTCTCCAGTAGCCATGGTTAAATCCATCAGGATCTTACTTGCTATTGCAGCTTTTCATGACTATGAAATCTGGCAGATGGATGTCAAAATAGCTTTCCTTAATGGAAATCTGCTTGAGGATGTGTATATGACACAACCCGAGGGTTTTGTCACTCCAAAGGATGCTGGAAAGGTATGTAAGCTACAAAGATCCATTTATGGATTAAAGCAAGCATCTCGGAGCTGGAATCTTCGTTTTGATGAAGCAATCAAAGAGTTTGGCTTTATCAAGAATGAAGATGAACCTTGTGTTTACAAAAGGTTTAGTGGAAGCCATATTGTATTCTTAGTATTATATGTCGATGACATATTACTTATTAGGAATGACATTCCTTCCTTACAAGCAGTCAAGACATGGTTGGGAAAATGTTTCTCCATGAAAGAATTGGGTGAAGCAACCTATATTCTAGGTATCAAGATCTATCGAGATAGATCGAGAAAGATGCTTGGCTTAAGTCAAAGTACATACATTGATAAAGTGTTGAAACGGTTCAACATGCAAGATGCTAAAAGAGGTTACATACCCATGTCGCATGGAGTAACGCTCTCAAAAGCTCAATGTCCTAAATCACAAGATGATAAGGATCGCATGAGTAAGATTCCTTATGCTTCGGCAATTGGATCTATCATGTACGCAATGCTATGTACGCATCCTGATGTTTCGTATGCTTTGAGCATGACGAGCAGATACCAGTCAAATCCAGGTGAAGGTCACTGGACAGCAGTCAAGAATATCTTAAAATACCTCAAAATGACTAAGGATGCATTCTTGATATATGGAGGTGAAGAGGAACTGGCAGTAAAGGGTTACACTGATGCTAGTTTCCAAACTGACAATGATGACTATAAGTCACAGTCAGGCTATGTGTTTTGCCTTAATGGTGGAGCTATGAGCTGGAAGAGTTCAAAGCAAGAGACAATTGCCGATTCTACAACAGAGGCTGAGTATATTGCTGCTTCCAATGCAGCAAAGGAGGCTGTATGGATAAAGAAGTTCATTACTGAACTTGGTGTTGTTCCTTCTTTTGTTGATCCAGTAGATCTCTGTTGTGATAACAATGGTGCCATTGCACAATCGAAGGAACCTAGATCTCACCAACGATCCAAGCATATACTTAGGTGTTTTCATCTCATTCGAGAAATTATCGAGAGAGGTGATGTACATATTTGCAGAATACCGACAAAAGAAAATGTTGCAGACCCACTGACCAAGGCTTTGTCGTAGCAGAAGCACGAAGGTCACACCATTGCTATTGGTATTAGATACATGAGTGATTGGCTCTAGTGCAAGTGGGAGATTGTTAGAGTGTATGCCCTAGTGGCCAATTATGTAATGATTGTGACACTATATTTATGATATGTTTTTGGTTAAATGATAATTTCTTTTATTATGTTTTATTTACTGCGTTTTATTCTACGAAACCCAACAGATAATTTAGTCAAGCCTATCAGAGACTTAGAATTCGTCTATCGGAGACTAAATTTTGTCTGTTAGAGACTAAGAATTAGCCTTGTTAGGAATTATAACATTTGATGATGATGTATAAATACTTAGAATTGTTAGAACTTAGAATTACACTAGAAACTGCAGTAGTGTACTTTCGGAGACTAAGGATAAATGACTGTCGCCAAACTCAAATGATTGTCGTCAAACTCATTTAAGTATCACCAAACTCTGAAGTACATCATCAAACTCAGATGTACTGCACCAAACTGATGTATTACACAAACTGAAGATTTTGTTGTTGCAGTTGCTGAACTAAATGCATCAGAAACTAAATGCATCATAGAATAAATGATCATCATCAGAGATTGAAGATATCATATGGGTGACTACAGCAGTCAACTAACTTAGTTAGGACTGTGAAATTAGAAATATGAAGCTGGTCAGGGGATAAGCTATAAGTGAGCAAGTCATCAGGGGATAAGTCGTCAAGGGATAAATATCCACTGATGAACAAAGGCATCAGGGGATAAATATTCACTGGTGAATAAAGTCATATCAGGGGATACACATCCACTACTGAACAACGCCACATAAAAGGATAAATAGCTTGACACATCACACCTCTACCAGAGTTCCTCAATGAACTAGAAGCCGACTAAATATCCATAACAAAGTTACATTTGGATTAACAAGGTTGGGAAGTTGATATGTGAAAGCTAAGATATTTTGTAACAGTAATGTGACTTAGCAAAGATGTTAGATAACAAAGTTGTTACAACTGCTGATAAAGAGAAGCTGCTCTAATTAATCAAAGTAGTGTTAAAAAGCAGAAAAGATCAGAAAAAGAAGTTGTATGGAAAGTATACAAGACAAATATACACAAAACAGATTAAATAAAAAAGAAAAGAAAAGAGAAATAACAAAAGTATACGAAAAACAGAGAGAGAAAATTTATACATTCTATAATCTTATGCAGCAAATTCATAGAATTTGAGAAACAAGTTTTTCATAACTTGAGAAGTTAGAAATTTAGATTTTAGAAGCTGGTATCAATTTTGATAACCAGATTGTAATTTCAAATTCTAAAATCAATAAAACACATTCTTTATTGATTAATACAATCTATTGTGTTTTTATTTCTACAATATATTTTTAGATTTCATTGTGATCTTTACATTGTGGAACAAATTTGTGAATTGTATTCAACCCCTCCTTCTACAATTACTCATCCAGGACTAACAATTGGTAACGGAGCTTTCTAATAAAAATACATACTAAATGATCAAGATGAGTAACAAAAGTGAAAATGTGAAGATCCCACTGTTGATGAGGGAGGAGTATTATTTATGGAAGAGAAGGATGTACGTGCATCTCAAATCTATAGATCCTTCCTTCCTAACAATCTTGGAAGAAGGACCTCCTAAACCAATGAAGCTTGTTCCCTTGTCAATAATAGATGGCCAAGTAGTCCCTGAGCATTCAATCCCCAAACTCCCAAAAGACATGACAACTAAAAAAAATAAAGACTCTATGAAGGATGCTAAAGTCATGACCATTCTCTATAATGATTTGGACAATGACATGTTTAATAGTGTCATTAATTGTGAGCTGCCAAAGAAGTCTGGGAGACAATGCAAGTGTTATGTGAAGGGACTGAGGAAGTAAGGGAAAACAAGCAGTCCTTCTTGATCCAACAGTATGAGCTATTTATAAGCAAACCTGGTGAGTCTCTAACAAGCTTATTTGATAGATTCAACAGGTTAATTAATGACTTGAGGATCTTTAGCAAAACTTATGCCAACAAGGATGTGAATCTAAAATTTATAAGGGCATTGCCAAAGAGCTGGGATGCCAAAACTATAACCATAAAGGAAACCAAGGATATGAGCTCAATATCCTTGGAGAAGCTCTATGGGAACCTCAAAACTTATGAGTTAGAGATTCAACAAAGAGAAAGTCTATGTCAAGGCCGTAGAAATGAAAAATCAGTGGCACTTGTGGTTGCGAGTTCGAGCAAGAAGCTTTATGGGAAGGCAATTCTCATTGAAGATAAAAGTTAAGCTGAGGTAAGTGGAGCTGAAAGTATGGATAGTGAAGATGAAGAAATCTATACTCGAGAGGAACAAGAGGCTATTGATGAAGCCATGACCTTCTTGGCAAAAAAATTCAAAAACCTAAGATTCAAAAAGGGCAAGGACTTCAAAAAGACAACACCAACAAGGAAGCCAGTCCACTATGGTGCTATTGACAAATCAAAGATCAAATGCTACAACTTTCAAGAGCCTAGACACTTTGCAAATGAATGCAACAAGCAAAAGTCTGTTGAACAGACTAGAGAAGTCAAGAAGGATGATGACTACTACAAAAAGAAATACTTTGAAGTCATCAACAAGAAGAATAAAGCATTCATTATAGAGGGAAATGATTGGGCGGATTTAGATCAATCAGATGATGAACAATTCATCAATCTTGCACTTATGGCAATATCATCTGATGAGACATCATCTGGATTCAGCAGCTTGTCTCAGGGCACTAATGTAAAACTTGATCCCTCTAACATGTCTTTTTCAGATTGTAAATTAAAAATAAAAGAAATGTCAACTAAAATTTACAATTTGTATGCTACATTAAGGTGTTCAGTAAAAAAGAATGAAAGAATTCAAAAGGCTAATGATCTATTAGTCATTAGGAATTCTTTCTAGAGACTAAGCTAATTAAGCTAGAAGAGGTTAGAAAGGAGTGCAGGAAAACCAAGGGGAGACTTGTTTGTGCTCTTGAAATAGAAGAATGACTTAGGGAAAAACTAAAAGAAGAACAAGATCTCATAAAGAAATGGACCAATTCCTTCAAGATAGTGAGAGAAACCATTGAAAAATATAGTACTAGTCAGACTGAGGGACTAAGCTATAATAATGTCCAGCAAAAGCAGTCAGTGATTGAGGAGTTGCCAATCACAAGAACTAGTGAAGCTAGCACTAGCAAGAGTATCATGCAGCTACTGTCCACTCTTTTAAGAAAGTAAAATTTGTTAAGGCAGGAGCTACTGAGGAAAAGACTAAGGAGAAGGTGTTAGAACAAAAAGTGATTCAGCTAGAAAAGAAGTTAAATGAGTCAAGAGCCAAAAGTTCTAATCAGACAAAAATTGACTCATCAAGAAATAGAAAGCTGATTCATTCATCAGGGGATAATGAACTGAAGAAGAACATAAATGGTAAGGAGAAAATTAACAAGTTCACTAACTATTCTCCTATCATTAATGCTCCTAGGATAGTATGTTGGAAGTATGGAAATCCTAACCACCTTGCTGTTAAATGTCAAAATGCACCTAGGAACATGCATACTAGACAACCATCCCCTGATATGAAGACATTAACTGTTAAGAACCAATTGAATGCTAAAATGGTTAAAAATAGTTATGAAAAACCTCCTAAAAAGTTAATGGTAAAATCTGAAGCACCCAAGGCTAACAAGAAAGTAATTTCTTCTATGCAGTGGGTGAAAAAGCATGAAAATTTTGAAAAACTTTTAACTTCTGCTAAGTTAACTGCTACAAGTATCAATGGACCCCAAGCAGGTTTGGGTTCAAAAATTAACTAAGTTGTTTACTGTGTGCAGGGCATGAAGAAACAAGTTTGCTTCTTGAATAGTGGTTGTTCAAGACATATGACTGTAGATAAGACCCTGTTGACATAGTATGAGGAGAAAGCTGGTCCAAGAGTTTCCTTTGGAGATGACAGAAAAGGATGTACCTTGGGATATGGCAAAGTCACAGATGGAGATGTCGTCTTGGAAAATGTAGCACCAGTTGATGGTTTTAAGCATAACTTTCTTAGTATCAGCTGTTAGAACAATATAAGCTCAAGTGTTTGTAGAAGGGGGGGGGGGGGGGGAATGCAAACACTACAAATGTTTTGCTCTTTTTAAACTTTAGTTGGCCCTGATAGGAAACAACTACAATGAACAGAAAAACTATAAAATATGAACACACAAATTCAAGTTAAAATAGTTGTATTAAAACTTGATGTTTTTCTAGAAATCTATATAATCACAAATGTGATTAAACAGCTACAAGATCTGTAATAAAATTACAGCTTCAAATTCACACTCACTAGCTTCTAATCTTTCTTTGAAATATTTCTCTCAAGATATATTACAAAGCTGCTCTAGTGATTTGTGTGCTTCAGTGTTTGTTTGATCTGTTGGATTGATATCTGTGTAATGAGAACTCCTTTGCATATATAGAAGATCAATGGTTGAAACCATGTGCGAAGACATGCTGCTCTTTTCAACTTAGTCGCTTATATGTCACATCATTGTCCTTTGGAAACTATGTGTCAGACTGCTGCTACTTTTGTTGCTTCTTTTTCTTCCCCTGATCTGTGAGCATTTAATGTTCGAGAGCTGTCATTGGACCATACAAACTTCAAGAAATATCTTTCCAGTTAATATCTCTTGCTTTTGTAACAAGATTCGTTGATTTGAGTGTAAGTCCTGATGACGGATGTATGCAGTCATAACCATCCACTGACAACAAGCCCTGATGAACTTGATCAGTGCTGCTTGGATCCCCTGATCACAAGTCTTGTTACAGATTGGATCAGGGCTTCAACCTTCACTTAAGTTTCACTCAGTGCTTCTTGATCCACTGATGTTATAACTTACGACATACACTGATGGCTTCCATTGATGCAGTGTTGAGCATTCCCTCTAACGGGTTACCCTGATAGGTTAGCCTGACACTGTCATACCCTGATGTCTTCCCCTGACAGGGACATGTATTGTTCATGCCCTGACGCGTTCCCCCTGATGAGTTTGGCCAGCCACTGCCATACCCTAACGCGTTCCCCTGATGGGTTGGTCTACCTCAGTCATCCACTGATGGGTTCCCCTGACGGGTTTCCCTGATGATTTTTAACCATTGAAGCTTTGTTTGGAATATATGATGTGCGGAACACTTCAATCTTTTTAGAGTAACAACAGACATCCCTCTTCACTTTGTCAAGTCCTTTAGATGATCCATTTTATGACTTGTCTTGTGAAGTGTTTGATCATCCCCTAATGAATAATGTTATCATCAGTGGATGCAAAACTTGTGCTGATATTAAGGTTTATAAAGTACCTTAAGTATTTACAGATGCACAATTTATTCTCTAAACATCACCATCATCAATTAATTCTAACATCAGCCAACTGTGTGACAGAGGTTATCATGTTACTTTCTAAATGCTTGATAAGTAACAACAAAGATGGAAAAATAGTTCTAACTGGAGTTAGGAAAGGTAACCTCTACATAGCTGACTTTGGCTCATCAACGAAGGATCAATCTATATGCTTTTATAGTAAAGCATCAGTAGAAGAAAGTTGGCTATGGCACAAGAAGGTTTCTAACCTGAACTTCAAGACAATTAACACTTTGGTAAAGAAAGGATTAGTGACAAGACTTCCACAACTAGAATTCACTCAAGAGGGTTTGTGTGGAGCCTGTCAGAAAGAAAAGCAAAAGAAGACTTCCTTCAGGAGCAAAGAGATATCATCAATTACAAGTCCAATGCAACTAATACATATAGATCTATTTGGACCTGTAAACATTATGTATATCTCAAAGAAAAGGTATGCTCTGGTGATAG
This sequence comes from Centella asiatica, assembly GCA_014636745.2. Lineage (NCBI taxonomy): Eukaryota > Viridiplantae > Streptophyta > Magnoliopsida > Apiales > Apiaceae > Centella > Centella asiatica. The sequence continues at coordinate 10,043,253 of CM025787.1, read as the reverse complement.
TTGATGATTTCACTAGATACACATGGCTAAAAGTTCAGCATGCCAAGAATGAAGCATCTTAGTTGGTGATTGATCACATCAAGAAAGTTCAAATTGAATCTGGGCTGACTGTCAGAGTTTTAAGAACTGATAATGGAACAGAATTCAAGAACTCCAAAGTTGAATATTTCTGTGTAGACAAAGGAATATCTCACGCATTTTCTAATCCAAGAACCCCTCAACAAAATGGAGTAGTTGAGAGGAAAAACAGAACTTTGATTGAAGCTGCTAGAACCATGCTTGAAAAAGTCAAGCTGCCTACCTATTTTTGGGGTGATGCAATTTTAGTTGCATGCTTCACTCAAAATAGGACCTTGATCAACAAAGCTCACAACAAGACTCTTTATGAGCTAATGACAGATAGGAAGCCTAATGTTAAATTTATTTATGCATTTGGTGACAGATGCTTTGTGCTAAGATGTCAAGGTGAAAACTTAGGAAAATTTGAACCTAAAGTTGATGAAACAATTTTCCTAGGTTATTATCTAAGAAACAAAGCATACAGAGTCTACAACCTTAGGCTGAACACTGTAGTGGAATCTATTCATGTTGCATTTAATGATTAGAAAAATAATTGGAATGCAAGATGAAGGAAATCATGAGATCCTAAGGTTTGAGAATGAAGATCAATCATGAGATCCTAAGGTTTGAGAATGAAGATCCTAAGGAATCTATTTTAACTTGAATGTTTGTGTGTTTATTTTAAAGTCAATATAGTTTTTCTGATAGTGTAACTATTTCCATCATTGCTTAACAAGTGCTTAAAGATTGAAAAGATTTGAGTGTTTGCATTCATGCCCCTCCCCCTACAAACACTTGACCCTATTTTGTTCTAACAATTGGTATCAGAGCTAACTAACAGATTGCACTTGCTAGATGATCGTTGAAAATGGGTAACAAAGCTGGAAATAACAAAGTCCCCATGTTGTAAAGGGGAAAGTACTTTTTTTGGAAACAAAGAATAATAGTTCATCTAAGAGCAATCGATGATGAATACTTGAGAATTCTAGAAGAAGGCCCTCACGTTCCAAAGAAGCTTATTCCTCAAGAGGTTGTCAAAGGAGTCAATATACCAGAAAAATTAGTTCGAAAGACTACTGAAGAAATGACTCTAGAGGAAAGAGAGAAAGTAAAGAAGGATCTGAAAGTTACAGGCATCCTATATAATGGCTTAGACGATGATATGCTTAACAGTATCATGAATCTTTAAACGTCTAAGTCAATATGGGATACCATCCAGATCCTATGTGATGGAACTGAAGAAGTGTGGGAAAATAAACTGCAGCTATTAACACAACAGTATGAGTGGTTCACAATGAAAAATGGGGAAACACTCACTGAAATGTTTGACAGATTTAACAGCTTGGTAAATGACCTGAGGTTATATGGGAAGGCTTATGCTAATAAAGATGTGAACAGAAAGTTCATGAGAGCTCTTCCCATATCATGGGATCCTAAAATGACAGCCATCAGGGAATCCAAGGATATGAATCTTCTAGACATTGACAGGCTCTATGGTACCCTAATGACATATGAACTGGAATTCAACAAAGATCTGAAATGTCAGGGGATACCAAAAAGCTTAAATCTGTAGCCCTGATGGCTGCCAAGAATGATAAAGAAGAAGCAAGACCAACTGTCTTGATGAAGCAGCAGTCAGGGGATGCTGAAAAAGAAGGGGACAATGAAGCTGACTCAAAGAAGGATGAGTACACTCCTGAAGAGTTAGAAGAACTGGATGAAACCATGGCTTTTCTTGCAAAGAGGTTTTCCAAGTTGAAATTTCAAAAACCATCTGGATCAAAAAGATTTTCAGTAAGGAAACCTAGTAGCACTAAAAACTTCATTGACAAATCAAGAATAAAGTGCTACAAATGCAATGAGATGGACCATTTTGCAAATGAGTGCCGCAAGGCCACAAAGGAAGGTGAATCCAAGGGAAAGGAAGCTGATGTGGATTACAAGAAGAAATACTTTGACCATGTAAATGCCACCAAGAAGGGAAAAGCTTACATTATAGAGGAAAAGGACTAGGCTGACTCAAATGAAAAAGATAATGAAGAATATGTCAACCTAGCCCTGATGGCCTCATCCACTAACAGCAGTAGCTCACAAGTAAGTCTAGAAATTTCCTCTAGCATGTCTAAAAATGATTGTGTTAAAACTGTTAAGGAAATGGCTTATAAGATAAAAGATCTTTATGACACCTTAAGGAGTGTTGTAGCTGAGACTGAGAGAGTGCAGAAAATAAATGAACATTTGACAGCTAGAAATACTCTTTTAGAATCAGAACTCTTTAGACTTAAGAGTCTTGAAAAAGAACTCTCAAGGACTAAAAGTCTCCTTAACTGTGCTGTTAAAAGAGAGGAATGGACCTCCAATCTTCTGAGTCAAGAAAAGGAAGTCATAAAGAAATGGAATGAGTCTATCAAAAAACTGGATGATCAATTAAACTGTCAGAAATCTGATCCCAAGTTTGGTTTAGGCTATGCAGAGACTCTTGTGAAACAACCTCCTATTGAGGTTGAAAATACAACTAGCTTTGGAAAAAGGCTAATACAACCTATCAAATGCTGTAACAAAGTTAGAAAAAGGGAATGTTTTCTCAATGAGTGAAGTTTCCACAAGAGGTCAGAGAGGCAAGAAACCTGTTCTTGCTAAAGCACTCAAACCCCTAGTCAAGAAAGAACTAGACTGTACATCAGTGGATACACAGTTACCAGGGGATAAGAGTGCATCAGGCCTTCGTAACCCTTCAAGGGATAAAGGCCTATAGGGGATAGTAAAAAGAATAGGAATGGAAAGTTAGGTGTAAACAAAGCTAGTAATTATACCTTTATTCATGAAGCCCCTAGGAAAATGTGTTGGAATTGTGGTAGCAATAATCATTTATCTTTTCAGTGTAAAGAAAAACCGCGGATTCTTTTTGGCACAATATTATATACTGATGATTTACCAACTGCTCAAGCATGCACCCATAAGGGTAAAGATAAGAAAATTGTTGTTAAATCAGACGTGCATATTGTAGCTCCTAAAAAGGAGAAAGTCTTTAATTTGCCAAAACCAAAAGTCACACATAATGAAAAAGTTATTTTACCATTAACTATGACTAAACCTAGAGGACCCAAAGCCACTCGGGTACCAAAAACAAATTAAATGTTCTTTGTGTGTAGGAAAAGTCAAAAGCAGTCAAATCTGGTTTCTAGATAACGGCTGCTTAAGACACATGACAGGAAATAAAGCCCTGCTCACAGAGTTCCAAGAAAAGGTTGGTTTAATGATCTCTTTTGGTGATAACAGCAAAGGATTAACTCTTGGTTATGGCAAAGCAGCAAATGGGGATGTCTCATTTGAAAATGTAACACTAGTTGATGAGCTTAAGCACAACTTATTAAGCATAAGTCAACTATTAAGCATAAGTCAACTATGTGACAAAGGATACATCATTTCTTTCAAAGGAGATCAGTGCTTGATCTCAAATGAAGATGATGGGAAACTGGTCTTATCAGGGATAAAGAAAGGAGATCTCTACATTGTTGATTTCAACTCAGTAAGTGGAGAATCATGCTTCTACAACAAGGCAACCCCTGATAAGAGCAGACTGTGGCATAAGAAGCTCTCTCACCTGAACTACAAAGCTATCAATGATTTGGTGAAAAGAGAGTTGGTAACTGGACTACCTCAAGTGAAATTCATTCAAGAAGGATTATGTTCAGCTTGTCAACAAGGGAAGTAAAGGAAAACATCCTTTGTTAGTAAGGAAGCCATAATGATCAATGATCCAATTCAATTGCTTCATATGGATCTCTTTAGCCCTATCAACATAATGTCAGTGTCAAAGAAAAGATTTGCAACGGTTATTGTGGATGACTACACTAGATACACTTGGGTTAAGTTTCAAAATGCTAAAACAGAAGTACCTCAACAAATCATTAACCATATAAAGAAAGTGACAACAGAGTCAGGGTCAGTGGTTAGAATTATAATAGGTACCAAATGGGTATTCAGAAACAAGATGGATGAAGCTGGCATTGTTATAAGAAACAAAGCAAGACTGGTTGCAATGGGTTATCTTCAAAAGGAAAGGATTGACTTTGATGAAACTTTTGCACCAGTAGCCAGACTTGAGGCTATAAGAATCTTTTTAGCCTATGCAACACACTCAAACTTTAAAGTTTATCAAATGGATGTGAAAAGTGCTTTTATCAATGGGAAATCGGAACAGGAAGTGTATGTCCAACAACCTCCAGGGTTTGAAAGTTCAAAATTCCCAAATCATGTCTACAAACTAGAGAAAACACTTTATGGACTGAAGCAAGCTCCTAGCGCTTGGTATGACACACTATCTAAGTTTCTGGTGGAAAACAAGTTCACAAGAGGTATCATTGACAAGACATTGTTCTTTAGACAACACTAAGGTCATCTGATCCTGGTTCAAATATATGTTGATGATATTATCTTTGGATCCACTGACACTAAATTTTGTGAAAAGTTCTCCAAGCTCATGCAAAGCAAGTATGAAATGAATTTGATGGGTGAATTGTCTTATTTCTTAGGACTGCAGATCAAACAGGTCACTGATGGGATTTATATTCATCAGACAAAGTATGCCAAAGAAATTCTCAAGAAATTTGACATGGAGGACTCAAAAGTAGCAAAGACACCAATGGCCGCAGCAACCAAGATTGACCCTGATAAGAATGGAAAGAAAGTTGATCTGAAGACTTATAGGGGAATGATTGGATCATTGCTGTATCTAACAGCAAGTAGTCCTGACATTATGTTTGCAACATGTCTTTGTGCAAGATATCAATATGATCCAAGGGAGTCTCATCTCATAGCAGTGAAAAGAATCTTGAGATTCATCAAGGGCACTACAGAGTTGGGATTTTGGTTTCCAAAGGAGTCTGGATTTGAATTACTAAGTTATTCTGATGCTGACTTTGGAGGATGTAAAATTGACAGAAAAAATACAATAAGTTAGGTTTTAGAACATTTGATAATGATTGTCTTTAGATTACTTAGAGTACAAATGTATAGAAAGTGTTAATTAGTAACACTGAAGTTTTGTAGCTAGCAGTTATCTCTTTGTTTGTAATTTATTCATTATTTGTAAAGAGATAAAATTATTTCATATTTGTAAGTAACTGCTGGAATGGTGTATCGAAGCTTCAAAAAGTCAAGATGTGTATTTGATTCGTTAGAGTTTGCAAAAAGGCTTATCGGAGTCTAGGAGAATGGTCAGGGACTAAAAAGATTTTATCTATCGGAGACTAAGACTTAAGTCATCAGAGATTAAGTCTAAAGGAGTCGAAGACTAAAGCTTACGTCATCAGAGACTAAAGTTAAAAGCATCAGAGACTAAGCCTTAACACGTCAGAGACTAAATAATCCTATCGGAGACTACACAAGCTGACGTTATCAGGGACTAAATGCACTGGAGACTAATAATGACGTCACCAGAGACTAAAGATAAAGCGTCAGGGACTAATCGAGATTTAATTCCTGAGAAATACGAAGTTCGAATTAAAAAGGGATGTCTTCCATGTAAAGCAAGATATTATTGAAGACGTAGCTGGTAAAGAAACTAACCAGAAATCTGTTCATATCAAAAAGGAAAGTTTGTATTTGATTCGAATAAGGAAGCTGAATTTTATTCAGACTAGGAACTGGGTTAATAATAATTCAGTTGTTAGAGAAGCTATAATTAGGTTTACAGAGAATTGTAATTTGAAGCTGTATAGGTTTTTCATAGTTTGTATTTTTTCCAATACATAATAGAAAAGAAGCTGATGATCATATTTATTATGGTTGTTAGAATTTGTAATCAGTTGTGAAATTAATATAGCAATTGTTTATAAATTGATTTGAGTTTTAGTTCTTTATATTTCGCAATAAAGTTTAATTTCTTTGTATTTAACCCCCCTTCTACAAGTTCTCGGCATCTCACTGGGAAAACAATTGGTATCAGAGCCTGTAATTGAATTTATTCAATTAATATGTTCCAAGAGATGGCCATTGATGAAGCAAGCAGCTCTAGCATAATGGCGTATGCGGGAAGTCGTGATGGTGGTACTAGAATCCATATTCTTAAACGAGAAGAATATTCAATGTGGAAGCAAAAGATGTACATGCACTTGAGAGCAACAGATCCAGATTATATTGATAGGAGAAGGGTCCCTATCTACCCAGGAAATTTATTCCTGCTAAAACTGTCGATGGATCTGTTGTTGCAGAACACTTTGAACTTGCTCCAGAATGTGATTATACAAATGAAGACAAGTTGCAAGTGTTAAAGGATGCTAAGGTGATGAACATACTTTATAATGGAATTGATAAAAATATGTTCACAAGCATCATAAATTGCACTACATCAAAGCAAATCTTGGACACCATCAAAGTCCTGTGTGAAAGGACTGACCAAGTCCGAAAGAACAAAAGATCATTGTTGACACAACAATATGAGTTCTTTCAAGCAAAGCTTGGTGAACCAATAACATCAGTATATGACAGGTTCAACACTTTGCTCAATGATTTGAAAATACTTGGAAAGTCTTATGATAATGAGGATATAAACACCAAGTTCATGAGATCTCTCCCACCAAGTTGGGATCCAAAGACAACGACAATAAGAGAGGCTCATGACTTGGACATACTCACACTGGACAGGCTCTACGGGAATTTAAAGACATATGAACTTGAAGTAGAGCAACGACAACGCATGCATGGCAGAGATAAAGGAGCTGCGTTGATGGTTGAGACAAACAAGTCTCAAGAGAAGCTTGATGAGGAATCTTCCAATGCTAGCTCGACTGATCAGGAATATGAACTGGACTCTGATGATGACATGGAGGAATTTATGGCATTCATGGTCAAACAGTTCAAGAAATTTAGAGCTAGCAGGAAAGGAAGAAAATCATCAAGAAAGCCTAACCCAAAACGTGAAGGTCAAAAAGTCACCTTCAACTTAAAAAAGATAAGATGCTACAACTGTGATGGGTTAGGGCACTTTGCCAATGAGTGCAGGAAGCCTAGATCTAGTGATAGATCTAAGGATGAAAAATCAAGGAAAGACTTTGTTGACAAGAAAGCTAAATCCAAGAGCAAAGCCTTGATAACTGAGGGAAAAGATTGGATTGACAGCGACTCTGATGAAGAAGTTGTCAACTTTGCCCTAATGGCTCGTAGTGACGAGTCAAGTGATTTTACAAAGGTATGTGATGCAAATCAGAATTTTAACGTGCTTAATTTACTTGATACATCTAGCATTGAAAGCATGCAAAAAGATATGTCTGATTTGCATGTCAGTTTTAAATCATTAACTATTGAACATACCAATGTAAAAGAATCACGTGACAATCTCTTGAAAAGAAACAAGTTTCTTGAAGAGAGATTGACACAATTTGACACTATCAAATTTGATTTAAACAAAGCTCATCACATGATTGATGCTTTGAAAAAGAGGGAATATTACTTAGTAGAGCAACTTGAAATTGCTCAAGCTAAGATTAAACAATGGAACACTTCCTTTAAAAATTAACTGACTTGGTAGAGTGTCAAACAATAGGTCAAAAATCTGGACTAGGTTATGATGAAAATCTAGACAAAAGTTCAGATTTAAATGATCTATTCGAAGCTGCGAACTCCTCAATTAGTAAGCCAAATTTTAAAAGAATTAATTTTGTCTCACCTGTTATTGAACCTAAATTCATTAACACTCAAGATCAACAAATCACTGCAACAACAGAAAGTAATCAAAAGACAGTGAATGTTGTTGATAAGAGTGAAACAAAAAGATTAAATATTGGGTTCATGACAAAGACACAATTAAATAAAAGACTGGAAACTCTTCCAGACAAAAAGGCTGAAAAATTTGTGGAGTTAAGCAGAAAGAAGAAAAATAGGAATGGAAAGATAGGCATTAATAAACATACAAACTATGCTAGAATGCTTGATGCTCCTAGAAAGACATGTCATGTATGTGGTAACCCCAACCACATAGCTGTAAACTGTAGGAGCAAAAATAAAATTCCTATAATTGAGACTGTACCTTCAAAGAGAATAAAAGATAAATCACCAATAAAAAGGTTAGAACATCTTTGCATTAAAACTGAAAATTCTAATTTTGGCAGTCTCTTACAAACAAGTAGCAAGACTAATGATTGTCCTATTAAAGTTAAAACTGTTAAAAGACAATCAACTCAATCTGAGTCAAGTCTTGAGTCTTCAACTAGTAAGAAAGGACCCAAGAAAATCTGGGTCCCAAAAATCTCAAACTAGTTACTCTCTACTGTGCAGGGCAAAAACAAAAGAAATCATGGTACTTGGACAGTGGTTGTTCAAGGCACATGACCGGAGATAAGACCCTGCTAAAACAGTTTGAAGAGAAAAGTGGCCCAAAAGTCACTTTTGGAGATGACAACAAAGGCCATACAAGGGGATATGGCAATGTTGAACATGGAGATGTCATCTTCATAGAAGTAGCACTGGTTGACAGCTTAAAGCACAATTTACTGAGTGTGAGTCAACTATGTGATAAAGGATTTCATGTCATCTTTAAAGAAGACCTATGCCAGGTGTGTGACAAGGAATCTTGAAATGTGATTTTGACTGGAAAAAGAAAAGGAAATTTGTATGTTGCAAATCTTATTTCTTTTACTGATCAAATCACATGTCTGTATAGCAAAGCTTCAAATGATGAAAGTTGGCTTTGGTATAAGAAGCTTTCCCACTTGAATTTCAAGAACATCAACAAGCTTGTGAGGAAAGGATTGGTAGCTGGCATTCCAAAATTAGAATTTACACAAGAAGGATTATGTGATGTATGCCAGAAAGGGAAACAAAAGAGTGTATCATTCAAGAGTAAACCAACAACATCAATCACTAACCCGCTACAATTGTTACACATGGATTTGTTTGGTCAAGTGAATGTGATGTCTATCTTAAGAAATAGATATGCACTGGTTATTGTGGATGATCACACGAGGTATACTTGGGTAAAATACCTCTTCACAAAAGATGAACCTGCTCAGTTGATAATTGATCATATCAAAAAGATAGAAACTGAGTTAGGAAAAATAGTAAGGGTTATAAGGAGCGATAGAGGAACATAATTCAAGAATTCCTAAGTACTTGAATTCTACACTGAAAAAGGAATAACTCATCAATTCTTAGCTCCAAGAACCCCTCAACAAAATGGAGTTGTTGAGAGGAAAAATAGAACCCTTATTGAAGCAGCAAGGACTATGTTACAAGAGGCTAAGCTTCCCACATATTTTTGGGAGGAAGCTATAAGCACTGCTTGCTTTACACAGAATAGATCCTTGATTAACAAAGTATATAAGAAAATACCTTACGAGTTAATGACTGGGAGAAAACCATCTCTCAAATTCTTACATGTGTTTGGTTGTAAATGCTTTGTACTGAGAGATTCATCAGAGTCAAGAGGAAAGTTTGACAATAAATCTGATGAAGCAATCTTTTTAGGTTATTCTCTGTCAAGTAAAGCATACAAAGTATATAATCTAAGAACAAAAGTCATTGTGGAATCAATACAAGTCGTGTTTGATGATAAAAAGATTTCAGGAATGATTGGACAAGGATTGCATGAACCTCTCAGTTTTGAGAATGAATTGGATGCATGGGAATATCCATCAGAGACTACTGAACAACCCCAAGATAGTAATGATCCCTACTTAATTGAGGGAGAGCTAACGGTTGTGCATGAAGTGCCAAGAACTAATACTTTATCAGAAAATAGAGTATTAGATGAAACTCAAGAAACTGGTGACATTAGTAATCCATCGGAGACTAATATTTCACCAGAGACTAGAATCACTAATGCACAATCAGAAACTATATTGACACCAGAGACAATAGAAATAAACAGCTCAGGGGGAGCTAATAATGAAGAAGTCAATGGTTTAGGGAGAGCAGTCTCTGATCATGAAGCTAGAATGGATAACACCAATCTAGAAAATGAAGCCTCAACTTCAAGGTCAAATCTGCCACGTGCAATTCCATGGTTGAGAGACCACACGCCAGATTTGATAATTGGAAGTTTAGAGGATGGAGTTAAGACTAGAAGTGCAACTCAAAATGAATGTTTATATCTCAGTTTTCTTTCAAAGATTGAGCCAAAGAAAATTGAGGAAGCACTTCAAGATCCTGATTGGATAATTGCCATGCAAGAGGAGTTAAACCAATTCACTCGAAACAAAGTCTGGAGACTGGTACCCAAACCAAGGAATAGATCAATAATTGGTGCCAAGTGGGTCTTCAGAAATAAATTGGATGAAGCTGGTACAATTACAAGGAACAAGGCAAGACTGGTTGCAAAAGGATATTCTCAAGAAGAAGGAATAGACTATGATGAGACTTTTGCACCAGTAGCAAGACTTGAAGCGATAAGAATCTTCTTGGCGTATGCAGCCTACAAGAACTTCAAGGTGTACTAGATGGATGTCAAAATTGCTTTCTTAAATGGTAAATTGGAAGAGGAAGTCTATGTTTGCCAACCCCCAGGTTTTGTAGACTCCAAATTTCCAAATCATGTATATAGATTAGACAAAGCACTTTATGGCTTAAAACAAGCACCAAGAGCTTGGTATGATACCCTATCTCAATTTTTGCTTGAAAATAAATTTGTTAGAGGTATCATAGATAAAACCTTATTTTATAGAAAGCAAGGCTCAGACATAATATTGGTGCAAATATATGTAGATGATATTATATTTGGATCTACAAATGAAAAACTTTGTGAAAAATTTTCAAAACTTATGCAATCTAGATATGAAATGAGTATGATGGGAGAATTAACATTTTTCTTAGGTTTGCAAATAAAACAATCAACTGATGGAATATTTATCAGTCAGTCCAAGTATATCAAAGACTTATTGAGAAAATATGATTTGGTTGATTGTGCATCTGCAAAAACACCCATGCATACTGCCACTAAGCTAGATAAAGATTTAAAAGGAAAGAAAATTGATATTACTAGCTATAGAGGCATGATAGACTCTCTTTTATATCTAGCTGCAAGTAGACCAGATATAATGTTTGCTACATGTTTATGTGCTAGATTTCAAGCTGACCCTAGAGAGTCACATTTGATTGCTGTAAAAAGAATACTCAGATATCAAAAGGGTACCCCAAATCCTGGTTTACGGTATCCCAAAGAATCTGACTTTAATCTAATTGGTTATTCAGATGCTGATTATGCAGGGTGTAAGCTTGACAGGAAAAGCACGAGTGGAAGCTGCCAACTTCTTGGAGGCAGACTTGTTTCTTGGTTCAGCAAGAAACAAAATTCAGTTTCTACTTCAACAGCAGAAGCTGAATACATCGCAACTGGGAGTTGCTGTGCTCAAATCCTATGGATCAAGAATCAACTCCTAGACTATGGTATGTCATTATCCAAAGTTCCTATTTATTGTGATAATACTAGTGCCATAGCAATAACAGAAAATCCAGTGCAACATTCAAGAACAAAACACATAGATATTAGATATCACTTCATAAGAGAACATGTAAGTGAAGGTAATATCGAATTACACTGGGTAACAACTGATAAACAACTTGCAGACATATTCACAAAACCTTTAGATGAATCTACCTTTTCCAGATTAGTTTCTGAATTAGGAATGTTGAATTATGCCTTTAAAAATTGATTAATTTTTGAAAACAAGTTGTTTAGTTGTATGTAGCTAGAATTTATTTTCTGGATTGCAACTGTTTTTAATTAAACAACATTTGTGAAGCTAGAATTAATTTTCTGGATAGAAGCTGTCTTATTTTATTAAAGCAGAATTTTTAGGAGCTAGAATTTTAATTCTGGAAAATTTTGATGAAATGAACAATCAAATGGTTGATTATTGAATAATATGAGCTAGAGTGAGTAAGAGACTATTTTAGTCCCTGATAGTTGTTTTTAATTAGTCCCTAACTAAATTAAAAAATTTTGAACTATCGGAGACTAACTAGTCCCCGATAGTCAATACTATCGGAGACTACCTTAGTCCCCGATAGTTAATACTATCAGAGACTAACTAGTCCCCAATAGTCAACACTATCAAAGACTACCTTAGTCCCCGATAGTTAATACTATCAGAGACTAACTAGTCCCTGATAGTCAACACTATCAGAGACTACCTTAGTCCCCGATAGTTAATATTATCAGAGACTACCTTAGTCCCCAATAGTTAATACTATCAAAGACTACCTTAGTCCCCGATAGTTAATACTATCCGAGACTACCTTAGTCCCCGATAGTCAACACTATCAGAGACTAATTTTCTTCTAGTCTCTTACAAGTGAACTTACCAGAGATTAGGGCTATCTCCGATCGAGGGTAATATGGTAGTTATCCCTACCACGATCAAAAATGGTTCACTACCTTTAGAATTGCAAACGTTTCTCATACTTTGCTAAAAGTAAAATCAAACATTTTTGCAATCACAATCTCTCAAAGCTCTGAAATTATTTTCTCTCTGCAAATACTCTGCAATTTAACCCTTTTTCCAGTTTTCTTCAAAAGTTCACAGATCTCTGAAAATGGCCGCTAAAACTGTAATGTTCAAGTTTGGAGACTTTGATATCATCAAGACAAACCGTGCAGGGGTGGCTGATAAGCATATCTTTGAAGCCCAATACCACCCCTTTGTGGATTTCCTTCAACACTCCAATCTTTCGTATGCCATTTACGAAGCCCCCATCCAAGCCTCTAAGGTTATCACGGTTGTCTGGTCCACTGCTACCATCCAGGGTGAGAAAACTGACTCCCCTGTGGTAAGTTTCAGGTATGCTAATAACGTCTATACCATAGATCATATTGTAGTAAATCATGCTTTACATTTACCTGTTCATGAAAACTATGACACCCTTGCTCCTGATGAAGAAATTGTTTCTATGTTTAAAAATTTACATTATTCTGCTGAAATTGGTTCTGTTGGGTCTATAACACGACCCCGTCTTAGGCAAAAGTGGTCACTATTTTTTGACATAATAACAAAAGCATTTTCTACTAAGTGCAGTGGCTATGATGCTATCACTACACTCACACAACAAATCACTTTTAGTGTGTTGTATGATAGGCATATTAACATTGGGCTTTTAATTCTGCAAAATCTTTTGATAAAACTTAAAATGAGTAAAAATAAAATTTATTATTCTAGGTTTTTGATGATGATTGTTAAATATCTAATTCCTAACCTTGATATTACTGGAATGCAAGTTTTACCAACTGTTTTGCAAAGTAAAAGAATATTTACAGATGTGAAGCATAAATCTGCAAAGGTAATAGTTCCTTTATTTTTTCCTCCTGTCATGAGATCTATTCTCATTGACAGGCTTCCAAATCTTTATTCTTTGCAATTCTTTGAGGATATTGAAAGCCAAAACCCCATTAATCCTCCAACCACTTCACAACAATTGTCTATAGCCCCCTCCACAGTCTCTCAATAGATTGTGGTTGTAAAACCAAAGACAATCACAAAACTCCCAATTAAAAGAAAAATAATTGAGGGAGCGGGATCAAGTGAGAATGAGGGAGAACAAGAAGCTGAAGTTCCACTTCAGAGAAAGAAGAGAGTTATAACTAAAAGCCCACAGCAATCCAGTGCTTCTCAAAAAGCATTGGAGGTTATAAGGAAAAACAATGAACTGTCACCATCCTCCCAATAGGATGTTGACATTGAAGAAAGTTCACAACCAGGAACACACTGTACAGAGTTTGCACAACCTCTTGTTCATCAACAAGAGGAAACCCAAAGAGAGAAAATAAAGAAAAAGAGTGACACAAGGAGTGCACACACAGAGTCATCTTTTGATGTTCCTCAATTTTCAATGTCTGAGGAACAGCCAACACTCCAAATTGTACATTCTTCTCCTTTTTCTCCCACTCTTGATTCTTTTGATATACATATGATTGATTCTCTTGATTTTTCCCAAGAGGAGCTAATAATCGAGACAAGCTCTCACCCAGATTCCATGTATAGATCCCTCGCCCAAGATCAACAAAGGGAACCCCCTATCCCTGTTGTCCCAAGCACTTCTCAAACCCCCACTTCTGTAGGACAGAGTGACACCATCCAAATGAGTGAGGCTGAGAGAATAAATAGTGAGAGTCAGGCTCCTGACCTGGAAAAAGGAGAGACCATACAAATATAAGAGAGTCAAGCTTTAGATAGCTTGGAAAAAGGAGAGATAAAGAAGCTGGGTGCCCAACCCCAGGCAAAAGGAGAGGGTGTGAGCAAGGATGAGATCCTTGAACAAAAGAACAGAGAGAAATTTTCAGCAGGTATATTTCTACAACCTGTTGAAACCAGCTCACAAGAAGCTCCGGTTTCTTCTGCTCCCTCCTTCAATATCAAAACAAAAGAATCAGAGAAAAGTACAAGCACAGGGGATGCAACATTACATATTATCTCTGAGATGTCAAATGCAGATTTTGAAACTCTTTATGGTTTACAACAGTCTCAAGATCATATCTCTGCATTAAAGACAAGGCTTGCAGATGAACCTGTGCCTGAAGAAGCTCCAGAGCATAATGTTGATGAATGGCTTGATGCCTCTTATGCCAACACTCTGGAGGATGCAGCCACCCAATTAAGGCAGGACTATGTGACCAATATAGGGTCAACAGCAACTGCACCATCCATTAAAGATTTACTTGAAGAAGTAACCAAGGTGGACAAGAAACATACAAAGTTTCACCACTTCTTGGTTATTGGCATAAATGGTGCAGTGCAACAAATAAAGGAAAGGATGGAGTTGGAGACAGATAAAATCAAAAGGTGCTATGAAGGACACTTGCCAAGGAGGACAATTACTGCCATTGATACACTTATCAAAGACAAGTCCAAGACTGACAATCGACTTCAAGCCCTAGAAGCTAATATCCAACTCATGATCCAAAAGCAAGACAGAATGGAGCAGCTACTGGATGTAGGCAATTCCAAATCTGGCCACCTCCTCTCAACCCAAAGATGCTGATGTCAAAAAGGGGGAGAGTGGTCCATCCAATGTTCCTGTACAAAAGCAAAAGTCTGGTCCTATCCTTGATGCAGAATTGCAAGCAATGATGGATAGGATCTTAAAGAAACATGTTGATCTTGCAGCAGCTACAACACAACTTCCAACACCACCATCACCACCAACAACAGCAACAACAACAACAACAACAGCAAAACCAGCAACAAAAGCTTCTCCTTTTTCCACTGCACAAGCCCCAACAATAAAAGATAAAGGCAAAGGTGTCATGGTTGAAGATTCAAAGAAGAAAACTAATACTCAACCAGGACAGCCCAAGCTACTGGGGGATGCTATGAAGACTGCTCACTTTCCCACTCCAGTTGAACTGATAGTGGATGGGAAAGTGGAGTTAGTTTATCCTTAAGAACAAAAGCTGATAGAATCTGATGCACTATTAGCTCAGAAACTTCAAGAGGAGGAGGATATGGCAGCAGTAAGGGAGGAGGAGGAGGCAAAGAAGAAGAAAGTCTTTACAAGGAGATCAAGTGCACAGAAAGCAGCCATAACCAAAAAGAAGAATAAAGAGATGGAAGAGGCTGAAAAGAAATCAAGGAGGAAACCCTTGGTTCAGGAATCTGCAAAGAAACCTGTAACTAGGGCAACTATCAAGAAGCCTACCTCTCAAGATCTTCCAAGGTCAACCGAGACTGCTTTGGTTGCTGTGAGTGGACCAACAAAGCCACAAATAGTTTCATCAAAGAAGTCATACAAGGTTGAAATGGCAAGTACAGAAGAAATCATCAAGGCCCTTAAGAAGACCACAGAGAAGATAAATCTGGTAAAGGGTATAAATAACAAAGAAATTCTCCATGTTTTCTTGAAAGATGGAGAATCTCTGAAGTTTGAAAAGCCAGCCTTGGAGGGACAAAAGAAAGAAGATCTGGAGTGGTTGCTGACTGTTGTGCTTGAGACTTCTGATCTCAACATGAAACTTCGAAGCCAGATTCAAAAGGTGATGAAGGTGAAGCATAAGGTGGATACTGTGCCGGAAGCTAATCCTAAACCTCTAGGATTATGGTATGAGACTTTTCATGGGGAGAAAGTCTTCTTTGATTATAGTAGAGATATTAATAGTGTCAGTGAGAGACATATTGAAGGATTTATCAGTTTGCTCAAGGATGCTACAGAAGAAATTAAGTTGGTGCTGAAAAAGCTGTTGATAGACAGACTAAAGTTGCTGAAGAAAAACAGAAAAGGAAGGCTGGAATTGTTAAAGGAAAAAATGTGGTAAACTTGTTGTGTTGGAGTTGTTTGTTAAAATTAAGCTATAATTTTTTTTAAGCCAGACTTATAGGATTTAAACCTGAGTCTTGGTGGAAGCTGAACAACAGATCAAAGATCTTAGTTCAGAATACATTTGTAGTTAGTAATTCTTTATTTTTTTTCTAAGTAATTGTAATATTGAGTTTTGACATCATCATCAACCTTGAAAGTATGCTTATCATTCTGATATTCATAATTAGGGGGAGATTGTTAGGTTTTAGAACATTTGATGATGATTGTCTTTAGATTACTTAGAGTACAAATGTATAGAAAGTGTTAATTAGTAACACTGAAGTTTTGTAGCTAGCAGTTATCTCTTTGTTTGTAATTTATTCATTATTTGTAAAGAGATAAAATTATTTCATATTTGTAAGTAACTGCTGGAATGGTGTATCGAAGCTTCAGAAAGTCAAGATGTGTATTTGATCCGTTAGAGTTTGCAAAAAGGCTTATCGGAGACTAGGAGAATGGTCAAGGACTAAAAAGATTTTATCTATCGGAGACTAAGACTTAAGTCATCAGAGATTAAGTCTAAAGGAGTCGGAGACTAAAGCTTACGTCATCGGAGACTAAAGTTAAAGGCATCATAGACTAAGCCTTAACACGTCAGAGACTAAATAATCCTATCGGAGACTACACAAGCGGACGTCATCAGGGACTAAATGCACCGGAGACTAATAATGACGTCACCAGAGACTAAAGATAAAGCGTCAGGGACTAATCGAGATTTAATTCCTATGAAATACGAAGTTCGAATTAAAAAGGGATGTCTTCCACGTAAAGCAAGATATTATTGAAGACGTAGCTGGTAAGGAAACTAACCAGAAATCTGTTCCTATCAAATAGGAAAGATTGTATTTGATTCGAATAAGTAAGCTGAATTTTATTCAGAATAAGAACTGGGTTAATAATAATTCAGTTGTTAGAGAAGCTGTAATTAGGTTTACAGAGAATTGTAATTTTAAGCTGTATAGGTTTTTCATAGTTTGTATTTTTTCCTATATAGAATAGAAAAGAAGCTGATGATCATATTTATTATGGTTGTTAGAATTTGTAATTAGTTGTGAAATTAATATAGCAATTGTTTATAAATTGATTTGAGTTTTAGTTCTTTAGATTTCGCAAGAAAGTTTAATTTCTTAAAGAACAAGAAATTCGAAAAGAGATTAAAAAGAACTTGTATTCAACCCCCCTTCTACAAGTTCTTGGCATCTCACTGGGAAAACACAATAGGAAGTTGTCAGTTTCTAGGAGGAAGGCTTGTATCTTGGTTCAGCAAAAAGCAGCACTCAATTTCAACATCAACTGCTGAAGTTGAATATATTGTAGCTAGAAGTTGCTGTGCACAAATCCTATGGATGAAAAATCAGTTAATGGACTATGGACTGAACTTCAACAAAATTCCAATAAGGTGCGATAACACTAGTGCCATTGCCACTGTTGAAAATCCTGTGCAACATTCCAGAACCAAACATATAGAAATCCGATATCACTTTATCAAGGAACATGTTATGAATGGAACCATTGAACTACAGTTTGTACCAACAAACAAGCAGCTGGCAGACATATTCACCAAGGCTCTTGATGAAGCCACTTTTTCCAATCTTGTGGGAGAGCTGGGTATGGTGAATTATGCAAAATGAAGTTCAATATTCTTGCTATAGACTTGTCAAAAAGGTTGTTGGAACAACTCAAACTATCAAATGCCTAAGTTCTGGTACTCCTAACTCATCTTATGAATTCCTGATAAAATTAGTTGATATGTGACTATGTATGTTAAAAATGTAGATATGTACATATTTTTTTGTTTTTCTTGTGTTTGTTTGTTTTTGTCTGATGCATCAAAATCAGGGTCTCTGTCGAGAAGCATCAAGGTCAGGGTATCCGATTCGCGTATCAGGGTTAGGGTATTCGACTCGCACATCAGGGTCTGAGTATTCGACTCACGCATCAGGGTCAGGGTATTCGACTCAAGCATCAGGGTCAGGGTATCTGATCTGTGCATCAGGATCAAGGTATGTAAATACAATGAACATCAGGGTCAGGTAAAAGGCTTTTGACTGCATCAGGGGATTGTGTCGAGTCTGTGATAATAATTCATCAGGGAATTCTTTTGTCCTTGATGATGTGTCACCATAGAATTGATGCGACACCCTGATAGCGTGTTTTTAGGAATGGTTTTCAAACGTCAAAAGGCAGGTATTTATACTCTCTCTCTCTCTCTCTCTCTCTTTTTGAAATACCTCAAAACATTTAATCTAACTCTGATATTCGCTCTAGCTTTCTTTTTTTTTTTCTCTCTTTCTCTCTCATATTCACAAAAACCCTAGAACTTCAGATCTCCAACAACATCAATGGCACCCAACAATGTTCAACAACTTCCAAGAAATTTGGTGGTTCCACCCACAAACTATGTGGGTTTCTCTGACATTGACGAGGTGAATGATTGCTTCAAGCTTATAATGAACTATCTACTCAACTCTGAGTATCGTAAAGCAATATTTACCGATGAAGAAATGTTTGGTGAAGCCATCTCTCAACTTTGAACAAGTGCAAAGTTCATGTACTCCACAACGAGGCCTGAAGTGGTAAAGGGAATCTCAATCAAAATTTCTTCTGAAAAGGGTAAGATAGCTCCTTTCAGAATTAATTCTGCACTAGGGCTACCTATACAAAATCTTGTGGAAGTACCAAGTGATGCAGATCTGCTCGATTTCTTGAGGGAACTGGGCTACAACACTGTTTCCAGCACAAAGTTAAGGTTCAAGGACCTCAAGAGGGTAAATGTGAAGCGAGATATTTCTTATCTCTTTGACACCATAACAAAGGTGTTCTCAGTTAAGTCTTCTAACTTTGAGGTAATAACCTCATTAACTTTAAAGATAGCTTATGCCATGACAAAAAATTTACATATAAATATAGGAAAATTAATTTTTGATGATCTTATAAATAAAATGGGTAGTTTTAGTTCTAGAAAATCCGAAATTTATTATGCTAGATTTTTATCTATGATCATTAAGCATCAATTTACTAACCTTTCTTTTGAGGATGATATTTTTGTATAGACTTACAAACAAACAAAGAAGTTTGTAGAAATAATAAAGAAATCATATACCCTAGAGCCATTTGCACTCCCGTCGTATATGGATCAGGTATCTCAAACTCTCCCTTCTACTTCTCAACCTATTCCTTCTTCTCTTTCAACTACTATGGCAGAGATCACTACCACTTCTCTTCCTACCCAAGTAGTACAACCAATGTCAACCCAACCACTCTCATCAGCCCAACCCTTAGTCTCCCAAAAGACTAAGGGTACCAAAAGAAAACCCTTTGAAGTAACTGTAACAAGTGAAAGGGAGCAAGGAGAGAAAGTGATTGCCTATAGGAGATTGAAGAAGAAGAAGGTGGCCACGAGAGTTACCCAACAGCCAGACTAGGCGGTATCCTATCAAAAGGATACTGCTTTTGATAAGGAATTAAACACATTTCTAACTAGTTCCTATCAAAAGGAATTAGTTATTGAAAATAATCCCCAACTAGGGACACAGTTGAGTGAGGCACATACATTGACCATAGCCCCTGATGAAACTAACATCAAGGTCTCTAAGAGCCACTTGCAGATAACTGACACAGTGAGTACACACACAACTTCCTTTAATGGATCACCTCCCCATTCAGTGATCCAGCCAACACTCCCTTCTACAACTCTTCCTTCTTTTACTAATCCTCAAATTTCTTCAGATATTATAACACAAACATTGAGTGTCATAAGATCAGATTCTCTAATTTCTCAATTCATAGAGGAGCCAACACTCCCTGACACAGTGATTGATAGTCAACACACTCAAATGGTTGACTCATTTTTACTAGATACAATCACTGATGATCAGACAGGGAACATAAATTCATCTGTATATACTACTGCAATAAGTCTTTATG
>CM025787.1:10001117-10015723 GCA_014636745.2 Centella asiatica | reverse complement strand
TCACTAGATATCGTTCGTGATCATGGAAGACTTTCTTTTATCAGAGATAAGTTCTATGATCAGTCTCTGAGGAGATAATGTTAGTCTTTAACGAGATAATATCAGTCTCTGATGAGTTAACGTTAATCTCTGATGATGTCACCCACAGTCTCCGATGGGTAAAACTTGGTCTCTGATGACTAATGATGTTAGTCTCTAATAAGCATCTATGTTTTGTCTCCGACTGGTTTGGCGCTAAACAAGTGAGTATGGCGCTGAACATTTATCCACCGAGGAGTTTGGCGCTGGAGAAGTCATCCACTGATAAGTTCAGCGATTACTTGGGGAGTTCGGCACTGAACAAGTTGGCACCCAATGAGTTTGGCGAGGAACTAGAACATCCCCTGATGGGTAAAAAATTCCCTGTTGGATGAATGAATGAATGAATTTACATAAATGAATGACGTTAATGCCTAAGCAAGATGATGATCTCTTTGATGATTAAGTAACATACGATCATTGATCCGATGTACGTGAAAAGATGTTTATTATTGAGCTATGTGTTATTAGGTGATTGCTAGTTGTTTAAAATCGCTAGCACACCAAAAGATGATGAAGTTGATATAAGGGTGTTGCAGGTTGTGATCTTGTATGCACACCCGAGCATGTCCCGTATAGATATATAGTTACGTTATTCGCAGTCGCTGCTTTTATTTGTTGAGCACGCCAAGGTTATTGGCAGTCGTTGCTTTTAATTGTTGAGCACACCAAGGTTTTTAAAACAAAAATATGTTTTCAAGAAGATATATTCATATGGGAAGTTAAGGGGCTGTTCAATGTTTTCGCCTGGTATTCTGACCAATGATGATAGGGAATGAGAGACCGAGGCATCGGTAATCAAACTCTCGTATATTAATTGGTTTCTACAAGTGAATACGTATGTCAAATGATGGAATCAAACGACCAGGCTGACCATCTGGGATGAAATTTGATTGTTAAAGGAAGTCAGATAATGATCAGTCTAGTCAGGTGATGCATTATTTGATGAAGAGAGGGCGAATCAAGATTTATTTTTTTAAAGAGGGTTATTCCTTTGATATCACTCGGGAACCCTAAATGTTACATGTTTATTGGTTTATCAGGAGGTTTGGCATTGCTTCGCCTAACCTCAATGAATATTAAAACTTTTGAATTATATATTCTTCTTGCTTATGAATATATACTTGTTGAGCGTAAACACTCATATGGAATGCTATGAAATGTTTTTCAAGTTATGTCAAGAAGGCCAAGTCGCCTAATAGAGAAAAATAGAAAATGGCATAGTGAGAGCTTCTTAATTTCTCTCCTATGAATGGCTTTTAAAAGGGAAAGTGAAACGGAAGGCCATCAAGGAAATGTTTAGGTTGTAAGGCCAGATGGGCCATCTAAAGTTAGTTCCCGCTGCAGCTTATTTATTTCCGAGCTTTGATGTTTTGTAAGAAGAAGTGAACCTTAAGATGTTATTATGATGTTTTTGAGAATGTATTTCTCGTGCAACTGATGTAAATGCTTGACTATGATATTTTTGTCACTAACATGGAGTTATCCTTGTTTTCTGGCGTGGCCTGGGGGTTCTAGCCTGGGGATTTTGGGGCTATCATCTAAATTGTTGACAGTGCTTAAGGCCTGGCTTTGGGGGATTTCTGGGGCCGCCATATTACCTATCACCAAACTTGTTTAGCCATCGCCAAAGTTGTCAGGGACAATTTTGACTACCGCCAAACTCATCGCCAACTGTTTAGCTAGCGCCAAACTCATCAGTGAGTAATTGTTCATCCCCAAACTCGTCGGAGACTAACATTGTTAGTCATCGGAGACTAATTTTGTACTCATTAGAGACTAACATTTACCCATCGGAGACTAACATGTCTTCTCATCATAGATTAATATTTACTCATCGGAGACTAATATGTTTTCTTGTCAGAGACTAACATTTACTCATCGGAGACTAACATGTCTTCTCATTAGAGACTAACATTATTAGTCATCGGAGACTAATTTTGTGTTGTTAGAGACTAAATAAGAGCTTGTCTCCGCTATAATGAAGGACCTTTCATAAGATCACGAATGATGCTTAACCAGGATTAGGCCCAATTTAGGGTGCATTATCCTAGCTGTTGTGTGTATTATTACACACACAAATACCAAAAGAGTATTATAGTAGCTCTTAAAGCTTATTCTTTTCTTGGGTACTTAGCATGCACGGCTAGTACCACTAACTGCTATGTAAGAAAGAAAACAAAGCAGAGTATAAAGTTCTTACCTCTTCATTTTTAAGGAAGAAATTGATAGCTTGGCTGCGCTAAGGTGATAATTTCTCGAGAGAAAGAACTTGAAATTTATGAAGATGGTGGGTTAAAAAGAAGTTCTAGGAGAGAAGCTTTAGAAAAGAGTTTAGGATTTTATCTCAAATGAGGTATTTATAGCAGTAGGCTAAGATTATGCTTTGAGATAAAATGATTGGTCAGTTTGGACGGTAAAACGGTTGCTCATCATAACATCTTAATAGCTGGTATATAACCATGCAGCTGCTGTCTCACATGCAACTTACCTTAAATCAACTATTGACATACAAGCAGCTTATTACTCAAGTAATATCACACGTAATCATCTAGTTAAACCTTCTTTACAACACGTAACCCTTAACAACCTTCTTAGCAATAACTTGCCCAATAAGCCAATGACTGATTGAATTCATCTGAAAGATTTATGGTTAACAAATTCTTCTAATGGTCCCTCAACAAAATTGTTGTCATAAAACTTTGGACACCTCATTAACATTAAAAAAAAAATTCTAATTCAAAATATGAATTAATTATTCACATAGATGGGGAATTAATCCTTTATACAAAATATGAATGAATAAATTATCCATAGACTATTTTATTTTTGTGTCGTCACATAATAGACTTTGGCGGTAGTCAAGTGGATTATCGATGAGTTTGGCAATGAACAAATCCATCCCCTAATGGTCGAGGACTATCCCCTGATGGTCGATGGCTATCGCTTGATGGCTGAGGATCATCCCCTGATAATCGAAGGTGATCCCCTGATGACCAAGGACCATCCCCTGATGGACATGGGCCATCCCCTGATGGACATGGGCCATCCCCTGATGGTCGAGGCCCATCCCCTGATGACTGAGAGTCATCTACTGATGACCAATTATCCCCTGACGGGTAATTATCCACTGATGATCAGTCATCCCCTAACAAGTCAATTATCCACTAATGGCTAATTTATCCTCCGATGGCCACTCTTAGCCCTTGATGACCACTTTTATGCTACAATGACTACCCATTGATGCGTAGTTTATCTTTAAGGGTATAAAATATTATTTTCTTCAATTAACTACGATATTTTTTTTATTAATCATTAAATGTCAACAGTTCAGATGTTAATTTAAGACATTAAAAGTTTAAGGACATCACATGTGCGCATTTTTTTTCATATCTTTATCAAATGTATAAATTTCTCATGTTATGTCAATATGCATGTATTATAGAGTCTTTCGCTCACGAGTGTGTTGATTTAAATTTAGCTAAGGACCAAGGCAAGTATATAGTCACTCTACTTTCTTTCAATTAATACGTATGATCATTCTTTTAATATATGTAATGTATCCAAGATGTTATTATGGCAATGTTCATAATTTAATTTCTTCAAAGTTAAGTAACGTATGATCCCTTGATTCGATGTACGTGAAAATGTTGTACTAGAATCAAGCATTCTTTAGGCAGATGTTAGCTATTCAAATTCGCTAACACACCAAGGTAAATCCTATATGGATAGAAAAAGACTTAATTTTTCTCACCCCATACTTGTAAAGTATATCTGTGTGGGTAACTAAAGGCTAATGGGTTGCATCTACCTGACATCCCGAGCCTAGGATTGATAGGTAACAAAAACTGAGGCATCGGTAACCGAACTCTTGTAGATAAAAGATTTCTGCTTTGACTATGTATGTCATTATGATAAAGTTGGATGGTGGTCAGGCTAGCCAGATGATATACTATTTGATATGAAGTTTCTAAGGGCACGTGTGCCAAATGGACATAGTTATAAAGGAGCATATGAAATGATTCTTTATTCTTTTAAGTAAAGGGTCAAATCCCTCGTTATCACTCGGGGACCCTGAAATCTATTTTTCCTCTAAGTTATTAAGAGGCGTGGACATTGTTTCCGTCCAACCTCACAAATACTTAAGCCAATAAATTATCCATCTTCAAAGTTCACCCAGTGCTTGATTATATACTTGCAAGCATAAATCGCTCATGTTGCTATTATCTAATATTTTATAGGATATGGCGAGAAAGTCGAGACGTCTGATAAAGGCAAGGCGAGAATCGCACAATAAACGTTTCCTGATCGCCCTCTTATGGATGACATTCAGGGGAAGAGTGAAGCGTGAGACTATAATTGAAATGGTTAGATTGTAAGGCCTGTGTGGGCCCCGCATAGACTTCTGCTGTTAGAACTTTATTTTTGGATGAATGTAATAGAGAACATTATTTATTTCTCTTATTTAATGTTATGCATGCTTGGATGATGTTACTTTTCTTTTGTCAATTATTGACGATGCCTGAAGTCCAGTATGGGATATATGGGGCTACCACAATTTACTTCTTATAGTTCCTACACCACTACAAGTAATCTAACCCTTAAAAGTTAAAATATTTCTAGTGAGCCTGAGAGAATTCAAAATGAGAGTCAGACCTTGTGTGTGAAAAAAGGTGAGGAAAAAGAAAGTAATGCAATATTTTTTTTAAGTGTGAGAGGCTGACTTGTAAGAGTCAGACAAAAGGAGATGGTGTGAGCAAGGATGAGATCCTTGAAGAAAAGAATAGAGAACAATTATTCACACACTACCTTTGCAGCTCATATATTCTCTGATCACAATTCTAATCAGACATCAGGGAATACTAAGAAAAGAATTAGTTGAGGAGATGCAGAACAACAATTGCTAACTGACATGTCTAATAAGTGTAGACACCTCATTTTTTTGGCTTTATTTTACTTATGTTACTTTGATATAATAAAAGGAAATAATCAAGCATGGAGTGAGTCTTGGCGGATTTAACTTTTTGTTGAGTGTAGGATTGATAGGTTCCCCTTTGAGAAGTGCATGGAATTGATAAATGCAGCCCCCCCACGAGTTAAGATTAGGGATTGATGGACAAAATGCCAAGGTAACTTACATCAAAGTCTATGCACCCCGAGGATTTGCCAAGGAGTTTGAGCTTGGTGAGAAGAAAAGTGTCCTTAAACTTATCTTACGGTGATGCTTATACAAAGCATTGGTTAGGAGGTTCAACAAGATCTATGGGGACTTTAAGAACGAAATGTTGAAAATATTAAGCAAAGCAAGACTACATTAGGGGCATCAAGGGATGTTTATGGGCATCAAGGGATGCATTTCTTAGCATTAGGGGATGTTCCTAGGTGTCAAGGGATGCATTTCTTGGCATCAAGGGATGCACTTCTCAGCATCAAGGGATGAGTTTCTCAGCATCAGGAGATAATTACATTGTTGGAGACTAGCGCGTCAAGGGATAATTACACTGTTGGAGACTAGCTCGTCAAGGGATAAATTACATTGTTGGAGACTAGTGCGTCAAGGGATAAATTACACTGTTGGAGACTAGTGCGTCAAGGGATAAATTACACTGTCGAAGACTAATTTTAACCCATCAGAGACTAATTCATAGATTTGATGAAATGATAGATAATGCCATCGCCATGTGCCAAACACCATCAGAGGATGTTGCCCACTTAAAATACATTGTATCTCTAACAAATGGTGGCCTGTACCAAGGAAGGAAAGCTCAGAAACAATTTTGCAAATCCACTACAGGTTTATGATGTTGGAGACTAAAATTAGCCATCGGAGACTAATTTTATCCTATCAGAGACTAATTTGCAGAAATGGTACAGTGATAGATAATGTCATTTTAAAATGGCTAGCATCTTCAGAGGATATTATCCACCCAAAATGCATTGTATCTTCAAGGGATGATGTCCAATGTTGGCAAAAGAAAACTCAAATCGACTCTCACTACTCACCTGCAGAACTGAACTACCAAAGACTAAGCTTTAACTCATCGGAGACTAACCCTTAGCCGACCAGAGACTAATGATGAGCTTATTGGGGACTAAGGTTTGGACCATCAAAGACTAGAGGATTGTTGCATCCGAGACTGTTGCTTAGGATTACATGGGAACTCCTCACTACTGTCTTTCGTTTCCAATTACACCTTGTAGTATGTAATCAAAATTGAATAATGGAAACACATGAAGCACACACACACTAACATATACATGCACTTTAATGTTTTTTTTTCAAAGCAATATTTTAAGAGATGATTTTATAAAAAGCAAAATTTTTAAAAGCAGTCAGTACTTATAGTGAGGATAGGGGATGCCTAACACCTTCTCCCTGTTCAACCTAGTAACGAACTCCGTTTTTCTTGGTTTCACCTCGGCCATAATTTAAGAGTCATCTTAAAATCATTTTTTGAAATAAGATAAAAGTGGAAAAGTGTCCTAACACACTGCCTTAGATTTGTTAAGTGGCGACTCATTTTGGAAAATGAATTTTGTCACCCTGTCATGTTTATAAACAACTCGGACTTTTGAAATGTTTGTGGAATTCAAGGTTTTAAAGAAGCATTTAATAAGCAATCTCAAAACCCACATATTTTTTTCAAATTTTTTTCTAAGCACAAAAATAAGGACATTATCAAGACCAATGTCAGATCTCACAAATTGCAGATGAACCAGAAGAAGAAATTATGGATGCTTGGTTGGATGCAAACAACACAAGATTATTGGATAATGCAATAACACACTTCATATCAGAATATTTGATCGCACATGGATCAAGTGCAGCTGTACTCATAGAATGTTTTTGAAGCATTGATCAACAAAAGGATAACATGAAGCTCCAACACTTCACAATCAATGATTTTCAAACAAAGCTCAAACATTTCTTCCTACTAGTCAACCCAATCTGGTAATTTTCTACCCTTCAAAATTAATTGATGATGTCAAAAAGGGGGAGAATGATCAGGTCAGGAGGAGTAAAGAGTAATTCTGATGAAGATAGGGGGAGAATTGTTAAAGATGTTAGCAAGTTGATGGCTGAGCTTGAAGAACTGTAGAAAGCCAATGTAGCCTATGGTATTTCTAACTCATTTCATAAGTTCCTGATAAAATCAATTGATATGTGTTTATATATGTTCTTATTGTAAATATGTATATGTATACTTGTATATTCTATATTTTTGTTTGGTGTTTTTCCTTCTGACTGACGTATCAGGCTCAGGGCCAACGTTAGGACGCGTCAGGGTCAGGGTGTATGACTCATGCGTCAAGGTCAGGGTGTCCAACTTATGCATTAGGGTCAGGATATAAGGCTCGCACATCAGCGTCAGGGCATCTGACTTATGCATCAGGCTCAGGGTATGTAAATACAATAAATATCAGGGTAAGTTTAAATGTTTTTAACTGCATCGGGAATCACGATCAGTTTAGTGATGACAACTCATCAATAAGGCCTTCTCTCACTGATGATGTGTCATCACAAGAACTGAATTGACTCCTTGATAGCGTGTTTAAAGGAGTAGTTGTGGCACCCCCGAAAATCCCCCAAGCCGGGCCCCGGACACTGTCAGCGATTTGGGTGACAGTCCCCAAGATCCCCAGGCTGGAACCCCGGGCTGCACCAGAAAACTACAACACAACATCACAACAGCAAAACAAATAACACAACCAAGCATTAACAACATACCTAGTGGAAATATATTCCCAAATACATCATTAAAAATCTTAAGGTCCACATCATCTTACAAAACCTCAAAGCTTGAAAATAAACAAGCTGCAGCGGAAACAAAACTTTAGATGGCTTATATGGCCTTACAACTTAAACATACTTAAATAATTCTCTCCTTCCCTCTCTTAGGGGACTCAGCCTTTATGACATAACCTGAAAAACATTCATAGCATTCCACATGAGCGTTTACGCTCAACAAATATATATTCATAAGCTAGAAGAAAAGATAATTCAAAAGCTTTAGTATTCATTGAGGTTGGGCGAAGCAATACCAACACCTCCTGAAAAACCAATCAACATGTATCATTTAGGGTTCCCGAGTGATATCAAGGGGTTGATCCTCTCTCAATAAATCAAGATTCGCCCTTTACTCATCAGATAATGTATCACCTGACCAAACTGATCATTATCTGACTACCTTACATAATCAAATTTCATCCCAGCTGGTCAGCCTGGTCGTTTGATTAATCATTTGACATACGTAGTCCTTCACAGAAAGCATATGGTTTGTGGAAAGTCTCATTACTGATGCCTTGCCTCGGTCTATCATTCTTTATCATCATTGGCCAGAATACCAGGCGAAAGTATTCAACAGCCCCTTAACTTTCCATATGGATATATCTTCTTGTAAACATTTTCTCAATTTTGAATAGCCTTGACGTGCTGAACAATTAAAAGCAGCGACTGCCAACAACACATATTGGCGTGCTTAACAATTAAAAGACAGTGATCATCACAAGCGGAACTATATATCCATACAGAAGTTACTTGGGTGTGCATACAAGTCCATGACTTGCAACACCCAAACATCATCTTTATCATCATTTACGTAAATCGAATCAATGATTCTACGTAATCAGTAAGAAAGATAGTGGAGTGAATATATACTTGCCTTGGTCCTTAGCTAGATTCACTATACGGTTGAAAAAGAAGGGGTTCTGTAAAATATCATTGTTGGTAAATCATGAGAAATCCATACTTTAAAGATGGCTATTCATATAGGAAATGGTTATCAAGGCATGGGGTTGCCCATCGGGGAAAAATTTCACTCGTCAGAGACTATTTAACACATCAGAGATAGCTGACATCATCTTTACTCATCGGAGACTAAGGTTGACATCATCATCATATATCTCATCAGAGACTATGGATGACGTCATCAGGGACTAAACTTAGCCTGTCGGAGACTAAGAATGACGTCATCGAAGACTATTAAACCCATAAGAGACTGATGACGTCATCTTAACTCATCGGAGACTAAGGGTGACGTCATCATTAGAGACTAATTATTCCTTCATCAGAGACTACAGATGACGTCATCGGGGACTAAGGGTGACGTCACCGGAGACTAACATTAACACAGTCGGGGACTGATGCTGACGTCATTAGAGACTAACATCAACACAGTCGGAGACTAAAAATCATCTCATCAGAAACTAAAAACATCTCGTCAGAGACTAACATTATCTCACCAGAGACTAAAAATCATCTCATCAGAGACTAAAAACATCTTATCAGAGACTAACATTAGAGCTTGTCTCTGCTACGATGGAAAATCTTACAATAACAAACTTAACCTAGGATGCCTCATGAACATGAATATGCAGAAGAACGCAGCCTTACTTTCAAAGCTTTATTCCTCCTTGAAAACTTGGTATGCACGGCTAATACACTCGGATGACATACAAAAAGAAACAAACAGAGGAGAACTTAATATTCTTACCTCCTGGTTTAACGAAAGAGATCAAAGCCTGATTGAAAGTAATTGTCCAAAAGAAAGAACTTGAAATTAAACGGAGATGGTAGGTTTAAAGAAAAACTTTGGAAAAAGGAAATCTTTAGAAAAGAGACTGAAATGTTCCTCCGAATGAGGTATTTATAGTAGGCTGAGATTAAGCTTTGAAATAAAATGATTGGTTAAACTGGACGTTAAAAATGGCTGCTCATCATGATTCTTAGCAGCTAAGCATCGTAATAAGCCTGCTATCGTACATGCACATACGTTTAACCCACTTGATGACACACAAGCAACTTATTAATCAAAATAATATACGTACACAATGATGTCATCATACTTAGGCTCTTAAGTCCTTCATGAGGTTTAACCAGTCTCGACGCAAAGCTTCTTCAAACAATTACGAATGTCACCAAACATAAACATCATTGCTTATCCTTGCAACCAACAATCAAACAACAATAACCCCTTTAATGGGTCCGAAAATATTTACACATTCAAAAACATCATATATTAACTATACACGTTAATATATATAGAGGAAAAAAAATAAAATATGAATAAATAAATTATTTATAGATTAACAAATTTTTCGGGTTGTTACATTCTCCCCTCCTTACAATAAGTTTCATCCTCGAAACTTTACTGGTGAAATAGTTGAGGGTACTTTTGCATCATCATTTCTTCTAGTTCCCATGTTGCTTTTTCAACATTGTGATTTCTC
The DNA here is from genome assembly GCA_014636745.2 of Centella asiatica. Taxonomy (NCBI): domain Eukaryota; kingdom Viridiplantae; phylum Streptophyta; class Magnoliopsida; order Apiales; family Apiaceae; genus Centella; species Centella asiatica. The sequence continues at coordinate 10,005,415 of CM025787.1, read as the reverse complement.
CATAAAACTTTTACAGATGCAATTTCTTTATTTCTCAAAACCTTTACTTGACGATCCAAAATTTGTATGGGTATCTCTTCATAATGCAAATTTGGCTGTAGCTAAATGGGTTGGTCGTCAATAATGCCAGAATGATTTCCTCTATAAGGTCATAACATCGAGACATGGAAAACATCATGAACATGATGTAGAGCTGGAGGTAATGCTAGTTGATAAGCCACTTCACCAATACGACGAAGTACCTCAAAAGGTCCAATAAAGCGAGGACTTAATTTCCCTTTTCGTCTGAAGCGCAATATACCTTTCCAAGGTGAGATCTTAAGCAACGCATAACCTCCTACTTCTAGTGCTTGATCTTTTCGGTGTTGGTTTGCGTATTGCTTTTGTCGATCTTGAGCTGCTCTTATTTTAGCTCGGATTGTCCAGATTGCATTCTCAGTTTGTTGAACTATTTTAGGTCCTTCTAACTTCCTTTCTCCAACTTCATTCCAATGTAATGGTGTTCTGCACTTTCTTCCATACAAAGCTACAAATGGAGTCATTCCTATGCTGGCCTGATAACTATTATTATAAGCAAACTTGACGAGTGGTAGATGTTCATCCCATCGTCCTCCAAAATCCAAAGAACATGCTCTCAGCATATCTTCTAAGGTTTGGATTGTTCTTTCAGATTGCCCATCAGTTTGCGGGTGGAAAGCAGTACTCATGTCTAATCTTGTTCCTAAATATTCTTGAAAACTTTGCCAGAACCTAGACGTAAAATGAGGATCACGATCAGATACAATTGAAATTGGCACTCCATGACGGCTAAGGATTTCCTTCACATACAATTTGACCAATTGGTCCATCTTATAGGTATCCTTAATAGGTAGGAAATGCGCAGATTTAGTCAATCTGTCCACTACTACCGAGATTGTATTTAATCCCTTTTGAGTTACTGGCAACCCAATCACAAAATCCATTGTGATATACTCTCATTTCCATTCTGGGATGACCAAATATTGCAACAAACCACTAGGCTTTTGATTTTCTGCTTTAACTTGTTGACAGGTAAAACATGTGTTTACCCATTCAGCTATTTCCTTCTTCATATTAGGCCACCAAAAATTTTGTTTCAAATCCTGATACATCTTGGTTCCACCTGGATGTATCGAAAACTTAGAGTTATGGGCTTCCTGTAGTAGATTTCTTTTTAATTCCAATTTTGTTGGAATCCAGATTCTATTCTCAAATCTCATCAATCCGTCATCGTGGATCCGACATTTTCCATTTTCTCTCCTTAACAACTTTTCCTTATCTTCCACATACTATTCTTGAGTTTCCTTGATAACAGTTAGTAAGTTTGGTTTTACACCAACCTCTTGCTCTAACTCTTTCTTTTGTTGAGTTGTGATAACATTTAATTGTAACCTCTCCAAATCCATCCTAACTTCTTCTTGGATTGTTATCACATTCAACCTTTCACATCTACTTAGAGCATCAGCCACAACATTTGCTTTGCCAGGATGATAGTTAATCGAGCAATCATAGTCTTTAATTAGCTCCAACCATCGTTTTTGCCTCATGTTCAGTTCCTTTTGGGTGAATATGTACTTTAAACTCTTATGGTCTGTGTAAATTTCACACTTCTCTCCATACAAATAATGCCTCCAGATCTTTAATGCAAAAACGATCGTGGCCAATTCCAAGTCATGTGTTGGGTATCGTTTTTCGCAATCCTTAAGTTGTCGTGATGCATAAGCAATAACTTTTCCATGCTGCATTAGTACAGCTCCTAATCCATTCATCGAGGCATCACTATAGATCACAAAATCTCCTTTGTTATCAAGTAAACTTAGTACAGGGGCGGTGGTTAACCTTTTCTTTAATTCCTGAAAACTCTTCTCACAAGTTGGGGTCCAAACATACTTTTCTGTTTTCCTTGTCAGATTCGTTAATGGAACTGCTATCTTAGAAAAATCTTGAACGAATCGACGATAGTATCCCGCTTATCCTAGAAAACTTCGCACTTTAGTAGGTGTCTTTGGTTGTGGCCAATTTATAATGGCTTCAATTTTGATGGAATCAGCCAAAATTCCAGATTCATTGATCATATGTCCTAAAAATTTTACCTCTCTTAACCAAAATTCACACTTTGAAAATTTGGCATATAGTTTTTCTCGTCTCAATGTCTCCAATTTTATTCTTAAATGTTCATCATGTTCTTTTCTCGTCTTAGAATATATGAGAATCTCATCTATGAACACAATGATGAACTTATCCAAATATGGTTTGAAAACTTGGTTCATCAAATCCATGAAAATAGCTGGGGCATTGGTGAGTCCAAAAGGCATTACCATAAATTCATAATGACCATAACGGGTTCTGAAAGCAAACTTAGGGACATCTCAGTCTTAATCTTTAATTGATGATATCCTGATCTCAAGTCAATTTTCAAGAAGTACTTTGCTCCCTTGAGTTGGTCGAACAGATCATCAATCCTAGGTAAAGGATACCGGTTCTTCACCGTCATCTTATTCAATTCTCGGTAATCAATACATAACCTCAGTGATCCATCTTTCTTCTTTACAAATAAAACAGGTGCTCCCCAGGGTGAAACACTTGGCCTAATGAATCCTTGATCCAACAACTCTTGTAGTTGTATCATGAGCTCTTTTAATTCTAAAGGGGCCATCCTATAAGGAGCTTTGGAAATTGGAACAGTTCCTGGTACTAACTCAATTCCAAATTCAACTTGTCTATCTGGGGGTATACCTGGTAATTTTTCAGGAAATACATCTCTAAATTCCTTTACTACCGAGATATCTGAAATATTTAATCCTTCTACCTTCTTGTCATAAACATGAACTAAAAATGCTTCGCATCCATTGCGTAACATTTTATTAGCTTGTAATACTGTAAGGAGATGAGAGGGTTTAGTAGACTTACTCCCATAAAATGTCACTTTGCTATTTGAGGGTGTTCTTAGGAAAACCTTCTTTTTCCTGCAATCTATACTAGCTTGGTATTTATGTAGCCAATCCATGCCTAGTATTAGATCAAACTCTCCCAATGGAAAAGGTATTAGATTTGCAGGGAAGTCATGCTTTCCGATTCTTATACTACAATCAGGTAGTATACTCTTGACAACGTACACCTCTTGATTAGCTACTATAACTTCTAGAGGTGTTTCTAAACATTCAGAAGTAAAATTTCTATTCTTAAGAAGACTTTCAGATATGAAAGATCTAGTTGCACCAGAATCAAATAAAGCATGTACTTCAATTGAATTAACCAATATCGTACCTGAAACCACGTTGTCAGACATTAGGGCATCCTGAGCAGTCATATTGTAAGTCCTAGCTTGAGGTCGGCTAGCTACCATATTAGGTCCTGTTAAAGGGGGTTTACCCTGACTGTTTTCTGAGGGCATGAAGTGGAGATATGGCTTTCCTGACCACAAATAATGTGAAGACCCAGATTTGTAAATAAATTTCGTTATGAAATTTAATTATTTTAGCTTATTATTTTTTTCATGAAAATTATTTTCTTATAAGTTGTTCTACCTTTAAAAGAGTGTTTTGGCATGAATGCTTCGGGTAGCTACAGTACCCGTTTCTTTTAAATACTGCACTGCTGAGGGGGGGGGGGGGGACAGCAGCATTAAATGCTCATCATCCCTATCATACCTTAGAGTCAGCTATGAAAGATGACCGATGGACAGCAGCCGTTCTTTCCTTCTTCAGTCATTTCCTTTCTTTTCATAACCAACAGCTGAGATCAAGTTGATCCTACGGTTCTTGTTGTTCAACCAAGTGATATATATACACATCACGCTGTTGTAACCTTGATTCTACCTTTCCAAACTTCCATCAAACTTAAATATAATTTTCGAGACAGCAGTTCCTCTTGAAGGATAAACCGAAGCATTTATTTTCTTCCTACAGTAAGGAGGTAAGAGCATCTTATTTAAGTCTTGCTAAATTTCTTGCGTTTCTGCTCTACCTACCACCTTTAATACCATGTTCATTTATTCTCGAAAGTATGACTTAATGCATATTCTAACGATCGGAGTTAATGTCATTTATTTCAAGTTGTCTAAGATGGCATGCAGACCATAGGAAATGTTATGTATCACTGAGAGAATGATGAGTTTTGATCTAAGTGTGGATATGGTTGAGGGCACCACACATGGAGGAATAAGGAAGACGACCCTGTATCTGAGGCAGACTTTAACTTAGTCTCTGACGAGTATGGGTTAATCCCTGATGAGTTAATCCCTGATGAGTTAATCCCTGATGAGTTAATCCCCGATTAAT
>CM025787.1:9978027-9990713 GCA_014636745.2 Centella asiatica | reverse complement strand
AGCTTCCGCTGTAATTATTAAATTCTTGGGTTGTAATAACTCTTAAACGATGTTCTTTATTCAGTATTTTTTTTATGAATGGATGAATGGTTATCTTTACCTTCTTATGATGATGCCCTAGTCCGGTATGGGATTATGGGGTCGTCACAAATAAAACATCTCCTTGTAGTTCCAGCTGCACGACTAATTCTTTGTGGTTGATAAAATTGCGGAGGATACCTTGGTTGGGAAACCATTGGTGCTTGATTTGGACAATTACTGGCAGTATGCCCAGATTGTTGGCATTTGAAACACAAATCAATTCCTATTAAACACTGGGAAGTTTCATGGTTCCTTCCACATTTACCACAAATAACAATCCTCCTTTTGTTCTCGTTTAAATCCGCACTGAAATTTCTTTTTCTATTATTATTATACCTATTCCCTTCCCCTTGTTTCATCACAACCGAATTGGTTTGTGGTTTTCCTTGTCCTCCCATCCTTTGATTAAGACTGTGACTAAAATAACTTCCTTTCTTCTGTCCTTCCCTGCATTTCTCCCAATTGAATTCCCGTAGTAACTTGCCACTTTTCTCTGCTACCTTTGACCTTTGAACCACTTCAGCATAGTTGTTTAGACATAGAATAGCAATCTTATCGTGCAACCATGGATTTAATCCATGCTCAAACCTTCTAGATTTTCTTCTCTCTGTATCTACCAAATGTGGAACATATCTTTGAAGTTCATTAAACTTCTTCTCGTATTCTTCCACAGTCATGCTCCCTTGTCTTAACTCTAAAAATTGTTTTTCTAGCTCATCTGCAGCACTGGTTGGAAAATACTGGCTATAGAAAAAAATTTTAAACTGAAACCAGGTGACAATTTGTTCAATTTCAGGATATGCTTGATCATTCCTAACTGCCAATCTCCTAGTCATTTCTAATCGTTCAGTATTCTCCCACCAATAACTAGCTTCTTCTTTCAATAGATATGTAGCATATTCCGTCTTAAGATCATCAGTTACTCCCGCTATATGAAAAGCTTTCTCTATTTCTTTAATCCAAATTTGAGCGGAAGTGGGACCTCCATCACCATTAAAAGTAGGTGGACAACTATTGGTAAAATCCTTAAATGTCACCCTCCTAGATTGTACTCGTGGAAGTACTTGGTTATTGTTATTCTGGGAGGCTTCCTTAATCATATTTACTAACATGACAAAAGGATTTTCCTAGTTATCTGTTAGAGATAAATGATGATGATGATGATTATGTAATAAATTGTGCAACTGTAAATACTTGAGGTACTTTACAAACCTTAAGATCAGCACAAGTTTTGCATCCGCTGATGATAAACTTATTCATCAGTGGATGGTCAATAACTTCACAAGGCAAGTCAGAAAACAGAAGCATTCAAAGGACTTGACAAAGTGAAGAAGAATGTCTGATGCTACTAAGTAAAAAGTCAAAGTATTCCGCACATCAGAAATTCTAAGTTGCGTTGATTGGAACCCATCAGGGGGAACCCATCAGGGGGAAACCATCAGGGGGAACCCATCAGGGGGAACCCATCAGGGGAACCTGTCAGGGACACCTGTCAGGGTATGACGAGGGCAGACCAACCCATCAGGGAAACACTTCAGGACATGTCAGTGTCAGGCAAACCCAACAGGGTAACCCGTTAGGGAGAATGACCAACATGACATCAGTGGAAGCCATCAGTGGAAGCCATCAGTGTATGCCGTCAGTCATAACCATCAGGATCAAAGGAGCACTGAGTAAAACTCAAGTGAAGGTTGAAGCCCTGATCCAATCAATAAGCATTAGGGGATCCAGAAGCACTGACCAAAATCCATCAAGACTGATAGTCAGTGGATCGTTATGACAGCATGCACCCGTCATCAGTACTTACACGGAAATCAACGTAACGTGTTTCAGAAGCATGAAATATCAACTGGAAAGATATTTCTTGAAGTTTGTTTTTGATCCAATGAGAACTCTCACGCATTAAATGTGCACAGATCAGGGGAAGAAAAGTAGTAACAAAGCATGCAGCGGTCTGACACATAAAGTTTCGATGTGACATACTTGCAGCTAAGTTGAGAAGAGCAGCACGTCTCAAGCATGTGATTTCAACTCACTGATTTATCATATAAGCAATGGAGCTCTCATTACAAAAATACGGTGATTGAATCTATCCAACAGATGAAACAAACGCTGATGCACACAAACACTAGAGAGAAGCTTTGTAATAGATCTTGAGAGAGATATTTCAAAGAAAGTTAGAAGCTAGTTAGTGTGAGAAGCTGTGAACCTTATTCACAGAATTTGTAGCTGTAAATCACATTTGTGATTATACAGATTTCCAGAAAAACCCCAAGTTTTAATATAACTATTTTAACTTGAATCTGTGTGTTTATTTCTCATAGTTTTTCTGTTTGTTTCAACTGTTTCCAGTAATCACTTTTAAGTTTAAAAGAGCGAAAAGATTCAGGTGTTTGTATTCATCCCCCCCCTATACAAATACTTGTGCTTATATTGCACTAACAATTGGTATCAAAGCCTCTTAGCAGATTTCACTTGCTAAAAACGATCATTATCTATGGCCAACAAAGCTGGAAACAGTAAAGTCCCCATGTTGGAAAGGGGCAAATACTTCTTCTGGAGACAAAGAATGATAGTTCATCTTAGAGCTATTGATGATGAATATTTGCAGATTCTAGAAGAAGGACCTCTCGTTCCCAAGAAGCTCATTCCTATAGAAGTCGTTAATGGAGTCAGTATTCCTGAAAAGCTTGTCCCAAAGACAACTGACGAAATGACGATAGAGGAAAGAGAAAAGGTGAAAAAGGATCTTAAAGTCACTGGGATCTTGTATAATGGTCTAGACGATGATATGCTGAATAGTATCATGAATCTTACCACGTCTAAATCTATATGGGATACCATACAAATCCTTTGTGATGGTACTGAGGAAGTGAGGGAAAATAAATTGCAGCTGTTGACACAACAGTATGAGTGCTTCACAATGAAAAATGGTGAAACACTTACTGAAATGTTTGACAGATTCAACAGGTTGGTAAATGACCTGAGATTATATGGGAAGGCATATGCTAACAAGGATGTGAACAGAAAGTTCATGAGAGCCCTTCCCATATCATGGGATCCTAAGACAACAGCCATCAGGGAATCCAAAGACATGAATCTTCTAGACTTGGATAGGCTTTATGGCACCCTAAAGACATATGAACTTGAGGTTCAACAAAGATCTGAAATGTCAGGGGATGCTAGAAAGCTTAAATCTATAGCCCTGATGGCTGCCACGAAGGACAAACAAGAAGCAAGGCCAAGTGTCTTGATGAAGTAGCAACTAGAAGATGCTGACATAGAAAGGGACAAAGAAGCTGACATCAAGGAGGAAGAATATACTCCGGAAGAGTTAGAGGAGCTGGATAAAACCATGGCCTTTCTTGCAAAAAGGTTTTCCAAGCTGAAATTCCAAAAGCCTTCGGGATCTAAAAGATTTTCAGCAAGGAAACCCAGTAGCACGAAAAACTTTATTGACAAATCAAGAATAAAGTGCTACAAATGTAATGAGATGGGTCACTTTACAAATGAGTGCCGCAAGGCCACAAAAGATGGTGAATCCAGAGACAAAGAAGCTGTTGTGGATTACAAGAAGAAATACTTTGACCTTCTTAATGCAAACAAGAAGGGAAAAGCATATATAGCAGAGGGAAATGACTGGGCTGACTCTAATGAGGAAGAAAATGAAGAGTATGTCAACCTAGCCCTGATGGCCTCATCCATTGACAGTAGCAGCTCACAGGTAAGCCTCGAAATTTCCTCTAACATGTCTAAAACTGATTGTGTTAAAACTGTTAAGGAAATGGCTTGTGAGATAAAGGATCTCTATGACACCCTGAGGAGTGTTGTAGCTGAAACTGAGAGAGTGCAGAAAATTAATGAACAGTTATCTGCTAGGAACACTCTTTTAGAATCAGAAAACTCCAGACTTGAGAGTCTTGAAAAAGAACTCTCAAAGATTAAAAATCTCCTTGATTGTGCCATTAAAAGAGAGGAATGGACCTCGAATCTTCTCAGTCAAGAAAGGGAAGTCATTAAGAGATGGAGTGAGTCTAGCAGGAAACTGGAGGATCGTTTGAAAAGTCAGAAATCTGATTCAAAATCTGGTTTGGGCTATGAAGAGACTCATGTGCAGCAACCTCCCATTAAGGTTGAGATGGCAGCTAGCTTTGGAAAAAGGCCAACATAACCTATCAAGTTTGTTAAGGCAGTAGCAAAGCTATAATCAGGGAATATTTTCTCAGTTAGTGAAGCTTCCACTAGTAGTGGGAGAGGCTAGAAACTTACTCTTGCCAAAGCACTCAACCCTCCAGTTATGAAAGAACTAGACTGTGCATCAGTGGATACACAGTCGTTAGAGGGAAAGAGTGCATCAGGCCGTAGTAGCCCGTCAAGGGAAAAAGGCTTGTCAGGGGAAAACAAGAAGAATAGATATGGTAAGCTAGGTGTTAATAAAACTAGCAATTATTCTTCCATTCATGAAGCCCCTAGAAAAGTGTGTTGGAATTGTGGTAATTATAATCATTTATCTTTTCAATGCAAAGAAAAACCACAAATTTTCACTGGCACAATTTTGTATGCTGATGATTTACCAACTGTTAAAACCTGCTACTCCAAGGAAAAAGGCAAAATAACTGTTGAGAAATCAAAAGCATATGTTGAAGCTCCTAAAAAGGAGAAAGTGTTAAATTTGCCAAAACCAAAAGTCATTAATAAAGATAAAGTTGTATTATCTATTACTGTGACTAAACCTAGAGGACCCAAAACAAATTGGGTACCAAAAACAATTTAAATGTTTTCTTGTGTGCAGGGAAAGATCAAAAGTAGTCAAATCTGGTTTCTAGATAGTGGCTGCTCAAGGCATATGACAGGAAACAAAGCCCTGCTCACAAAATTCCAAGAAAAGGCTGGTCCAGTAATTTCATTTGGTGATAACAGCAAAGGACTAACTCTTGGTTATGGCAAAGCAGCAAATGGGAGTGTCTCATTTGAAAATGTAGCACTGGTTGATGGGCTCAAGCACAATTTGCTAAGCATAAGTCAACTAAGTGACAAAGGGTTCATCACTTCCTTCAAAGGAGATCAGTGCCTAATCTCAAATGAAAGTGATGGGAAGCTGGTTTTGTCAGGGATAAGAAAAAGAGATCTCTATGTTGCTGATTTTAATTCAGTGAGTGGAGAATCATGTTTCTACAGCAAGGCTACTCCTGATGAAAGTAGACTATGGCACAAGAAGCTCTCTCACCTGAACTTTAAGTCAATTAATGATATAGTGAAGAGAGAGTTGGTAACTGGACTACTCCAAATGGAGTTTATCCAAGAAGGATTATGTTCAACATGTCAACAGGGAAAGTAAAGGAAATCATCCTTTGTCAGCAAGGAAGCCACTATGATCAAAGATCCAATTCAATTGTTACATATGGATCTCTTTGGCCCTGTCAACATAATGTCAGTGTCAAAGAAAAGATTTGCAATGGTCATTGTGGATGACTACACCAGATACACTTGGGTAAAGTTTCAGCATGCTAAATCAGAGTATCTCAACAAATACTGACCATATCAAGAAGGTGGAAACAGAATCAGGGTCAGTGGTTAGAATGTTGAGAACTGATAATGGAACTGAATTCAAGAATGCAGCTGTTGAGGGATTTTGTGTGGAGAAAGGCATAAATCATAGATTTTCTGCTCCAAGGACTCCTCAACAGAATGGTGTAGTGGAAAGGAAAAATATAACCCTGATAGAAGCTGCTAGGTCAATGCTAGCAGAGGCAAAGATTCCCACCTATTTTTGGGCTGAAGCAATTTCCACTGCTTGCTTTACTCAGAATAGATCACTAATCAACAAGGCTCACAACAAGACACTATATGAGCTAATGACAGGGAGAAAACCAAGCATCAAGTTCCTCCATGTCTTTGGATGCAAATGTTTTGTTCTGAGGAATTTTGGTGAGAACTTAGGAAAATTTGATCCAAAAGCTGATGAAGCAATTTTCCTAGGTTATTCTCTGTCATCCAAGGCCTTCAGGGTTTACAACAAGTGACTTCAAGTGATGGAGTCTATAAATGTGACTTTTGATGATCAATAAATTTTTGGGCTTGAAGACCCTGGTTTTCATTAAGAACTCAGGTTTGAAAATGAAGATGATATTGATTATCAAGAAAATAAAGCCTATGAGTGCAGAAAAATGGAGAATTTATCCATTCCTGATGTCAATCCAAACAATGTAGAACCCCCTTCAGCAGATAGAGTTAATTTCCTGGACAACAGATCAGGGGATACTTCATCAGGGGATCATTCATCAGGACATGCACCATCAAGGGATAACTTGAACCTTGAATTTTCCACTAATTCAGGGGGAGAGTTTTCAGAAGCTGGTAGCACAAGCTTAGGGGTAGGAGATGATAGTCAAGCAAGCTCATCAAGACACATCTCCAATCCCAAATGGGCCAGAAGTCACACAACAGATCTAATTATTGGTGACCCAAGCAAAAGAGTGCAGACCAGAAAAGCAACATCTAATGAATGCCTATATGCTTGTTTTCTTTCTCAAATTGAACCAAAGAAGTTTGAAGAAGCTATTCAAGATGCAGACTGGATCTTGGCAATGCAGGAAGAGCTAAATCAATTTGAAAGGAATCAAGTATGGAAGCTTGTACCTAAGCCCAAAGATAGGATCATAATTGGTACTAAGTGGGTATTCAGAAATAAGATGGATGAAGCTGGCATTTTTGTAAGAAACAAAGCAAGACTGGTTGCAAAAGGATATCTTCAAGAAGAAGGGATTGATTTTGATGACACCTTTGCACCAGTAGCCAGACTTGAGGCTATAAGAATTTTCTTAGCCTATGCAGCACATTCAAATTTTAAAGTATATCAAATGGATGTGAAAAGTGCTTTTCTAAATGGGAAATTGGAACATGAGGTGTATGTCCAACAACCTCCAGGATTTGAATGCGCAAAATTTCCAAACCATGTCTACAAACTGGAAAAGGCACTTTATGGACTGAAGCAAGCACCTAGAGCTTGGTATGATACACTGTCAAAGTTTTTGGTGGAAAACAAATTTTCAAGAGGTATCATTGACAAAACCTTGTTCTTCAGACAACACCAAGGTCATCTGATTTTGGTTCAAATCTATGTTGATGATATTATTTTTGGATCCACCGACACAAGACTGTGTGAAAAGTTCTCCAAACTCATGCAAAGCAAATATGAAATGAGCTTGATGGGTGAATTATCTTACTTCTTGGGATTGCAAGTTAAACAAGACTCTGATGGAATCTACATTCATCAGACAAAATATGCCAAAGAACTTCTCAAGAAATTTGATATGGAGGACTCAAAAGTAGCAAAAACACCTATGGCCACTGCAACCAAGATTGACCCTGATAAGAATGGAAAGAAAGTTAATTTGAAAACTTACAGGGGAATGATTGGATCATTGCTATATCTGATAGCAAGCAGGCCAGACATAATGTTTGCAACATGTCTTTGTGCAAGATATCAAGCTGACCCAAAGGAATCTCATCTCATTGCAGTGAAAAGGATCTTGAGATATATCAAGGGCACTACAGAGTTGGGACTTTGGTATCCAAAGGAGTCTGGATTTGAATTTCTAGGATATTCTGATGCTGACTTTGGAGGATGCAGGATTGACAGAAAGAGTACAACAGGAAGCTGTCAGTTTCTGGGAGGAAGGCTTGTATCTTGGTTCAGCAAAAAGCAGCATTCTATTTGAACATCTACTGCTGAAGCTGAATACATTGCAGCTGGAAGTTGTTGTGCACAAATTCTATGGATGAAAAATCAGCTAATGGATTATGGTCTGAACTATGCCAAGATTCCAATAAGGTGTGATAACACTAGTGCCATTGCCATTGCTGAAAATCCAGTACAACATTCCAGAACTAAGCATATAGAAATCAGATATCATTTTATCAGGGAACATGTTATGAATGGGAATATTGAATTACAGTTTGTACCTTCAAATCAGCAGCTGGCAGACATATTCACCAAAGCTCTTGATGAAGCCACATTTTCAAATCTTGTGGGAGAGCTGAGAATGGTGAATTATGTGTCAGGGTCTGAGTCAAACTCATAAGATTTGGTATTTCTAACTCATTTCATAAGTTCTTGATGAAATCAATTGATATGTGGTTATATATGTTCAAATTGTAAATATGTATATACTTGTATATTCTGCATTTTGTTTTGGACTGATGCATTAGGGTCAGAGCTTCCTTAAGGACGCATCAGGGTCAGGGTACTAGGCTCGTTCGTCAGGGTCAGGATGTCCGGATCGTTCATCAGGGTCAGGGTGTCCGATTTGTTCGACAGGGTCAAGGTATCTTACCTGTGTGTCAGGGTCAGGGTGTCCGTCTAGTGCATCAGGGTCAGGGTGTATACATACAGTAAATTATAAGGGTAAGTTTTAAATTTTTTTTATTGCATCGGGATTCTAGGTCAGTTAAGTGATGACAACTCATCATTATGTTCTTCTCTCACTGATGATGTGTCATCACAGAAACTGAACTGACTCCCTGATAGCGTGTTTTCAGGAGAAGTTTTCAAACGTCTATAGGCGGGTATTAATACTCTATCTCTCCTACTTTTTGAAACTCCCCAAAACATTTAATCTAAACCTGATATTTGCTAGAGTTCTTTTTCTCTCATCTTTACAGAAACCCTAGAACTTCAAATCTTCAAAGCATCCATGGCACGTCAACAAATTCAGAGGAACTTGACAGTCCCATCCACAAACTTCGTGGGCTTCTCTAACATTGATAAGGTAAGTGATTGCTTTAAACCGATAATGAACTATCTGCTCAACTCTGAGTATAGTAAAGCCATCTTTACCGATGAAGAAATGTCGGGGGAGGCACTGTCACAACTTTGGACCAGTGCGAAGTTCATGTACTCCACCACCAAGCCTGATGTGGTCAAGGGTATCTCATTCAAAGTTTCGTCTGAGAAAGGGAAAATAACTCCTCCCAGACTTAACTCTGTTTTGGGGCTACCTACTCAAGATCTGGTGGATGTACCCAGTGATGCAGATCTGCTGGATTTCTTGAGGGAACTGGGCTATAACGCTGCTCCCAACGTAGTGTTAAAGTTCAAGGATCTCAAGAGGGTGAACGTGAAGAGGGAGATTTCTTATCTCTTCGAGACTATCACCAAGGTGTTCTTAGGTAAGTGTTCTAACTTTGAGGCCATTACCTCTTTAACTTTAAAAATGGCATACACAATAATTAAAAATGTAAATATAAATATAGGTAAAATAATTTTTGATGATCTTGTAAATAAATTAGGTAATTTTAATAATAGGAAATCTGAAATATATTATGCTAGATTTTTGTACATGATTATTAAAGATCAGATTACTAATTTTTCTTTTGAGAATGATATACCTATACAGACATACAAGCAAACAAAGAAACTGTTTGCAGAAATACTAAAGAAATCGTATACAGCTGAATCATTTGCTCTTCCATCGCATATGGTATAGGTAGTAAATTCTACAACTTCTATTTCTCAAACTGTACATTCTTCACCTTCATCTACTATGGCAGAGAAATCAACCACCTCTCTGCCTACCCAAGTAGAACAACAAATTTCTTCACAACCACTCTCGACAGCCCAACCCACAGTCTCCCAAAAGACTGTTGGGATTAAAAAAAAACCCAGTGAAGTTACCACAACAACTGAGGGGGAGCAAGGAGAGACAGTGATTGGCTATAGGAGGAGATTGAAGAAGAAGACGGAAGCCACGAGTGTTACCCAACAACCTGACCAGGGCGTATCCTCTCAACAGGATATAGCCTTTGATAAGGAATTAAACATATTTCTAACTAGTTCCTCTCCAAAGGCATTAGTTATTGAAAATAGTCCTCAACCAAGGACACAATTGAGTGAGGCACATACACTGACCATAGACACTGATGAACCTACCATCAGGGTCTCTGAAAGCCACTTACAGATATCTGACACAGTGAGTGCACACACCACTCAAGATGTTGTAGCTCAGAAGCTTCTCAATAAGATCAACATGAGTCATAAGCATTCTTCTACAGCATCTTTTGATGAATCACCTCCTCGTTCAGTGATTCAGCCAACACTCCCATCTACACCACTTCCTTCTTTCTCTGTTCCTCAAATTTCTTCAGATATAATGACACAAACATTAAGTGCCATACAATTAGATTCTCCACATTCTCAATTCATGGAGGAGCCAACACTCTCTGACACAGTGTTTGATAGTCACTACTCTCACATGGTTGACTCATTTCTGATTGATATAAACACTGATGATCAAACAGGGGACATAAACTCCACTGTACATACTACAGCTATAACTCTTTATGTACACCCAATTGTATATACTTCCTCTATAGAAACATACACTTCTCAAATTATACATACTCACTTTACTTTTTCTCCTTCTCCTATCACAATTATCGAACCAGAATCTGTAGATTCATCTCTTGAACTGGTCACAGTTGGTGATTTCCAAACCCATAGGAGCCCCTCTAGGACAATTTTGAGTGAGACTGAGAAAATACTTGGTGTAGAGAGGCAAAGTCAAACCCCATGAGAGGACTTTGGCAAAGGGAGAGCAAGAGAGTACTGCCTTAGTAGGCAAAGAAAAAGGAGAGAATACGAGTGATGCCTTAGTAGGCACAGAAAAAGGAGAGGATGAGAGAGATAAGGATGAGATCCTTATAAATAAAGAACAGAGAGAAAACACAGGTACTACAAATAATACTTCTACCTCTGAAAGTGATGAAGATGATGCTCGACTAGATGATTTTTCCCAGTTCATCGGAGTTGATTTATACTTTCGATAGAACCAGATGTCTGACATTGTACAGTTATTAAAGCAAGAATTAGCTAGAACTACTGATCCAATCTTGATCAAAGTGTTAAAGTCACAGATCATGATTGGTCAGTCAATAGATATAGAAAATCAAAAATTGTATACACATTTTTCTACAAAGATACAAAATGTACAGCAAGTTGTCGACTCCCTTGTCACCAGCCAGACTCTCCACAGAATGAAGAAACACGCTGACACTGTTGACAAGAAGCTAGCTGATCTCACTTCTCAATTGACCAGCATGGAAACTCTGCAACATTCCATGGCTGGCACTCTGCAACAAGTTCTTCAAGTCACATCCCGACTCTCAACTCCCACTGATGATGCTATCAAAAAGGTGGAGAAATCAACCAAGCAGTCGTCAGGGGATGTTGCTGAGCATTCAAATCAACAGTCAGGGGATGTGACTGCTCCTGTTCCTGCTCCAAAATCCAAGGATAAAGGCAAGGGTATCCTGATTGAGGAACCCGAGAAGAAATCCAACACTCAATCAGGGCCTAAGCTACTTGGAGGTGCCATAAAGACAACCCACTTTCCAACACCCATTAAAGTTGTAATTGATGGGAAAATGGAGCTGGTCTACCCCCAAGACAAAAAGTTAGTAGAAGCTGATGCAATCTTTGCACAGCAACTTCAAGAAGAAGAAGAGAGGGAAATGGCAAAGGAACAGGAGGAAGAAGCCAAGAAGAAGAAGAGTGTTAGGCCCAAGACCTCCAGGAAACCTCAGCCAAAAAGTTTACAGAACCCTAAAAGTGCATCAGGGGATAAAAATCAAGAGAAAACTGAAGACCCTGATGTCACTACAAAGAAGTCATTTAAAGCCAAGGACAAAGCACCTTTTCCTGTTACCAAAGAATATGGTCCACCCACTCTAGCTGAATTTCTCAAAGAAGAAAAGCGTAAAAACCTGACATTTATGTTCTCCATAAAAAGCATAGATGTCATGTTCAACAATAGAAGGGATCAGCTAATAACAGTTCAACTAAAGAGTGGGTCAGAATTCAATGTAGCAATGGACTAGTTCAGGAGAATGGATGCTGAGCAATTAGGACTGGTCCTAAATCTGATTCCAAGATCCTCGCAGGCTAACAAAGACTTAAGGGGGATAATCGACAGGCTGAGGAGAGCCATCAACAATGAAAGGAGCTTGTCCATAGCATTGGAAAGTCCACTGAAATTATTTTATAGATCCACTGATAGGCAGGAGAAAAGTATAAGGATCAAAGAAGTTGATGGCCTAAACCTGGAGGAAGCGATGCATGTTCTAAGATAAATAGCCAATCACAAAAATGAACATGTCATCAAGTTCAGAGTCCTGCTGATTCAGAGAGTATTGAAGGAGATTGAAGAAACCAAACCTTAAGATCAGCATAAGTTTTGCATCCGCTGATGATAAACTTATTCATCAGTGTATGGTCAATAACTTCACAAGGCAAGTCAGAAAACAGAAGCATTCAAAGGACTTGAAAAAGTGAAGAAGAATGTCTGATGCTACTAAGTAAAAAGTCAAAGTATTCCGCACATCAGAAATTCTAAGTTGCGTTGATTGGAACCCATCAGGGGGAACCCATCAGGGGAACCTGTCAGGGACACCTGTCAGGGTATGACGAGGGCAGACCAACCCATCAGGGAAACACTTCAGGACATGTCAGTGTCAGGCAAACCCAACAGGGTAACCCGTTAGGGAGAATGACCAACATGACATCAGTGGAAGCCATCAGTGTATGCCGTCAGTCATAACCATCAGGA
>CM025787.1:9938173-9977927 GCA_014636745.2 Centella asiatica | reverse complement strand
TTACATAATCAAATTTCATCCCAGCTGGTCAGCCTGGTCGTTTGATTCATCATTTGACATACGTAGTCCTTCGCAGAAAGCATATGGTCTGCGGAAAGTCTCATTACCGATGCCTTGCCTCGGTCTATCATTCTTTATCATCATTGGCCAGAATACCAGGCGAAAGTATTCAACAGCCCCTTAACTTTCCATATGGATATATCTTCTTGTAAACATTTTCTCAATTTTGAATAGCCTTGACGTGCTGAACAATTAAAAGCAGCGACTGCCAACAACACATATTGGCGTGCTTAACAATTAAAAGACAGTGATCATCACAAGCGGAACTATATATCCATACAGAAGTTACTTGGGTGTGCATACAAGTCCATGACTTGCAACACCCAAACATCATCTTTATCATCATTTGGTGTGCTAGGAACTTTAAACAACTAGCAAACACCCAATAACACATAGTTCAAACATCAACATTTTTTCACGCACATCGGATTCAATGATCATACATTACTTAATCATAAAAGAGATCATCATCATGTATAGGCATTAACATCATTCATTTACGTAAATCGAATCAATGATTTTACGTAATCTGTAAGAAAGATAGTGGAGTGAATATATACTTGCCTTGGTCCTTAGGTAGATTCACTATTCCGGTTGAAAAAGAAGGGGTTCTGTAAAATATCATTGTTGGTAAATCATAAGAAATCCATACTTTAAAGATGGCTATTCATATAGGAAATGGTTATCAGGGCATGGGGTTGCCCATCGGGGAAAAATTTCATTCGTCAGAGACTATTTAACACATCAAAGACTGCTGACGTCATCTTTACTCATCGGAGACGAAGGTTGACATCGTCATCATATATCTCATCAGAGACTATGGATGACGTCATCAGGGACTAAACTTAGCTTGTCGGAGACTAAGAATGACGTCATCGGAGACTATTAAACCCATAAGAGACTGATGATGTCATCTTAACTCATCGGAGACTATGGGTGACGTCATCATCAGAGACTAATTATTCCTTCATCAGAGACTACGGATGACGTCATCAGGGACTAAGGGTGACATCACCGGAGACTAACATTAACTCAGTCGGGGACTGATGTTGACGTCATTAGAGACTAACATCAATACAGTCGGAGACTAAAAATCATCTCATCAGAGACTAAAAACATCTCCTCAGAGACTAAAAATCATCTCATCAGAGACTAAAAATATCTTATCAGAGACTAACATTAGAGCTTGTCTCTGCTACGATGGAAAATCTTACAATAACAAACTCAACCTAGGATGCCTCATGAACATGAATATGCAGAAGAACGCAACCTTACTTTCAAAGCTTTATTCCTCCTTGAAAACTTGGTATGCACGGCTAATACACTCGGATGACATACAAAAAGAAACAAACAGAGGAGAACTTAATATTCTTACCTCTTGGTTTAACGAAAGAGATCAAAGCCTAATTGAAAGTAATCGTCCAAAAGAAAGAACTTGAAATTAAACGGAGATGGTAGGTTTAAAGAAAAACTTTGGAAAAAGGAATCTTTAGAAAAGAGACTGAAATGTTCCTCCGAATGAGGTATTTATAGTAGGCTGAGATTAAGCTTTGAAATAAAATGATTGGTTAAACTGGACGGTAAAAATGGCTGCTCATCAAGATTCTTAGCAGCTAAGCATCGTAATAAGTCTGTTGTCCTACATGCACATACATTTAACCCACTTGATGACACATAAGCAGCTTATTAATCAAAATAATATACGTACACAATGATGTCATCATACTTAGGCTCTTAAGTCCTTCATGAGATTTAACCAGTCTGGACGCAAAGCATCTTCAAACAATTATGAATGTCACCAAACATAAACATCATTGCTTATCCTTGCAACCAACAATCAAACAACAATAACCCCTTTAATGGGTCCGAAAATATTTAGACATTCAAAAACATCATATATTAACTATGCACGTTAATATATATAGAGGAAAAAAAATGAATAAATAAATTATTTATAGATCAACAAATTTTCCAGGTCGTTACAGCGGTTTTCAAACGTAAAAAGACGGGTATTAATACTCTATCTCTCCTACTTTTTAAAACTCCTCAAAACATTTAATCTTTTTCTGATATTTGCTCTAGTTTTCTTCTTTTTCTCTCTCGTTTTCACAGTAACCCTAGAACTTCAAATCTTCAAAGCATCCATGGCACGCCAACAGATTCCGAGGAACTTGATAGTCCCACCCATGAACTATGTGGGTTTCTCTGACATTGATGAGGTAAATGAGTACTTCAAACCGATAATGAGTTATCTACTCAACTCTGAGTATAGTGAAGCAATCTTTACTGATGAAGAAATGTCGGGGGAAGCACTGTCTCAACTATGGACAAGTGCCAAGTTCATGTACTCCACCACAAAGCCTGATGTGGTCAAGGGAATCTCATTCAAAGTTTCTTCTGAGAAAGGGAAAATAACCCCCTCCAGAATTAACTCTGCTTTGGGGCTACCTACTCAAGACTTGGTGGAAGTACCTAGTGATGTAGACCTACTAGATTTCTTGAGGGAACTGGGCTATAATGCTGCTCCCAACACAATGTTAAAGTTCAAAGACCTCAAGAGGGTGAACGTGAAGAGGGAAATCTCTTACCTGTTCGATACAATCACCAAGGTGTTCTCAGGTAAGTATTCTAACTTCGAAGTAATAACCTCCTTAACCTTGAAAATAACATACGCCATGATTAGAAATATAAATATAAATATAGGTAAAATAATTTTTGATGACCTTGTAAATAAATTAGGTAGTTTTAATAATAGGAAATCTGAAGTTTACTATGCTAGATTTTTGTACATGATTATTAAAGCTCAGATTACTAATTTTTCTTTTGAGAATGATATACCTATACAGACATACAAGCAAACAAAGAAATTGTTTGCAGAAATAATGAAGAAATCATATACAGCCGAACCATTTGCATTTCCGCAGCATATGGTACAGGTAGTAAATTCTTCGCTTTCTACTTCTCAACCTATAAATTCTTCACCTTCATCTACTATGGCAGAGAAAACAACCACCTCTCTGCCTACCCAAGTAGAACAACCAATTTCCACCCAACCACTCTCAATAGCCCAACCCATAGTCTCCCAAAAGACTATTGGGATTAAAAGAAAACCCAGTGAAGTTACCACATCAACTGAGGGGGAGCAAGGAGAGACAGTGATTGGCTATAGGAGGAGATTGAAGAAGAAGAAGGGAGCCATGAGTGTTATCCAACAGCCTGACCAGGGTGTATCCTCTCAAAAGGATACTATCTTTGATAAGGAATTAAACATATTTCTAACTAGTTCCTCTCAAAAGGATTTAGTTATTAAAAATAGTCCTCAACCAAGGACACAGTTGAGTGAGGCACATACATTGACCATGGACTCTGATGAAACTAACATCAGGGTCTCTGAGAGCCACTTGCAGAAATCTGACACAGTGAGCCACTTACAGAAATCTGATACAGTGAGCCACTCCCATCTACACCACTTCCTTCCTTCTCTGTTCCTCAAATTTCTTCAGATATTATGACACAAACATTGAGTGTCATAAGATCAGATTCTCCACTTTCTCAATTCATGGAGGAGCCAACACTCCCTGACACAGTGATTGAAAATCACCACTCTCAAATGGTTGACTCATTTTTCCTTGAAACAATCACTGATGATCAGACAAGGGAAATAAATTCCAATGTATATACCACAACAATAAGTCTTTATGTTCCCCCAATTATAAATACTTCTTCTATACAAACATACACTTCTCCAATTATACATACACACATTACTACTATTCCTTCTCCTATCACTACTGTTGAACCAGAACCTGTACATACTTTACTTGAACTGGCCACAGTTGCTGATCTCTAAGCCCATAGGAGCCCTACTAGGACAATTTTGAGTGAGGCTGAGAGAATACTTAGTGCAGAGAGGCAAAGTCAATCCCCTGAGAGGACTTTACAAAAGGAGAGGAAGAGAGTACTGCCTTAATAGGTAAAGAAAAAGGAGAGAATTCGAGTGATGCCTTAGAAGGCAAAGAAAAAGGAGAGAATGAGCGAGATAAGGATGAGATCCTTGTAAATAAAGAACAGAGAGAAAACATAGTTACTGTAAATACCACTTTAAGCTCTGAAAGTGATGAAGATGATGCTCCACAAGGTGATTTTTCCCAGTTCATCGGAGTTGATTTGTACTTTTAGCAGAATCAAATGTCGGATGCTGTACAATTACTAAAACAAGAACTAGCAAGGACCACTGATCCAATCTTGATCAAAGTGTTAAAATAACAGATCATGATTGGTCAGTCTGTAGATATTGAAAATAAGAAACTATACACACATTTCATAGAAAAGATCAACAATGTATAGCAAGTTGTGGACTCCCTGGTCACCAGCCAGACCCTGCTCCGGATGAAGAAGCAAGCTGACAATGTAGACAAAAAGCTTGCTGATCTCACTACTCAACTGACCAGCATGGAAACTCTGCAACAATCCATGGCTGACACTCTGAAGCAAGTTCTTCAAGTCACATCCCGACTCTCAACTCCCACTGATGATGTTGTCAAAAAGGGGGAGAAATCTACCAAGCATTCGTTAGGGGATGTTGCTGAGAAATCTACAAGTCAACCATCAGGGGATGTGACTACTCCTGTTCCTGCTCCTAAACCCAAGGATAAAGGCAAAGACATCCTAATTGAGGAACCAAAGAAGAAATCCAACACTCAATCAGGACCTAAGCTACTTGGAGATGCCATGAAGACAACCCACTTTCCAACACCTGTTGAAGCTGTAATTGATGGGAAAGTGGAGCTGGTCTACCCTCAAGACAAAAAGCTCGTGGAAGCTGATGCAATCTATGCACAACAACTTCAAGAAGAAGAAGAGAGGGAAATGGCAAAGGAACAGGAGGAAGCAAAGAAGAAGACGAATGTCAAGCCCAGGACCTCCAGGAATCCTCAGCAAAGAAGAGCTCAAAACCCGAAAGGTGCATCAGCGGATAAAAGTCAAGACAAAACCGAAGACCCTGATGCCACCAAACCTAAGTCATCTGAAGATAAGGAACAAGCATCTTCTCCCATTAACACAGCATATGGTCCACCCACTTTAGCTGAATCCCTCAATGAAGAAAGGCGCAAAAACCTAACATTTATGTTCTCTATAAAAAGCATAGATGTCAGGTTCAACAATAGTAGGGATCAGCTGATAATAGTACAACTCAAGAGTGGGTCACAATTCAATGTAACAATGGACTGGTTTAGCAGAATGGATACTGAACAACTGGGATTAGTTCTGAATCTAATCTCCAAATCTTCAAAGGCCAACAGAGACTTAAGGGGGATGATTGACAAGCTGAGGAGAGCCATCAACGATGTAAGGAGCCTGCCCACAACCCTGGAAAGACCACTGAAATTATTCTATTAATCCACTGATGTGCAGGAGAAAAGCATAAGGATCAAAGACATTGATGGCCTCGACCTGGAGGAAGCGATGCATGTTCTAAGCCAAATAGCTTATCACAAAAATGAACATGTCATCCAGTGCAGAATCTTGCTGATTCAGAAGGTAGTGAAGGAGATTAAAGAAACCAAAGCTGATGATGGGAACACTGTAGTAAGGGATGTGCCACCAGTAAAGGGATTTAAAGAATATCCAAAAATGATCACAAGCCCCATGGGTGTTCAATTCAAAAATAAAAAAGAGGAGATCATTACCTTCTACTGGTCACAACTTGCTACAGCCAATATTCAAGAAATAAAATCTGTCCTTGAAGCTTTGGAATCCAGCAGCAATGTCAACATTGTCAACTTCAGAAAACTTCTTCAAATTGAGCTGGAGCAACAGGAAGCAGGAGGAGAAGACAATAGACTCAGGATTCCTGATTAAAATCCAGATCAAAGAAGACAAGGTCTTGGAAGTGACTCTCAACCGATTGAATCAAGTCATCCATTGCCCTTTGTCTCATTAAAAAGGAAAAGGAATCTTGATGTCTAAATCAACATATTTTTTTATTATAATAGATATAGGAAAATACTTGTACATAAATTCTTTTATTAGTTCATTCAAAATTCTTTCATGTATTTAGTATTGGTTTTGACATCATCATCAGTGCATCTAGGGATTTATGGTTATCAAATTGATAAACATAAATAGGGGGAGATTGTTAGAGTTAAATGATGATGATGATTATTATGTAATAAATTGTGCAACTGTAAATATTTGAGGTATTTTATAAATCTTAAGATCAGCACAAGTTTTGCATCCACTGATGATAAACTTATTCATCAGTGGATGGTCAATAACTTCACAAGGCAAGTCAGAAAATGGAACATCCAAAGGACTTGACAGAGTGAAGAAAAATGTCTGATGTTACTTGTTAACAGTCAAAGTATTCCACACATCAGATATTCTAAACAAAGTTACATTGATTAAGTACCGTCAGGGGAACTCGTCAGGGGGAACTCATCAGGGGAACCGATCAGGGGGAACTCATCAGGGGAACCAATAAAGGGAAACCTGACAGGGGATGACGAAGGCAGACCAACCCGTCAGGGAAACACTTCAAGACATGTTAGTGTCAGGCCAACCCATCAGGGTAACCCGTCAGGGGGAATGACCAACATGGTATCAGTGAAAGCCATCAGTGTATGCCGTCAGTCATAACCATCAGGATCAAAGAAGTATTGAGTGAAACTCAAGTGAAGGTTGAAGCCCTGATCTAGTCAATAAGCATCAGGGGATCCAGAAGCACTGATCAAAGTCCATCAGGGCTGGTAGTCAGTGGATCGTTATGACAGCATGCACCCGTCATTAGTACTTACACGGAAATCAACGTAACATGTT
Source organism: Centella asiatica (assembly GCA_014636745.2). Lineage (NCBI taxonomy): Eukaryota > Viridiplantae > Streptophyta > Magnoliopsida > Apiales > Apiaceae > Centella > Centella asiatica. Next base: position 9,971,048 of record CM025787.1, on the reverse strand, counting down.
ACAGAAGCAAGAGATATCAATTGGAAAGATATTTCTTGAAGTTTGTTTTGGTCCAATGAGAACTCTTGCGCATTAAATGCTCACAGATCAGGGGAAGAAAAAGTAGCAACAAAGCATGTAGCAGTCTGACACATAGGGCAACGATGTGACATACTTGCGGCTAAGTTGAGAAAAGCAGCACGTCTCAAGCACGTGATTTCAACCACTGTTCGACATATAAGCAAAGGAGTTCTCATTACAACAAATACACAGATTGAATCTATCCAATAGATCAAACAAACATAGAAGCACGCAACACTAGGAAGCTCTGTAATATATTTCTTGAGAGATTTATTTTTTCAGAGAAAAGATTTCGTAGCTAGTGAGTGTGAGAAGCTTTGTATTTATTCACAGAATTTGTAGCTGTAAATCACAGTTGTGATTCTACAGATTTCCAGAAAAACATCAAGTTATAATACAACTATTTTAACTTGAATCTGTGTGTCCCTTTCTTATAGTTTTTCTGTTCATAGTAACTGTTTCCAATTAGTGCCAACTAAAGTTTAAAAAGAGCAAAATGATTGAAGTGTTTGCATTTATCCCCCTCTTCTACAAACACTTGAGCTTATATTGCACTAACACAATGCATCAGCTTCGATTAATTTCTACTCCTGAGGATAAACTAACTCTACTTTCCCATCCACTATTAACTCAACTGGAGTGGGAAAGTGAGCAGTTTTCATGACATCCCCTAATAGCTTAGGCTGTCTTGCTTGAGTAGTTTTTGGCTTCTTTGAATCCTCAACCAGAATACCCTTGCCTTTGTCCTGTTTGGTGCCTAGGGTTATTGCAGTAGAAGGAGGAACTGTTGCTATAATTGTTATTGTTGTTGATGTTGTTGTTGTTGGTGTTTGTGTTGTTGATGTTGTTGTTGCAATGCTTGACTTGATAGCTACATCAAGGTCTCTCTTCGCATCTTGAGTCTTGTCAATTCAGCCATTAAGCCAGCATAGCTTATTTTCTCAGACACCACTTCTTTTGATTTTGATTGACTACTCTCCCCCCTTTTTTACATCAGAATCTAAAGGTTTTGAGGAAGTAGTAGCCAGTGTTGGGATTGTCGTTTCAAGAAGTTGTGTGAGATGTTGAAGAGCAATATCAAACTTGTCTTGTTTCTGCATGATGGACTGGACATTGGATTCCAATGCTTGAAGTCGCCTTTCGGTGGAGGATTGCGCCTTTAAACTTGAATCAATTGAAGTAAGCATTCTCCGGGGAAGGTGTCCTTCATAGCATCGTCTGATTTTTTCAGTTTCCAGCTCCATCTTTTCTTCAATATGTTGTAGTGCAACCTTGAGACCCGTGATCATAAAGTGCTTGAGCTTGAGATTTTTCTTATCAAGCTTGATCAATTCCTCAACACCAGACCTTAGATTGGTCAGATAATCCTACCATAGTTAGGCAGCTGCTTCATCCAAAGAGTTTGTATAGCTTGCATCCAGCCAAGCATCTGCATTCTCTTCTTCTATCTCAACGGGCTCAGGTGCATCTGCAACTCTTGTTTTCAATGCTGATATTTGATCTTGTTGTTGTTGAAGACCATATAAGATTTCAAAATCAGCATTGGACATTTCTGCAAGTCGTTGTAATGTTGCATTCCCTGTCTGTGAGTTACCTCCAAGTTCCTCTGTTTGGGAAGTTGGTGTTTGAGCAGAGGAAATTGGAGCTTCATTTGAGGTAGAGGGCTTAACAGGTTTGAGAAAATCTCCTACTGAGAAGGTATGTTTTTCTCTTTTATTTTGTTCAAGGATCTCATCCTTGCTCACTCTCTCACCTTTTTCCTGGAGTTGGACATCCAGCTACTCCACTTCTCCTTTTTTCCAAGTTGTCTAAAGCTGGACTCTCTTTTGTTTGTGTGATCTCTCCTTTTTCTAGGTCATGAGCCTGACTCTCACTAATTATTCTCTCAGCCTCACTCATATGGATATGTAAACTCTGTCCTACAGAAGAGGGGGTTAAAGAAGAATTAGTTGTGACTCCAAGGAGAGGGGGTTCCTTTTGTATTTCTATGGTTAGGGATCTCTCCAAGGAATGTATTAGAGAACTGACTGCACTTGTACTTTGTACAAGTGGTTCTTGTGTGTCAGTCTCTTGGAGTGTTGGCTCTTCTTGGAAAAAATCAAGAAAATTTGAACTATCAAGTTCTAAAGAATCAAGAATAGGAGGAGAGACAGGGGAATGTACATATTGGAGTGTTGGATGCTCCTCAAGAATAGAAATTTGAGGAGCATCAAGTGAACAAGACTCTGTGTATGCACTCCTTGTGTCACTCTTCTTTTTGATCTTTTCTCTCTCTGGGCTTGCCTCTTTGTATGTACAGGGAATTGTGCAGACTCTGTACTTGGTGTTCCTGGTTGGGAACTTTCTTCAATGTTAGCATCCTTTTGGGAGGATGATAACAGAGTACTGCTTTTCCTTTTAACCTCCAATGCCTTTTGAAAGGCAATGGATTATTTTTGGCTTAAGGTTATCAATCTCTTCTTTCTCTGAGTAGCCAACTCAATCGCCTTGTCTCCCTCAGCCTCACTGTCACCCTTTGTTGATTTTTTTTTAATGGGTAACTTGGTGGCTTTCTATGTTTTTACAACCACAGTCTTTTGAGAAACTATGGAGGGGGCTTCCAATTGTTGTTATGAAGAAGGTGTTGGAGGATCAACAGGGTTTCTAGTTTGTTGCTCAAGATCTATCTATGAGAGTTATTCTCATGATAGAAGGAAAGGAAAGAGGAACCTTTACCTTTGCAACTTTCTTCTTCACATCAGTGAATATGCGTTTACTCTGCATAACTGTTGGAACGATTTGCATACTAGTAATATCTAGGTTAGGAATCAGATAATTTACAATCATCATCAAAAACCTAGCATAATATATTTTATTTTTATCACTAGTTTTAAGTTTATCTATCAAGTTATACAGAATTAACAGCCCTAGATTTATGTGGCTATCATACAAAACACTATATGCAATCTGTTGAGTAAGTGTAGTGATGGCATCATAACCACTGCATTTAGAAGTGAATGCTTTAGTGATAATATTGAAAAATAAAGACCACTCTTGCCTAAGGTGAGGTCTAGATATGGATCCTACTGATGAAATTTCTGTATCATAGTGTAGGTTATGAAACATATCTAGGATTTCCTCATCAGAGGCAGTTTGGTCATATGCATTATGAATAGGTAAATGCAAAGCATTATTTACTATAGCATAATCAATAGTATAAACAATATTATCATAGGTAAAGTTTACCAGAGGATAGTCATCACTCTCATCCTGAGTTTCAGCAGTGGACCACATGGTCATGATGATTTCAGCAGCCTGTTTGGGAGCTTCATAAATGGCATATGACAATGTAAACGTTTGTAGAAAATCTACAAATGGATGGTATTGTGCTTCGAACTCATTCTTATCGGAGACTCCAGCATGGTTGGTTATAATGAAGTAGAAGTCGCCAAACTTGAAGCACACTGTCTTGTATGCCATTGTTGTTATCTGTGAAAAGCTTGAAGGAATTCATTACAAAGAGGTTAAATCGCACATATATGAGAGAGAAAGTTCTTTGAGTGAGTGAAATTGCAGTTGTGTTTAGTTTGTGTTTGAATAAAGTATTAGAAATGTTTGCAATTCCAAAGATAGTGAACGGTTTTCGATCGTGGGTATATGAGTAACTACCAATTTACCCCTTATCAGAGATTGTCCTAGTCTCTGCCATATTCACTCATCAGAGACTAATATTAGCTAGTCTCCGATAGGTTAAAAAAAATTTTTAACTAGTCAGAGACTAATTAAAAACAACTATCAGGGACTAATTTTTACTAGTCTCCGATAGGTTATTTTTAACTAGTCAGAGACTAATTAAAAACAACTATCAGGGACTAATTTTAACTAGTCTCTGATAGGTTGTTTTTAACTAAGTTAGAGACTAATTAAAAACAACTATCAGGGACTAATATTAGCTAGTCTTCGATAGGTTATTTTTAACTAGTCAAAGACTAATTAAAAACAACTATCAGGGACTAATTTTAACTAGTCTCTCACTCAAATTTCTTCAGAGACTAAATTAAACTAGTCTCTGCTTCAATTTTATTTCCTTTGTTATCTAACAATCAATACAATGATTATTAGCTACAATGATTCTGTTTGTTCATAACAACTACATCCAGAAATTAAATTCTAGTTTCTAAAATTTTGTCCATCAAGAACAGCTTTAATCTAGAAATTAAATTATAGCTTCTTACTACTTTAAAAACTTGTTTTCTAAGGTTTTACTCAATTTTTAGATGCATAATTCAACATACCTAATTCATAGACTAACCTAGTGAATGTAGGTTCATCTAAAGGCTTTGTGAATATGTTAACAAGTTGCTTATCTGTTGTAACCCAGTGCAATTCAATGGTTTCTTAACTAACATGTTCTCTAATGAAGTGATACCTTATATTTATATGTTTTGTTCTTGAATGTTGTACTGGATTTTCAGTTATTGCTATGGCACTTGTGTTATCACAATAAATAAGAATCTTGGATAGAGACATACCATAGTCTAGGAGTTGATTTTTGATTCATAGGATCTGGGCATAACAACTCCCACCTACAATGTATTCCGCTTCAGCCGTTGAGGTTGACACTAAATTTTGTTTCTTGCTAAACAAAGAAACAAGTCTGCCTCCAAGAAATTGGCAGCTTCCAGTTGTGCTTTTTCTGTCAAGCTTACATCCTGCATAGTCAGCATCTGAATAGCCAGTTAGTTTAAAATCAGATTCTTTAGGATACCATAACCCAAGGTTTGGGGTACCATTTAGATATCTGAGTATTCTTTTAACAGCAATTAAATGTGACTCTTTAGGGTCAGCTTGAAATCTTGGACATAAGCATGTAGCAAACATTATATCAGGTCTACTTGTAGTTAAATATAAAAGTGAGCCTATCATGCCTCTATAGCTAGTTATATCAATTTTCTTTCCTTTAGAATCCTTATCTAGCTTAGTGGCTGTAGCCATAGGTGTTTTTCCAGATGCACAATCAACTAGATGATATTTCCTTAATAAGTCTCTGATGTACTTGGACTGACTAATGAAAATTGCATCGGTTGATTGTTTTATCTGTAATCCTAAGAAAAATGTTAACTCACCCATCATACTCATTTCATATCTAGATTGCATCAGCTTTGAAAGTCTTTCACATAATTTTTCATTTGTAGATCCAAATATAATATCATCCACATATATTTGCACAAGTATTAAATTAGAACCTTGTTTTCTATAAAAAAGTGTTTTATCTATGATACCTCTAATAAATTTATTTTCAATTAAAAACTGAGAGAGAGTATCATACCAGGCCCTGGGTGCTTGTTTTAAGCAATAAAGTGCTTTATTTAACCTGTAGACATGTTTTGGAAACTTGGGATCTACAAAACCTGGTGGTTGTTCAACATAGAACTCTTCTTCCAACTTTTCATTCAAGAAAGCACTTTTGACATCCATCTGGTACACCTTGAAGTTTTTATATGCTGCATATGCCAAGAAAATCCTTATTGCTTCAAGTCTTGCAACTAGTGCAAAGGTTTCTTCATAGTCAATTCCTTCTTCTTGGGAATAACCCTTTGCTACCAATCTTGCTTTATTTCTTGTGATTGTACCAGCTTCATCTAATTTGTTTCTGAAGACCCACTTGGCACCAACTATTGATCTATTCCTTGGTTTGGGCACCAATCTCCAAACTTTATTCCTTATGAATTGGTTTAATTCTTCTTGCATGGCTATTATCCAGTCAGGATCTTGGAGTGCTTCTTCAATTTTCTTTGGTTCAATTTTTGACAGAAAATTGAGATAAAGACATTCATTTTGAGTTGCACTTCTTGTTTTAACTCCTTTCTCTAAATCTCCAATAATTAAATTTGGTGTATGATCTCTCAACCAAGGTCTTGCAGGTGGCAGATTTAATCTTGAAAATGAGGCTTCATTATCTAGATTGATATTGTCCAATCTAGTTGTTGGATCAAAGACTACTCCACCTAAACTAGTGACTTCTTCATTATTAGTTTCCCCTAAGCTATTTGTCTGATTTTCACTATTGACTTCAGTAGTCCCTGGTGTCTCATTAGTCTCTGATTGTGCATTTGTGTTACCAGTTCTTTGTGTTTCATCAGGTGCTAATAGTCTAGTCTCTGATATAGTATTAGTCCTTGGTACTTCATGCGCAATCGTTAGCTCCCCCTCACTTATTGAAGGAAAATTTTCATCTGATAGTAATTATTTAGTCTCTGATGGATCCATCCATGCATCCAATTCATTTTCAAATCTGAGAGTTTCATGCAATCCTTGACCAATCATTCCTTGAATCTTGCTATCAGTAAAAACAACTTGAATAGATTCCACAATGACCTTTGTTCTTAGATTATACACTCTATATGTCTTGCTTGATAAAGAATAACCTAAGAAAATTGCTTCATCAGATTTGCTATCAAATTTTCCTCTTGTCTCTGATGAATCTCTCAGAACAAAGCACTTACAACCAAACACATGCAGAAACTTGAGAGTTGGTTTTCTCCCAGTCATTAACTCATAGGGTGTTTTGTTGTAAGTCTTGTTGATCAAGGACCTGTTCTGTGTGAAGCAAGCAGTACTAATTGCTTCCTCCCAGAAATAGGTTGGAAGCTTTGATTCTTCTAGCATTGTCCTTGTTGCTTCAATAAGGGTTCTATTTTTCCTCTCAACAACTCCATTTTGTTGAGGAGTTCTTGGAGCTGAGAATTGATGAGATATCCCTTTTTTAGTGCAGAATTCATTTACTTGGGTATTTTTGAATTCTGTTCCTCTATCACTTCTTCTAACCCTTACTGTTTTTCTTGACTCAGTCCTACTTTCTTGATATGATCAATAATCAACTGAGCAACTTCATCTTTTGAGTGAAGGTATTTTACCCAAGTATACCTTGTGTGATCATCCACTATAACCAAAGCATATATATTTCTTAGTATTGACATCACATTCACTTGACTAAATAAGTCCATATGTAATAACTGTAAAGGATCAGGTATTGATGTTGCTTGTTTACTCTTGAATGACACACTTCTTTGTTTTCCTTTCTGGTAATAACCCTTCTTATGTGAATTCCAGTTGAGGAATGCCAACTACCATGCCTTTTCTCACCAGATTATTAATGTTTTTGAAGTTTAAGTGGGAGAGCTTCTTATGCCAAAGCTAACTTTCATCAGCTAAGGCTTTGCTATAAAGGCATGTGACTTGATTAGTAGAAGAGATTAGGTTTGTAGTGTACAAATTTCCTTTTCTTTTCCCTGTCAATATCACATTTCCAGATTCCTTGTCACACACCTGACATTGATCTTCTTTGAAGGTGACATAAAATCCTCTATCACATAGTTGACTCACACTTAACATATTGTCCTTTAAGCCGTCAACTAGTGATACCTCAGTGAAGATGACATCTCCATGCTCAACATTGTCATAGCCCTTTGTATGGCCTTTGTTGTCATCTCCAAAAGTCACCTTAGGGCCACTCTTTTCTTCATACTATTTAAGCAGGGACTTGTCTCCTGTCATATGTCTTAAACATCCACTGTCCAAGAACCATGATTTTTTCTTTTCACACTGCACAGTAAGAATAACTAGTTAGAAATTTTTGGGACCCAAATTTTCTTAGGTCCTTTCTCACTAGTTTTAGAATCAAGACTTGACTCATATGGATTTGATTATCTTTTAGAATTTTTAACTTTTATTAGACAATCAATAGTCTTGCTTCTTGAAGGTGAGAGACTGCCAAGTTTAGAATTTTCACAATTATTGCAAAGATGGTTAAACCTTTTTACTGGTGACTTTTCTTTAGCTATGTTTATTGATGCAGTCTCTACTATAGGAACTCTATGTTTACTCCTACAATGTATAGCTATGTGATTAGGATTTCCACATATGTGACATGTTTTTCTAGGAGCATCGGGCATTTTAGCATAATTAGTATATTTATTTATGCCTATTTTTCCATTCCTATTCCTTCTTCCACTGCCGACTGACTTTTCAACCTTAGACTCAGTAAGATTTACCAATTTCTTGTTTAATTGTGTCTTAATCATGAATCCTATATTCAATCTTTTACTTTCACTATTTTCAATAGTATTCACTGAATTTTGATAATTCTTTATAATTGCAGTGACATGTTGTCTTTGAGTGTTGATAAATTTAGGTTCAATGACTGGTGACACAAAATTAATTCTTTTCATGGGAATTGGCTTATTAGTCATGGAATTAGCAACTTCAAGCTTTTCTGTATCTGATTTCTTTTCTAGAAACTCATCATATTGTAAACCAGATTTTTAACCCATCGTTTGATCTTCTACCAAGTCTAAAAGCTTTTTAGAGGTTTATCTTAGCCTATTCATTTTCAAGTTGTTCGACTAAGTAATATTCCCTCTTTTTCAAAGCATCTATCATGTGATGAGCTTTATCCAGTTCTGACTTGATAGTATCAAATTGTATTTGTCTCTCTTCAAGAAATCTATTTCTCTTCAAGAGTTGGTCATGTGATTCTTTAACTTTGGAATGTTCAATGGTTAATGATCTAAAACTAACATGCAAATCAGACATCTTTTTGTATGCTTTCTATACTAGATGTATCAATTAAATTAAGTACATTAAAATTCTGAATTGCATCACATACCTTTGTAGAATCATTTGGCTCATCAGTTTGAACCATCAAGGAAAAGTTGACAATTTCTTCCTCAGAGTCACTGTCAATCCAATCCTTGCCTTCAGTAATCAAGGCCTTGCTTTTTGATTTGTTCCTTTTATCAGTAAGGTCATTCCCTGATTTTCTGTTCTTTTCATCCTTAGATCTTTCTGTAGATCTAGGCTTCTTGCACTCATTGGCAAAATGCCCTATCCCATCACAATTATATCTTCTTCTTGATGATCGTCTCCCTTTCCTGCTAGCCCTAAATTTTTTGAATTACTTCACCATGAAGGCCATGAATTCCTCCATGTCATCATCAGTATTGAATTTTGTTTCTTCATTAGTCGAGCTTGCAATGTCGGTTTCATCATCCAGCTCCTCATGTGACTTCTTTGTCTCAACCATTAGTGCAACTCCTTTGTCCCTGCCATGCATCTTTTGTCCTTGCTCTACTTCTAGTTCATAAGTTTTTAGATTTCCATAGAGCCTGTCCAGTGTGGGAATGTCCAAATTATGAGTTTCTCTTACTGCAGTTGTTTTTGGATCCCAGCTTGGTGGGAGAGCTCTCATGAATTTAGTATTAACATCTTCATTGTCATAGGACTTTCCAAGTATTTTCAGGTCATTCAGCAAGGCATTGAATCTATCATACACTGATGTAATTGATTCACTAGACTTTGCTTGAAAGAATTCATACTATTGTGTCAACAATGACCTTTTATTCTTTCTTACTTGGTCTGTCCCCTCACATAGGAATTTGATGGTATCCCAGATCTGTTTTCATGTTGTTCAATTGATGATGCTTGTGAACATATTCTTATCTATGTCATTATAGAGTATATTCATCACTTTAGCATCCTTCAACACTTGTAACTTGTCTTCATTGGTATAATCACTTTCTGTAGCAAGTTCAAAGTGTTCATGAATAATTGTTCCTTCCATAGTTTTTGAAGGAATAAATTTCCTTAGTTGATAGGGACCCTTCTCAATCCTATAAATGTATTCGAGATCGGTTGCCCTCAAGTGCATATACATCTTTTGTTTCCAAATTGGATATTATTCTCTTTTTAAAACTGGAATTCTGGTTCTACCATCACGACTTCCTGTATATGCCATTATGCTGGAGCTTCTTCCTTCATTATTGGCCATCTCTAGATCTTGTTAATTGAAATATATCAATCAATATGCTCTGATACCAATTGTTGTCCTAGTGAAATAGCCTAGAACTTGTAGAAAGGGGGTTGAATACAAGTTCTTGAAATCTTTTCAAATTCATGTTCTTCAAAGTATTATTACTTGCGAAAGTTAAAGAACAAGAATAAATTTATAAACAATTGCTTTTATTGATTACAAATTCTAACAATCACAAATTAATTGTCAGCTTCGATTTTTGTACTATATATATACAAATCTATATAATCATACAACTTCTAATACCACTCTGTAAAATTAATTACAGCTTCCAAATATGAATCGTAATTCAGCTTCTAATCCTATTCAACATATGTTTTCTATGTACAATTCTAATAGATTCTCTCTCTCTAGTTAGTTTCCTAACCAGCTTCATCTTTAATATGTCTTCAATGTCTTCATCAAAGATGACTTCTAATCCAATTAGAAGTTTGTACCGCATCAGAAAGTAATTATTACCTTAGTCTTTGACTGCTCCAGTTTAGTCTCTGATGCCTTAATCTTAGTCTCCGATGACTTAAGATTAGTCTCCGATGACTTAAGATTAGTCTCCAATGCTTTAAGCTATAGTCTCTGATGAACATTTTCTTTAGTCTCTGATAGACTAAACACAGTCTCTGACTTGTTGAAATCTCTGATGCAATTCTGATAATCTCTTACAATACAAATTAACTTACTCTCTCATAACACGAATTACATGAATCAGAAAGTAAACTATCAACTACAAAACTTTAAATGCTATAGACTAGCACTAACTATACATTTGTATATCTAAGTATTCTAACTACAATCATCATCAAATATTATAAAACCTAACATTTACCAAGAATAGATGACCTTTTTAATCAGTTGAAAGATGAAGCCTACTTTTCCAAGATTGACTTGAGGTCTGAATATCACCAATTAAGGGTGAAAGTTGATGACATTTTGAAAATAGCGTTTCATACCTGATATGGACATTACGAATTCCTGGTAATGTTGTTCGATTTGATGAATGCCCCTGCAACATTTATGAACCTAATGAACCTAATCTTTAAACCTTATCTTGACAAGTTCAATATTGTGTTCATTGATGATGTTTTGGTCTATTCCAAGACAAAGGAAGAGCATGAAGAGCACCTTCAACTAGCCATGTAAACTTTAAGGAAAGAGAAATTGTATGCTAAGCTATCTAAGTGCGACTTTTGGTTACATAAAGTACAATTTCTTAACTATGTCATCTACAAAGTTGGAATGTTAATGGATCCAATGAAAATTGAGGCAGTGACTAAGTGGCCTCAACCAACTACTGCAACTAAGATGAGAAGTTTTCTCGGACTAGTTGGTTACTACCGACAGTTCGTGAAAGATTTCTTAAAACTAGTAGTACCACTAACCAACCTTACCAAGAAGGTGGTAAAGTTCACATGGATCCCTGCGTATGAAAGAAGTTTCCAGGAACTGAAGAAGAGCTTGACAATAGCACTAGTCCTGACTTTACCAGATGACACTAGAGGTTTTATCATCTATAGTAACACATCTCTACTAGGACATGGATGTGTGTTAATGCAACAAGGGAAGGTTATTGCATATGCTTCAAAGTAATTAAAAGAATACCAAAAATGATATCCAACTCATGATCTGGAGCTGGCGACAATCATTTTTGCACTCAAGATTTGGAGACATTATTTATATGGGGAGAAATGTGAGAACCCAAAAAATTTTAATTGTATTTTATGATAAGAAATAATTTTATTTTGTGTTATTATATTTGTGCATGGAGGTTATTCTTTTTAAATATGAATGATGAATTCATATCTACAATGAAAATTTTTATGATGATGTGATATCCATGATTATGAGGTTAAGTTCCTTAAAAAGGTATTAAAAAGGGGACTAGCAAATCCCATATAAGATTATATTAAACAACATGGAGGAAGAGGAGAGGGTTACGTAAGTTTGGTGATTACGTGTTTGATTAGGAACTGTTTAGGTGGCTAAGTCTTCATGCATGTAGGACAACCGTTGTTTGCTGTCAAGAAGTCATGATGAACAGCCGTTTTACCGTCCAGATTAACCAATCATTTAATCCTAAAGCTTAACCTTAGCTTACTGCTCTTAAACTCTATAAATATCTCATTTGAGATGAAATTTTAATTCCTTTACCAAAATTTCTCTTTTAAGAGTTTCGTTTAAACTTATCATCTCCATAAATTTCCAAGTTCTTCTTTTAGAGAATTATTTTCAGATAAGCTTTGATTTCACCCTTAAGAACGAAGAGGTAAAAACCTGGTACTCTACTTAGTTTCTTTCGTGCATAGCATCAAAGATTTATGCTAAGTTTATATTCTTTTGCGTTTTCATGAGACATCCTAGGCTGAGTTTGTTCATGATAAGCCTTCCATGGTAGCAGAAGCAAGCTTTAATATTAGATTCTAACGAGATAATTCTAGTCTCTGATGAGATGTTGTTAGTCTCTGATGAGATGTTGTTAGTCTCTAATAATCTTAGTCTCGGATGATGTCAGCCTTAGTCTCTGATGAGTTAAGATGACGTTATCAGTCTCTGATGGGATATTTAGTCACTAATGACGTCACCCTTAGTCTCTGACATGCTAAGTTTAGTCTCTGATGACGTCACCCTTAGTCTCCGACAGGCTATGTTTAGTCTCTGATGACGTTACCCTTAGTCTCCGACAAGCTAAAGTTTAGTCCCCGATGACATCATCCGTAGTCTCTGACATGCAAAATTTCTTAGTCTTCGATGGAGGAATTTCCTAGTCTCCGATGAGAAAAATATGTTAGTCTCTGATGACTAAGGATATCAGTCCCTGACAAGTTTGATAATGAGAAAATTATTTCCCGATGCACAGTCTGTCATCAAGAATATAAAACATTATTTTCTCAAAATTATTTCATGATGTTATTATGCCAGATTTAAGACATTCTAAGGACATCACATACACATTTTTTTCATAAATTCTTATTAAGGTATTAAATATTACTTGCATAATTTACAGAATCTTTCACTCACTAGTTAAGTTGAATTTGAATCTTTGTTGCAAAGGACCGAGGCAAGTATATTTGTGAAGACCCGGATTTGTAAATAAATTTCGTTATGAAATTTAATTATTTTAGCTTATTTTCTTCATGAAAATTATTTTCTTATAAGTTGTGAATATCGAAATTATATATTTCTTTTTATGAAAAAAAAATTTTATCTGCAATGTGATGTCCAAAAGTTTTTTTTATTATTTTGTAAAGCTCATGAGGTTATGAGTTGTTCTACCCTTAAAAGAGTGTTTTGCGGGTAACTACAGTACCCATCTTCTTTTTAAAATACTTCACTGCTGGGGGGGGACAGCAGCATTAAATGCTCATCATCCCTATCATTACCCTAGAGTCAGCTATGAAAGATGACCGAAGGACACAACAGCCATTTCAATCACTCTCTCCTTCTTCAGTCATTTCCTTTCTTTTCATAGCCAACAGCTGAGATCAAGTTGATCCTACGGTTCTTGTTGTTCAACCAAGTGATATATATACACATCACGCTGTTGTAACCTTGATTCTACCTTTCTAAACTTCCATCAAACTTAAATATAATTTTCGAGACAGCAGTTCTTCTTGAAGGATAAATCGAAGCATTTATTTCCTTTCTGCAATAAGGAGGTAAGAGCATCTCATTTAAGTCTTGCTATATTTCTTGCGTCTCTGCTCTACCTACCACCTTTAATACCATGTTCATTTATTTTCAAAAGTATGACTTAATGCATATTCTAACGATCGGAGTAAATGTCATTTGTTTCAAGTTGTCTAGATGGGTGTAGTGTTGTTGACAACCACCTGATGGACAAACCTTTAACTACCAAACATTCTGTTGACAGTAGTCGCAACCCCATGCTTGAGTATTCTTTAACCTGATTTTCTTTACCCTAAACCGTGTTTAGGATGGCATGCAGACCAAAAGAAATGTCATGTATCACTGAGAGAATGATGAGTTTTGACCTAAGTGTGGATATGGTTGAGGGCACCACACATGGAGGAGTGAGGAAGACGACCCTGTATCTGAGACGGACTTTAACTTAATCCCCGATGAGTTAATCCCCGATGGGTTATTAATCCCCGATGAGTTAATCCCCGATGGGTTATTAATCCCCGATAAGTTAATCCCCGATGGGTTATTAATCCCCGATGAGTTAATCCCCGATGGGTTGATAATCCCCGATGGGTTGATAATCCCCGATGGGTTATTAATCCCCGATGAGATATTAATCTACGATGAATTAAAGCGTAGTAATTCCCTGATGCGCAGTTCGTTTTAAAAACTGTAAAATGTTATTTTCTTAGATTATTTTAAGATGTTTAAATTGATTTCTTAACCTCAATAGTTTTTATATCAGATTGAGACGTTAAAAAGTTAAGGACATCACATGTGCATTTTCCCTCATATTTTAACCCAGATAATAAATTCATTTTGTGATATGTATATTCTTACAGAATTTTCCACTCACGAGTAAATTAAATTTGGTAGTGAGCAAAGGACTGAGGCAAGTATATTCACAATCTCATGCTTATTTCAGTTTAACGCATTATCATTTGTTCCGATATGCGTAGAAGATTGGATTTATACTTTAATTGTTCTGATGTATGAGCATGCTATGCTTTTGATTCTGCTAGCATGATATGAATGATGATGCATGGATATAAATGAGCTTTGAATTTCAGCTATGTTTTCAATCTTATATCTGTGCAATGAGAATGTGAATGATGCCCCTTATGGGGGTTATGCCACATGGTTGGCAAGAGGAAAGGAAAGGTGCTGATGTGTTCTTCACCTGACCAAGAGGAAATGCTATTTGACTACGTAGTCACTCAGAGGGATCATGCGGTCCAGCCTGGCCAGCTGTGTACTGTATGGTTAGCAGATCCGCGGGTGCAGCCCCCGTTGGATATTTGAAAGTTATGATCCGGTGTATACCTGACTTTCTTCAATGGAGGGTCACAAGTTGTATATCATCAGTGCATCCTCAAGGATATGTGAAGGTTTCCGAGGTCTTGGTATTGCTTCACCAAGCCCCACAAACAGAATTTGCATTTCTCTCCTTTGATTCTAGATGAAATTCATTGAATTATTCATATTTTCCTCAATGTGTATATACTTGCTGGGCGTAAAACGCTCACCCATGTTGAATGTTAATGATTTGCAGGACAGAAAGCTAAAGCTGAACCCTCTGACAAGGGGAAAGCAAAGATGATAAGCTACTAAGTGTTTATACTTTTGATAGAACTGATGAAGGAAAGAAAGGAATGAATGAAGGAAAGAAGGAAGACGTTTGAAGAGTTGATGAGATTTATTATGTTAATAGGAAATGATGTAATAGCTTCCGCTGTAATTACTTAATTCTTGGGTTGTAATAACTCTTAAATGCTGTTTTTATTCAGTATTTATTTGGGAATGGATGAATGGTTATCTTTACCTTCTTATGATGATGCCCTAGTCCGGTATGGGATTATGGGGTCGTCACAATATTCGTACTCTTATGCTTATTTCAGTTAAGTGCATGATCAATTGATTCGACATGCGTACAAAATTATGACATGTATATTTAAATTTCCTTGTGAAACAAAATGCTATGCTTTAATTTCCGCTAGCATGATATGAATGAAAGTGCATGGATATAAAGAAGTTTTGCTCTATCAGCTATTTTTCAATATTATATCTGTGCAATAAATGAGAATGTTATGTCCCTTAAATGGGTTATACCACATGGATGGCAAAAGAAAAGGAAAGGTGTTGATTTGTTCTTCACCTGACCTAGAGGAATTTTATGTGAACACGTACGTTCACAAAAGGAGGGATCATGCGGACACAGTTAGGCCAGTTGTATACCGTATGGTTAGCAGATCCAATGGGTTTAGCCCCCGATGGATATTTTTTTTACATCAAGGAAGATATGCTTTGTTTCAAGAAGGATTACACAATTGTTTATCATCAGTAATCCTAAAGATTCTTAAAGATCTCTGAGGCATTAGTATTGTTCCACCAAGCCTCTCAACATAATTGAATCTTTTGAAACATTCCAGATTTGTTTTTCCACATTGTTTATATACTTGTTGGGCGTAGATCGCTCATTCTTGTTGAATTTTAATGTCTTGTAGGGCATAATATAAAGGTTGAGCCCTCTGACAAGGGGAAGGCAAAGATGATCGGTTACTGAGTTTGGCTAACCCTTTTTAGTGCCGATAAGGAAGGAAGGAGGGAAGATGTTTGAAGAGTGATGTTTTGTATTAAAATATAGAGATAGAATAGCTTCCACTGAAAATGTAATATTTTAGGTTGTAATAACTCTTTAATATTGTTTTTTTTCTTTTTTCTTTTTTCAATATTTAGGATATGAATGGATGTGTGGTTATCTTTTCCTTCTTTTGATGAAGCCCTGACCCAGTGAGGGATTTTGGGGTCGTCACAAGAAATGTGAATTATACATCGATCACAAGAGCTTAAAGTATATCTTCACACAAAAAAAGTTGAATATGAGAAAACATAGATGGGTGGAATTAATCAAGGATTATGATTGTACGATCAATTACCACCCAGGAAAAGAGAATGTGGTAGCGGATGCCCTGAGTAGGCGTGACCATTTGAACATCATAGTCACACAAATTGAGTTGTGGAAGGATTTGGAGTGATTGCAACTCAGTGTACTATCAATAGAGGACGATATGGAAATAAAAGAAATGACTCAGACAGAGCCCTACCTATACAACCAAATCAGAAAAGCACAAGAAGACCATCAAGGAGATAAAGGGAAACTTCTAGTGAAAGATAAAGGGAAATGTAGAATGGATGTTAAAGGTCTACTACGATTTGAAAACAAAATGTGGATATCCCCAATGGAAAGACTGCGACATGAGATTCTGCAAGAGGCACATCAGTCAAAATTCTCAATACATCCTGCGAGCACCAAGATGTATCCAGACCTGTGTCAGAAGTATTGGTGGCCCAATATGAAAAAGGAAGTTGGAGAATGGGTGAATTTTTGTTTAACCTATCAAAGAGTGAAGGCAGAGCATCAGAAGCTAAGTGGATTGCTACAACCTTTGGAAATTCCAGAATGGAAATGAGAATTTATTACAATGGATTTTGTAGTTGGATTACTAACTACAGGTAGAGGAAGTAACACTATTTGAGTTGTTGTCTATAGATTGACCAAGTCAACACACTTTCTTCCAGTGAGAGAGACCTCCAAGATGGATCAATTAGTAAAATTTATGTGAAAGAGATTGTGAGTAGGCATGGAGTACCTGTGTCAATTGTATCAGATAGAGATCCCCGGTTTACCTCACAATTTTGGAACAAGTTTTAAGAATATCTCGGTACTCATTAGAATACGATTATTGCATACCACCCCCAAAAGAGATGGACAATTAGAAAGGACAATACAAACTTTAAAGGACATGTTATAAGTGTGCGCATTGAATTTCAAGGGAAGTCAGGATGAGGACTTACCAGTAATAGAGTTTGCTTACAATAAAAGCTACCATGCCCGTATTGGTATGACCCCTTTTGAAGCTCTCTATGGTAGAAAGTGTATTGTAAAACGAGGACCAAAAATGATTCAACAAACAGAAAAAAGTTGTTGTTATCATCCGAAAAAGAATGAAAGTCGCCCAAGATTGGAAAAAGAGTTATGCAGACCAACATCGCAAGGACCAATTAATGGATGTTGCAGGTTATGATTTTGATAAAGTGGTGCCCTAGATAGATATCCTAGAACTTGTAGAGATGGGGGGGGGGGGGGGGGGCTTAATTACAAGTTCTTGAAACTCTTTCGAGTTTTTTCTTTAAAGTAATTAACTTGTGGAATATAAATAACAAGATAAATTTGTAAACAATTGTTTTTATTGATTAACAATCGATTACAAATACTAACAATCACAAGCCGATTGTCAGCTACAATATCTGTAAGGACCCAAAAAAAATAATAATAAAATAATATGTATATAGGAACAAGATGTTTGGAGATTATTTATTATGTATGCATAATTAAATTATATCTGCAATTTCTATGAGTTAGTTGGATGAGTAAGTTTAGGGTTGGTAATAATTCTTATTACCATCCACTAAATATGGATAGTAATATTATTTAACTAAACACAAGTAAAGAGATAAGTATACACTGCAAGTGGGACCACATGGATATTATTGATCAAGGCCTACATATACAATTGACTAAGCATATTAGATCTAATAGTATGTCACATGTGAGTCAGCAGCTGCTAAATCAAATGCAAGCTTTATATATTAATCATGACTTGAAAGATATTTCTTATGGAAGACATATCTTTAGAGCACATAATCAACGGAGGATATTTGTTCATCAGATTTATCCAACTGTCCTTATTGCTCGTCAAGTAGTATAAATACTTCACTCAAATGCTAGTTCATTTCCATAAGTTTCTATACTACTATATACTCATATAAATTTTTAAGTCTTACTTATTTCAAAAGCAACCGAAGTTTTCAAGAAAAGCTCGAGCCTTTAAACTTCTTGTTGGAAGCTAATAGAGGTAAGAGCACTATATTTAAGTTATAATCTTTTCCCTATTCTATTTTGTTTTATCTTATTTTAAACTTGTTCACTCATTTTCAAAAGAATGATTTTAAAGGTACTATTTGAAAGGTCATCAAAAGGAAATGAAATAAGATATAAATATCTAGTTTGTGAAACTATTATTATTATCAATTGTTTGAACCAAGGAAAGACACCATGCTTACGTTTTGACCAAACCAAGTTTTCTTTCATAACAGTCTTTTTGTAAAGATAAGAATAAATGAGAAAATCTAAGGATTACTCTCCTAAGCTTCCTAAAACCAAAGGCTGCAATGGAACCTTTGCAACTTGTAAAAAAATATTAGTCTCTGATGAGAAAACATACTAGTCTTCGATGCGTAAATGGTAGTCTCTGATGAGAAAACATATTAGTCTCCGATGGGTGAATGTTAGTCTCTAATGAGAAAACATGTTAGTCTCCGATGGGTAAATGTTAGTCTCCAACGGCTTAAAATATATTAGTCTCCGAAAGAAGTCAAACTTATCCCCGAAGAGTTTGGCGCTGACTTATGGAGTTTGGCGCTGAACAAATTACCACCTGACAAGTTTGACGATGAACAAATTCATCCCTGACTGTTGAGACCATCCCCTGATGATCGAAGGTCATCCCCTGATGACCGAGGACCATCCCCTGATAGTCGAGAGCAATCCACTGATGACTAGTCACCCCTTGACGATTATTTATCCACTAATGACCGGTCATCCCCTGACGTGTAAATTGTCTACTGGTGGACAAATTATCCCCTGATGGGCAGGTTATTCCCTGATGGGGAGATTATTCCTTGATAGGCAGATTATCCCCTGATGGGTAGGTTGTCCACTGATGGGAAACTTATTCCCTGATGGGGAGATTATTCCCTGATGGGGAGATTATCCCCCTGATGGGCAGATTATCCCCTGATGGGCAGATTATCCCCTGATGGGCAGCTTATCCCCTGATGGGCAAGTTATTCCCTGATGGGCAGATTATCCCCTGATGGGTAGCTTATCCCCAAACTTGCCCTGATGGGCAAGTTATCCCCTGATGGGCAGGTTATTCCCTGATGGACAGATTATCCCCTGATGGGCAGATCACCCCCTGATGGGAAAATTACCCATTGATGGACAAATTTTCCCTGATGAATAAATTATTCCTTGACGGCTAATTTATGTCCTGATAGTCAATTTAATATCAGTCTGAAGAATCTCTCAGATTTAAAGGCAATTTCAATATCTCAGATGTTTGATTAAAATATAATCACATATGTACATCTACATGTTTACATCTCAGACATGAATCTTTCATAATGAGATCAATATACATGTTTTACAGAGAACTCTCGTTCACGGGTAATTTGAGTTAGACATAACTAAGGACAGAGGCAAGTATATACTCACTATACTCTTTTCTCATTACATAAGATCATTTATTCGATTTTACGTAAATAATCAATGTTATTCCTTCTCTTATGCAAGTCAATGTTTTTCATGGATAAGTAACGTACGATTCATTGATCCGATGTACGTGAAATGATGTTATATTGAACCAAGTATTATTGGGCAGTTGCCAGCTGTTCTAATTCGCTAGCATGCCAAAGGAAATCCTATATGGATATAGAAGCTTTATTTCTTATCCTATACTTGCAAAGTATATCCATATGGGTAACTAAAGGCTAGTGGGTTACAATTGCCTAGCGCCTCGGTCTAACATGATAGGGAATGATAAACCGAGGCATCGATAATTGGACCCTCTCAGACATATGTTTTCTGTGTTGACTACGTATGTCATTATGATGAAGTCAAACGATCAGGCTGACCAGCTGATATGTCGTTTAATGAAGGGAGTTTCGAGGGTATGCGTGCCAAGGGACATATATAGGGCGTTTGTGAAATATTCAAGTTTTTCTTCAGAAAAAGGGTTAAATCCCTCTACCATTTGGGAACCCTATAATCTATATCGTTGCAAGCTTATTAAGATGTGTTGGCATTTATTTCCGGCCACACTTAAGCTTATGATTCATTCTCTCCCATTTATGGGCTATATACTTGCGAGCAAAAGTTGCTCAGGATATTGTTATGTACATGTTTTAAGGATATGACACCAAAGCTGAGTAGCCTAGTAAAGGAAAGGGGAAAATGGCATAGCGAGAGGCCATCATAAAAATGTTAGATTGTAAGGTCAGATGGGCCATTTATAGACTTCCATTGCTAAATATTTATTTTGAGGTTTTGTAGTAAGAGATTATACATCTTTTATTTCATATAATGAATGCTTGGATTATGGTTTTGTTGTTATAAATCTTGACAGTGCCCAGTGTCCAGTGAGGGATTATTGGGGCTGTCACACGCCAAGGTAAATCCTATATGGATATAAAAAGACTTAATTTTTTTTTCTCACCCCATATTTGTAAAGTATATCTGTGAGGGTAACTAAAGGCTAGTGGGATGCATTTGCCTGTTACCCCGGACCTAGGAATGATAGGGATTGGAAACCAAGGCATCGACAACTGAACCCTCGCAGATAAAAGATTTCTGCTTTGACTACGTATGCCATTATGATGAAGTCAGATGGTGGTTAGGCTAGCCATCTGATATACTATTTGATATGATGTTCCTAAGGGCATGTGCGCCAAACGGACATGGTTACAAGGCGCATGTGATTCATTTAGGATTCTTTCAAGTAAAGGGTCAATTCCCTCATTATCACTCGGGGACTCTTGAAATTATATATATATATATATATCAGAAGGTGCCGACATTGTCTCCGCCCAACCTCACAAACATTTAAAACCTATAAAATGTCTATCTTTCAAGACTCACCCAATGTATGACTATATACTTACTAAGCGTAAATCGCTCATGTGGATTATTATGAAATGTTTTATAGATTATGACGAGAAGGCCGATCCGTCTAATAAAGGCAAAACAAGGATGGCATGATGAACACTTTCTAATCGCTCTCTTGTGGATAGCTTTTAGAGGAAGGGTGAAGCGTGAGGATATTATAGAGATGTATAGGTTGTGAGGCTTGTGTGGGCCCCACACGGACTTTTGCTATTGAACAATTATTTTTCAATAATGTAATAGATCTCTTATTTCTTGTTGTGCTTTCTTGGATGATGATGTTGTTTTGTTGTCAATTTTTGATTGTGTCTGAAGTCCAATATGGGATTTTTAGGGCCGCCACAAGAAATTAGATTTGCATTGTATAGATTTCCTTTTCTCTTCCCTGTCATGTTCACATCTCTAGTCTTCTTTCACATACATGTCATTGATCTTCTTTAAAGGTGACATCATATCCTTTATCACATAGTTGACTAATACTTAATGGGTTGTGTTTTAAGCCATCAACTAGTGATACTTCAATAAAGATGACATTTCTATGTTCAACATTGTCATAGCCCTTTGTATACCCTTTGTTTTCATCTCCAAAGGTCACCTTAGGGCCATTCCTTTTTACATACTATATTAGCAGGGACTTGTTACCAGTCATATACCTTGAACATCCACTGTCCAAGAACCTTGCTTTCTTCTTTTTTCCTTCCACAGTCAAAACAACTAGTTAGACTTCTTTGGGACCCAGACTTTCTTGGGTCCTTTCTCATTAGTTTTGATGGACCCAAACTAGACTATGATGGAGTTGATTTTTTATTAGAAATTGTGACTTTTAATGGACAATCATTAGTCTTGCTTCTAGGAGGGGAGAGACTGCCAAGATTAGCACTACCACAATATTCACAAAGATGATTAAACTTGTATAAAGGTGATCTAGGTTTAATTATCTTCATTGGCTTAGTCTCTTCCTTAGGAACACTGTTTTTAATCCTACAGTGTATAGAAATATGATTGCGGTTACCACATATATGACAAGTCTTCCTAGAAGCATCAGGCATTCTAGTATAATTAGTATATTTATTAATGTCTATCTTTTCATTCCTATTTCTTTTACCATTGCTAATTGATAAGTCATAATTTGATCACGTCTTTTATTGTCATTTTCATGTTCTTAAATAGTATCTATGCTTATTTTGTGTGTTTTGAGTGTTATTTATCTTCAGGAATGCAAAATGGAGCAAAGAGCAAAATAGTATTTAAAAAGTAGAAATCAGTGTTGAATATGACATAAGGCGTGGGCACACTCTGCAGGAAGTCATAAGCTGTCCCCTGAAGGCTTTTGTACGGGATTTTAAGTCAAACTAGGAAATTTAATATCTATTATAATCTTTTAAAGTTGTACTCTTAGCCACATTTTTAGAGGGATAAAACCTTATTTTATCAGATTTGTAATAGAAAAAGAGTTTTAGATTTATTCTCCAAGTAAGGAAGGACTCCTGTATGAGATCAACTTCTTCCTTATTTAAGGAGATAATTCTACAGCCCTAAAAAATACTTGGCATTGAATTTTCCAGCAACTTTATTCTCTCTGGTATGTATTTTTCATCTATTTTGTGCGGCTAAGTCTCTTTTCTAGTTGAAGGGTTATTGAAACCAATTGTGAGATCAAATTGGTTCGTATTCTCATGTTTTCTTAAGTATTTATTTGATTTCTGATCTTATTGTTGATGGTTGATTTGGTTTAATTGAACAAGGGCCCGTTTTTGATTATTTTGTATTGGTCTATGGCTATTTAAAACAGCAAATCTAGAATTGTTTATTTAGTTTTAATAAGTGGCAATCAAGTTCTTAAACTGCCTCAGTAAACAGGTAATGCATGTTGTGGAATTAAATAATCCAATTTAAATAAATCCGCTTGTGAATTTGTTGGTTGGAATTGGGCTCCTCTAGATTTTAATGTTGTCGGGATATTACAATCCTACGAGCTTCTCTAGAGATTTTCTTCTGATTAGGTAGTAATTAACGAGCTTCTCTTAGTTACTCATACAGTAAGGAGGAATTGATTGTTAGGCCGTGCCAACAAGTATAACCAATTTATTTGAGAATTGTATAAGTTATCTTTGCATCAATGATCAATTGGTTGAATCAAGGTGGAAATAATTCCTTTGACTAGAAGTTTTCTCTCTATTGAATTTTCTTCTTTTTCTCAATTTTATTTGCTTTCATTAAATTGTCTTTTGTTTAATTAATTTGCAATAATTAGTAAACTCAACAAATCTCTGGATTGGTTATTTGACTTTTAATCATATATAAATTCACTTCCTTGTTCCTTGAGGAGATGACCCTACTCACTGCTATACTACTGAATCTGTTAGGAGTAGGTTCTTTTATTATTTGTTGGTTTGACACTCACCAAATTTTTGGCGTTGTTGCCAGGGAAAATGGTTTTTTTTAAAGTGATTTATTTCTTTTTAGAAGTTTATTTTTGTTTTGTTCTAGTTTATGCCGCGCTCTATTCGTACAAGTGAATTAGTATTTGACGCAGAAATAGAGAAAACGATTAGGAAGAACAGGAAAGAAAATAGACAAAAAGATCAACTTCTTGGAGTCACACCTGAGCTTCAAGAAGGTGATAGTCAAGAAGAAGAGGCCGAAATTTCTGAAGAAGAAAAAGAATTCACCGATGAACCATTTATGGGAGACGCGCTAACATTGAGGGAACTGGCGACTCCAGAAGTCGTGCAGCAACCTCTATGCATTGTGTTTGGTGATGAATCACCTTTTGAGTTAAAATCTGGAGTAATTCAAGCTTTGCCTACTTTTTATGGTTTTGCAGGTGAAGATCCTTACAAGCATCTGGTAGAATTTCATGTAGTCTGTTCAACCATGAAACCACAAGGAGCTATAGACGAGCAAATGAGATAAAGAGTATTTCCATTTTCTCTGGCTGATCTGGCAAAAAATTGGTTGCTTTACTTACCTCCGGGATCCATAAGAACTTGGGATCAGTTGAAGAAGCAATTCTTAAAAGAATATTTTCCAGCATCCAAAGCGGCAAACATAAGGAAGGAAATATGTGGTGTTCGACAATTTTCTAATGAGTCCCTGTATGAATATTGGGAAAGATTTAAGCAGTTGTGTGCTGGTTGTCCTCAGCGCCAGATTCCTGAGCAATTGCTTATTTAGTACTTTTATGAAGGATTGCAGATAATGGAAAGAAATATGATTGATGCTACTAGCGGGGGCGCATTGATGAATAAGACTCCCATAGAAGCTAGAAACCTGATTTCTAGCATGGCCAAGAATGCAAGACAATATGGAACCAGACATGATAGTGCAACACGCAAGGTCAATGAGGTAGGCATTCTTTCTAATGACCCTGAATTTAAAGAATTAAAATCTCTTGTGTAGGGTTTGGCGGTCACGATGGGACAACAAAGTCAAGCTAGACCATGTGGCCTTTGCAGTAAGCTGGATCATCCAATGGACATGTGTCCTAGTCTGCAAGAAGATTCAAATGAGCATGTTAATGTTGTAGGCGGATTTCCTGCACCACCCCAAAGGAGGTACGATTAGTACTCAACCAATTATAATCCAGGGTGGAGAGATAACCAGAATTTGAACTACAGACAACAAGGTTTCTAGCAACACTAGTAGCCTAACATGTGACAATATGCACCACCTTCCAATCAAGCATCATCGTCTAAGCCAGGTATGTCTGTGGAAGACATGTTTAAAAGTTTATCGGCTAATATGCAGGCATTTTTGACTCGTGAACAATCACGAGAACAAGAAACTCTTGCACATGAATAGAATACACAAACTTGCATTCAAAACTTGGAAAGACAAATTTCCCAAATAGCTACATCAGTGCGTCAGTTGGAAGCTGCAACAGGAAAACTTCCATCCTAACCAAAAATCAATTCAAGGGAGAATGTTAGTGCTATGAACCTTAGGAGTGGAAAGGAACTTCAAGACACCAAACCTAAAGGCAAAACATCCAAAGAACCTTATGCAGAAGCCGAGAAACATGGAGATGACCCTGATACACCATCTAAGGAGGTAAATACTGCGCCGAACAAATCTAAATCAAACATTTTAATTCCTCCTCCTTTTCCTGGCAGGTTAGCAAAGTCTAAGAAAGGGGATAATGAGAAAGATATCTTAGAAATCTTCCGAAAGGTTGTAATTAATATCCCTTTGTTAGATGCCATTGGTCAAATTGCTAGATATGCTAAGTTTCTCAAATCAATATGCTTTAAGAAAAGGATGCCTAGCACTGAAGGTAAGATTTTTGTGAATGAAAATGTCTCTGCAGTCATTCAAAGGAAGCTACCACAAAAATGTGGGGATCCAGGTATGTTTTCTATTTCATGTGTGATTGGAACTAGGTCGATAAAATCGACTATGCTTGATTTAGGAGCTTCAATTAATGTCTTGTCTTTGTCACTTTTTAATGAGTTGGACATTGGTTCTATGAAAAGTACAAATGTTATAATTCAATTGGCTAATAGATCCATAATCTATCCTGAAGGGGTAGTAGAAGATGTTCTAGTTAGTTGTGACAAACTCATTTTTCCTGCTGATTTTTACAAATTAGACATGAGTGATATGCATGCTTCTAATTCTGCAATTGTTTTGTTGGGTAGATCATTCATGAAAATTGCTAAAACCAAGATTGATGTGGATTTAGGTACTTTTACTTTTGAGTTTGATGGAGAAAAGGTCAACTTTAATATATTTGATGCTATGAAGTACTCGAATGATACAAAGTCTTTCTCTTGTGTTAGCATGATTGATACTTTAGTTCAACAAGATTTTGAGCATAATTTTGTGAATGATGAGTTGGACTATGTGCTTAAGCATAGTGTTATGTAGAGAGATGTTCACATAGAAGCAAATGAGGACATCCAAAATGCTATTATGGCGCTTCATGCACTTCAGGAATTGCCTCCCAGGTTAGTCAACCAAGGTTTTGATTTACTTATTACCCATAAACAAATTCTGCCCTCTCTTGAACAGGCGCCAAAGGTCGAATTGAAGACTTTACCAAGTCATCTCAAGTATGCCTACTTGGGAAAAGATGAGACCTTGCCTGTAATCATTGCCAATGACTTGTCAGAGGTTCAAGAAGAAAAATTGTTACGGGTTTTGAAGGATTACAAGACAGCCATAGGATGGACCTTGGCCGATATTAAGGGAATCAGCCCATCAATTTGCATGCATCGCATTTTGCTTGAACAAGATTCGAAACCGATAAAAGATGCTCAACGCAAATTGAATCCTGCAATGAAAGAGGTCGTCATGAAAGAAATTCTAAAATTGTTAGATTTAGGAATTATCTATTCTATATCTGATAGTCAGTGGGTGAGTCCAGTTCATGTGGTACCTAAAAAGTCTGGTTTTTAATTAGTTAAGAATGAGGTTAATGAATTAGTTCCTATGAAATTATAGACAGGTTGGCGAATGTGCATTGACTTCCGTAAATTAAATACAACAACAAGGAAGGATCACTTCCCACTTCCCTTTATTGACCAAATGTTAGAACAGTTAGCAGGTAAAGCTTTCTTTTGTTTCTTGGATGGGTATTCTGGATATTACCAAATTGTGGTAGCTCTAGAAGATCACGACAAGACAACTTTTACTTGCCCTTTTGGGACTTTTGCTTATCGTCGGATGCCTTTTGGATTGTGTAATGCCCCTGGAACTTTTCAAAGATGCATGATGAGTATATTTTCTGATTTTCTTTAGAATTGCATTGAAATTTTCATGGATGACTTTACTTTTTATGGTGACTCATTTGATCAATGTTTGGATAACTTGTCTAAAGTTCTTAATCGATGCATTGATAAGAATTTAGTTCTCAACTATGAAAAATGTCACTTCATGCTGAAAGAAGGAATTGTGTTGGGTCATGTAGTGTCATCTAGAGGGATTGAAGTGGATAAGGCTAAAGTTGATTTAATTTCTAGTTTACCATATCCTACTAATATTCGAGAAGTTCGTAGTTTTCTTGGTCATGCAGGGTTTTATAGACGCTTCATTAAGGATTTCTCAAAAATTGCATAACCATTGTCAAGGCTATTGCAACAAGATGTTCCATTTGATTTTGGTGATAATTGTAAGAAAGCATTTGATAAGTTGAAGACATCTCTCACTTTTGTGCCCATCATCCAACCTCCCGATTGGGCTTTGCCTTTTGAGCTCATGTGTGGTGCGAGTCACTATGTTGTAGGAGTTGTACTTGGTCAATGGAATGGAAAGCAGAATCATGTCATTTATTATGCTTCCAAAATGCTTAATCATGCACAGTGTAATTATACCACTACGGAAAAAGAGCTTTTGGCTATTGTGTTTGCTTTTGATAAGTTTCGGTCTTATTTGCTTGGTACTAAAGTTATTGTTTACTCTGATCATGCAGCCCTTAAATACTTGTTGGCGAAGAAGGAATCGTAACCACGTCTTATTCGATGGATTCTTCTACTACAAGAATTTGATTGGGAGATTAAGGACCGCAAGGGGACTGATA
Source organism: Centella asiatica (assembly GCA_014636745.2). Classification (NCBI taxonomy): domain Eukaryota; kingdom Viridiplantae; phylum Streptophyta; class Magnoliopsida; order Apiales; family Apiaceae; genus Centella; species Centella asiatica. The sequence goes on along the minus strand of CM025787.1, from coordinate 9,943,199 downwards.
ATTATGTTGCCGATCATCTCAATCGATTGGTGCGTGAGGAAGAGCCCCTGTCGATTTCAGAACTTTTCCCGAATGAGCACCTATGGATGGCTTATGGACTAAGTGGTAAGGAACCTTACTTTGCTGATATTGTGAATTTTCTAGTTAGTGGTGTTTTCCCAAAAGGCACTAGTACCTTTCAGAAAAATAAGCTTAAAAGTGTGGCTAAATACTACATTTGGGATGAGTCATCCTTGTAGAAAATTGGTACCGATCAGATAATTCGCAGGTGCGTACCTGACAATGAAATTCATTCTATACTTGCTTATTGTCATGAATATGCATGTGGTGGGCACTTTGGTCCAAAACGTATGACTAGAAAGATATTAGATTGTGGTTTCTTTTGGCAGACATTGTTTAAAAATGCTTACTTGTTTTGTAAAAGTTGTGTTAAATGTCAAAGAGTAGGCACTATATCTTCTAGGAATGAAATGCCATTAAGTCCACTGCTATTTTGTGAAATTTTTGATGTATACGGTATGGACTTCATGGGACCTTTCCCTAGTTCTTTTGGTTGTTTATACATATTGCTTGTTGTGGATTATGTTTCAAAATGGGTAGAAGCAAAGGCTACCCGCACTAATGACTCTAAGGTTGTTGTAGGTTTTCTTAAAACTAGCATCTTTAGTAGATTTGGAGTACCAAAAGCAATCATAAGTGACCAAGGAACTCATTTATGCAACCGTACGGTGGAAGCTTTAATGTCCAAATATGGAGTCCATCATCGTGTAGCCAATGCATATCATCCCAAAACCTGTGGCGGCCTCGGAGAATCCCCCGAGTCGGGCCCCGGGCACTGTTAACAATTTGGGTGACAGCCCCAAGATCCCTAGGCTGGAACCCCTAGGCCCCGCCAGAAAATAGATATAAAATCGCAACACAACTGAGACAGGCACATCATAGCCAAACATTTACATTAATCGCACGAGAAATACATTCTCAAAAACATCATTATAACATCTTAAGGTTCACTTCTTCTTACAAAACTTCAAAGCTCGAAAACAAACAAGCTACAGTGGGAACTAACTTTAGATGGCCCATCTGGCCTTACAACCTAAACATTTCCTTGATGGCCTTCCATTTCACTTTCCCTTTAAAAGCCATTCATAGGAGAGAAATTAAGAAGCTCTCACTATGCCATTTTCTCTTTTCCACTATTAGGCAACTCGGGCTTCTTGACATAACTTGAAAAACATTTCATAGCATTCCACATGAGCGTTTACTACCTTCCAAAGTACTTTGGTTTCCAATATCCCGCTTATGTCGAGTTGACAAAGGAATTTTATACTACCTTCCAATTTCATAAGGAGAAAATGTTTGATTTGGATAGTCCCGGTGTGGTGCAATTTAGACTTTTGGGGACCGAGTACTCTCATTCTATTACAGAGTTCAATTTAGCTTTTGGTTTTGTTGATAAAGAGTATGTCCAAACCCCGGAGTACCACACCACTGTTTGTGACTATCATATTAACTTTGAACCTACTCTCCTTTGGCAAACTATGGCTATGTACAATTTAGCTTACGATTCTAAAGTATCTCGGAGTTCTTTCCTCACTAAACCTGTTTGGCAATACATCCACCATTTCCTCGCTTACAATTATTCGGGTCGCAAGGACAACTTTGGCATTCTTACTAAAGTTGAGTTTTATTTTTTGTGGTGTATGATAAATGGTCTTAAGGTCATTATTGGTTGTTGGTTAGCTACACAGTTCGCAGCTGCGGTAAGTCATAAGCGCCATTTGATTTTGGGTTCTTACATTACTCTATTAGTAGTTAATCTTGGCATTCTTAATCTTGACATCACTGACTTGCATGTGGCTTGCTGTTTGGAGCCTCTGGATATGTCTTGCCTGGAGCGGATGGGTTTGATCACGGAGCACAATGGCCATAAATGTTTCATATCACCAGGTCCGGTATCTATTCCTCACAATCAAGTCGTTGTTTTTCCCCATTTTGTACAAATAGCCACTAGTTCCACCTCCCCTTCAGATCCTTACGCGCAACTCCACCATTAGCTGACTAGAGTGGAAGCCAATCTAATGGTGTACTTTGATTTTGTGGGATTCAATCCTCCGCATCCTTCGCCTCTGTAGCCGTTTTGCACTTGTCATTAGCTATTCAAGGAAGACTTCTTATTTTTCCTATTTATTTTTCTATTATTTGGACATTTCTTTGGTCTATCTTTTCCTACATTGAGGACAATGTATTATTTAAGTGTGGGGGAGGATTTTGGTCATTTACTTATTTTTTTTATACTTTACATTTGTTACTTAGTTGTGTTTCTTTTATTGAAAAAATAAATAAAAAATAAAAATTTCAGAGTCATGAATTATTATTTGAAGTTTCTTTAGAGAATTATGATAGTAATAAATTTTATTTTTGAAGTGTGTGAAACGGATAACTCTCATTACTAGCTTGTGTGTAATTATGTTTAGTTTATATTACATAGTTGAATCATTTTTGTTAGGTTCAGAACTTTAAATCTTGAGATTTGTCCCTAGTACCTTTTAATTAATCTTTTTGTGATCTTACTCACTTATTCACCGGTTTAAATCATTGAGATTACTAAAGCGGATTTAATTTACGTAATTGATCTTATTTTCTCATGACTTTATATCTTCTTGTGTCGGGATTAGCTGAGAGATGGCTTTACTTTTATTCTTTTCTCCCTATTCTTTGAGTGAGTTATGTTGCAATATTATGCTGCAATGTTGAGTAAGTAAAAAAAAAATGTAATAGGAAGAAAAGAAAAAAAATTGTTTAAAGCTTTAAGTCTCGGTTGTGGCCTTTGTTACTCGAGTAAATAGGCCCTAAAGGATTGTCTTAACACCTAGTGCCCTAAGGTCCCTAGTGGGTCTGGGAGTCGTTGGTTTAAAAGCTCGCTACATGAGTAACATAGAAAGCAATATTCCAGACATTGCACGAGCTTGAAAAAAAATATGTGTAGTGAAATTCTATTCTTGGTGTGTGTGAGTTATTTTTTCTAAGGTCATTTTGATTGCATTCCCTTAGGCTGAAGATATTTAGGATGATTTACGAGAAATAAGATGTAACCAATTCTAAGAAGATGAAGTATCTAATTTAGTGTCCATATGTTTTTAAGCTGGTACACTAGCAATTCTAACTTAATGCACAAGATCACTTCTTGATTCTTTATAAAGGGAGTACGGGATATTGATTAAGTGGAGAAGTTTTTCTTCTAACTCTTGTTGATTTGCTATGTGTATTTAACTGATATAAACTTCATATTTGTTAAAAATTGAGAGTTGTTTATTTCGTGTCCTTCAATTATGTAATTTATTGTGTGTCATAGTTATCGAAATCAATTTTGTTAGGTCCCAAAGGGGTAAAAATACTAGAAGGGGGGGTTGAATAGTGTTTTTCAAAAATTAAGTATTGCTAAGAAAACTTTACTGATTAAAACACTTCTTGCTTATAAAAGAGTTTCTTATGTTTTGAAAAAGTTTAGCAGCAGAATTTGTTTAAGCAAAGCACCCCTTAGTTTTTGTAGCAAGGGTTAATGGCTAAAGGTAGTAAAAATAGTAAGTCTTTGCTGAAAGAGTTCGGCAAGACTTAAGCAAAGCACAGAACAAAGCAAGTAAGCAATTTAAAAGATAAGCAGGAATAGAGGAGAATTTTTATAGTGGTTCGGACTAAGCCTACTGCACTCTTCTTCTCTTTTACTTCAGAAGGCTATCACTAGAACTTGTTCACACAAAACAATTAGCAGGCGTGTTCACACAGAACAATCAGCAGGAGGACACTTAGTCCAATTTACAATAGGTCACTTAGACCAAATTAGTCACACAGACTCTAAGCAAATTGAGTAAATATTGCTTGTTATCTTCAAGTAGAGTGCTCCTTAGATGAGTAGAATGGTAGCATTTGTTCAAGCTTTATGATGTCTTGTTGAAGTCTTTAATGTGTCAGAATGGTTGTTCAGTTTTTCTCAGTTAGTTGGAGTTAGTCATAAATGAAATTTATGACTCCTATTTATACTCCTCCAGAAAATCTATCCGTTGGGAATTTGAAATAGATCCGTTGGAGTGTACTGAACTTGATGTGACTTGTACCTTTACAGCAGTCCTTGCTTAGTTCAAAAAGTTAGCCGTTATTCTGTCTTCTAGTGTCTTTCTGAAGAGTCTCCTAGAAGTTGACTAAGCAGGGGTAAAGATAACTTTTTCTGACAAGTCAACTTGGATCAAGCAAAGGATCTTGCTTACTTAAGTCCTTGCTTATTTCCATTCTAAGTAGGGCTATACTTGGAAAATTCTTCATATCTTCAGAAACCTTCTTAATAAATTTATCATATCAGCAGTTCGATGGTGATCAAACTCCTTGCTTAACTACATATTATATCCACATAACAAGTTGGATATTTTTCTAAGTCCTTTTACAATATTTAAGCAAGGACTATATTACATCATCAATTCTTATATATATTAAACAATAAATGAATGTTTAAGCAAAGATTATATAAGCAGGGGTGCAACAACAAATTTAACTAATTGTTTCGTGACGATGATAAGTTTTGATGAATTTTGTGGGTATATTCACTCCAAACCCTCACGAGACACAACTCGTCCACTATGGGGAACATAGGGGTTTAAAGGCTTGTTGCATACGCTAAATGCAATGGTGATACCTACGAAAGTGTGTGTCAGTATTTTATTTTATCTTATCTTATATTTCTTGAGTTTGATTTGCCCGAGGACGTGCAAAGTCCAAGTGTGGGCGAATTTGACAAGTCATAATTTGATCACGGCTTTTTATTGTCATTTTCATGTTCTTAAATAGTATATATGCTTATTCTGTGTCTTTTGAGTGTTATTTATCTTTAGGAATGAAAAATGGAGCAAAGAGCAAAACAGTATTTAAAAAGCAGAAATCAATGTTAAATATGACATAAGGCATGAGCACACTCTGCAGGAAGTCATAAGCTGTGAAGACCCGGATTTGTAAATAAATTTCGTTATGAAATCTAATT
>CM025787.1:9905841-9935567 GCA_014636745.2 Centella asiatica | reverse complement strand
TCACCCATCAAGCTCATTTCATATTTGTTTTGCATGAGTTTGGAGAATTTTTCACATAGTCTTGTGTCAGTGGATCCAAAAATAATATCATCAACATAAATTTGAACCAAAATCAGATGACCTTGGTGTTGTCTGAAGAACAAGGTTTTGTCAATGATACCTCTTGAAAATTTGTTTTCCACTGGAAATTTTGACAGTGTATCATACCAAGCTCTAGGTGCTTGCTTCAGTCCATAAAGTGCCTTTTCCAATTTGTTGACATGATTTGGAAATTTTGAGCATTCAAAACCTGGAGGTTGTTGGACATACACCTCATGTTCCAATTTTCCATTCAGAAAAGCACTTTTCACATCCATTTGATGTACTCTAAAATTTGAATGTGCTGCATAGGCTAAGAAAATTCTTATAGCCTCAAGTCTGGCTACTGGTGCAAAGGTCTCATCAAAATCAATCCCTTCTTCTTGAAGATATCCTTTTGCAACCAGTCTTGCTTTGTTTCTAACAACAATGCCAGCTTCATCCATCTTATTTCTGAATACCCACTTAGTACCTATTATGATCCTATCTTTGGGCCTAGGTACAAGCTTCCATACTTGATTCCTTTCAAATTGATTTAGCTCTTCCTGCATTGCCAAGATCCAGTCAGCATCTTGAATAGCTTCTTCAAACTTCTTTGGTTCAATTTGAGAAAGAAAATAAGCATATAGGCATTCATTAGATGTAGCTTTCCTGGTCTGCACTCTTTTGCTTGGGTCACCAATAATCAGATCTGTTGTGTGGCTTCTGGCCCATTTGGGATTAGAGATGTGCCTTGATGAGCTTGCTTGACTATCATCTCCTCCCCCTAAGCCTGTGCTCCCAGCTTCTGAAAACTCTCCCCCTGAATTAGTGGATAATTCAAGGTTCAAGTTATCCCCTGATGGTGCATGTCCTGATGAATGATCCCCTGATGGAGTATCCCCTGATCTATTGTCCAGGAAATTAACTCTATCTGTTGAAGGGGGTTCTACATTGATTGGATTGACATCAGGAATGGATAAATTCTCCATTTGTCTGCACTCATCGGCTTCATTCTCTTGATAATCAATATCATCTTTATTTTCAAACCTGAGTTCTTCATAAAAACCAGGGTCTTCAAGCCCAGAAATTTCTTGATCATCAAAAGCTACATTTATAGACTCCATCACCACTTGAAGTCTTTTGTTGTAAACCCTGAAGGCCTTGGATGACAGAGAATAACCTAGGAAAATTGCTTCAGCTTTAGGATCAAATTTTCCTAAGTTCTCACCAAAATTCCTCAGAACAAAACATTTGCATCTAAAAACATGGAGCAACTTAATGCTTGGCTTTCTCCCTGTCATTAGCTCATATGGTGTCTTGTTGTGAGCCTTGTTGATTAGAGATCTATTCTGAGTAAAGCAAGCAGTGGAAATTGCTTCAGCCCAAAAATAGGTGGGAATTTTTGCCTCTGCTAGCATTGTCCTAGCAGCTTCTATCAGGGTTCTAGTTTTCCTTTCCACTACACCATTCTGTTGAGGAGTCCTTGGAGCAGAAAATGTATGATTTATGCCTTTCTCCACACAAAATCCCTCAACAACTGCATTCTTGAATTCAGTTCCATTATCTGTTCTCAACATTCTAACCACTGACCCTGATTCTGTTTCCACCTTCTTGATATGGTCAATAATTTGTTGAGATACTTCTGATTTAGCATGCTGAAACTTTACCCAAGTGTATCTGGTGTGGTCATCCACTATGACCATTGCAAATCTTTTCTTTGCCACTGACATAATGTTGACAGGGCCAAAGAGATCCATATGTAACAATTGAATTGGATCTTTGATCATGGTGGCTTCCTTGCTGACAAAGGATGACTTCCTTTGCTTCCCTTGTTGACATGCTGAACATAATCCTTCTTGGATAAACTCCATTTGGGGTAGTCCAGTTACCAACTCTCTCTTCACTAGATCATTAATTGACTTGAAGTTCAAGTGAGAGAGCTTCTTGTGCCATAGCCTGCTTTCATCAGGAGATGCCTTGCTGTAGAAACATGATTCTCCATTTACTTAAAAAAAATCAGGAACATAAAGATCTCCTTTTCTTATCCCTGACAAAATCAGCTTCCCATCACTTTCATTTGAGATTAGGCACTAATCTCCTTTGAAGGAAGTGATGAATCCTTTGTCACTTAGTTGACTTATACTTAGCAAATTCTGCTTGAGCCCATCAACCAGTGCTACATTTTCAAATGAGACATTCCCATTTGCTGCTTTGCCATAACCAAGAGTTAGTCCTTTGCTGTTATCACAAAATGAGATTACTGGACCAGCCTTTTCTTGAAATTCTGTGAGCAGGGCTTTGTTTCCTGTCATATGCCTTGAGCAGCCACTATCTAGAAACCAGATTTGACTGCTTTTGTTCTTTCCCTGCACACAAGAAAACATTTAAATTGTTTTTGGTACCCAATTTGTTTTGGGTCCTCTTGGTTTAGTCACAGTAACAGGTAATACAACTTTATCTTTATCAATGACTTTTGGTTTTGGCAAATTTAAAACTTTCTCCTTTTTAGGAGCTTCATAATATGCATTTGATTTCTCAACAGTTATCTTACCTTTTTCCTTGGAGGAGTAGGTTTTAATAGTTGGTAAATCATCTGCATACAAAATTGTGCCAATCAAAATTTGTGGTTTTACTTTGCATTGAAAAGACAAATGATTACAGCTACCACAATTCCAACACACTTTTCTAGGGGCTTCATGAATAGAAGAATAATTTCTACTTTTATTAACACTTAGCTTACCATTTCTATTCTTCCTGCTTTCCCCTGACAGGCCTTTTTCCCTTGAAGGGCTGCAATGGCCTGAAGCACTCTTTCCCCCTGACGACTGTGTATCCACTGATGCACAGTCTAGTTCTTTCATAACTGGAGGGTTGAGTGTTTTGGCAAGGATACTTTTCTTGCCTCTCCCACCACTAGTGGAAGCTTCATTTACTGGGAAGACATTCCCAGATTCTAGCTTTGCTGCTGCCTTAACAAACTTGATAGTTTGAGATGGCCTTTTTCCAAAGCTAGCTGCCATCTCAACCTCAATGGGAGGTTGCTGCACATGAGTCTCTTCATAGCCCAAACTAGATTTTGGATCAGATTTCTGACTTTTCAAACGATCCTCCAGTTTTCTGCTAGACTCATTCCATCTCTTAATGACTTCCCTTTCTTGACTAAGAAGATTTGAGGTCCATTCCTCCCTTTTGATAGCACAGTCAAGAAGATTTTTTGTCCTTGAGAGTTCTTTTTCAAGACTCTCAAGTCTGGAGTTCTCTGATTCTAAAAGAGTGTTCCTGGCAGATAACTGTTCATTTATTTTCTGCACTCTCTCAGTTTCAGCTACAGCACTCCTCAGGGTGTCATAGAGATCCTTTATCTCACAGGCCATTTCCTTAATAGTTTTAACACAATCAGTTTTAGACATGTTAGAGGAAATTTCGAGGCTTACTTGTGAGCTACTACTGTCAGTGGATGAGGCCATCAGGGCTAGGTTGACATACTCTTCATTTTCTTCTTCATCAGAGTAAGCCCAGTCCTTTCCCTTTGCAATGTATGCTTTTCCCTTCTTGTTTGCATTAAGAAGGTCAAAGTATTTCTTCTTGTACTCCACAACAACTTCTTTGTCTCTAGATTCACCATCTTTTGTGACCTTGCGACACTCATTTGCAAAGTGACCCATCTCATTACATTTGTAGCACTTTATCCTTGATTTGTCAATAAAGTTTTTCGTGCTACTAGGTTTCCTTGCTGAAAATCTTTTAGATCCCGAAGGCTTTTGGAATTTCAGCTTGGAAAACCTTTTTGCAAGAAAGGCCATGGTTTCATCCAGCTCCTCTAACTCTTCTGGAGTATATTCTTCCTCCTTGAAGTCAGCTTCTTTATCCCCTTCTATTTCAGCATCTTCTAGTTGCTGTTTCATCAATACACTTGGCCTTGCTTCTTGTTTGTCCTTCGTGGCAGCCATCAGGGCTACAGATTTAAGCTTTATGGCATCCCCTGACATTTCAGATCTTTGTTGAACCTCAAGTTCATATGTCTTTAGGGTGCCATAAAGCCTATCCAAGTCTAGAAGATTCATGTCCTTGGATTCCCTGATGGCTGTTGTCTTAGGATCCCATGATATGGGAAGGACTCTCATGAACTTTTTGTTCACATCCTTGTTGGCATATGCCTTTCCATATAATCTCAGGTCATTTACCAACCTGTTGAATCTGTCAAACATTTCAGTAAGTGTTTCACCATTTTTCATTGTGAACCACTCATACTGTTGTGTCAACAGCTGCAGTTTGGTTTCCCTCACTTCCTCAGTACCATCACAAAGGATTTGTATGGTATCCCATATAGATTTAGACGTGGTCAAATTCATGATACTATTCAGCATATCATCGTCTAAACCATTATACAGGATTCCAGTAACCTTAAGATCCTTTTTCACCTTTTCTCTTTCCTCTATCGTCATTTCATTAGTTGTCTTTGGGACAAGCTTTTCAGGAATACTGACTCCATTAACGACTTCTATAGGAATGAGCTTCTTGGGAACGTGAGGTCCTTCTTCTAGAATCTGCAAGTATTCATCATCAATAGCTCTAAGATGAACTATCATTCTTTGTCTCCAGAAGAAGTATTTGCCCCTTTCCAACATGGGGACTTTACTGTTTCCAGCTTTATTGCCCATAGATAATGCTCGTGTTTAGCAAGTGAAATCTACTAAGAGGCTCTGATACCAATTGTTAGTGCAATATAAGCACAAGTGTTTGTAGAAGGGGGGGGGGGGGATGAATACAAACACCTGAAACTTTTCGCACTTAGAAAACTTATAAGGCTTACTGAAAAACAGTTGTAACAAACAGAAAAAATATATGAAATAAACACGCAAATTCAAGTTAAAATAATTATATTAAAACTTGAGGTTTTTCTGGAAATCTGTATAATCACAAATGTGATTTACAGCTACAAATTCTGTGAATAAAGTTCACAGCTTCTCACACTCACTAGCTTCTAATTTTCTTTGAAATAACTCTCTCAAGATCTATTACAAAGCTTCTCTCTAGTGTTTGTGTGCTTCGGTGCTTGTTTGATCTATTGGACAGATTCAATCAATCGTTATCACTGTAATGAGAGCTCCGTTGCTTATATATAAATTAGTAGGATGAAATCACGTGCTTGAGACGTGCTTCTCTTCTCAACTTAGCTGCAAGTATGTCACATCGAAACTTTATGTGTCAGACTGCTGCATGCTTTGTTGCTACTTTTCTTCCCCTGATCTGTGTGCATTTAATGCGTGAGAGTTCTCATTGGACCATGAACAAACTTCAAGAAATATCTTTTCAGTTGATATTTCTTGCTTCTGTAACACATTACGTTGATTTCGGTGTAAGAACTGATGACGGGTGTATGCTGTTACAACGATCCACTAACTGCCAGCCCTGACGGACTTTGATCAGTGCTTCTGGATCTCCTGATGCTTATTGACTGGATCAGGGCTTCGACCTTCACTTGAGTTATGCTCAGTGCTTCTTGATCCTGCTGGTTATAGCTGACGGTATACACTGATTGCTTCCACTGATGTCATGTTGGTCATTTTCCCTGACAGGTTACCCTGATGGGTTTGCCTGACACTGATATGTCCTGAAGTGTTTCACTGACGGATTGGTCTGCCCTCGTCATACCCTGACAGGTTCCCCCTGATGGGTTTCCCCTGATAGGTTCCCCTGATGGGTTTCCCGTGATGGGTTTCCCCTGATGGGTTTCCCCTGATGGAACTTAATCAACGTAACTTTGATTTAGAATTTCTGATGTGCGGAATACTTCGATTGCTTACAAGTAGCATCAGACATTCTTCTTCACTTTGTCAAGTCCTTTAAATGTTCCTGTTTTCTGACTTGTCTTGTGAAGTTATTGACCATCCACTGATGAATAAGTTTATCATCAGTGGATGCAAAGCTTGTGCTGATCTTAAGGTTTATAAAATACCTCAGGTATTTACAGTTGCACAATTTATTACATAATCATCATCATCATCATTTATCTCTAACAACTGATCAACATATAAGCAATGGAGTTCTCATTACAAAAATAACACAAAGTTGATTTGAAGACTTACAGGGGAATGATTGGATCATTGCTATATCTGACAGCAAGCAGGCTAGACATAAAGTTTGCAACATGTCTTTGTCCAAGATATCAAGCTGACCCAAAGGAATCTCATCTCATTGCAGTGAAAAGGATCTTGAGATATATCAAGGGCACTACAGAGTTGGGACTTTGGTATCCAAAGGAGTCTAGATTTGAATTACTAGGATATTCTGATGCTGACTTTGGAGGATGCAGGATTGACAGAAAGAGTACAACGGGAAGCTGTCAATTTCTAGGAGGAAGGCTTGTATCTTGGTTCAGCAAAAAGCAGCACTCAATCTCTACATCAACTGCTGAAGCTGAATATATTGCAGCTGGAAGTTGTTGTGCACAAATTCTATGGATGAAAAATCAGCTAATGGATTATGGTCTGATCTATTCTAAGATTCTAATAAGGTGTGATAACACTAGTGCCATTGCCATTGCTGAAAATCTAGTGCAACATTCCAGAACTAAGCATATAGAAATCAGATATCATTTTATCAGGGAACATGTTATGAATGGGAATATTGAATTACAGTTTGTACCTTCAAATCAGCAGCTGGAGACATATTCACCAAATCTCTTGATGAAGCCACATTTTCAAATCTTGTGGGAGAGCTGGGAATGGTGAATTATGCGTCAGGGTCAGAGTCAAACTCCTAAGATTTGGTATTTCTAACTCGTTTCATAAGTTCTTGATAAAATCAATTGATATGTGGTTATATATGTTCAAATTGTAAATATGTATATACTTGTATATTCTACATGTTGTTGTTTTGTTTTAGTTTTGTGTGATGCATCAGGGTCAGGGCTTCCTTAAGGACGCATCAGGGTCAGGGTGTCTGGCTCTCTCATCAGGGTCAAGGTGTTCGACTCGTTTGACAGGGTCAGGGTATCTGACTTGTGCGTCAGGATCAGGGTGTCCGTCTTGTGCATCAGGGTCAGGGTATGTACATACAGTAAATCATCAGGGTAAGTTTAAATTTTTTTTACTGCATCGGGTTTCAAGGTCAATTAAGTGATGACAACTCATCATTAAGTTCTTCTCTCACTGATGACGTGTCATCATAGAAACTGAACTGACTCCCTAATAGCGTGTTTTCAGGAGAAGTTTTCAAACGTCAATAGGCGGGTATTAATACTCTATCTCTCCTACTTTTTAAAACTCCTCAAATCTTTTAATCTTTTTCTGATATTTGCTCGAGTATTCTTCTTCTTCTATCTCGTTTTTACAGAAACCCTAGAACTTCAAATCTTCAAAGCATCCATGGCGCGCCAACAGATACTGAGGAACTTAACAGTCCTACCCACAAACTATGTGGGTTTCTCTGACATTGATGAGGTAAATGAATGCTTTAAACCAATAATGAACTATTTACTCAACTCAGAGTATAGTAAAGCCATCTTTACCGATGAAAAAATGTCGGGGGAAGCACTATCTCAACTTTGGACGAGTGCTAAGTTCATGTACTCCACCACTAAGCCGGATGCGGTCAAGGGAATCTCATTCAAAGTTTCCTCTGAGAAAGGGAAAATAACTCCTCTAGTCTTAACTCTGCTTTGGGGTACCTACTCAAGATCTGGTGGATGCACCCAGTGATACAGACCTGCTGGATTTCTTGAGGGAATTGGGCTATAACGCTGCTCCCAACGCAGTGTTAAAGTTCAAAGACCTCAAGAGGGTGAATGTTAAGCGGGAGATCTCTTACCTGTTTGATACAATCACCAAGGCATTCTCAGGTAAGTGTTCTAACTTTGAGGTTATTACCTCTTTAACTTTAAAAATTGCATACACAATAATTAAAAATGTAAATATTAATATAGGTAAAATAATTTTTGATGATCTTGTAAATAAATTAGGTAATTTTAATTATAGGAAAACTGAAGTATATTATGCAAGATTTTTGTTTATGATTATTAAAGACCAAATTACTAATTTTTCTTTTGAGAATGATATACCTGTACAGACATACAAGCAAACAAAGAAACTGTTTGCATAAATAATAAAGAAATCATATACAGCTAAATCATTTGCTCTTCCATCGCATATGGTACAGGTAGTAAATTCTACACCCTCTACTTCTCAAACTGTACATTCTTCGCCTTCATCTACTATGGTAGAGAAAACAACCACCTCTCTGCCTACCCAAGTAGAACAACCAATTACCACTCAACAACTCTCAAAAGCCCAACCCACAGTCTCTCAAAAGACTATTGGGATTAAAAGAAAACCCAGTGAAGTTACCACATCAATTGAGGGGGAGCAAGGAGAGAGAGTGATTGGCTACAGGAGTAAGAAGAAGAAGGGAGCCACGAGTGTTACCCAACAGCCTGACCTGGCAGTATCCTCTCAAAAGGATGCTGCTTTTGATAAGGAATTAAACATATTTCTAACTAGTTCCTCTCAAAAGGAATTAGTTATTGAAAATAGTCCCCAACCAAGGACACAATTGAGTGAAGCACATACCCTGACCATAGACATTGATGAACCTATCATTACGGTCTCTGAGAGCCACTTGTAGATATCTGACATAGTGAGTACACACACCACTCAAGATGTTGTAGCTCAGAAACTTCTCAATAAGATCAACATGAGTCATAAGCATTCTTCTACAGCATCTTTTGATGAATCACCTCCTCGTTCAGTGATTCAGCCAACACTCCCATCTACACCACTTCCTTCTTTCTTTGTTCCTCAAATTTCTTCAGATATAATGACACAAACATTAAGTGTCATACAGTCAGATTCTCCACATTCTCAATTCGTGGAGGAGCCAACATTCTTTGACACAGTGTTTAGTAGTCAACACTCTCAAATGGTTGACTCATTTTTACTTGATACAAACACTGATGATCAAACAGGGGACATAGACTCCACTGTACATACTACAGCTATAACTCTTTATGTACCCCCAATTGTATATACTTCCTCTATAGAAACATACACTTCTCCAATTATACATACTCACTTTACTTCTTCTCCTTCTCCTATCACAACTGTCGAACCAAAATCTGTACATACATCACTTGAACTGGTCACAGTTGATGATTTCCAAGCCCATAGGAGCCCCTATAGGACAATTTTGAGTGAGACTGAGAAAATACTTAGTGAAGAGAGACAAAGTCAAACCCTTGAGAGGACTTTGGCAAAAGGAGAGCAAGAGAGTACTGCCTTAGTAGGCAAAGAAAAAGGAGAGAATACGAGTGAAGCCTTAGACGACAAAGAAAAAGGAGAGATTGAGGAAGATAAGGATGAGATCCTTGTAAATAAAGAACAGAGAGAAAACGCAGTTACTGTATATACTACTTCTACCTCTGAAAGTGATGAAGATGAGGCTCCACAAGATGATTTTTCCCAATTCATTGGAGTTGATTTGTACTTTCAGTAGAATCAAATGTCGGACACTCGACAGTTATTAAAGCAAGAGTTAGCTAGAACTACTGATCCAATCTTGATCAAAGTGTTAAAGTCACAGTTCATGATTGGTTAATCAATAGATATAGAAAATCAAAAACTGTATACACATTTTTCTTCAAAGATACAAAATGTACAACAAGTTGTCGACTCCCTAGTCACTAGCCAGACTCTCCTCAGAATGAAGAAACAAGCTGACACTGTAGACAATAAGCTAGCTGATCTCACTTCCCAATGACCAGCATGGAAACTCTGCAACATTCCATGGCTGGCACTTTGCAACAAGTTCTTCAAGTCACATCCCGACTCTCAACTCCCACTGATGATGCTGTCAAAAAAGGGGAGAAATTAACCAAGCAGTCGTTAGGAGATGTTGCTGAGAATTCAAGTCAACCATCAGGGGATGTGACTGCTCCTGTTCCTGCTTCAAAATCCAAGGATAAAGGCAAGGGTATCCTGATTGAGAAACCAAAGAAGAAATCCAACACTCAATCAGGCCTAAGCTACTTGGAGATGCCATGAAGACAGCCCACTTTCCAACACCCATTGAAGTTATAATTGATAGGAAAGTGGAGCTGGTCTACCCTCAAGATAAAAAGCTAGTGGAAGCTGATACACTATTTGCACAACAACTTCAAGAAGATGAAGAGAGGGAAATGGCAAAGGAACAGGAGGAAGCAAAGAAGAAGAAAAGTGTCAAGCCCAGGACCTCCAGGAATCCTCAGCAAAGAAGATCTCAGAACCCTAAAGGTGCATCAGGGGCTAAAAATCAAGACAAATCTGAAGACCCTGATGCCACCAAATCCAAGTCATCTGAAGACAAGGTTCAAGCACCTTCTCCTATTACCACAACATTTGGTCCACCCACTCTAGCTGAATCCCTCAGAGAAGAAAGGCGCAAAAACCTGTCATTTATGTTTTCCATAAAAAGCATAGATGTCAGGTTCAACAATAGAAGGGATCAGCTGATAACAGTGCAACTTAAAAGTGGGTCACAATTCAATGTCACAATTGACTGGTTTAGGAGAATGGATGCTGAACAGCTGGGATTAGTTCTGAATTTAATTTCAAAATCGTCAGTGGCTAACAAAGACTTGAGGGGACTGATTGATAAGCTGAGGAGAGCCATCAATGATGATAAAAGTCTGCCTACAGCCTTGGAAAGACCTTTGAAGCTATTTTACAGATCCACTGATGGGCAGGAGAAAAACATTAAAATCAAAGACGTTGATGGTCTCGACCTGGAGGAAGCGATGCATGTTCTAAGCCAAATAGCCAATCACAAAAATGAACATGTCATCGAGTTCAGAATCTTGCTGACTCAGAGAGTATTGAAGGAGATTGAAGAAACCAAAGCTGATGATGGAAACACTGCAGTAAGGAATGTGCCACCAGTGAAGGGATTTAAAGAATAACCAAAAATGATCACTAGCCCCATGGGTGTTCAATACAAAAATAAAAAGGGGGAGATCATTACCTTCTACTGGTCACAACTTGCTGCAGCCAATATTTAAGAAATAAAATATGTCCTTGAAGCTTTGGAATCCAACAGCAATGTCAACATAGTAAACTTCAGAAAACTTCTTCAAAAGAAGCTGGAGAAACTGGAAGCAGGTGGAGAAGACAACTGACTAAGGATTCCTGATCAAAACACAGATCAAAGAAGACAAGGGCTTGGAAGTGACTCTCAACTGATTGAATCAAGTTATCCATTGCCCTTTGTCTCAGCAAAAAGGAAAAGGGATCCTGATGTCTAATACAACATTCTTTTTGTAATAGTTATAGAAAAAAACATGTACAGAAATTCTTTTATTAATTTATTCAAAATCCTTTCATGTATTTAGTATTGGTTTTGACATCATCATCAGTGCATCTAGGGATTTATTGTTATCAAATTGATAAACATAAATAGGGGGAGATTGTTAGAGATAAATAACGATGATGATGATTATGTAATAAATTGTGCAACTGTAAATGCTTGAGGTATTTTATAAACCTTAAGATCAGCACAAGTTTTGCATCCACTAATAATAATCTTATTAATCAGTGGATGGTCAATCTCTTCATAAGACAAGTCAGAAAACAGAAACAATCAAAGGACTTGACAAAGTGAAGAAGAATGTCTGATGCTACTTATGAACAGTCAAAGTATTCCGCACATCAGAAATTCTAAACAAAGCTACGTTGATTAAGTCCCATCATGGGAACCCATTAGGGGGAACCCATCAGGGGAACCTATCTGGGGGAACTTATCAGGGAAACCTGTCAGGGTATGATGAAGGCAGACCAACCCATCAGGCTAACCCATTAGGGGGAATGACCAACATGACATCAGTTGAAGCCATCAGTGTATGCTGTCAGTCATAACCATCAGGATCAAGAAGCACTGAGTGAAACTCAAGTGAAGGTTGAAGCCCTGATCCAGTCAATAAGCATCAGGGGATCCAGAAGCACTGATCAAAGTCCATCAGGGCAGACAGTCAGTGGATCGTTATGACAGCAAACACCTGTCATCAGTACTTACACGGAAATCAACGTAACGTGTTACAGAAGCAAGAAATATCAACTGGAAAGATATTTCTTGAAGTTTGTTTTTGATCCAATGAGAACTCTCTCGCATTAAATGCACACAGATCAGGGGAAGAAAAAGAAGCAACAAAGCATTCAGCAGTCTGACACATAGGGCTACGATGTGACATACTTGCGGCTAAGTTGAGAAAAGCAGCACGTCTCAAGCACGTGATTTCATCAACTGATCAACATATAAGCAACGGAGTTCTCATTACAAAAACAACACAAAGATTGAATCTATCCATCAGATCAAACAAATACCGAAGCACACAAACATTAGAGAGAAGCTTTGTAATAGATCTTGCGAGAAATATTTCAAAGAAAGTTAGAAGCTAGTGAGTGTGAGAGTTGTGTATTTAAACACAGAATTTGTAGCTGTAAATCACATTTGTGATTATACAGATTTCCAGAAAAACCCCAAGTTTTAATATAACTATTTTAACTTGAATCTGTGTGTTCATTTCTTATAGTTTTTCTGTTTGTTACAACTGTTTTCCAGTAAGCCCTTGTAAGTTTAAAAGAGCAAAAAGTTTCAGGTGTTTGTATTCATCCCCCCTTCTATAAACACTTGTGCGTATATTGCACTAACAGTGCATCAGAGACTAAGCTGACGTCATCGGAGACTAAGTCTTAAAGCATCAGAGACTAAGCTGACGTCATCGGAGACTAAGTCTAAAAGCATCGGAGACTAAATAACTCTATCGGAGACTACACAACCTGATCAGAGACTATACGACTAGAGACTAAACGATCAGGAACTAAAAGCTGAAGTCTTCAAGGACTAGTCGTGACTTATTCCCTGATGAGATACAGAGTTCGAATTGAATAACTAGTGTCTTCCATGTAAATCAAGATACTATTGAAGACGTAGCTGGTAAGGAAACAAGCTAGAAATCTGTTCCTAATCAAAAAGGAAAGATTGTATTTAATTCGAATAAGGAAGCTGAATCATTATTGATTTAGAATAGAAACTGAGTAATTCAGTTTTAGAAGCTGTAATTAGATTTACAGAGAATTGTAATTCGAAGCTATATAGGTTTTCATAGTTTTTGTATCTTTACTATACAGAAAATAAAAGAAGATGATGATCATATGATTGTTAGGATTTGTATTCAATTGTTAAAAATCAATAAAAACAATTGTTTATAAATTGATTTGAGTTCTTGTTATTTATATTCTGCAAGAAAAGTTAATTTCTTAAAGAACAAGTAATCGAAAAGAATTCAAAGAACTTATATTCAACCCCTCTTTCTACAAGTTCTCAGCTATCTCACTGGGAAAACAACTCCGTAGGATGATCTCTTATCCATTTTATTTGTGGAGGAAAACTTCTTGAAGAAGAAGCTTCTTGATTATAGTTTCCTCCATGATGTTCAGTGCTCTCAGCTTCATTGAAAACTCCCCCTGAATTAGTGCTCAGATCAGGGTTTAAGTTTTCCCCTTATGAAGCTTCTAGATGACTTGAATTGTCATCAGGGATTACTAGATTTTCCATTGATTTGCACACATCAGCTTCATCATCTGATGAGTCAATTTGAGCATCTGTTGTCTCATTTTCATTTTCAAACCTTAGTTTGTCATGGCTTCCTTCTGCATTATCATTCATTCCTTCAATCTTTTTATCATCAAAGGCTATATGAACTGATTCCATAACAATGTGGAGTCTACGGTTGTAAACTCTATATGCTTTGCTTGTTAAAGAATACCCTAGGAAAATTTCCTCATCAGCTTTGGCATCAAATTTTCCTAAGTTTTTTCCTTGACTTATGAGAACAAAGCATTTGCAACCAAACACATGAAGAAACTTAAGTGTGGGTTTTCTACCTGTCATGAGCTCATAAGGAGTCTTTTGATGAGCTTTTACAATAATTGATCTGTTCTGAGTAAAGCAAGCAGTAGAGATAGCTTCAGCCCAGAAGTAGGTAGGTAACTTAGCTTCTTCAAGCATGGTTCTTGTAGCTTCAATCAAGGTCCTATTTTTCCTTTCAACAACTCCATTTTGTTGAGGAGTTCTAGGAGCTGAAAAGGTATGTGAAATGCCTTTTTCCACACAAAACATTTTCACTGTTGAATTCTTGAATTCAATCCCATTATCACTCCTTAAGGCCTTGACTTTCTCTCCAGCTTCAAGTTCTATTCTTTTAATGTGATCAATGATCAGCTAGGGAGCTTCATCCTTGGTATGTAAATACTTAACCCATGAGTATCTTGAGTAGTCATCAACAATTACAAATGCATACCTTTTTCTAGATATTGACATCACATTAACAGGACCAAATAAACCCATGTGAATTAGATGAATTGGTCTTGTTATTGTTGATGCTTCTTTACTTTTGAAGGAAATTTTCTTTTGTTTTCCCTTCTGACAAGATCCACAAAGACCATCTTGAGAAAATTCAAGTTGTGGCATTCCTGTCACCAATCATTTTCTCACCAGACTATTAATAGTCTTGAAGTTTAGGTGAGACGGCTTCTTGTGCCATAGCCAACTTTCATCTGCTGATGCTTTGATGTAAAAACATGTGTATAGTCCTTCATTTGTTGAGCAGAAGTCAGCTATATATACATTGTCTTTTCTGACTCCAGACAATGTAACATCTCCAGTTTTTCTATTGCTTATAAGGCATTGTTCATCCTTAAAGACAACTTGATAGCCTTTGTCACAAAACTGACTAATACTGAGTAGATTGTGCATTGGACCATTAACGAGAGCTACATTTTCAATGATGACATTTCCATAAACTACTTTGCCATATCCCATAGTGTATCCAATGCTGTCATCTCCAAAGGACACTTTAGGGCCAGCTTTCTCCTCAAACTGTGAGAGCAGAGACTTATTTCCAGTCACGTGTCTTGAACAGCAACTATCCAAGTACCACAACTGCTGCTTCTTCTTGCCCTGCACACATATGTAAACTAGTTAGATCTTTTAGGAATCCAAGCCTGCTTGGGTTTAGATTTAACAGTTTTAATCACAGGTTTACACTTAGTCATTGGATGTGTATTCTTTTTCTTTTCTTTCCTCTTTTTAGGAGGTAAAAGATCCACCTTGGTCCTAGGTGGTTTGTGGACAACCTTTGATTTTTGAGGAGATTTTCTCCTTGTGTTATTATAAACATTAGGCATTGAGGGATGAGCATAATAACAATTTTCACAAGCATTGCAAGCATATGATGGATGTTTAAAGTCACCACAATTATAACATGGCATATATTGAGGTGATGCAATGTATGGACAAGGAGCTGCAATTGAAACAGAAGGAGCATGAATGTTATTAGTAATTTTTGTGCATTTAAAAGCAAGGTGGTTGGAGTTCCCACACTTGGTGCATGTCTTCCTAGGTGCATTAGGCATTCTTGCATAATTACTGTATTTCTTAATACCTAATTTGTCATTCATGTTTCTCTAAGGCTCAGATATTAGACTGCTTTTTAGCTTCTCTTTTAATTGATTGTTAGAAAGCAAACCAACATTTTTAGTAGCCTTTTTCTCTAGCCCAGGTTCCAAAGTTTTCTTTACAGAAGTCAAATTTTTACCTTTAGAGTTCTCACCTTTTTCAATCTCAGTAGGTTTAACAAATTTGATTGGTTTTAATTTTCCTACTGATTTAGGCTCTGAGCTAGCTTCTGATTCTTTATTAGTGGTGATGGGTTGTTCACCAACTGATACAATAATGGGTACATCTGAGTATCCTAATCCAGCCTTTTGATTAGGATTTTGTGAGTTTAAAAGATCCTGTACTTTGTGTGAGGATTGTGTCCATTGTTTTATTTTATCTTGTTCAACCTTGAGTTTTTCAACTAGATACACTTCTCTTTTCAAGGCATTGTCAAGATGTCTCTTAGCATTAAGAGCTTCTGTTTTGGCCTCTTCTAGGATTAACAAATCAGATTCTAGTAAAGTATTTCTTTTAGAAATAATATTATTAGTCTCAGTAATCCTATTGTTTTCTTTTGTAAGAGATCTTAAACTAGCATGCAAGTCATAAATCTCTTTGGCCATTTCTTGAATGGTGGCATCACATTCAACTTTAGAAATTGAAGAAATATTGAAGTTATGTACCTTAGATGGTGATGAATTTTGTGATTCAGCTTCTCCTTCAGAATTGCTTGAGGATTTAGCCATTAAAGCCAAATTTACAACCTCTTCCACATCATCAGATTCATCTAAATCCACTCAGTCCTTGCCTTCAGCTATGAATGCCTTTCCCTTTTTCTTGAGAATATCAAAGCACTTCCTTTTGTAATCTACATGATCATCCTTGAAGTCTTTCTTTTTCTCAGTGCTGGGCTTCTTGCATTCACTGGCAAAGTGACCAAACTCATTGCAGTTATAACACCTGATTTTAGATTTGTCAATCAAGGTTGATTGACTTAGCTTGACAGAAGTAGATGTTGATGTTGATGAGCTTTTCCTGAACTTCTTCCCTCTTTGAAATCTCACGTTTTTGAATCTTTTAGCAATGTAGGCCAAGCTTTCATCAATTTCATCTAACTCCTCAGGTGTGTAGCTTCTAACTTCATTTTCTTCAGACTCACTCTCTTCTTCTTTCTCATCATTGAAATCTTCTTTCTTAATGGAAACCTTCATGTGTCCACTAAGCCTCTTTTTCTTTGGCTCTTCAATCAAAACAACAGATTTATCTTTGGAGTGTTGCTTATTCCATTGTTGGATTTCCAACTCATAGGTCTTCAAATTTCCATATATCCCATCTAGTGTTAGAAGACCTAGAACTTTGTTGGCTTCTCTGATTGCAGTAGTCTTTGGATCCCAACGTCTGGGAAGAGCTCTTAGAAATCTATGATTCACTTGAATCACAGAATACTCCTGGCCATAGGTAGATAAATCATTAATTAATTGGATGAATCTCTCATATAGATCATCAAGAGATTCACCATCCTTGGCAGTAAACAACTCATATTGTTGAATCAGCAGGAGTTGCTTATTCAGCTTGATTTGGTCATTTCCTTCATATAGGACAGTGAGCTTGTCTCAAACCTCCTTTGATGTTTTGCACTTCATAACTTTGTATAGCATGTTGTTATCAAGTGCTGTGATAAGGATATCTTTGACCTTTTTATCCTTGGTAGCCTTTTCTTTTTCTGATTGAGTATATTCTTTTGGAGTTTTTGCTTCATACTTGTCAGGTGCAATAACTCCATCAGAGGTGATGCCAGGTACAAGCTTCTTTATTTCTAGAGGACCTTTTTCAATAATCTCCAGGTATTGGTCATCTTTTGCATCAAGATAACTCAAGACCTTTGTTTCCAGAATGAGTATTCACCCTTTCCTGAGTTGTGGAACTCTGGTGTTGTCCTTCGAATTACTCTTGATCTCTAGATCGAATTAATCTAGAACAGCTTTGATACCAATTGTTTGTCCCGTGTGAGTAATTGTAGAGGTGGGGGGGGGGGGGGGGGAATACAATTACAAACTTTTCTCCAAAACTAAACTGTTATGAACAATTTAATTTCTAAGAATAGTTATAAAACTTTACTGAAATGATAAAAAAATAAAAGCAGTAAAGCAAAATTGCAACATATAAATTGTAATCAACAATAAAGAATGATATTGTCAATTAAATTGAATCTCTACAATTTCTTTTGTTTTAAGAAAAACAGCTTCTCAAGTTGTAATAACTTGCTTCTTTTTTTGTAAAACTAATTACAGTTGCTAACTCTCTAAATATGTATGAAAGTGTTGTTCTGAGAGATATGTGATCTAAGATAAGATGTATTCTTGTTGTTAAACTCAGAGTTCTCACATATATATATCATTTACCTCAGCTGCCTTATGTCTATTTATAGACATAGCTTCCATATACTCCAAGCTTCTATTCTGAGCTGTTTACCAAAAATATCTCTGTAGTTTATTGGTACTTGCAGCTCTGTCACACAACTTTCTTCATTATTCAGCCTCCCTTAGATGTCAGCCTGTTTATGTGACTTTTCTAGTGTATATTCACTGCACCAGCTTCCATTTTTCTTCTTGGAGTTCCCAAGATAAGATATCAGCAATATATATCTTAACTTTGTGGGCTTCTTTGGACATAATTAGTCCAGCTTCAATGAACTTCTTGCTTCAAGTTGTTATAAGTTGTCTCTGTAGTGATAAGTTGATTTTGTGTATTGATGAACTTATGTTCATTAACATGTGAGACAAAATTAATTCTTTTAATGGGAATTGGCTTTTGAGTCATGGAGCTAGCAATTTCTTCATTCTCTTCCACTGTTGGTTTCTTTCCTAGGCATTTATCATAACCTAGACTAGATTTTTGACTTATCATTTGACTTCCTACCAGGTTTGACAATATCTTAGAAGATTAATTCCATTGTTTTATCTTAGCCTGTTCTAGTTCAAGTTGTTCAGCTAAAAAATATTCCCTCTTTTTCAAAGAATCAATCATGTGATGAGCCTTATCTAGGTTAGACTTGATAATATCAAATTGTGATAGTCTCTCTTCAAGAAAATTGTTTCTTTTTAAGAGTTGGTCATGTGACTCTTTAATCATGGTATCTTCAATGGTTAATGATCTAAAACTAACATGCGAATTAGATATATCTTTTTATATGCTTTCTATACAAGATTTATCAATAAGATTAAGCGCATTGAAGATCCGAGTTACATTGCATACCTTAGGAGAATCACTTGTCTCATCAATTTGAGTCATCAAGTCAAAGTTGACAATCTCTTCATCATAATCACTCTCAGCTCAGTCTCTACCTTCACTAATTAAAGCCTTGCTCTTTGATTTATATTTCTTGTTAGCAAGGTCATTCTTTGATTTCCCATATTTTTCATCCTTAGATCTTTCAGTTGATCTAGGCTTCTTTTACTTGTTATAACAACTGATCTTCTACTTGTCAAAGGTCATAGTTTAACCTTCTCTCCTTGAGTTAGGTTTTCTTGATGATTTCCTCATATTCCTACCAGCTCTGAATTTCTTGAACTATTTCACCATGAAGGCCATAAATTCCTCCATGTCATCATCAGTGTCAAATTCAGGTTCTTCTTTATCAGAACTTGTAGAATAGGGATCATTATTCAGTTCATCATAAGACATCTTAGTCTCAACCATCAGTGCAGCTCCCTTGTCCTTGCCATGCATCTTCTGCCTTTGCTCTACTTCTAGTTCATATGTTTTCAGATTTTCGTAGAGCCTATCTAGTGTAAGAGTTTCCATATCATGAGCTTCCCTTACAACAGTTGTTTTAGGATCTCAGCTTGGTGGAAGAGTCCTCACGAATTTGGTATTGACATCTTTATTGTCATATGACTTCCAAGAATTCTTATGTCATTCAACTAAGCATTAAATCTATCATAGATTGATGTTATTGGCTCATTAGACTTTGCTTGAAAGAATTCATATTGTTGAGTTAACAATGACCTTTTATTCTTTCGTACTTGATTTGTCCCCTCACATAGAACCTTGATGGTATCCCAGATTTGTTTGATGTAGTGCAATTGATTATGGACATATTTTTATCCAGTATGTCCATTGTAGAGTATGCACATCACCTTAGAATCCTTTAACACTTGTAATTTGTCTTCATTAGTATAGTCACTCTCCGGTGCAAGTTCAAAGTGCTTAGCTATCAACGTTCCATCCACAGTCTTTGCAGGTACAAATTTCCTTGGCAGATATGGAGCATTTTCAATTCTATCAATATAATTAGGATATGAAGCCCTCAAGTGCATGTACATCTTCTATTTTCAGATAGGATATTCTTCTCTTTTCAGTACTGAAATTCTGGTTCCACCATAATGATTCCCAACATAGTTCATCAGATTGGAGTTGCTTCTTCATCGTTAGCCATCTTTGGATCTTTTGATTTGAGTTAAATTAATCAAGCTATAATACCACTTGTTGTCCCAAATAGATAGCCTAGAACTTGTAGAAGGGAGGGGTTGAATACATGTTCTTGAAACTCTTTCGAGTTCTTTTTCTTTAAAGTAATTAACTTGCGAAATATAAAGAACAAGTTAAATTTGTAAACAATTGTTTTTATTGATTAACAATCGACTACAAATACTAATAATCACAAGTCAATTGTCAGCTTTAATATATGTACTGAATAAATAAAATAAATGAATCATACAACTTCTAAACTCTATAATTTTTCATATATTTTGTAATCAAAGTTACAACTTATACTAATCCAATAGAAACTCTTCTAGTTTATTTTCTAACCAGCTTCATTTTCAACACAACTTTTTTGTCCGTGCTGAATCAAACTTCTATTTGAATTAGAACTTCTTCACTGCATCAAGGAGTAACTTCACTTTAGACTCTTACAACTTCAACAATAATCTCCGATAGTGTAATGCTTAGTCTCCAATAGGCTAATCCTTAGTCTCCGATAGACTAATTCTTAGTCTCCAATAGGCTTGACTAACTTCAACATATCTTCAGTCTCTGGCAGTTAGTCTCTGATAGACTAAATATAATCTTTGACTTTGTTGAACTCTCCAATGCAGTCCTGGTAGTTTCTTATAATACATTTTAACTTACTCTCTTACAATAATATTCTACAATAATTAGAAAGTAAACTACTAGCTACAAAAACTTAACTGCTACACATCAGCAATCACTATACATTTGAAAATCTAAATATTTTAGGTATAACCATCATCATCAAATGCTATAAACCTAACATAAAGTATCCCTCTGTAAAGGAGGTGATTTGGAAAAAAAGGAAAACTAGAGCCATGTTACATTGGACCCTTCACAATATTAAAAAAAATAAAACCTATAGCATACGAGTTAGCATTACCCCCCCCCCCCCCCCCCCCAAATTTTAGGACACCTCCACAATGTGTTCCACATGTCAGTCCTACAACCTTACAAATATGATTTCAAACGAGTCATAGATTATCAACTCATTGAGATCAATGAATATCTGACTTCTGAAGAGGAACCAATTCAAATAGTGGATTGTCAAGTTAAGAGACTGAGAAATAAAGAAGTTCCCTCCGTAAAAGTTATTTGGTGGAACCATGAAGTCAAGAGGATACGTGTGAATTAGAAGAAGACATGGTTGGGAAGTATCCTCACCTATTTTATAAGTAAATTTCAGGAACGAAATTTTTATAAGGGAGGGAGGATGTGAAGCCTTAGACTTTTGTAAATATTATTATAATGTTAAAGTATTAATTAAATAAATTTTAGTTAGGAGTATGTATTTGTAATTGTGATCAAATATTCTTTTACGAAGTTGAAAGGACCAAGTTTCAACTTAAGATATTATTATTACCATAGATAGTAATAACATATGTAGTAGTAGAATTAGTGTGGATTATTAATGTTACTGTTACAAAGAAAGGCGTTAATCAGTAAATTGCCAACTTGACACTTATGGATAAGTGAGTAATTTAACTACTGCTACAGATTACTATTGTACAACACTTTTGAGAAGTACATACATACGTGTAAATGGGTTGATCAAGTAATTGTTTATTATATTTAATGAATTGGTGGTTTAGTTGATTTCATGGCTTATGCTAATTAGAGGTGTGGAACACCCCACGCTTGACATATGTCTTTTAGGATCTCCTATATGAAGAAGACCTTTGTATTACCAGTCTTCCTTTCCTAAACACTCTCAAAATCAAAATAATATTCACACAGTGAGTGCTGCGAATTGAAAACTTTGTAAGATAATTTTAAAGTCTTAACTAGTTATTTAATTTAACTGAGAAACATGAAAAATAAAGTCTGTGTTTGTTTGATCATTTAACTAGAGTGGGAACCTGTTAAACACTTTCCTTAATTAAAACATATTCCCTTCATTGTAATCTCCCCATAATGATAAACTACATGGATGATCTCTATTCTTTCAAAATACTCAAGAGTTTTTCTATATATTCAACATGGATATATTGTACTCTGTTGTTCTATATTCTATATAGATTCTATCAACTATAATGGTTCATATATACCACCTTACAATTAAGAAAATAATTCAATTTCTAACCAATTCTAATTACTATTGTAAATCTGATCCTTCTTTCCTTCTGAAAACTCTGTCATGTTGGAAAGCTTCAGCTTATCTTTAATCAGGACTCTTCACTGTATTAGAGAGTAGCATTACTTTAATCTCTTACAACTTTAACTCTTAGTCTCCGACAGGCAAAATCTTAGTCTCCGATAGGCAAAAATATTAGTCTCCGATAGACTAAACATAGTCTCTAATGGACATGTCATGCTCTAATGAACGTGTTATCCTCTGATAAACATGTTAGTCTCTGATGGACATGTTATCCTCTGATGAACAATTTAACTACTAATGCACATTTATCCCCTAATGTGCAATTTAACTACTAATGCACATTTATCCCCTGATGTGAAATTTAACTGTTGATGCCCATTTATCCTTTGATGCACATTTATCCCCTAATGCACATTTATCTCTTGATGTGCAATTTATCCCTTGATGTGCAATTTAACTGCCGATGTAAATTTATCCCTTGATGTGCAGTAACTGTTGATGCATAGTTTATCCCTTGATGTGTAATTTATCCTCTGTCAAGTAATTTATCCCCTAATGTACAGTAACTGTTGATGCATAGTTTATCCCTTGATGTGTAATTTATCTCCTAATTTATCATCTGATGCACAGTAACGAGTAATGCATATTTTACCCTCTAATGCATAGTAACCACTAATGCATAATTTATCCTCTGATGTGTTATTTATCGCTTGAAGCACAATATCCACTGAACCTAACTATTATCCACTGATGAGCAAATAACTCATCATATGATAATAATACTTAAAGAAAGTTCACTTTTAAAAACTATTCTACTGATGATATGGAACATACTAGTAGCTATTGTATAATAACAAAAACTAACAATTTCAAGTATATGCATCACCATCAGATGCATTCAAGAGTGATAGTTATGAACTAAAAGTTTCATTTAACTCAAATGAGTAATTCTGCAGTAACTGTTGACATTTATAGCCAGTGCACGCCAGTTGATAAATAATGAACTTCTTTCCATTCTAAGTTGAACATCCTGAGTTCAGGCATTTCCCAAAATAAGAATGCATAACAATTGAAATAAAACACTCTTAATAAATTATATGATACACAATTTGATAAACATTACATAAAGAGTTATGTTGCTTAGGAATACCTATAATTCTAACTTTTGATCATTTCATGGATCAAAAACAGATCTCGCAAGAACACTTGAGTCCAATATAGGTTACTGCCCTGATCAAGGCAAATTATGTGTTTGTTATTTTTTTTAACATATAGCTCAGTTGTTTCGTTATACGTAATTTTACAAGTATATATGCAATCTGATGCTTACTGCAATTAGATGTATGCTCAATTGATTCGATCTGCCTAATGACATGTTATGATATGATATGCAAGCGCTTATACTTTTCATCTTACGTATACATAATTATTTCGTATAAGTACTAATAGAGGATAAAAGATATTTATTCAACCTGAATGAAGATTTTATTGCTAAATGCTTGACTACTTGTATCCAATTTGCAAGTATCCTATCTGTTTCATGATATATTGAATTATTGGATTTAATTCACTATATAAGCTGATGACGGAACACCCCGAAGTTGAGAATAGTTTATTCTATTCTGTCGGGCCGTGTAGTTGAAATTATATCTACTTTAATCAATTTCCAAGTATCCTATCTATTTTATGATATATTGAATTATTGGATTTAATTCACTATATAAGCTGATGAGGGAACACCCCAGAGTTGAGAATAGTTTATTTTATTCTGTCGGGCTGTGTAGTTGAAATTATATCTACTTTAAGTGTCATACGTATGTACACCGCATACCATATTGAGATGGCTTAGCCTACTATCATCAAATTGTAAGAAGTACTCTCAGTAAGTCCTAGTACTAAATAGAGTTAAGGCGATCTAGTAAGTCATGAACTAAAAGACGTCAAATGTTTATGTGGAATTTCGTTCAGAGGCATTAATTTCCAACTCCTCCTCAATGAAAAATATGGATTCACCCCATCTACACCGAGAATCCACTTATTTCAACTCTTTAGTTTATTCATATCTTTAATGTTACCTTGAAATGGTTAGAACTTTTATTCTGCTCACTTGTGTTATATTATATTACTTGTTAAGCATTTGTCGCTCATACTTGTTTTGATTCTCTTTCAGTTAAATGTGAGAAAGGTGAAAGTTCTAAGTGTAAGGAAAAGATGTACCGGTAGGATTGATTGTCAAGGGTTCGTAAGTACGAATCCAATTTTGGTATTGTAGTAGAGAACCTATTACGTTTTCCACTGTTAGACCCTTTTGACACAATATTTGTAATAATTGTTGGTTTTACTCTATTCTAGCTCATGTATGAAGGTAAGTTTGTTTATTTCTATCCTATTGATGGCTCCGTGTTTCACTGAAAGTCGGAGTCGCCACAGTTGGTAACAAACTGACAACTCCAGTTTACAGCTGAAAACCTGGGTTGTCACAAGTTTATTATATTCTTTTGTATTTCAGTTGTTTATCTTTACTGAATTTCATTAGTGCATGTATTATATTATCTTTTAGTGGAATGAAATACAATCTTGTTACTTACTGAGATGATCAAAATAACTCGTTTTGACATCTTTAATTAGGGGGAGATTGTTAATGCACCCCTACTTATATTAGCCTTGCTTATAAAGAATATACACTTTTATATGAATCGATGATGTAATACAGTTCTTACTTATTCAATGTAAAAGAACTTAGAAAAATATCTAACTTGTTAGGTGGATACAAATAGTTTTAGTTAAGTAAGGATTTTAATCACAAGTGGAGACTCTGCTCATCGATCAAGAAGGAAGCTGGAGCTACGAAGAAGGATAAACTTGCTTAGAATGTAAATAAGCAATGTCTTAAACAACAAAATCTTTCACTAAGATCCAAGCAGAATATATCAGAAAAGAACCTTACCATTTCTTATTCAACTTCTAGAAGGTTCTTCAAAAAGCACTAGAAGAAAAAATAACGTATACTTTATTTACTAAGCAAAAGACAGTTCTAAAGGGGCAATTCATTATCAAGAAAATACAACACTCAACGGATCTATTTTCAAATTCCCAAACAGATAGATTTTTTGGAGTATAAATAGGAATCATAAATTTTATTTATGACTAGTGAACTACCAATAAGTGCTTTGACATCTAACATTCCCATTACATCAGCAAGAAATACTTCAAGAACTTGAATATCTGATTTGCTCAACAAGGAGCTACTTACTTGGAGATAACAAACACAATTTTATTCATCATTCTTTTGTCTATGTGACTAAGAAAGGTCTTAGTGACAAACTATAAGCAAAAACTTTGTGTTTTTTGTATACTGTGGGTTTCTTAGTGGATTCTTTCTCAAGTAAAAGAGAAGAAGAGTGGATTAGGCTAGACCAAACCACTATAAAAATCTCATTTCTTTCTCTTTTCATTACTGCTCATTATTTACTCAGTTTTTTCCTCTATCCTTGCTTTTCTTAGTCCTTGTTAAACTCTTTTAGCAAACACTTCACCAATATTGCCACTTTAAGCTATTCTAGTTTCACAAGGGAAAATTTGCTAAAATTCCGGTGCCAACTCTTTTCAAAATATAAGTAAGATCTTTTTATAAACACGAAGTTTTATAATTTGCTGATTTTATAAGCAAGCATTTAAATTATAGAAAAACACTATTCAACCTCCCTTCTAGTATTTTCCCTTTGGGACGTAACAAATTAAGAAAGGATTATATTATATCATCAATTTTTATTAAAATAAATATATTTACTCTTTATAAGCAAAACTAAAATAATCAGATGTACATTGACAATTATGTTAGTAGAAAATCAAAGTTAAGAAAAAAGTTTTTCTTAGTCTTTACATTTCCTTAAACTTTTCAAGACGACTTTCCGATAGGAAAAAGGAAAAAAGTTTTCCAAAAAATGACCACATGTAAGTGTATGATATCTTTACATATCATAAATAGCAATAATAATACAAAATAGCATAAAACCATAAGAACAATGTAAAACATAATAATACTTAATTATAATAATAATAATAATACTTAAGCATCATTGGTAATTACTCCCTCGGTCCCAAAATAAATGAGTCAAGTACATTTTGCACACATATTTAGACAAAAAATTTATACAAAAGAAGTTAATATAATGCCCTTCAATATGCCTTTACCATGATTACATTCAAAAACAAATTGACAAGTTATGATAAAATTCTTAGTTGGTGGTTGTCCTTGTAATGGACTTTTATAATGATATTATCCAAAAGTAAATTGTTGGTAACTTAAAATAAGATTAAAATGTAAAACTTAGAATGAGATTAGAATGAGATTCATATTTGCTGGTCTATATAGATTAAAATCTAAAACTTTTAATTAATATTGTCAACAATACAAATTTTTAACAAACTAAAAACTTGATTCAGTTTACTTTGAAATTTTTGGAGCTAAAATATTTTCGTAACTAGAAATATTATTATTTGTTGTTTACAAAGAGAAAGAATGTTAGAGTTCTTGACAATGAAAAAATGGTGATAGTGATGACCTTCTGATCTTCTTCTTCGTTATTTTTCATTTTAACTGTACAGTATGTCATGTTTAGACTCAACAGTAGATAAAGAGGATAATGGAAATAAGAAATTTTTAACAAATAAACAAAAGACAACAAATTTTTCAGTATCTGTTGAAGCAATATTATATTCAAGTTATTTGAGGACAGTGGATTGAATATGACGGCAAGGTAAATATTGTTTAGCTCTTGGAAATCTGGCTCATGTTGCAGCAAAGAAACATGGATGGTTTAGTCAAACATTAATTAAAATTGATATGAGTCGATTTTCAAGCATTCCCCACAATAAAAAATCAAATATATGTTCTGTCGCAAAGAAAATGGATATTTCAAAATCTCTATCATACAAAATCTTCAAAACTAATTCTCCTAATTTTCAATACTTCTGGGTTAAACCCACAATCAAATGTAATAAAAAAAAAAAAAAAGGTTTTACAATCTGAATCAACCAAAAGCTACTTATGACTTTAAGATCGCAAGGCACTTCTGAACCAAATAAAAGTAAAACATCGAGATTAAACTCTCTATTTATAGAAAGTTATTGAGTTAAGAAAAATAAGAAGTTTTTCAAAAATAAAACTAGAGCAAATAAAAGGAAATAGTAGCAAATACCAATTTCTCTGATCATTTGAAGTTTTTGAAGATGAATGACTTTAATCAATTACACCATCGTGCGACTGAACGCAAGCCAGACAGGTTTATGAGATTATGGATTGTCAAATTTGTTGAATATTTGAGGTTTTTGGAAAGGTGGAGCCTCTGGAGAACGTAAAAAATGGGAAATGGGAATGAATATTTGCTCACGTGGGTTGAAATTGTATACATGTACTGGAAGTACTTTGCGAGCTGGATGTGAGCTTAGTTGGTGGATCCATGTCCAAAGTTAAAAGAGTATCTTCTAATTTATTTACTGTACTTCAACCATTTTATTTGGGACAAAAATTTGATACACTTCAGCCATTTAATTTAGGACGGAGGGAATAGAATATGTGATATCACGCTGATAGTAAAAATAGCCTAAATGTATCGCAATAATATAAAGTAAGAACATAAAAACAAATAAATAATAAAAATAATTATAATAAGATAAATAGTAATTATAGAAAATAAGTGTGACAGCCCCAATTTGTAATGGAACACTGAACTCGTCAGTGCGACAGTAATAAACAAATTCACATATATATCATAGGCTGGAATATAGCTTAACCAACAATTATTACAAATATTGTATCACAGAGGATGATGTAACATGCTAACTATTACGATACTAGATTTGTACTATGAACTTTTGTCAGTCCAGTATATAACTACATGTACATCTTTTCCTTATCATTGGAGCTCTCACATTTTTCGCACTTATCTGAAAAAAAATTAAAAACAAGAATGAGTGACAATCACTCAACAAGTAATATATTATAAGGAAAGTTTGAACGAAAAATTGTTATCTAACAAACTTAAGTAATTTATCTCAAGGTAAGAGAAAGAAATATGAATAAAATAGCGAGTCAAGTAAGTGGATTTTCAGCGCAGTTGGGGTGAATCTATATTCTCAGTTTAGAAGAGGTTGACAAGTAGTGCCACCAAATGAAACTTCACATAAGCACATGATGTCTTTCGGTATATGACCTACTAGATCACTTTAACTTTGTTCAACACTAACTTACTAAAAGTTTTTTTCCAATTGACTATAGCAGACCATCCCAATATGGTTTGTGATATATATAAGTATGACACTTCATCTAGATATAGTTAGATCTATAGGGCCCGATAGAAGTTGAAAAAATATTCTCAACTTTGAGATATTTCCTTCTGTGTTTAAAGAGTGGATTAACCATAGGACCTCAGTGAGAGTCAGTGGGTGTAAATATAGAGTTTGTTACCAGAATACAACAATATAGCTCTTAAAATTGAATTAAATTAAATAATTCAATGTTAAGTATTCACATGAAATGAATATCATGCTTGAAATTAGCTACAAATAGCCAACATTTAGTAATAAAGACTAAACTCAAGTTAAATAAATAATTCTTATTCTCTGTTAGTATGTATCCGAAACAA
This sequence comes from Centella asiatica, assembly GCA_014636745.2. NCBI lineage: Eukaryota > Viridiplantae > Streptophyta > Magnoliopsida > Apiales > Apiaceae > Centella > Centella asiatica. Next base: position 9,906,782 of record CM025787.1, on the reverse strand, counting down.
TTACGTATACGTAAGAAGAAAAATATAAGTACTTACCTTGATATATAATTGATCGATGCATGATCAAAATTAGAATTATAACCCACTCAAGTGTATATGATTCTATTAAAATGTTTATTCGACTCAATAAGAAATGAATTGTTGATGTATTCTTATATCTAATTCTTTTGCCCGTTCTTTCAGTTATTTAGGAGTTATTCTCCTTGTAGTTACTATCTTATTATTTAATAAAAAAAAATTTCTTTTGTTGTGGGTATTATCACTCATTTTATTTTATTGTTATGTATTTAATATTAGTCGTAAAATACAGAATAAGAGTGTTTAATTATTTACTAATTTTATTTAATTAAAAAGGTATATATTATCACCTTTTGGTTAAATTACTGTTGTCTCTTTTTAACTTTATTTAAAGAATTAAGTAAATTAGTTATAATTATTGTAATCTAGAAAGGAAATTATCTCATCTCCAATTAGAATATTATAGTCAAAACACTTTAATAATATTTATTAACCAATATCCTTATATTTTGAATATTTATTACTTTAAAGTCGTATATTTATTCATTACAAAAAAAATAATTATTAAAGGGTTAAGCAATTTAGAATATAAATAATATTCTTTATCATTAAGGTATTCTAAAATATTTATTTATATTAAATTTCTAATCATTCATTGCATTACTATCATTTATTAACTATGTAAGTTAATAAAATGATATATTTCTAATTGTTTGCTTCACTATTTACTCTAAATTCCTCTTTCATTTCTTGACCATTTATTTGAAATGGGTATATCTAAGAGGAGAAACCATTTAAAATTAGCTAAAACAAAAATATGATAATAATAATATTAAAAACAATATCGAAAAATGGACTTTTACCTTTTCAACGAGCATGTTAAAATATATATATATATATATATATATATATATATATATATA
>CM025787.1:9889917-9905741 GCA_014636745.2 Centella asiatica | reverse complement strand
TATATATATATATATATATATATATATTTATATATATATATATTTATCGCAGTTCTTCGTTTCTCGTTACGAGCTCGTTTTCTTACCAAAACATTTTGTGGATTGTTTCCTTTTGATCCGAGTATATCTCAGAAAATATTGTTTTTCTGTTTCGTGTGCAAGTACAATAATCCCAAACATTATTTCAACATAACGCAAGTAAAAAATAAATTTACATTTGTGTGTCATAATTCTTACTAGTAAATTATCTATCCTTTCGTTCGATTTATAATGATATATATATATATATATGCGCGTAAAATGATATTCGTACATAAATAGAAATACACAGCCATCACAAAAAAAATTATTCTATTAATACTATTATTTCAATATTTTTAATATTTACAAAAGTCTGTAATTTCACTTGCTTCCTCTCTAATAAAAATTTCGTCCCCGAAATTTTTTTATAAAAGAGACGATGGTGCTTTCCAACCATGTTTCTTCTAGTTCCAATGTAGCCTCTTTGACTTCGTGGTTATTCTAGATAACTTTTACTGAGGAAATTTTTTATTTCTCAGTTTCTTAACTTGTCAATCCATTATATGAATCGGTTCCTTTTCATAAGTAAAATCTTCACCAATCTCAATGGATTAATAATCTATGACTCTTTTGAAATTAAGTTTGTAAGATAGTAGAATTGGCATATGGAACACACTGTGGAGGTGTTCTAAATCTGGGAGTAGTGCTAATTCATATGTTATAGGTCATATTTTCTTTAGTATCTTGAAGGGTCCAACGTAGCGTGGCTCTAGCTTTCACCTTTTTCCAGATCTTGTAGCTCCCTACCACGGTGACACCTTAACAAATGCGTAATCTCCAACTTCCATCGAGTTGTCCTTGCGATGTTAGTCTGTACAGCTCTTTTGTCGATCTTGGGCTATTTTCATCATTTGTCGGATAATAACAACAGTTTTTTCTGTCTGTTGGATCATTTCTAGTCCTTCTAGTTTTTACTCTCCAACCTCATTCCACTATAATGAAGTTCTACACTTTCTACATAGAGTGCTTTCAAAAGAGACCATACCAATATTGGTATGGTAGCTGTTATTGTAAGCGAACTCTATTAGTGGTAAATGTCATTCCAACTTTCTTGAAATCCAGTGCACAAGCTGGTAACGTGTCCTCCAAAGTCTGTATAGTCCTTTCTAATTGTCCATCTATCTGTATCATCCTTTCTAATTGTCCATCTATCTAGCAGTGGTATGTAGTACTCATGTCCAAATAAGTATCGAAATATTCTTGAAACTTATTCCAAAATCATGACATAAAATGGGGAACTCTGTCTGATACTATAGACACAAATACTCCATGTCTACTCACAATCTCCTTCGTATAAAATTGATCCATCTTAGATGTCTATTTAACCAGAAGAAAGTGTGTTGACTTGGTCAATATGTCGACTATACCACAAGAAACACAAGGAAGAGATCGTGCATCAAACTTGTTAGATGTCTAATTTCGGAGGTAAGGATGACAACAAGATCCAAAAGTACGTAATAAACTATAATCTGGTTTCTTGATATGCAGAATTTCATAAGGACTACGCATCTCTTGTGCCGCTGAATGTAATCAATTAATTAAAAATTTAACCGTATTGAAAGCTTCAACCCAATAATACAAGACCGTATTGAAACCTTCAACCCAATTACACAATGGAACAGATGCATGATATAACATGGCCAGACCAAGTTTAACAACAAGTGATATGGGTTAAGATAACAACCCTAAATTTAATAAATGCTGGTTGAGTATTAATGGACCATCATAATGGCACCCAAGAGGCCCATAATGGCTAGTGGGTCCGCATTCAATGAACCTAAGATAGGGCAGAGATAATAAATGGATAAAGATTCTTTTTTGAGTCTTTATCAAAAAGATGGTAAAAATAGGGGGTGGAAACCTCCTAAACTACCAAATCATAATCCAAGAACTTGATATTGTAATCCAAGTAGGACTTGATATTATAATCCAAGAAGGACTTCATATTATAATCCAAGAAGGACTTGATATTGTAATCCAAGAAGGACTATGATGACCCAGATATGTATAAATATAGGCCAGACAACACATGACCAGGTACGCTGTTATTTGCATACAATATTTACTTATTTACATACCACCACTAAAATCTTTGGCTAACAGAAACACCCGAGGGTCTTCCAAAGGGCTGAACCCCACGGTTCTTGGAAGATTTTCTTTTGCAGGTAGAGAAGGGCATTAAATTCGTAGTCCAACTTCTTTAACAGTTAGGGTATTCCACAACCCTAACCCTAGGTATGTAAATTTGACATATCAGATTGGCGTCGTTTGCGGGAAACCAGCAAAGAGTCGTGGTGAATACTTGGTCAATTGCTCGTGAGAGAGAAGGTGTATCCTTCCTAGAAAGACAATTGGGTATGCCTCCCTTCCGAGAACAAGAGGTACAACCAAATCTAGGCGGGGAAAGAATCAAACTGTCACGAGATAGAGCACCAGGGAAGATCCCTAAGGAGAACGCAGAGAACCCGTGCCGGGGAAGCACAGAAAACCCATAGTGGTCCTTATAATGCCGATTCTGAATCCGAAGACAATGAGCGTAGACATATGTGAGATCTACGCCATAATTTGGAAAGGAGAAGGTCAACTGGACGGGCCCTTACCCCTAGGAAAACCTAAGGGGTAGGCTCTGAAGAAGGGAAGAACATAGAAGCCAGCCACCCCAAGAAGATATGAAGATCTTCAGGCGAGTCTCATGTAGTTGCAGAGTAGACTAGAAGAGTATGAAAGAGAGCGAGAAAGGAAACTGTTAGAATAAAATAGCCTCAAGTGTTTGTAATGAGGGGGTGGGGGATTCAAACACTCAAAACTTTTTCTTCTTGTACAATAGGAAATAGCTACAATACTTAGAAAAACAAAAACAGATAATCAGATGAACACACGTATTCAAGTTAAAATAGATATATTAAAACTTGAGGTTTTTCTGGAAATCTGGTTAATCACAACTGTGATTAATTAGCTACAAATTCTGTAATGAATTATAGCTTCTAATTCACACTCACTAGCTTCTAACTTTCTTTGAAATATTTCTCTCAAGATATATTACAAAGTTGCTCTAGTGATTTGTATGTTTCAATGTTTGTTGATCTGTTGGATAATCTTCTTTTGTGTAATAAGAACTCCTTTGCATATATAGTATATCAGTGGTTGAACCCACGTGCATTAGAGGTGCTGCTTTTCTCAACTCAACCGCATATATGTCACATCATTGTCCTATGTGTCAGACTGCTGCTACTTTTGTTGCTTCTTTTTCTTTCCCTGATCTACGTGCATTTAATGTTTGAGAGTTTTCATTGGACCAAACAAACTTCAAGAGATATCTTTCCAGTTAATATCTCTTGCTTCTTCAACAAGCTTCATTGATTTTTGTGATAGACCTGATGATTGGTGTATGCAGTCACAACCATCCACTGACGGCAAGCCCTGACGTGAACTTGATCAGTGCTTCTGGATCCCCTGATGACAAGTCTTGTTAAAGATTGGATCTGTGCTTCAAACTTCACTTGAGTTTACTAAGTACTTCTTGATCCCCTAATGTTGTGACTTATGACATACACTGATGGCTTCCACTGATGCAGTGCTGAGCATTCCCCTGACGGGTTTCCCTGATGGGTTAGCCTGACATTGTTATACCCTAATGTCTTCCCCTGACAGGTTGACATGTCTTGTGCATGCCCTGATGCATTTCCCCTGATTAGTTTGACTTGCCACAGCCATACCCTGACGGGTTGGTCTGCCTTTGTCATCCCCTGATGGTTTCCCCTAATGGGTTCCCCTGATGGATTCTAATCATTGAAGCTTTGTTGAGTTTGTTTGGAATGTCTGATGTGCGGAATACTTTGACTATCTTTGAGTAACAACAGACATTCCTCTTCAGATATCAAGCCCTTAGAAGTTTCCTTGATGACTTGACTTAGTGAAGAATATTTCCTCCCCTGATGATTAGATCGATCATCAGTGGATGCAAAACTTGTGCGGATACTTAGGTTTATTGAATACCATAAGTATTTACAAATGCACAATTTATTCTATAAACATCATCATCATTATTTAACTCCAACAACCTCCCTCTATTTAGGTTTATCATTTTGATAACCATAAATTTTCTTGACGCACTGATGATGATGTCAAAACCAAAACTATATACACGAAAGAATTGTGTATGAAGTAATAAAATGAATTTCTGTACAAGAATTTCCTATATCTATTACAACAAAAATATACATTCTTAGACATCAGGATCCTTTTTCCTTTTGGCTGAGACAAAGGGCAATGGGTGACTTGATTCAAATGGTTGATAGTCACTTCCAAGGCCTTGTATTCTTTGATCTGGATTTTGATCAGGAATCCTGAGTCTACTGTCTTCTCTTCCTGTAAGTAGCTAATCCAACTCCTTCTAAAGAAGCCTTCTGAAGTTGACAATGTTTACATTCTTGCTTGATTCCAAAGCTTCAAGGACAGATTTGATCTCTTGTATGTTGGCAACAAGAAGTTGTGACCAGTAAAAGGTAATGACCTTCCCCTTTTTATTTTTGAACTCAACACCCATGGGGCTTGTGATCATTTTAGGATATTTTTTGAATCCTTTTACTGGAGGCACATTCCTTACTGCTGCATTCCCATCATCAGCTCTGGTTTCTTCGATCTCCTTTAGCACTCTTTGTATCAACAGGATTCTGAACTAGATGACATGTTCATTTTTGTGATAAGCAATTTGGCTTAGAACATACATCGTTTCCTCCAGGTCAAGGCCATCAACGTCTTTGATTCTTATGCTTTTCCCCTGCCCATCAGTGGATTTATAGAATAACTTCAATGGTCTCTCCAAGGCTGTGGGCAAGCTCTTTTCTTCGTTGATGGCTTTCCTCAGCTTGTCGATCATCCCCCTCAAGTATTTGTTAGCCACTGAAGATTTGGAAATCAGGTTTAGGATCAGTCCCAATTGTTCAGCATCCATTCTCCTAAACCAGTCCATTGTAACTGTGAATTGTGACCCACTCTTTAGTTGCACTGAAATTAGCTGATCCCTTTTATTGTTGAACCTGACATTTATGCTTTTTATTGAGAACATAAATGTTAGGGTTTTGTGTCTTTCTTCTCTTAGGGATTTAGCTAGAGTGGGTGGACCAAATGTTGTGGTTATAGGAAAAGGTGTTTAATCCTTGGCTTCAGATGACTCGGGTTTGGTGGCATCAGGGTCATCAGTTTTCTCCTGGTTTTTATCCCCTAATGCACCCTTAGGATTTTGAGATCTTCTTGGCTGAGATTTCCTGGAGGTCCTTGGCCTGACACTCTTTTTCTACTTCTCTTCTTCCTCCTGTTCCTTTGCCATTTCCCTCTCTTCTTCTTATTGGAGTTGTTGTGCATAAAGTGCATCAGCTTCCACCAGCTTTTTATCCTGAGGGTAGACCAGCTCCACTTTCCTGTCAATTAGGGCTTCAACAGGAGTCGGAAAGTGGGTTGTCTTCATGACGTCTCCAAGTAGCTTAGGCCCTGATTGAGTGTTGGATTTCTTCTTTGGTTCCTAAATTAGGATACCTTTGCCTTTGTCCTCGGGTTTTGGAGCAGGAACAAGAGCAGACACATCCACTGATGGTTGACTTGTTGATTTCTCAGCAACATCCCTTGACGATGGCCTGGAAGATTTCTCCCCCTTTTTGACAGCATTATCAGTGGAAGTTAAGAGTTTGGATGTGACTTGGAGAACTTGCTTTAGAGTGTCAGTCATGGATTTTTGCAGAGTTTCCATGCTGGATAGTTGAGAGGTAAGATCAACAAGCTTTTTGTCCACATTGTCAGCTTGTTTCTTCATCCGGAGCAGGGTCTGGCTGGTTACTAGGGAGGTGACAACTTGTTGTACATTATTGATTTTATTTGTAAAGTGTGATAGATCTTCTTGTTCTCAATATCTACAGACTGACCAATCATGATTTGTGATCTTAACACTTTTATCAAGATTGGATCAGTGGTCCTTGCGAGCTCTTGCTTTAGTAACTATATAATGTCCACCATTTGATTTTGTTGAAAGTACAAATCAACTCCAATGAACTGGGAAAAATCATCTGTTGGAGCATCATCTTCATCACTTTCAGAGCTTGTATTTTTTATAGTATCTATATTTTCTCTATTTTCTTTATTTACAAGGATCTCATCCTCATCTCTCTCAGACTCTCCTTTTTCTGTGCCTTCTAAGGCATCACTCATATACTCTCTTTTTTCTTTGCCTTCTAAGACAGTACTCTCATCCTCTCCTTTTGCCAAAGTCCTCTCAGGAGTTTGACTTTGCCTCTCTTCACTAAGTATTCTCTCATTCTCACTCAATATTGTCCTAGGAGGGCTCCTATAGGCTGTGAGATCAACTTCTGTGGCCAGTTCAAGTAAATTTTGTACAGTTATTGGTTCCACAGAAGTGATAGAAGAAGGAGTGGAAGTAATTTGTGTATGTACAATTGGAGAAGTGTATGTTTCTATAGAAGAAGTATTTACAGTTGGGGGAACATAAAGACTTATTGGGTTTGTATATACAGTTGTGTTCATGTCCCCTGTCTGATCAACAGTGACTGTATCAAGTAAAAATGAGTCAACCGTTTGAGTGTGTTGACTATCAATCATTGTGTCAGGGAGTGTTGGCTCCTCCATGAATTGAGAAAATGGAGAATCTGATCTTATGACACTCAATGTTTGTGTCAAAATATCTGAAGAAATTTTAGGAACAGAGAAAGAAGGAAGTGGTGTAGAAGGGAGTGTTGGTTGGATCATTGAATGAGGAGGTGATCCATCAAACGAAGTTGTGTGTGCACTCACTGTGTCAGATATCTGCAAGTGGCTCTCAGAGACCCTGATGTTGGTTTCATCAGGGACTATGGTCAGTGTATGTGTCTCACTCAACTGTGTCCCTGGTTGGGGACTATTTTCAATAACTAATTCCTTTTAAGAGGAACTAGTTAGAAATATGTTTAATTCCTTATCAAAAGCAATATCCTTTTTAGAGGATACTGCCTGGTCAAGCTGTTTGGTAACACTCGTGGCTCCCTTCTTCTTCTTCATTCACCTATAGCCAATCACTCTCTCTCTTTGCTCCCCCTCAGTTGATGTGGTGACTTCACTGGGTTTTCATTTATTCCCTATAGTCTTTCGGGAGACTATGGGTTGGGCTATAAAGAGTGGTTGTGTGGAAATTGGTTGTTCTACTTGGGAAGGCAGAGAGGTGGTTGTGATCTCTGCCATAGTAGATAAAGGTGAAGAATTTACAAGTTGAGAAGTAGATGGAGAAGTACTCACTACCTGTTCCATATGCAGTGGAAGTGCAAATGGTTCTGCGGTGTATGACTTCTTGATTATTTCCATAAATAACTTCTTTGTTTGCTTATAAGTCTGTACAGTAATATCATTCTCAAAAGAAAGGTTAGTTATTTGATCTTTAATAATCATATACAAAAATCTAGTATAGTAAACTTCAGATTTCCTAGAGTTAAAACTTCCCATTTTATTTACAAGGTCATCAAAAATTAATTTTCCTATATTTATATTTACATTTCTAATTATTGCATACACTATTTTTAAAGTTAAGGAGGTAATTACCTCAAAGTTAGAGGACTTACCCTGAGAACACCTTTGTTATGGTGTCAAAAAGATAAGAAATTTCTCACTTCACATTCACCCTCTTGAGGTCCTTGAACTTTAATACTGCGCTAGGAGCAGCGTTATAGCCCAATTCCCTCAAGAAGTTGAGCAACACAGCATCATCAAGTACTTCCACCAGGTTTTGAGTAGGTAGCCCAGAGCAGAATTAATTCTGGAAGGGGTTATTTTCCTTTTTTCAAATGAAATCTTGAACGAGATTCCCTTTACCACATCAGCCCTTGTGGTGGAGTACATGAACTTCACACTTGTCCAGAGTTGGGACAGTGCTTCCCCCGACATTACTTCATCGGTGAAGATTGCTTGACTATACTCCGAGTTGAGTAGATAGTTCATCATGGGTTTGAAACAATCACTCACCTCGACAATGTTGGAGAAACTCACATAATTTGTGGGTGGTACCACTAGATTCCTTGAAATTTGTTGAGCGTTGTTGGGTGCCATTGATGATGTCATTGAAGGTTTGAAGTTCTAGGGTTTCTGTGAAAATGAGAGAGAGAGAGAGAAAGAAAACTTAAGCAATTATCAGAGAAAGATTAAATGTTTTGAGGTGTTTTAGGAAGTAAGAGAGATAGAGTATAAATACCTACATGTTAACGTTTGAAAACTGCTCCTGAAAACACACAATCAGGGAGTCATTTTAGTTCTGTGATGACATGTCATCAGTGAGAGAAGAACACCCTGATGAGTTGTCATCACTTAACTGACCGTAATCCCCTGATGCTGTTAAAAACATTTTACCTTACCCTGACGCTCTTTGTATATACATTGGTGTCTTTGCTACTTTTGAGTCCTTCATGTCAAATTTCTTGAGAAGTTCTTTGGCATATTTTGTCTGATGAATGTAAATTCCATCAGTGACTTCTTTGACTTGCAATCCCAAGAAATATGATAACTCACCCATCAAGCTCATTTCATACTTGCTTTGAATGAGTTTGGAGAACTTTTCACATAGTCTAGTGTCAGTGGATCCAAAGATAATATCATCAATATAAATTTGAACCAAAATCAGATGACCTTGGTGTTGTCTAAAGAACAAAGTTTTGTCAATGATACCTCTTGTGAACTTGTTTTCCACCAGAAACTTTGACAATGTGTCATACCAAGCTCTAGGAGCTTGCTTCAGTCCATAAAGTGCCTTTTCTAGTTTATAGACATGATTTGAGAATTTTGAACATTCAAACCCTAGAGGTTGTTGGACATACACCTCATGTTCTAATTTCCCATTCAGAAAAGCACTTTTCACATCCATTTGATAAATTTTAAAGTTTGAATGTGCCGCATAGGCTAAGAAAATTCTTATAGCCTCAAGTCTAGCTACTGGTGCAAAGGTCTCATCAAAGTCAATCCCTTCTTCCTGAAGATATCCTTTTGCAACCAGTCTTGCTTTGTTCCTTATAACAATGCCAGCTTCATCCATCTTGTTCCTGAATACCCACTTAGTACCTATTATGATTCTGTCTTTGGGTTTAGGTACTAGCTTCCATACTTGATTTTTTTCAAATTGATTCAGCTCTTCCTGCATAGCCAAGATCCAGTCTGCATCTTGAATGGCTTCTTCAAATTTATTTGGCTCTATTTGTGAAAGAAAACAAGAATATAGGCATTCATTTGATGTTGCTTTTCTGGTCTGCACTTTCTTGTTTGGGTCACCAATAATTAAATCTGTTGTTTGACTCCTAGACCATTTGGGATTAGAGATGTATCTTGATGAGCTTTCTTGATTATCATCTCCTCCCCCTAAATCTGTGCTCCCAGCTTCTGAAAAGAGGGTTCAAGTTATCCCCTGATGGTACATGCCCTGATGAATGATCCCCTGATGAAGTATCCCCTGATCTATAGTCCAGGAAATTGACTCTATCTGTTGAACGGGCTTTTATAGTGTTTGGATTGACATCAGGAATGGATAAATTTTCCATTTGTCTGCACTCATGAGCTTCATTCTCTTGATAATCAGTCTTATCTTCATTTTCAAATCAGAGCTCTTCATGAAAACCTAGGTCTTCAAGTCTAGAAATCTCTTGATCATCAAAAGCAACATTTATAGACTTCATCACCACCTGAAGTCTCTTGTTGTAAACCCTGTAGGTCTTAGATGTCAGGGAGTAACCTAGGAAAATTGCTTCATCAGCCTTTGGATCAAATTTTCCTAAGTTCTCACCAAAGTTCCTTAGTGTAAAGCATTTGCATCCAAAAACATGTACGAACTTGATGTTTGGTTTTCTCCCTGTCATTAGCTTATATGGTGTCTTGTTGTGAGCCTTGTTGATTAATGACCTATTTTGAGTAAAGCAAGCAGTGGAAATTGCCTCAGCCCAAAAATAGGTAGGAAATTTCCTCAGCCCAAAAATAGGCAGGAATTCTTGCCTCTGCTATCATTGTTCTAGCAACTTCTATCAGGGTTCTGTTTTTCCTTTCCACTACACCATTCTATTGAGGAGTCCTTGGAGCAGAAAATGTATGATTGATGCCTTTCTCCACACAAAATCCATCAATAGCTGCATTCTTGAATTCAGTTCCATTGTTTGTCCTCAAAATCCTAACCACTGACCCTGACTCAGTTTCCACTTTTTTAATATGGTCAATGATTTATTGAAACACTTCTGATTTAGAATTTTGAAACTTAAACCAAGTGTATCTAGTGTAGTCATCCACAATAATCATGGCAAATCTTTTCTTTGACACTGATATAATGTTGATAGGGCCAAAGAGATCCATATGAAGCAATTGAATTGGATCTCTGATCATTATGGCTTCCTTGCTGACAAAGGATGTCTTCCTTTGCTTTCCTTGTTGACAAGCTGGACATAATCCTTCTTGAATGAATTCTATTTGAGGTAGTCCAGTTACCAACTCTCTCTTCACTAAATCATTGATAGCCTTGAAATTTAAGTGAAATAGCTTCTTATGCCATAATCTGCTCTCATCAGGGGTTGCCTTGCTATAGAAACATGATTCTCCACTTATTGAAATAAAATTAACAATATAGAGATCTCATTTTCTTATCCCTGACAAAACCAACTTCCCATCATCCTCATTTGAGATCAAGCACTAATCCCCTTTAAAAGAAATGATGTATCCTTTATCACATAGTTGACTTATGCTTAACAAGTTGTGCTTAAGCCCATCAACTAGTGCTACATTTTCAAATGAGACATTCCCATTTGTTGCTTTATGTTAGAGTTAATTGATGATGATGATGTTTAGAGAATAAATTGTGCATCTGTAAATACTTAAGGTACTTTATAAACCTTAATATCGACACAAGTTTTGCATCCACTGATGATAAACTTATTCATCAGAGGATGATCAAACACTTCACAAGACAAGCATAAAATGGATCATCTAAAGGACTTGACAAAGTGAAGAGGGATGTCTGTTGTTACTCTAAAAAGATTGAAGTATTCTGCATATCATATATTCCAAACAAAGCTTTAATGGTTAAGAATCATTAGGGAAACCCGTTAGGGGAACCCATCAGTGGATGACTGAGGCAGACCAACCCGTCAATGGGAAAGCTCAACACTGCATCAGTGGAAGTCATCAGTGTATGTCTTAAGTCATAACGTCAGTGGATCAAAGAAGCACTGAGTTAAACTCAAGTGAAAGTTGAAGCCCTGATCTAGTCTTTAACCAGATTTGTCATCAAGGGATCCAGAAGCACTAATCAAGTTCATCAGGGCTTGTTGTCAATGGATGGTTATGACAACATGCACCCGTCATCAGGACTTACACTCAAATCAACGAAGCTTGTTGTAGAAGCAAGAGATATTAACTGGAAAGATATTTCTTGAAGTTTGTTATGGTCCAATGAGAACTCTCAAACATTAAATGCACGCAGATCAGGGGAAGAAAAAGAAGCAATAAAAGTAGCAGCAGTCTGACACATAGTTTCCAAAGGACAACGACGTGACATATATGCGGCTAAGTTGAAAAAAGCAGCACGTCTTCGCACGTGGTTTCAACCACTGATCTTCTATATATGCAAAGGAGTTCTCATTACACAAAATGAGAGATCAATCCAACAGATCAACAAACATCGAAGCACACAAATCACTAGAGCAGCTTTGTAATATATCTTGAGAGAAGTATTTCAAAGAAAGATTAGAAGCTAGTGAGTGTGAATTGGAAGCTATAATTTTATTACAGATCTTGTAGCTGTTTAATCACATTTGTGATTATACCAATTTCCAGAAAAACATCAAGTTTTAATACAACTATTTTAACTTGAATCTGTGTTCATATCTTATAGTTTTTCTGTTTCTTGTAGCTATTTCCAGTCAGTGCCAACTAAAGTTTAAAAAGAGCAAAAAGTTTGTAGTGTTTGTATTCATCCCCCTCCCCCCCTCTACAAACACTTGAGCTTATATTGTTCTAACAATTGGTATCAGACCCTCTTAGCAGATTTCACTTGCTATAAACGATTATTATCTATGGCCAACAAAGTTGGAAACAGTAAAATACTTCTTTTGGAGACAACACATGACAGTTCATCTTAGAGCAATCGATGATGAATGTCTTCAAATCTTGGAAGAAGGCCCTCACATCCCAAAGAAGCTCATTCCTCAGGAGGTGGTCAATGGAGTCAGTATTCTGAAAAAGTTAGTTCCAAAAACAACTGATGAGGTGACTCCAGAGGAAAGAGAGAGAGTGAAAAAGGATCTCAAGATAACAGGCATCCTATATAATGGTTTAGATGATGATATGCTGAATAGTATAATGAATCTTACTACGTCTAAATCTATATGGGATACCATACAAATCCTTTGTGATGGAACGGAGGAAGTGAGGGAAAACAAACTGCAGCTGTTGACATAATAGTATGAGTGGTTCACAATGAAAAGTGGTGAAACACTCACTGAAATGTTCGACAGATTTAACAGGTTGGTAAATAACCTGAGATTATATGGAAAGGCAAATGCAAATAAAGATGTGAACAGGAAGTTCTTGAGAGCCCTTCCCATATCATGGGATCCTAAGACAACAGCGATCAGAGAATCCAAGGACATGAATCTCCTAGACTTGGATAGGCTTTATGACACCCTAAAGACATATGAACTTGAGGTTCAACAAAGATCTGAAGTTTCAGGGGATGCTAGGAAGCTTAAATCTGTAGCCTTGATGGTTGCCAAAAAGGACAAAGAAGAAGCAAGACCCAGTGTTTTGATGAAGCAGCAGTCAGGAGATGCTGAACTTGAAGGGGACAACGAAACTGACTCCAAGGAAGATGAATATACTCCTGAAGAGTTAGAGGAGCTGGATGAAACCATGACCTTTCTTGCAAAAAGGTTTTCCAAGCTGAAATTCCAAAAGCCTGCGGGTTCCAAAAGATTTTCAGCAAGGAAGCCTAGTAGCACTAAAAACTTTATTGACAAATCAAGAATAAAGTGCTACAAGTGCAATGAGATGGATCACTTCGCAAATGAGTGTTGCAAGGCCACAAAAGAAGGTGAATCCAGAAACAAGTAAGCTGAAGTGTACTACAAGAAGAAATACTTTGACCTTCTTAATGCAAACAAGAAGGGAAAAGCATATATTGCAGAGGGAAAGGATTGGGCTGACTCAGATGAAAAAGATGCTGAAGAATATGTCAACCTAGTCCTGATGGCCTCATCTACTGACAGTAGCAGCTCATAAGTAAGTCTTAAAATTTCCTCTAACATATCTAAAACTGATTGTGTTAAAACTGTTAAGGAAATGGCTTGCGAGATAAAAGATCTCTATGACACCCTAAGGAGTGCAATAGCTGAAACTGAGAGAGTATAGAAAATAAATGAGCATTTAACTGCAAGAAACACTCTCTTAGAATCAGAACTCTCCAGATTTGAGAATCTTGAAAACGAACTCTCAAGAACAAAAAATCTTCTTGACTGTGCTATCAAAAGAGAGGAATGGACCTCAAATCTTCTAAGTCAAGAAAGGGAAGTCATAAAGAGATGGAATGAGTCTAGCAAAAAACTGGAGGATCAATTAAACAGTCAAAAATCTGGTCCCAAATCTGGTTTAGGCTATGGAGAGACTCTAGTGAAGCAACCTCCCATTGAGGTTGAAATTGCAGCTAGCTTTGGAAAAAGGCCAATACAACCTATCAAGTTTATAAAGGCTATAACAAAGTTAGAAAAAGAGAATGTTTTCCCGATGAGTGAAGCTTCCACAAGTGGTGGGAATGGCAAGAAAACGATTCTTGCTAAAGCACTCAAACCTCCAATCAGAAAAGAACCAGACTGTGCATCAGTGGATACACAGTCATCAGGGGGAAAGAGTGCATCAGGCCGTCGTAGCCCTTCAAGGCAACCCTTGATGAAAGCAGACTATGGCACAAGAAGCTCTCTCACCTGAACTAAAAGACAATTAATGATTTATTGAAGAGAGTTGGTAACTGGGCTACCCAAATGGAATTTATTCAAGAAGGGTTATGCTTAGTTTGTGTGGCGACCCCAAAATCCCTTACTGGATCAGGGCTTCGTCAAAAGAAGGAAAAGATAACCATACATCCATTCATAGTATAAATACTGGATAAAGGCAGTATTTAAGAGTTATTACAACCCAAAAATAATACAATTACAGCGAAAACTATTTAATCTTTATAAATTACAATTCCAAGATCATTACAACTTCTAACATCTTCCTTCCTTCCTCAGCGTTATTAAAAAGAGTAAATAACTTAGTAGCCGATTATCTTTGCTTTCCCCTTATCAGAGGGTTCAGCCTTTGCATTGTGTCTTACAAGACATTAAAATTCAACCAGGATGAGCGATATACGGCCAACAAGTATATAAACAATTTAGAGAAATATAACTGGAATATTGAAGGAAGTTCAATTCTGTCTGTGAGGCTCAGTAAAACAATACTAATGCCTCGAAAATCTTTGAAGAACATTGAGGATCACTGATGATAAACAATGTGTAATCCTTCCTTGAAGAAAGACAGGTATTCACCTGGATACAACTTTCTCAAAATATCCATCGGGGGCTAAACCCGTTAGATCTGCTAACCATACAGTACACAGCTGGCCTAATTGTGACCGCATGGTCCCTCCTTGTGTGAACGTACGTAGTCACTTATAATTCCTCTAGGTCAGGTGAAGAACAAATCAGCACCTTTCCTTTCCTCTAGCCAACCATATGGCATAACCCATTTAAGGTACATCATTCTCAATTGTTTGCACAGATATAAGATTGAAAAATAGCTGAAAATCAAAGCTCAGTTATATCCATGCATTATCATTCACATCATGCTAGCGGAATTTATAGCATAGCATGCTCATTCATAAAAACAATTGAAACATATAATCAAGCCTTGCACACATATCGAATCAAATGATACTGCGTTAAATTGAAATAAGCATCAGATTGAATGTATATACTTGCCTCGGTCCCTTGCACACAAACAATTTCAATTTACTTGAGAGTGAAAGATTCTGTAAAATATACATATCCCAAAATAAATTTAGTACTTTGGTTAAAATATGAGAGAAAGTGCATATGTGATGTCCTTAAACTTTTAATGTTTCCAAAACTGCTATAAGAACTGCTTAGGGTGAATAAATAATTAAACATCATAAAATAATTTTAAGAAAATAATGTTTTATAGTTTTGAAGGCATATTGCGCGTCAGGGGATAATTTATCATCAGGGGATAATCAGACATCAGTGGGTAACTACCCATCAGGGGATGTCTCTCGGCCATCAGGGGATAGCCATCGACCATCAGGGGATCTTTCACTCAACAGGGAATAGTCATCAGGGGATGACTTACCCATCAGGGGATAATTTGTTCATCGCCAAACTCGTCGGGTGACAACTTGTCCACTACCGTACTTGCTAAGTCATCGCTGAACTCGTTAGTGGAAGATCTGCTTAGCACCAAACTCCTCGGTGGCTAGTTTGTTCAATGCCAAACTCAGTTGGGCTATCGCCAAACTCTTCGAAAGCTAATCTCTTTAGTCATCAGAGACAAACATACTTGTCCATCAGAGACTACTGATGACGTCATCAGGGACTAAACTTAGCCTATCGGAGACTAAGGCTGACGTCATCAGTGACTAATCTCAAACTTCCCTCATCGGAGACTAACAACACTTCCCCTCATCGGAGACTAACAAC
>CM025787.1:9853271-9864874 GCA_014636745.2 Centella asiatica | reverse complement strand
TCGATCATCGACACAAAAGATAAATTTTATTCATTCAAATAGATAAAGTTATAGTTAAGGGTAAACGCTCTACTTAACCAATCTTTTCTTATTTTATCGGTAATCCCCGGACACCCTGCTAGGATTACTTCTCTAGACCAAACAGACAACCCCCGGACACCCTGATAGGATTCAATCTAATGGCTGCTTTATGAATGAAAAAGACCCCTACCCTAGTTAATAAAATCAGACACCCGTAAATTATTTAAACTAGATTATTTGATTCCACCGATCTTACCTGAAACCTTTATCAGTTAAGATCAATTTGCTATTTTGTTAAAATAGTGTCAAACGACCTTCATATTTTAATCAGCAAGATACCATTCAATAAATCACACAACTGTACACATTGCATAATAAATTAAATAATAACATAAACGGTTTATAGCGCAGAAATCAAATAAATACTTGAACTTGAATAAAACTAATTAAAACTAAAGTCTCACGATTTAATCTTGGCTAGAAATCAAAGTACCTTAACTAGAAGGATTTAGTTGTTCATAATACTTGAAGACATACTGCTGAAATCAATAAAAAGTGTATAAAAATCTGCTGTAGAACCTAAGAGAAAGAGAAGGGGCGGCTACTGTGTAAAAACAAAGATAGATAAAACTGCTGCAGCCCTATTCTATTTATGTAAACAATATTTGTTGCCCTACAAAGAATTCTAATTGTAATAGGTTTCTTAGAAGATCCTTTTCCAATTTGGTAACTACTTTAATATCTTTCTCCAGGCTTTTCTTTCCTTGTCCATGTGCTTCTGTATCTACAGTTTGGGTCCAGCCCGTCCAATTTAAATAAACTGCTGTTGTGTTTCTGTAGGCCCCGTCCAGGATACGACATGGCCATGTCGTATTGCTACTTCAAGTTTCTGTTAATTTCTTGCTTTGATTCTTCTTGCTCTTTTCAGTCCATTCTTCCTTGTTTTCATCATTTCCACCTTTTTCACCTATTCTTACAAAAGTAACTTGAAAACACCTCATTAATAAATAAAACACACACAAATTGAATGCAAATGTACTGTAAGTCTATACATAAATTGCACACTATCACACAATCAAGAAGATTTTTAGTCCTTGAGAGTTCTTTTTCAAGACTCTCAAGTCTGGAGAGTTCTGATTCTAAAAAAGTGTTTCTAGCAGTCAAATGTTCGTTTACTTTCTTATTTTCTGCACTATTTCAGTTTCAATTACAGCACTCCTCAGGGTGTCATAAAGATCCTTTATCTCACAAGTCATTTCCTTAACTGTTTTAACACAATCATTTTTAGACATGTTAGAGGAAATTTCAAGACTTACTTGTGAGCTGCTACTGTCAGTGGATGAGGTCATCAGGGTTAGGTTGACATATTCTTCAGCATTTTCTTCATCTGAGTCAGCCCAGTCCTTTCCCTCTGCAATATATGTTTTTCCCTTCTTGTTGGCATTAAGAAGATCAAAGTATTTCTTCTTGTAGTCCACTTCAGCTTCCTTTCCCCTGGATTCACCTTCCTTTGAGGTCTTGCGACACTCATTTGCGAAATGGCCCATTTCATTGCATTTGTAGCACTTTATTCTTGATTTGTCAATAATGTTTTTAGTGCTACTGGGATTCCTTGCTGAAAATCTTTTGGATCCTGCAAGCTTTTGAAATTTCAGCTTGGAAAACCTTTTTGCAAGAAAAGCCATGGTTTCATCCAGTTGCTCTAACTCTTCAGGAGTATATTCATCCTCCTTTGAGTCAGCTTCGTTGTCCCCTTCGATTTCAGCATCCCCTGACTACTGCTTCATCAAGACACTTGGTCTTGTTTCTTTTTTGTCCTTCTTGGCAACCATCAGGGCTACGAATTTAAGCTACTTGGCATCCCCTGACATTTCAGATCTTTGTTGAACTTCAAGTTCATATGTCTTTAGGGTGCCATAAAGCCTATCCAAGTCTAGGAGATTCATGTCCTTCGATTCCCTGATGGCTATCATCTTAGGATCCCATGATATGGGAAGGGCTCTCATGAACTTTTTGTTCACATCTTTATTTGCATAGGCCTTCCCATATATTCTCAGGTCGTTTACCAAGCTGTTGAACCTGTCAAACATCTTAGTGAGTGTTTCACCGTTTTTCATCGTGAACCACTCATATTGCTGTGTTAACAGCTGCAGTTTATTTTCCCTCAATTCTTTAGTTCCATCACATAGGATCTGGATTGTATCCCATATTGACTTAGATGTTGTTAGATTCATGATACTGTTTAGCATATCATCATCCAAGCCGTTATATAGAATGCCTATAATTTTGAGATCCCTCTTCACTTTTTCTCTTTCCTCTAGTGTCCTTTCATCAGTTGTCTTTGAAACTAATTTTTCTAGAATACTGACTCCATTGACAACTTCTTGAGGAATGAGCTTCTTTGGAACATGAGGGCCTTCCTCCAAAATCTGCAAATATTCATCATCGATTGGTCTTAGATGAACTATCATTCTTTGTTTCCAGAAGAAGTATTTTCCCCTTTCCAACATGGGGACTTTACTATTTCCTGCTTTGTTGGCCATTAAATATGATCGTTTAGCAAGTGTAATATACTAGTAGGCTCTGATACCAATTGTTAGAATAAAATAGCCTCAAGTGTTTGTAATTTGGGAAGGGGGGGGGGGGAATTCAAACACTCAAAACTTTTTCTTCTTTTTCAACCTTTTTGTACAACAGGAAATAGCTACAATACTTAGAAAAACAAAAACAGATAATCAGATGAACACACGTATTCAAGTTAAGATAGATATATTAAAACTTGAAGTTTTTCTAGAAATCTGGTTAATCACAACTATGATTAATCAGCTACAAATTCTGTAATGAATTACTGCTTCTAATTCACACTCACTAGCTTCTAACTTTCTTTAAAATATTTCTCTCAAGATATATTACAAAGTTGCTCTAGTGATTTGTATGCTTCAGTGTTTGTTGATTTGTTGGATAATCTTCTTTTATGTAATGAGAACTCCTTTGCATATATAGTAGATTAGTGGTTGAACCCACGTGCATTAGACGTGCTGCTCTTCTCAACTCAGTAGCATATATGTCACATCGTTGTCCTATGTGTCAGACTGTTGCTGCTTTTGTTGCTTCTTTTTCTTTCCCTGATCTACATGCATTTAATGTTTGAGAGTTGTCATTGGACCAAACAAACTTCAAGAGATATCTTTCCAGTTAATATCTCTTGCTTTTTCAACAAGCTTAATTGATTTTCGTGATAGACCTTGTTTTCCCAATGAGATAGCCGAGAACTTGTAGAAGGGGGGTTGAATACAAGTTCTTTGAATTCTTTTCGATTACTTGTTCTTTAAGAAATTAATTTTTCTTGCGGAATATAAAGAACAAGAACAAATTTATAAAAAATTGTTTTTATTGATTTTAACAATTGATTACAAATTCTAACAATCACAACAATATGATCGTCAGCTTCTTCTCTGTATTGTAAAGATACAAACTATCAAAACCTATACAACTTCTGTTACTATTCTGTAAACCTAATTACAGCTTCTAAAACTGAATTGTAATTAATTCAGTTACCAATTCTGAATAAAATTCAGCTTCTTTATTCGAATCAAATACAATCTTTCCTTTTTGATTAGGAATAGATTTATGGTTAGTTTCCTTACCAGCTACGTCTTCAATAATATCTCAGTCCACGTGGAAGACATTTCTTATTCAATTCGAACTCTGTATCTCATCAGGGAATAATTCATGACTAGTCCCTGATAGTTTCAATCTTAGTCCCTGATCAAGTCAACGTTTAGTCTTTGGTCTTTTAGTCTCTGATCAGGTTGTGTAGTCTCCGACAGAGTCATTAGTCTCCGATGCTTTAGGCTTAGTCTTTGATGGCGTTAGCTTAGTCTCCGATGTATTAAGCCTAGTCGTTGATGACGTCAGTTTAATCTCTGATACACTAAGCTTAGTCTTTGATGATGTAAGCTTAGTCTCTGATGCTTTATTCTTAATCCCCGATGACATAAGCCGTAGTCTCCGATAGACAAAACTTAGTCGCTTGTAGGCAAAATCCTTAGTCTTTAACAAGTTTGCCTTAGTCTCCGATAAGCCTTTTTTGTAATCTCTGAAGGTTCAAAAACACACTTTGACTTGTTGAAGCTTTGATACACTTTCCAGCAGTTACTTACAATTAAAGAATGAATCTATCTCTTTATAAAGAATAGATGAATTACAACCAAAGAGATAACTACTAGCTACAAAACTTCAGTGTTACTAATTAACACTTTTTATACATTTGTATATCTAAGTAATCTAAAGACGATCATCATCAAATGTTATCAAACCTAACAGACCTGATGACTGGTGTATGCAGTCACAACCATCCACTGACGGCAAGCCCTGACGTGAACTTGATCAGTGCTTCTGGATCCCCTGATGACAAGTCTTGTTAAAGACTGGATCAGTGCTTCAAACTTCACTTGAGTTTACTAAGTGCTTCTTGATCCCCTGATGTTGTGACTTATGACATACAATGATGGCTTCCACTGATGCAGTGTTGAGTATTCCCCCTGATGGGTTAGCCTGACACTGTTATACCCTAATGTCTTCCCCTGACAGGTTGACATGTCTTGTGCATGCCCTGACGCGTTTCCCCTGATGAGTTTAACTTGCCACAGTTATACCCTGACGGGTTGGTCTGCTTTTGTCATCCCCTGATGGGTTCCCCTAATGGGTTCCCCTGACGGATTCTAATCATTGAAGCTTTGTTAAGTTTGTTTGGAATGTCTAATGTGCGGAATACTTTGACTATCTTTGAGTACCAACAAACATTTCTCTTCACATATCAAGCCCTTAGAAGTTTCCTTGATGACTTGACTTAGTGAAGAATATTTCTTCCCCTGATGATCAGATAGAATATCAGTGGATGCAAAACTTGTGCGGATACTTAGGTTTATTGAATACCATAAGTATTTACAGATGCACAATTTATTCTATAAACATCATCATCATTATTTAACTCCAACAGAAACCCTCAATAAATTCCTGACCTCAACCAAGCAATGATGCCAAAGAAGTTATAGAAAGAGAGGTGCAATGCCAATTGGAGCAGAGACTGGCAAACCAAGGATATCGCGAACCCACAGTTGTCCCCGAGGCAAGTATCTTTGTACAACCTGAGGCTACATCCACAGCAATTTACAGGGCAGTCACCCCACCCTTTATTAAAGCTATCATGGATGAACCACTATCGGATAGCTTTAAGATGTCTGTGGTAGAAAAATATGATGGCATTGGCAATCCCACTAGTCATGTACAACAATTTGAGGCAACGCTCTTACTCATGAATCCGTCGGACCCTATTAAGTGTAAAGTGTTTCCACAAACGTTGAAGGGGCTGGCTCAGGAATGGTACGGACATCTTCCCCCGATATCGATTAGCTCTTTCTCTCAAATCGCTCAATTATTTGTCAACCAATTTATCGGGGGAACGATGCATGCGAAAAGCTTAGCCTCCCTGATGAATGTGCATTAGAGAGAATGTGAAAGCCTTAGGGACTATGTGTCTCGATTTACCAAGGAGGCCTTAAAATTCTCAAGTTTAGATCAATCTATTGCCATTGTGGCACTAACCAACGGGACGACTAATGAACATCTGAAGATGAGTTTGGCTAAGAAGCCTCCCACTACAATGAGTGAGTTACAAGGCCGAGCTGGAACGTATATAGTGGTGGAGGAGTCGCTCGTCAGAGAAGTCAGAAAGAAGGATGATAAAAAGTGAAGAATAGAGGAGGTAAGAATCTCAAATTCAACAAAAAGGGAATAGGGGGTATATATACAATGCCAAAAGGCATATTTGTGGAGTTTTAATTCAGAAATAATGGAAGAAATATTTGTATAGGCGTTAAAATTATGATTGCTTGGAATCTTATCCCTAGCCGTGTCGGCCACATCACAGGCGGACCCATGACGTTGGGCATCAATAACATGGTTGATCTCAGGCCCATTGGGCCTAGGAAAGGTAGACTGAGTTATGTCCCCCTCTTGGGTTGAAGATGGGCCTTTTAAGACCCGGGATGGAGGAATCATGTCTAGAGGGGGAATAAATGGAATATCAGAAGTAGAAATTGGAGAATAAATAGATTCAGTGGAATTACCTGAATTCATGACGATAGAAAAAAGGTATGAGCTGATGAACTTGATGAATATAGTGAAGAACACGAAGAACACTTCTTGAATGAGGTAGTATAGGCTTGCCAGAAATCGCCCTACGGTGGCAAGAGCTGGTCGGAAATCACCTTGAGGTGGTTACTGCCTGCCGGAAATCGCCTTACGGTGGCAAGAGATTGTCGAAAATCGCCTTGCGGTGGTGAATGATCACCAAAAATCGCCAAAAGGAGGAGAGTAAGTAGTAACTTATGATAGAGTAATTGTTGAAGTTAAAAGTGAAAAATACTCACCCCTTGTGTGAAATATATAGCCACACAAGAAAATTTGACTGTTGGAGTCTGTTTAAAACCAATGGACGAGATCATTCAACCGTTGGCATTCAAAAAGTTCCAAGATAGGCCATGAAAAAGAAAAGCCCATCTAACGAACATATATGTTGATTATAATGGCTTGGACTTTAGAAGCCCAACCCACCTACAGAATAGCTCTTTGAAATCCATGCACCCTATTTATTTCGATAAACCAGATAAGTTAACGGGGTATTAACTAGCGGTGTTATCACCAATTTGCCCCGATAAATTAGGTAAGTTAACGGGGTAAAAACTAGCGGTGTTATCACCAATTTGCCCCGATAAATTAGGTAAGTTAACGAGGTAAAAACTAGCAGTGTTATCGCCAATTTGCTCCGCTAAATCTAGAAAGTTACTGAGGAAAATAGTAACGATGTGAATGCCAGTTTGCTCCAATAAATAGGTTAATGGGGTACAAACTAATGATGTGATCGCCAGTTTGCTTCGCTAATCCAGTGAATCTACCGAGGTAAAAACTAGCGAACCAATCGCTTATTTGCTCCGATAATTTCATAAGTTAGCGGGGTAAGTTTTACTGGGAAACTGCATGACTAACCCGTTAACTTTGGAGGTACCCTAAAGTTAAAGGGGAAGGTAAGTCCTCGCCAAAAAAAAAAAAAAAGAAGGAATACTTGTTTAAAATCTAGTAATTTTTCATTTCAAAAGATTGATAAACAAAAATTAGGGGGCAAGTGATATGGGTTAAGATAACAGCCCTAAATTTAATAAATGTTAGTTGAGTATTAATTGACTATCATAATGGCACCCAAGAGGCCCATAATGGCTAGTGGGTCTACATTCAATGAATCTAAGATAAGACAGAGATAATAAATGGATAAAGATCATTTTTTGAGTCTTTGTACGCTGTTATTTGCATACAATATTTACTTATTTACTTACCACCACTAAAATCTTTGGCTAACAGAAACACCTGAGGGTCTTTCAAAGGGTGAACCCACGGTTCTTGGAAAATTTTCTTTTGTTTGGTTCCACTACAATTTTCTTTTGTTTGGTTCCGCTACACTATTCTACTCCGGAGTTCCTGGACAAAATTGCTGATGCTTTATGCCACAATGTTCTAAATAGCGCAAAAATTCATTTTTATTAGATTCGCAACCACCATCAAATTAAAAAACTTTAATCTTCCTATCAAATTCATTCTCAACTATTTTTTGAAAAGCAAGAAAAATGGAACAAAAATTCGACTTTCGCTTCAATGGGTATAACCAACAGTATTGAGAAAAATCATCAATAAAAACAACATAATATTTAAAGCCTTGAGTTGAGTCAACTGGAGCATGTCCCCATAAATCACAATGAATTTTATTTAATGTGAATTCAGAATGAGAAACTCAAGCATGAAAGGGCAGATTTGAACATTTACTAATTTGACAACTCTCACATAAACTATGTGAGCTTTTATTAATTCTAATCAGCTTATTATTCCTCATAAATTGCAAAATCCTTGCATTTGGATGACCAAGTCTGCTATGCCAAACTACTTCATCAGCGGATTGACCCCTGTTTGAAAAGAACACCTTAATAGATGACTTTCCAAGTGTATAAAGGCCTTCTTGCTTAGTTCCCTTTGCCAGAATCTGTTTTGCCTTCAGATCCTTAATAAAAAAACCAAATTTATCAAACTCAAAATAACATGGATAATCTTATGTTAATTGGGATACTGATAATAAATTCTTCTTAATATCAGAGACAACTAATACATTTTCAAAGGAAGAGTGCATGAGTTAGATTATAATTCTTCATCTCCAATATGAGATATATTCAATGAATCCCCATCACCTTTCATAACAGAATCCGAGCCAGTATAAGAAACAAGATTCATGAGTTTACCCATTTGGCTTGTGACATGTGCGGTAGCTCCAATAGGATATTTATCTCTAATATCTTCAAGAAGACAAAAAACCTTTGTTTCATCATAAACAGGCTGTCCAATAGGATTGAGTTGATCACAGATAGACTTAAACTCACACAAATAAGTAGATAAAAGTTTTGTTACCTTTTCAACATGTTGAAGTTGAGGGAGTAAATCAAACTCTCGAGCCACCAAACTTTGAGTGAAATGATTGTTCAAGGCAATCCACACTTGTGTAGCAGTTTTTAATCAAACTGCTAGTCCAAGAACATCTTCCGAAAGTGTCCATATAATCCAAGATTTAACCAGGCGATCGGTGCATACCCAAGATACACAATTTGGATTTAATTGTGTCTCCTTGTCAGTTTGTTCAAGGAGCTGAGAAGGAGGTTTGGTATCTTCAGTGATGAAACCAAGTGGGTCCTGACTCTCAATCAGAGATAATATGTGTGTTTTCCACAAAAGAAGATTATTGTTATTGAGTGTAAGGGTAAAAAAATCAGCAACATTAATATTGGATGAAAAAGGATATGCCAGTGCAGTGTTAATGAATTTTAGGAGGAATAAGAAAGGTTTACGTACCTTTGGATAACTCTAATACCACAAAGAGAAAGACAATAGTTTTGAGAACTTTTTCACTCACTACTTATCACACCATTGTAGTTCTTTTTATAGACCAAATTACATGTTATAAAGGTAAACCTTATTGTAACAAATCGAATCACAATTTCAACTACAAAATAAACTTGATCTTGATCGCTTCTTCTTTTTATCAAGTCCTTATCCATATATGACTTATCGTTTAGAGACTTTGATTCAGATAAATCTTTATAATTTGTATTATTATCTGTAGTATTAATACGATAGAAGAGTGCTGGGAAGGAAAAGGTGACATCTTGCTCATAAGTTTCTGAATTCAAGATTAAAAGATGGGCGATGGGCGATGGGCTTTTGGGAGAGAACAAGCATGTAAAGTTGATATTTTTTTTATACGACCTCGTTTGTATTTAATAGATAGTGTGTACTATAACTCATTTTTCTTATTCCAAAAAAAAAAAAAAAAGTTATTTGAAAAGAATTACGGTTAAGTAGTAACACTATTTTCTATATTAAAAAAATAAAAAAATAATTAGTATATAGTAATTGAACTCCCAAACAGACCTTTTCTTGTAACAGCTGCCTATTAATCTCCTGGATTTTCCACCTTCAGACCCGGGACTAACCTCCCATTCATCTCTCTCACTTCTTTTCTATAGGAATGTAGAAGATACACACACACTCCATACCAATCTCACTTCTCATTCAATACCCTCTTCTATAATAGCAGAAACTATTAAGTTCTAAAATTGAACATGGCATGCATGAAGTTGGGATCTAAATCAGAAGTTTTTCACCGTGATGGCCAAACCTGGTCAGTCATTTTCATGGATTTTGTAATTCCCACCATTTTATTTTCATTTTCTTTTGATTCGAAGAATTCTTTGGTTATATCTGAAATTTGCACCGCGGGTATGTTTTTATTTCTCACTTGAGAACCCATACTTTTCTGATTTGTTTTGGGTCAGTTTTATTTTTGCATTTTTGTACCAATTAGAGTGATGGCATTTTTTTCTTGTTATCTGTAGGTAACAGATGGTTCACTGTTGAGCATACCATTGTTTACTATTGCATATGCCTAAAATGCATGTAATATTATGGAGAGATGAATTGTCAATGCACTATCGTTGATCAACTCCACTTGCCCTCTCTTTAATTTGTGTTTCTTCTTTAAAGACTTTTTGTGGAAATTTATATTCAACTATAAAATCTGGCAATCAGTCATTCGCTACTGACAAAATGGTTTTGTATTGATTTACATCCTATTCTTCAAAATCACTCAGAAGTTATTATGTGTTTCCACTGGTAGCTGGAAAGGAGATAAAGAAAAGGAAGTAAAAGTTATGCATCTAATTATTGTGTAGGTTTAAAATGTCTTAAATTGTTTTATCTAAAAATAATTTTGTTGATTTTTAGCTATAAAAATGTCTCATGTGTTGATTCAGTCCTAATTATTTTGAAATTGTTCGACAAATTCCAAGTTACATTAACAAATTCAAACTATTGGTCTAAGTTCAAATTCAGAACTGAATACTTTTTAGTTCTTCGGACAATTAGAAGAGTGACTATGTCCAAATGTGATCATTTGTAGAATGTAAACTTTGCAGATGATTGTAATTTGTTTGGAGCTCAATGGTAGATAAAGGAGGTTTTTTATGGATTTCTAGCAAATTCTCTATCACAACGCTCTCTTTTCTGTCCGAGAAGTGTACACTATATATTTAGCAAGAAAAGAAAAAAAATTATGAGTTTGTTATGGAGTTACTGGTTTTGTGGGGTCTGTGTTTAAGGCTTGTATTCATACTATAGCATCTCTGCATCTGCACTGTACATGCTTCTAAATGGTCCAGGTACTTTGATGGTTAAGGTGGTTGATCTAATCTAGACCCAGTTATTGCAATTCTAAGTATCATGAACCAGCTCCTTCCATCTTAATTGGTACATTGTTCATTAACATATCATCTTGCTATACTTATGAAATGATTAGAACTTGCATACATAAAGAATTTTGGGACAGGAAAGACTAGAAGGAATTTGGTGTAAAGCTCAGTAACCTGTTCCATATCTTGTTTTTCGACTAAATTTTATAAGATTTGTGGAACGTATATATACTTTTTTGGAAATGAATATGGAACCATGCAATCAGATATAATATTTGTTTGAAACTTTTTCTTGTGGCTGACATATCTTCATAAGATTTGTACTTGTCTCAATATTTGTTTGTTGTGAGTTTCATTAATTTGATTATCATCACAAGTGTTGCTTTTACAGTTCCTAGTATGACTAACCTGCTCTAGTACTCTCCTCAACTTTTTAATCTGGAACTTTCGGCTATTTTTGCAATATACATACGAAGTGCATGTATGCAACTTCTTCGGAGTCAGAGAATGCATAGCTATAACACAATTGAATAGCTGCTTATCTCTATGAGATGTATTATATCTGTTGTAAACATTTCATTATTGTGTCTGCTTAATGTCAAGCATGATATATGCAGGGTATGCTCCTCTGGTCTTCCAAGTGATGTTACTATTGAGGTCGAAAATACGTCCTTTCATCTTCACAAGGTCACTCTCTCTCTCTCTCTCTCTCTCTCTCTCTCTCTCTCTCTCTCTCTC
>CM025787.1:9818973-9853261 GCA_014636745.2 Centella asiatica | reverse complement strand
CTCTCTCTCTCTCTCTCTCTCTCTCTCTCTCTCTCTCTCTCTCTCTCCATATTATTTACTCTATGTCCATACTGTTAGTGCAGAAAATTATAGACAACGAATCGGAAGCATAAAAATAGCAATTTAAAATTTTTCTGCAATCCCAGGAATCACCTTATACAATATTATTAATTGAGGAAGGATTAAAATCATACCGTTGTAAATTCGATGACGTTGACGTAGAATCTTTACGCACGAATTAACACCGCAATCTTATCCTTCACACTCCAATTGATCACCTTGATCCGTCTTGCAATTTATTCCACGTTCTTGATTGTTCCACTGGATCCAACGTTTACTACTCAAGTGTGTAGTACTCTAAAGGTGATCCACCAGAGAATTTTGATTATGAAGATTATTGGATTTTTCTCAGAATATTTTGGTGACAAATATTATGGAGGCTACCAATTATTATTTCTGTTGGGGTTTAATCTATTATAAGTCTCCTTATATAGACAACCCCTAAACTAATTCCTAAACCATTTAGGAATTGGTTATTTATTGAATAATAATAAAACTCCATTATCTAATTTCTAAACCATTTAGAAATTGGATTCTTTATTATTAAATAATAACACCACTTTCTAATCTAATTCCTAGACTACTTAGGAATTGGATTATTTATTAAATAATAATAATATAAGAATAATTCTTATTTATTTATAATTAGTATTTCTAAAATACTAAATTATAAATATTAAGCCATTTAATTTATTCCACCATGGTATAAATTAAATTACTTAATTATTATTATTTCCCAATATCTTCATAATTTATTATTTCCCTTTTATGGTGTGACCCTTTAGGTTCAATATTAAGCCGGTTGTAGAAATGAATTAAATTAGAACTATTCTAATTTTATTTATACGAATTAAACACTTTAATTCATTAAATATAATTAATTATATTAATTATACTTATTCTACATCATGAGGGATACCTCTCAGCATTTCATGACTATCCGGATAATATGAAATCAACGTTTAATCACAAAGAACCTATTCAGTGAATAATTACCGTACAATTCAATCCTTCTACCACACAATATCCCGATTAAATATAAGACATGGAATTACTGTCAAGTCTTATTTTATTTAATCATATGCATTCCGATTCATAGATTCACAACTCAATATGATGTCAATTAGGAACACATTCTAATTATCATTTCACTCTGGCCAGAGATTCCCGAGTTGTCACTAATGGAATCGCATAGGACATTCTCTCCCTTTACTGGAAGCGGTAGATCCTTTGTTGATCATTCACTTAACTCCATGTACACTTTATTATACCCGAAAATACACTTATATACACTGCTTGAGTTAAGATAAACGACAAAGTATAATTTAGTGTACACAAGATAACCGTAACGATCTCAAGTCTAAGGATCACTTGTACAACTATCACTAGATGAACTCCTATTGACAAGCAGGTAAAACTCCATTAGGTGTTCATTTAAGCGAGTCACGTTCAGTGAACTTATTCTCTAATAAGCACCTACATACTTACTTTAATGTCGTCACACAAATGATTATGAGATCAATCATCCTCTTGTTAAGAGCAAGCACAGTATGTACTAATCTTTCTGGATTCACTAACACCCTTATTAGTGATCCTACGATTAGGAATATTTTTAGTTTCGAGTTAACATATTTTAGATCTCGTTAGCATGATCTCATCATGATCCTAAAATATAACTCTAAACTATGGGTTAATATATTTAACAATTTAAACATATAAATAAACGCCTTTGAATAAATAATTCTTTTATTAATAAATGAATAAGATTACAAAATAAATGCTCCATCACGTCTAACGTGATTGGCTTGAGGGCATATTACTTTCACATACTTGGCCTGTAATCCTCACTTTTCCGTAATATTCAAATTCCTTTTTTTCTGTACATTCATATGCTTCTTCTCGGACCTTTTTGGCACAGTATGAAATGGAACATAAACATGTGTGATCGAATTTTGGTAGCTTTCAACTCTTTTGCGCTTTATCACAGTATTGTAGGTATTGTGAGTATCTTTTCTTTCACCAGCTGTTCCAGGATCTTCTGTAGGCAAATTTGAGTTTGATGAACTATGTCATATTATCATTCATTATCATTATTATCTGAAAGAGTCCTCTCCTGTAATTAGTTTAAACATCAACAAGCAACATATGGTTTTTGGGAGTTGATTAAAGTTATTCCCTACCGACTAGAAAATGAACTAATTTTGAGCCTTTCATTTATACAAAGATTTACTTGCAAGTTCTGCAAATTTTGGCAGTGATCATAAAATGAAGAGCTATTTACCTTGTTCTTTTGTTTCATTCATTTCTTTGATGGTGATGTAACCCTCAAAAAAATTCCCATAGTTGATTGTGCTTTGTTGTTTTTACTAGCCTTGAAGGGTTTTAACTGTGAGAGTGTCAGCTTCAATGCCATAATATGGACAGATGTTACCCTGTCTATGTTTATATAGTTTATACTAAAAGGGACACGTATCTTGTTTGATATTGTTCGCTGCTCTTTCTGATCATTATCTTCCGTCTTTCTTCATACTAAGAATAATATCAGTTTTCCTTGATATACTTGACATTTTCTTATCAACCACTGTAAATTCCCCAGTATCTCCTAATTTAATTTTGCTTTAGTTGCTTGCTTATATTGCATGTCTTGCAGTTCCCCTTGTTGTCCAGAAGCAAGGCACTGGAGAATCTTATAGGAGATTCTTCTGATGATGAGAAAAAGGGTGTGGAGGAGAAAAGATGCATTTTGCAACTCCATGACATACCTGGAGGAGCGAAAGCTTTCCTCCTAGTAGCCAAGTTCTGTTATGGAGTAAAAATGGAACTCACCGCAAAGAATGTAGTAAGTCTTAGGTGTGCTGCTGAGTATCTCGAAATGAACGAAGAATGTGGAGAAGGAAATCTCATCAACCATACAGAAAGTTTCCTCAATGAAGTATTTGGAAACTGGGTAGATACAATTAAAGCTCTGGAAACTTGTGAAGAAGTTCTTCCCCATGTAGAAGAGCTCCACATTATTTCAAGAGGCATTAATTCACTGGCAAAGAAAGCATGTGCTGATCCAGCTTTGTTTAGTTGGCCAGTGTCAGGATGTAGTGCAGGCCAGAGTCCAGTTGGCAATATTGTGTGGAATGGAATACAGACAGCTTCAAAGCCACAACAAGTGAGTGAAGATTGGTGGTACGAGGATGTGTCCTTCCTTAGGTTACCTCTATACAAAAGGTTTATCATGGTCGTTGGTTCAAGAGGTATGAAGCCTGAAAGGATTGCTGGATCCATTATATTCTACGCAAAGAAGTATCTACCTTTGATGGGAAGGCAATCAAGCTTAGGGAACCGTGCTGGTCCAGGATCAAAGCTTTCTGTTTCATCCGAGACAGATCAAAGGATTCTCCTAGAAGAGATAGTTGAGTTACTACCTGATCAAAAGGGAGTAATACCAACAAAACTTTTGCTCAGACTTCTTCGGACATCCATGATTTTACATGCTAGTCCCTCTTGTCGAGAAAATTTGGAAAAAAGGGTCGGATCTCAGCTAGATCAGGCAGTTCTTGAAGACCTTCTTATACCCAATATGGGCTATTCTGTGGAGACTTTATATGACATTGACTGTGTTCAGCGGATACTCGATCACTTTATGCTAGCAGACAAGGATACAGCTGATACTCCCTCAAATTGTTTGGTAGATGAGGGGAAGTTTATTGGCAATTCCCATTCACTTACCCCATTGACAATGGTGGCTAACTTGGTTGACGGCTACCTAGCTGAAGTAGCACCTGACGTCAACTTGAAGTTACCAAAGTTTCAGTCACTTGCTGCTGTGATTCCTGAGTACTCCAGACCATTGGATGATGGTATTTATCGTGCAATTGATATATACCTGAAGGTAAAAGTGCTATTTTGATTGTTATGATTACTAGTATTACTCTACTCATGTTTCTTAGAGTTGTGTTACAACCAGTTTGTTATTTCTTTGCTTTAAGTAAAATATTAGGCCATCTTGTCAATTGCTCAACTTTTTATTCTTCTAGAAATAACAAACGAGGTTATGATAATTTCTCTTGCACTGTTACTGAACTTGATTTATCAACGTCTTTGGCATGTACCCTTATTGCAGGAATTTTTTTCCTGCATATAAGATATTTTCCAATAACAATAGCAAATTCATGTAAAGGGAGAAAAGCTTACCCAGATAATCAGATTTGATCATTTGACAATTCTCTGTTTTGTTGTTTAACACCCTAGACAAGTCTATTTTTGCTGTTCGGGTTATCTTAATTTTGCTAGATTTATCCTTTAGATGCATGAAATTAATCCATATCTGTATTGAATACACCCTTGTCATCAGGAGTTACTTGCATAATATTTGAGGGAGTTATCTTGTCCTTCTGATTTAAGTACGTATGACATTCAAATGGATTTTATTTCCTTATCGTTTTTCAGATTATTCAATAGAACATGATAATTTCTTTATTTTTTTCAATGAATTTTCTCTTACTTCTAAAATACTTTAGCTAAGCGTCTTAGGACCCATTTAGTTCAAATAGATAAATTCAAATGCAAGATCAAATAATTCTCTGGTTGTGTTGGTCAAGTTTTAGGATTATATTGGCATTTTCTTGTCTCTTGAAGATATAAAATCCAGGTTATCTCTCTCCTCCTACCTTAAACACTTCTCATTCACACATACTATGAATGGATCCTCCATGCCTCATTTCTACTTTTCTCTGTTTCTGAATATCCTGTGTGTACTTTTTAGGCACATCCCTGGCTTACAGACTCCGAGAGGGAACAACTCTGCAGACTAATGAATTGTGAGAAGCTTTCTCTGGAAGCTAGCACTCATGCAGCCCAAAACGAGATGTTACCACTTCGAGTCATTGTCCAAGTTCTATTCTTTGAGCAGCTTCGACTTCGTACATCCGTAGCTGGTTGGTTCTTTGTCTCAGACAGCCTTGAGAATTCACGAAATCCAAGCGGGAATCTAGCAGTTCCAAGAAATGAGCACACTATCCAATCAGGATCTGCCGGGGAAAACCCGATTGTTCGCGTTGATGATATGAAAGAGCGGGTGTCCGAGCTTGAAAAAGAGTGCTTCAGTATGAAAGAAGAGATTGATAAGCTTGTGAAGACTAAAGGGAGCTGGAACAACTTTTGCAAATTGTTTGGATTAAAGCTAAAGCTCAAATCATGTGATGAGCCAAAACCCACCAAGAAGCAATGCAATGCTGAAGCGGTGCTCCCAACATCAACTACACCACTTATAAATGAAAACCAAAATCAAGCAAAGTTGTGAGTCTGCTCAATGATTTCATAGCAAGATCAACTAGACCACGTCAATCCCCCCCCCCCCCCCAACCCACCCCAACCCACCCCACCATCTAAGAGTGGGCCCCCAACCCTAAATGAGGGGGAAAAAAAAACTTTTGACTTAACATAGGTAATAACTTAGCTATTAAATCCTAGTTTTCTTATTCCGTTTTATTTATCACGTTTTAGTAATTATATGGTGCCTTGGAATTCATTTTTGTCCAAATGTGGAAACATCTCTTTTTTATTACTCTCTCCGGTTCATAATAAGTGTCATAAGTGTCGTTTGACTTTTTTACACGTATATTTTTTTTATTACTCTCTCAAGTTCATAATAAGTGTCATTTGACTTTTTTACACGTACATTTATGTGATGTTTTTTACCACCTCCGTCCCCAAAAGGGTGGCCAAGTTGCTATAGCGACAATGTCAAATTTAATGTGTTAGATATTTAAATAGTTTAAATTTTTTATAATATTATTTTTCAACTATTATATTTTCATTTCATAATTTTTATTATATTAAATAACATATATAACGTGTGCCAAATCACACATAAAGTACGTAAAAAAGTGAGCTAGGTCATTCTTTTGGGGAAGGAGGAAGTATATGTTAAATATTTTATTTTAGTTAAAAAATTTGTTCATATTAATTCTTATTTAAAAATATATTTTATTATATTAACTTTTTAAAAATTAAATAAAATATTAACATATAAAAGATATCACCTACACTTATGTGAAAAAAAGTCAAGCGATAAAACATTTATTATTAACCGAGGGAATACTTTTTGTGTGCTGTGGGTATAACTTTGAAAATATAATTACTGGATTACGCATATATGTATACAGAAAGTGTATAAAGAAGATATTAGGGCGGACTTAGAATTGAGCATTGTATACTCTTAACTTTTAAATTTCTAGGACATTTTCGTAGTCCCTTTGTAGCGGTAATGAAACAAACGTTGAGGAATTAAATGTAGATCATTTTCTTGATTTTATATGTTTTTTTAATTTTTTTTTTTTTTGTTATCTCAACATTTTACTGAAAGATTACTCCCTTTAAGTTAATTCTGTATTTGATTTTGTTTTAAGTAATCTGATATTTCAAATCATGTGATTGACACGGAAAGTAGAAAGGTAGTATCTTTTGTTTTAAAATTAAAATGACGGTTTTGATTTTGGAGTCAAACGAGAACATACTCAATTTTAAAATTAGTGTTAATTTAAATTTACACAATTATTAATCTTATAATTTATAGTAAAATATTTTAATCACAGCATAATTTACAAATGAAATTTTCATAGATTACTTTAATTTTAAAGTTTAATATGTCGTTTGATTAAGTAAATCAAAACACTTTACTTTAAAGTTGAATATGTCGTTTGATTAAGTAAATCAAAACACTTTAAAGAAGTTTAATATGTCGTTTAACCTAAAAAATTAAAATCTATATCTAATTTTTAATTTTTAAATTTTAAATGGATAAGCGTATGTTGATCCAACATTTTTAAATGGATGAAGGATGACGTATATTGAATCGAACATGCCACAAGGCTAAACCAAGATATTTGATAGGCCCTGAGCTTCGCTATTAAAATAAGCAGTTGAAAGCAATTTCTCATTATTAAGGTAATTTGGAATTGATTAACAACAATCAATCTAAGAACTTCTAATCGAAATATAAACGTACGTTGTATTAATCCAAAGCTTCTAAACAGGACTGTTATACACTCATTATTACGGGTGTGAAAGCGCTCGCGCGACGCGAACCAAGTTTTTTTATGTTGTAATTATATTTATGTAGTATAAATTTAATAATATTTATTTTTAATGAAGAATTAATTTATTCAATTTTCTTATATTAATTCACCACGATTATCTCTTTCTGTTTAAATTCTTAATTTTATTTGAAAGGATAAATTAATTTCTTCAAAATTCTAATTTTTAAGTAATTTATATTGGTTAGAATGTTTATTCAAAGTTAATCTTATGTTTTCCTCAATCTATTCTATTTTTAGGTAATTTAGTATGTTCTCTTCAAAATTAACGATATCTTTCATTCCAAACTAAATATTTTAGAAAGATTTTACAATTTAGAAGTGCATTGAATTTTTTTAATTTTAAAAATTTTGAAATTAAATATCATAATGCATATCTATCTATCGATCTATATATATATAAATGACTCTTACATACCAACTTTCATAATTTTGTATTTTTAGAAATTAAATCAGAAATAAAATTTTTGAATTTTAATATGATACTACATCAAAATATGAAGTTATTTTTAATTTTAAAATAAGGTGAATATTTCATAATGTACATTCATTAGTCATTTTTCGTTTTTCTTATTTGTAAGCTGATTGTCCATGTTATTTGAATTGGGTTAATTTAAAAAATAAAAAAATCGCTTTCTCCAATTTAAACATCTAAAATGGAATATTAGAAAAAAGTAGATTAAATTATTACTTTGGTAATTAATTTGTTTTCTTCTTTTTTATTTTTTAAAGTAAGGTATAGAACTTGTTACATAGACTCGCTAAGTTCTACACTAGGGCTGAAAACGAGTCAGACTCGAGCGAGTTTTATCAAGCTCGAGTTTTACTCAAAAAAAAATTTAGGCTACTCAAATTCTGCTCGAGATCAAGAGTATGTTTTGGTAACTTGCTCAAATTTGACTCGTGTTTACTCGGCAATACTCGAACTCGGTCTTACTCGACTTGGTAGCGCAACGACCTACTCGTGAGTTTCAGAATGAGACTTAAATTCTACAAAAATATGATACTATTCGAAAGTTATGAGAACCAATAAATAAATAAATAATTCCAAGAAGTTGATGTTTTATTCATGTAAACAAATAAAATCAGTACATATATTACACAATCAAAATGATAAAAAAAAATAAAATTTGCTAAGTTAAAATGTAATATAAAACAAAAAAGAAAGATACAAAATTAACGAGGGGCATCTCCCACGGTCTACTAGAACAATACTCTAGCTAGGCAAAACAAAGGAACTCCAAAAGGAAAACAAACAACTAAGTCGATGCCTAAACCATCGGCGGAACAAACAAACAACCAAGCTTGATCATCCTCCGAAGTAGGGACAATATCCTCCGAAGCAAAGAGCAAAGTTGGGTAGGATGAAAAAAAGAGATATCCCCTGCTGCAGTAGGATAACTCTTGATGTAACAGGAACATCCCTTGATGCAGCTATAACTACTGCAACAGACAACCCCTGACGGCCAAAATGAAACAACCCCTGATACAGCTATAACTACTACAACAAACAACCCTTAACGACCAAAATTATCCTCTAACAACCCCTGATGCAGCTATAACATCCCTTGATACAACTATAGTAACCCCTGACAAATTATCCTCCGAAACAATAAATCTTATCATGTCTTTTTCGTAGAAACAAAAGAATTGTAAGATTACAAAAGATACAATACAATAAGGGTTTAAAGGTCTTATACATGAGCACCTCAAATGTAAGTATGCATATATAACAACAGGCAACATCATTACTATAGGCAGCACCATTGTAGCAACAAAAGTTATCGAATGATTCAACAATTAGCAGCACCAAGTAAGAAGAAGAAGTGCAACACTTAGAAAAATGCAAGAAGAAGAAGTGCAACAACATGTCAACATTTATCTTCTTCAAAATTCTTAATGATCTGTAAAGCTGACAAAAACATCAAAAATCAAAGATGAGAAATAAATTTATTAAACCTTAAAGACTCAAACTTTAAAAAGGACAATTAATAAATTTATTAAACCTCAAAGACAAACTTTAAAAAGGACAATTATGCACAATACTCATCTCCTCTTAAACTTGTCCAATGGCCACTGTTATGAACTACTTACTTACCTACAAATATTTTACATAAATGAAAGATAAGAATTGTTATACACCTATTAAGCTAGATCAAAAGTTAAAAGTACTAAGATTCCACAATAGTTATCCTTTTTCAGGCTTGTCTAGTAACCCTCAATATAAGCCTTTTACTCTAAGTTGTTATAAAGCCACCACTTGAAGTTGAGAGTTTTCCTTATATGAAAAAATATATAAAGAAAAAGAATCCATATAAAATTGCTAATAAACTCACCAAGTATCTAACTAGTAATAGATTAAAGGACAAGCAATTGTCCAATATGATATAAAATCCAAACAATATTTCATAATCATAGAAATTTATAAGCAAAATAGAATAACCAAAAGTCCAAAATTCAAAATTCAAAACCAAAGTCTAAAATAACCAAAAGTTCAATATATCACAAGCCTAACAATTTTAATTTCACAACCAAGCAAGTCCCAACCCCAAACAGTCAATGAGCCAAAATTTCAATCTTTAGATCAAGTAGCCTGCAGGTTTTCCAATATGTTGAGCAAGTACACAAACAAATATCCAAGTTAGAACATTATGTATTACAATACTAGTGCAATAAAACACAACTATATAATTCATACCTTAAGAACATTAACATATAGATTATTTATGCATTGAGCTCTCTAAACTTTCTCCTTCTTCATTAGCCTGATTCAAATGAAATATAATAATAATTAAAAATTGTTATAAACTTATAATAACGAAAAAGAAAACAATTTTTTTAAAATGAAAATATATTGGAGTTAAAATTCTACCAAGGGAACAGTCAAACCTTTGTAGTGTCCAAGCTTATAATCATTTCTTTTCCAATCGGATGCATAAATCAATGCCTGCACAGTTTCAGGTTTAAGAGATGATCTGTAAAGGTCAACAACCCTACCTCCAGCACTAAAAGTGGATTCAGATGCCACTGTGCTAACATGAATAGATAAAATATCCTTGGCCATCAAAGATAGCACCTTGAACTTAAGCGTATTTGTTTTCCACCACTATAGTACATCAAAATGTATCATCATTACCAATCAGCCTACTTTCTTCAAGATAAGCATCCAAATCAGATTTCACTGGGGACACAATATCATTTTCTTATGCCCATGAATCAAACTCAGTTGTACTTTTAGTCTTATTACTCATACTGCTAGATAAACTAGCACCGGAAGTTCATTTCATATTACCACCAATAGGAAGTTGGGACTTATGAATTAATTCATAATGATTATAGAGATCATATATGGTACTCCTCACAACATCAGCATTACTTCTTGCTTCATATTCAGAAGCATAAATTCTAAGAAAACAGAATATTACTAGATGCATTTTATAACTAGGATTAAGAATTGATACAATAACCATGAGTAGATTGCACTCACCCCATTATTTATCAAATTTCTCCTTCATTTTAAAAGCCTCCCCTCATAGAATCACAATCAGAACAAATAAATTTGCAGTTGGATATTCATAATCAGAAAATACATTTGTAGCCTCACTAAAAACTTCCAAGAATTGCATAACCTTAGATGCCTTTTCCCAATCACCACTATCAGGTAAGAATTTGTAAGTGGCGTCTCTATCAACATATCTAGGAAACACCTCTTTAAATTTTATAGCTGATTCAAGCATGAGATATGTAGAGTTCCATCTAGTCGCCACATCTAACACAAGCCTCTTTGTAAGAAGTAATTTCAATTGTTTTGTAATTTCATAGAACCTATTTATCCTAGAAGATGAATTCTTCCAGCGCTTAGCATTGTCTCTTATGTTTGAAATAAAATCATCAATAACTACCATGCCATCTTTGACTAACAAGTTGATTATGTGAGCACAACATCTAACATGAAAAATTTACCACCAAAATAAGGATTCCCTTTCAATGTAAAACTGTCAATCAAGTGTCGAATATCAAAGTCATTAGCAGAATCATTGTCTAAAGTGATTGTGGATATTTTGTTAGAAATATCCCATTCACTTAGACAAGCAAAAATGGTGTCGCTAATAACTAAACCAAAGTGTGGTGGGGGCATATAACAAAAGTTAATAACCCTCCTTTGTAATTTCCAATCATAATCAAGAAAGTGAGCAGTTAAACACATGTAGCTAATTGTCTGATTAGAGGTCCAAAGATTAGATGCTAGACTAGCTCCCTTAACACTTTGTAACAAGGCATGGACTTTTTTCTTTTCTAAAGAATAAAGTTTCATGCAATCTGATCTTAGGGTGATACGAGATAAAGCTTCAAATATGGGATTTAGAGTCTTCAAAAGTAACATAAAGAATTCATGTTCAATCATCCTAAAAGGATACTCATGAAAAACAATCATTTTGGCCATAACTTCCCCAAATTTTTCTTTATCATACTTAAATGACATAACACTACTCATTTTCCTTCAGGCTCAAGCGTAGGATAAGATAATACTTGTTGTCCACTTTTTTCCAGAAATTGAAGCTTGACTTACAGTGCAAGTAAGCATGTGCCTATTTAAATGACTTTTTGATACAATGTACTGAAAGGCAAGCTTGGTATTATAGTGGTTGCATTGGATTTTCTTGGTATAATCCTTCATGGTTATCACATTGAATTGTAACCAAACTTTAAAAGTTTTTCGTTTCTTTTTCGCTCCATCTTCCTCTCCATCTTGTTCCTGGAGGTTTACAGTAGAATCATATTTAGTAGCATTTGGGGTGTTATTTGTATTATTATAAGTAGAAGGTTGAGTTTGAGTGTTGTTTTCAACACCAGAAACTGGTTGAGATGATAAAATTTCATTCCCACCAGAGACTAGACAAGATTAGGAATCAACCATGTTGATGAAAAAAATTGAAAAAAGAAGTGGATGAAGATGAAGATGAACAAGAAACTGGAATGAGATGCTATATATATAGAAGAACAAAACATACTATAGAATGAACAATTATAGATCAAGAGTCATACCTTAATTCCACCGTGATTAGAGAGACTGGAGAGATATTACAGAGTTAGGGATGAAAAGAATTTGAAAAGTTTCAAAATTATAGTCAATATTTAGATATGCTTGCTTTGAAACAATAATATTTTCCTCTTGAGAAGCCAAAATCATCGTGAATAGGAGAAAAATTAGGTATAATTGCAGATTCCCAAAATCATTATATTAAATGTATACAAGAAAAATCTAGAATCAAAACACGAACCTAAATTGAACTCGTTCAACGAACAGTAGATCGAATACTCGTGAAAAATTTGAATAGTTCGAGAGCAAATTCGAGCGAGCATCATCATGTTCGAGTTTGGTTCGCCAAAAACACCAAGCACTAAATTCCCTTTTGAATTCGACTATAATAAAGATCAAATCCGAACATTGTTCATAAAATATCGAGTAGATTTCAGTTTGATCCCGAATCGTCTGGGCTCGTTTTCTCTCCTATTCTACACCAATTTCGATATTTCCTATACTAAATGTCTTCGACATTGCTCCTTATTCACTATGTGTTAGAATAATATAAGTTCAAGTGTTTGTGGGGGGGGGGGGGGGGGGGGGGGGAAAAGGGTTTGGGGGGGGGGGGGGGGTGGGGGGGGATGAATACAAACTTTTCGCTCTTTTTAAACTTTAGTCGACACTAACTGGAAACAGCTACAATGTACATAAAAACTATAACATATGAACACACATATTCAACTTAAAATAGTTGTATTAAAACTTGATGTTTTTCTGGAAATCTGGATAATCACAAATGTGATTAAACAGCTACAAAATCTGTAATAAAATTACAACTTCTAAGTCACACACACTAGCTTCTCTTTTCTTTGTATATATCTCTCAAGATCTATTACAAAGCTTCTCTCTAGTGATTTGTGTGCTGCAGTGTTTGTTTGATCTAATGTACGCGATTGATCTCTCTCTTCTCTCTTTTTTTGTGTAATGAGAACTCCTTTGCATATATAGTAGATCAGTGGTTGAACCCACGTGCTGTAGACGTGCTACTTTTTTCAACTCAGCCGCATATATGTCATATCGTTGTCCTTTGTGACAGACTGCTGCTGCTTTTTGTTGCTTCTTTTCTTCCCCTAATCTGTGTGCATTTAATGTTCGAGAGTTCTCATTGGACCAAAACAAACTTCAAGAAATATCTTTCCAGTTAATATCTCTTGCTTCTATAACAAGCTTCGTTGATTTGAATGTAAGTCCTGATGACGGGTGTATGCAGTCATAACCATCCACTGACGACAAGCCCTGATGAACTTGATCAGTGCTTCTGGATCCCCTGATGACAAGTCTTGATAAAGACTGGATTAGGGCTTCAATCTTCACTTGAGTTTTACTCAATGCTTCTTTGATTCACTGATGTTATGACTTAAGACATACACTGACGGCTTCCACTGATCCAGTGTTGAGCTTTCCCCCCTGATGGGTTAGCCTGACACTGTCATACCCTGAAGTTTTACCCTGACAGGTGACATGTTGTCCATGCCCTGACGCGTTCCCCCTGATGAGTTTGGCCAGCCACTTCCATACCCTGACACGTTCCCCTGACGGGTTGGTCTGCCTTAGTCATCCACTGATGGATTCCCCTGATGATTCTTAATCATTGAAGCTTTGTTTGGAATATCTGATGTGCGGAATACTTCAATCTTTTTAGAGTAACAACAAACATTCCTCTTCAGTTTGTCAAGTCCTTTAGATGATCCATTTTACGACTTGTCTTGTGAAGTGTTTGATCATCCCCTAATGAATAATGTTATCATCAGTGGATGCATTAAGGTTTCTAAAGTACCTTAAGTATTTACAGATGCACAATTTATTCTCTAAACATCATCATCATCAACTAACTCTAACACTATGGCATCTATTTGGCTTTTCTATACCTCTTCTCCTCATCCACTGCACTCTAGCTGATAATTATCCATTGATCAGTTATACTGTTAGAGAGTAATAATTACTACTAATTTTATTAGCTGATAATTATTCACTGATCAGTTATACTGTTAGAGGGTAATTAACTACTACTACTTGTTATCTGAATAAGACAACCTAGAACTTGTATAAGGGGGTTTGAATACAAGTTTTACGAATCTTTTCGAATTCTTGTTCTTTAAAATAATATAATTTGCGGAATAAAAAGAACAAGCCAAATTTATAAACAACTGCTTTTATTGATTGACAATTGATTACAAATTCTAATAATCACAAATTGATTGTCAACTTCAATTTTCTACATTGTATATATATAAATCTATGAAAACATATAACTTCTAGTATTTCTGTAAATTCAATTACAGCTTCTGATTCTGAATTGTAATTCAGCTTCTAATCCTATTCGATAAAGATTTTCTATATACAATTTGAATAGTAATTCTAATTCAATAAAAAACAACTCTGATATCTTTCCTGTTTTCTCAGTGAGATAATCGAGAACTTGTAGAAAGGGGGTTGAATACAAGTTCTTTAAAATCTTTTCGATTACTTGTTCTTCAAGAAATTAATTATAACTTGAGAAAATAAAGAACAAGAACTCAAATCAATTTATAAACAATTGCTTGTATTGACTTTAACAATTGTATACAAATTCTAACAATCACAACAACGTAATCGTCAGCTTCTTTTTTATTCTGTATAGGAAAAGATACAAACTATGAAAAACCTATACAGCTTCGAATTACAATTTCTGTAAAACTAATTACTACTTCTAAAAAAAATTGAATTCTCAGTTTTCCTATCCTGAATCAATATTGATTCAGCTTCCTTATTTGAATCAAATACAATCTTTCCTTTTTGATACGAACAAATTTCTGGCTTGTTTCCTTACTAGCTACGTCTTCAATAATATCTTGATTTATGTGGAAGACAATCCTTATTCAATTCGAACTCTGTATCTCTCAGGAAATAAATCACGATTAGTCCCTGACGCTTCATCTTTAGTCTCTGGTGACGTCATCACTAGTCTCTGGTGCTTTTAGTCCTTGATGACGTCAGATTGTGTAGTCTCCGATAGAGTTATTTAGTCTCTGATGCTTTAAGGCTTAGTCTCCGATGACGTCAGCTTAGTCTCCGATGCTTTTAACCTTAGTCTCCGATGACGTAAGCTTTAGTCTCTGACTTTTTTAGACTTAGTCTCTGATGACGTAAGCCTTAGTCTGCGATAGGCAAAACTAGTCTCTGATAGATAAAATCCTTAGTCTTTGACAAGTTTTCTTAGTCTCTGACAAGCCTTTTTGTAAACTTTAACGGACCAAATACACACTTTGACTTGTTGAAGCTTTG
Organism: Centella asiatica; assembly: GCA_014636745.2. Classification (NCBI taxonomy): domain Eukaryota; kingdom Viridiplantae; phylum Streptophyta; class Magnoliopsida; order Apiales; family Apiaceae; genus Centella; species Centella asiatica. The sequence continues at coordinate 9,837,763 of CM025787.1, read as the reverse complement.
ATACTCCATTCCAGCAGTTACTTATAAATAAATAATAATTGTATCTCTTTACAAATAATAAATGAATTACAAACAAAGAGATAACTATTGGCTACAAAACTTCAATGTTACTAATTAACACTTTCTATACATTTGTACTCTAACTAATCTAAAGACAATCATCATCAAATGTTCTAAAACCTAACATTTCCTAACCAACTTCGTTTTCAACACAACTTCTTTGTCCATGTCGAAGTCAACTTCTAATTGAATTAGAACTATGTACTGCATCAAAGAGTAATGTTTACTTTAGTTTCTGACAGCTTCAACAATAGTCTCTGGTCAAGTATGTTTAGTCTCTGACAACTCAAGAGCTCAAACCTAGTCTCTGACAGGCTCAAGCTTAGTATCTAATAGGCTTAAGCTTAGTCTCCGATAGGCTTAGCCTTAGTCTTGATAGACTTGGCCTTAGTCTCCGATAGACTAAACATAATCTCTGACTTTGTTGAATTCTCCAATGCAGTTCTAGTAGTTTCTTACAATACAAATTAACTTACTCTCTAATGAAAAATATATTACAATAATCAGAGAGTAAACTACTAGCTACAAAAACTCAATTGCTATAAACTAGCACTAACTGTACATTTGTATTTATAAGTATTCTAAATACAATCATCATTAAATATTACAAAACCTAACACTACTTTTTAACTTGCATAAAATTTTGAAAGTTTTATTCACCAAAGTTAAGCATACCTAACTCACTTACTAACCTTATGAAGGTGGCTTCATCCGAAGATTTAGTGAATATGTTTGTAAATTGCTTATCAATTGGAACAAAATGCAGTTCCATTGTACCATTCATCACATGCTGTCTAATAAAGTGATACTTAATATCTATGTGCTTTGTCCTAGAGTGCTCCACAGGATTCTCTGTAATGGCAATAACATCGGTGTTATCACAATAAATAGGAATTTGATTATACACCCTACCATAGTCTATTAGTTGATTTCTCATCCATAAGATTTAAGAACAACAACTCCCAACATCAATGTTGTCAACCATTGAGGTTGACAGAGAAAGTTGTTTTTGCTAAACCATGAAACTAGTTTGCCTCCAAGAAATTGACAACTTCCTGTTGTGCTTTTCCAGTCTATTTTGCAACTTGCATAATTTGCATCTGAATAGCCTATTAGTTTAAATACAGATTCTTTAGGATACTAAATTCCAAGATTTGGAGTACCACTAAAATATCTGAATATCCTTTTTACTGCAATCAAATGAGACTCTTTAGGATCAACTTGAAATCTAGCACATAAAGATGTAGAAAGCATTATGTCTGGTCTATTGGCAGTAAAATATAAGAATGAGCCTATCATCCCTCTATAACATGATATATCAATTTTCCTTCCTTTTAAATTAGTATCAAGTTTAGTGGATGTAGCCATGAGTATTATAGCAATTGAAACATCTTCTAAACTAAATTTCTTTAAAAGATCTTTGATGTATTTTGATTGACTGATAAAAATATCATCATTGGTTTGTTTAACCTGTAGACCTAAAAAGAAGTTTAATTCACCAATCATGCTCATCTCATATACATTTTTCATTAAATTTGAGAATTTAGAACACAACTTTCTCATTTGTAAAACTAAATATAATATCATCTACATAGACTTGAACAAGTATTATATCACTAACATATACTCTATGAAACAAGATTTTATCTACAATACCTCTTGTTAAATGATTTTCCAGTAAGAACTGAGATAAAGTATCATACCATGCTCTTAGTGCTAGGTTAAGTCCATAAAGTGCTTTGCCTAACTTGTATACATGATTGGGAAACTTTTGATCTTTAAAACCTAGAGGTTGCTGGACATACACCTCTTCTCGTAATCTCCCAATTGGGAAAACACTCTTAACATCCATCTAGTACACTTTGAAATTTGCATGAGTAGCATAGACAAGGAATATCCTAATTTCTTCCAATTTTGCTAATAGTGCAAATGTTTCATCATAATCAATCCCTTCTTCTTGCGAGTAACCTTTTGCAACTAGTCTGACCTTATTCCTTGTCACAGTACCAGTTTCATCCAGCTTGTTTCTGAAGACCCATTTAGTACCGATAATTGATTTGTTCCTGGTTTTGGCACTAGTCTCTAAACTTTGTTTCTCACAAATTGATTGAGTTCCTCTTGCATAACAATCACTCAGTCAGCATCCTTCAATGCATCTTCAACTTTCCTAGGTTCCATCTATGATAAAAACTTGAGATAAAGAAATTCAATGTGAGTAGCACTTTTGGTTTTAACACCCTCCATTGGATCTTCTATGATCTGCTCCATAGGATGATCTATTGTCCATTTTATCTGTGGAGGTAATCTTCTAGAAGAAGAAGTTTCATTTGTCTTTGTCCTCCATGGTGTATAGTGCTCTCAGTTTCATAAGAAGCTCCCCCTGAATTAGTAGGTATATTTGGATTAGAGTTTGACATATCTTCTGATTCATTATCCATTAACAGTGGATTATCTGCTGATGCAGTATCTGCTGGTTTAGTATTATCCACTAATACTGCATTATCATATAATAAGGCTTTTTCTGCATATATTGAGTTATCCACTAGTAATATGGCTTCATGGGGTTCAGCTTCATCATCTAAAGAGTCAAGAAGATCCAATTCATCTTCATTTTCAAACCTTAGGGTTACATGGTTCCTTTTTTCTTTCATTCCTGTTATTTTCTAATCATCAAATGCAACATGAATAGATTTCATTACAATATACAACCTAAGGTTGTAGACTCTATATACTTTGCTTGTTAGAGAGTAACCTAGAAATATTGTTTCATCAACTTTAGGTTCAAACTTTCCTAAGTTTTCACTTTGATTCCATAACACAAAGCATCTTTCACCAAATACATGAAAAAAATTTAACTGTAGGTTTCTTGTCTGTCATAAGATCATAAGAAGTCTTGTTGTGAGATTGATCAATGTCTTATTTTAAGTGAAGCATACAGTTGAAATTGTTTCAACCTAAAAGCAAGTAGGTAGCTTGGCTTCTTCAAACATTGTTCTGGCAACTTCAATTAGAATTCTATTTTTCCTCTCAACTGCTCCATTATATTGAGGGATTCTTAGAGCAGAATATGTGTGTGATATTCCTTTGTCCACACAAAAACTTTCAACCTTGGAGCTTTTGAATTTTGTTCCATTGTCACTCGTTAGAACTCTTATAAATAACCTATATTGTGTTTCTAATTTCTTGATATGATCAATTACCAACTAGATTGTTTCATCTTTGGCACGCTCAAATTTAACCCATGTGTATTCGGTGAAATCATCAACTATCACCAAGGCATACCTTTTCTTTAAGACATGCATGATGTTTACAAGTCTTGCGTATAAAATTTGCAGTTTAAAACACTTCTTGCTTATTAAAAAGCTTTCTTATATTTTGAAAAGTGTTAGTAGTGGAATTTATAGTAAAAAACCCCTTAGTTTTTAAACCAATGACTTGAGGCAGTAATTCCAGTAAGTCTTTGCTAAATGAGTTTAGCATGGACTGAGCAAAGCAGGAATAACAGAAATAAGCAATGTAAAAGATAAGTAGTAAAGTAAAGTGAGTAGGAGAATTTTTATAGTGGTCCGATCTAAGCCTACTCCACTCTTCTTCTCTTTACTTGAGAAGGCACTCACTAAGAAAGTTCACACAGAACAAAATACAGCAGGATACTTAGTCCAAAAATACAATAGGCCACTAAGACCAGATTGAGTCACACAGACTAATAGCAGATGAAATATCTTGCTTGCTATCTCTAAGCAGTAAGCTCTTTGTTGAGCAAATTAGATAACATTTGATTAGGTGAGAATTCGTGTCTTGCTAAACTCTTAAGATGTCAGATTGTCAGATTGTCAGAGCAATTTCTTGGTGGTTCAATTGTCATAAATGAAATTTATGACTCCTATTTGTACTACTCCAAAAATCTATTCGTTGAGAATTTGAAATAGATCAGTTAGAGTTGTACTATCTTGATAGTGACTTGTACCTTTACAGTTGTTCCTTGCTTAGTTCAAATAGATAGCCGTTATTTTGTCTTCTAGTTCTTTTTGAAAAACCCTCTAAAAGTTGACTTAAGCAGAACAAAAGGTAGGGTCCGTTTCTGACAATCTTACTTGGATCAAGGTAAGGGATCCTGCTATATCAGACCTTACTTATTTATATTATAAGCAGGATTGTCCTTGTAATGTTTCTTCACAGCTTCAGCGTCCTTCCTGATCGATGAGCAGAGTCTTCACTTGTGATCAAAATCCTTGCTTAACTATAGCAGAATGTATCCACCTAACAAGTTGGATAATTTCTAAGTCCTTTTACATCATATAAGCAAGGACTATATTACATCATCAATTCTTATAACAGTAAATATAATTCTTTAAGCAAGAATAATATAAGCAGGGGTACATCAACACCCTAATTGATGATGTCAAAATGAGTTATTTTGATCACCTCAGCAAGCAACAAGATATATTTCATTTCATAAAAAATTAAAGTACATGTATAAATGAAAATAAAACAAAATGAAAGATAACAAGGAAATTAAAATAATATTCTTGCTTCCCTTCACTATCTGCAGATCCTTCAAACCCTTGTTGTTCTTCCATTCCAAAGTTCAACAGCTCTAGCCTTCTTCTTTCTTCAGCTTCCTCCCTTTCTCATTTTAAAGCTTCTTTCTCTTGTTTCCTCCTTTCCATCCTTTCCTTCTTCTAGTTGTACTCCCTTTCATTTTGTTGATCTCTGAGTTTCTTCATTTCCAACTCATACTGTTTGATCTTGGATTCAGAATCTTTGATGCTAACAAGCAGTTTGAGACTCTTAGCAGGCCCTGACTTCTTTGTCATCACATTGATCTCCTCAAGTGCCTTCTAAAGTCTCAAGTATGGAGAAGGATTTAAAATTTGTACAGTAGAGTTAGGAATATATTTGGGAACCCTTCTTTTAGAAACAGCAGTAGGAGTCGTAGCACGAGCAAGAACAGGAGGATTAGGAGTCAAGGCTTGATCTTGTTGTTGTTGTGCATCTTTATCTCTCTCCCCTTTTTTGATATCATCAACCATGAGAGGGAGAAAGTCAATCAGCTTGTTGAGAGTTAGCAAGATCTGATCCTGCTTACGTTCAGTTTTGTTGATTCGTTCTTCAAGCTCAGACGCAGTAGGAGGAACCTTAGAGCTTTGTGCAGATTCAACAGACTGAGAGTGAAGACTGGCCAAAACCTTATCTATTTTGGAATCAAGTTCAGCAAGTCTTTTCTTAGTCAATTTGGAATGCAAGTGGGCTGACTTTGTAGGCTTAGAGGTAGCAGAAGGAGGCTTGGAAGGATAAGTGTGATGACCCCAAAATCCTTTACTTGACCAGGGCTTCGTCAAAAGAAGGAAAGATAACTTCACATCCATTCATAACATAAATACTAATAAAAAGAATTAGTAAAGAGTTATTACAACCCAAAATATTATATTCTCAACGGAAGCTATTCTATCTCTATATTATAATACAAAACATCACTCTTCCAAAACATCTTCCAAAGCCTCTTCCTTTCTTCCTTGCTTATCGGCACTAAAAAGGGTTAGCCAAACTCAGTAGCCGATCATCTTTGCCTTCCCCTTATCAGAGAGTTCAACCTTTATACCCTACCCTACAAGACATTAAAATTGAACAAGAATGAGCGAATTACGCCCAACAAGTATATAAACAATTTGGGGAAACAAAACTGGAATGTTACTAGGGATTCAATTCTGTTGAGAGGCTCAGTGGAACAATACTAATGCCTAGAAATCTTTGAATAATCATTAGGATTACTAATGATAAACAACGTGTAATCCTTCTTGAAGAAAAGCAGGTATTCACCTGTGTATAACTTTCTCAAAATATCCATCGGGGGCTAAACCCGTTGGATCTGCTAACCATACGGTACACAGCTGGCCGAACTATGACAGCATGATCCCTCCTTGTGTGAACGTACGTATTCACTTAAAATTCCTCTAAGTCAGGCGAAGAACAAATCAACACCTTTCCTTTCCTTTAGTCAACCATGTGGTATAACCCATTTAAGGGACATATCATCCTTATTCATTAGCACAAATATAAAATTGAAAAATAACTGATAAATCAAAGCTCCATTATATCAATGCACTTTCATTCATATCATGCTAGCAGAAATTAAAGCATAACATTCTGATTCACAAGGAAATTTAAACATAAAAGTTATAACCTTGTATGCATGTTGAATCAATTGATCATGTGCTTAACTGAAATAAGCATAAGAGTGAGAATATACTTGCCTCGGTCCTTTGCACACAATCAAATTCAATTTACTCGTGAGTGTAAGATTCTGTAAATCATGCATATAATAGTTTAATACTTTAATAAGAATTATGAAAGAAAAATGCATATGTGATGTCCTTAAGCTTTTAATGTTTCAAATATGACATACGAACCGTTGAGGTTAAAGGAAAAACATTATCAAATAGTTTAAGAAAATAATGTTTTATAGGTTTAAAGACAGACTGCGCATCAGGGGAAAATCTTCCACGTCAGGGGATCCTTTGTCATCAGGGGATGACTGGACATCAGTGGGTAACTACCCATTAGGGGATGTCTCGCCCGTCAGGGGATGTCTCTCGACCATCAGGGGATAGCCTCTTGGCCATTAGGGAATAATTTTCTCATCGCCAAACTCGTCGGGTAATAACTTTGACTATCGCCGAACTCTCTTGGCTATCAGGGGATGATTTGTTCATCACCAAACTTAGTAAGTCATCACTGAACTTTATTAGTGGATCATTCGTTCAACGCCAAACTCCTCGGGGACTAATATCTTTAGCCATCAGGGACTAACATATTTTCCCATTAGAGATTACGGATGACGTCATCAGAGACTAAACTTAACCTGTCGGAGACTAAGGATGACATCATCAGATACTAATTTAAACTTCCTTCATCAGAGACTAAGATTATCTCGTCAGAGACTAACATTAACTCATCAGAGACAAGAATTATCTCGTCAGAAACTAACATTAACTCATCAGAGACTAGAATAGAGCTTGTCTTCGTTTCCATGGAAGGCCTAACATGAACAAACTCAATCCTAGGATGCCTCATGAAAATGCAAAAGAATATAATCCTTTAAAGTTTTATTCCTTCTTGAAAACTTAGCATACAAGTTTAATAAATCTTTGATGTTATGTATGAAAGAAACTGAGTAGAGTACCAGGTTCTTACCTCTTCGTCTTTAAGGGAGAAATTTAAAGCTTGTCCGAGAATAATTTTCCGAGAGAAAGACTTGGAAATTTATGAAGATGGTAAGTTTAGAGAAGAACTTTAGAAGAGAAATTTTTAGAAAAGAGATTAAAATTTTACCTCCGAATGAGGTATTTATAGCAGATTAAGTTTAAGCCTTGAGATAAGATGATTGGTTAGTCTGGACGGTGAAACGACTGCTCATCATAACTCTTAAACAGCTAACAACATAATAAGTAGCTGCTGTCATACATGCAACTTGTCTTTAATCAGTTGTTGCCACACAACCTGCCTACTAATCAAACACATAATCCACTGATTTTATGTAACCCTCTCCTCTTCTTCCAAGCTGATTAATCATAATCCTATATAAGGTTTGATAATCTTATTTTTATATCCTTTTAAGGAAGTTATCTTCAATAAAATGAACCTCTCATTGTCATCAAAATTTTTACTTAAAATATGGATTTACCAAAAAAATAAGAAATTAATTAAAACATACATTAATTCATGTAACAAACTCATATAAAATTCCCAGGTTCTCACAATAAGAGTCTTCAAGTCTGTCTGGGACAGTGGACGTCTAGAAGCAAAAGGTCTGATCCTTGCACAGGAAAAATCTTCAGATGAGAGATCAGCAGGAGGAATATATCCCTCAGCACCAGGACTATTGGCAGCAAGAATGATGATAAAGCGATGTCTACACATGTCCATACAAAGCCTACTGGCAAAGGTAGCAGCAGTATTGGCAGAGTGTGGAGCCAAGTTAATCATATTCCATGCCGCTCTCCAGGGATTTTCAGAAGGAGTCTGAAATAGCTCGCATGCCCATTCCACACCAGTAGGAATGAAGCATCATCAGGGGATGCCTTGCTGTAGAAACATGATTCTCCACTTACTGAATTAAAATCAGCAACATAGAGATCTCGTTTTCTTATCCCTGAGAAAACCAGCTTCCCATCACTTTCATTTGAGATTAGGCACTGATCTCCTTTGAAGGAAGTGATGAATCCTTTGTCACTTAGTTGACTTATGCTTAGCAAATTATGCTTGAGCCCATCAACCAGTGCTACATTTTCAAATGAGACATTCCCATTTGCTGCATTGCCATAACCAAGAGTTAGTCCTTTGCTGTTATCACCAAATGAAATTACTGGACCAGCCTTTTCTTGAAATTCTGTGAGCAGGGCTTTGTTTCCTGTCATATGCCTTGAGCAGCCACTATCTAGAAACCAGATTTGACTGCTTTTGTTCTTTCCCTGCACACAATAAAACATTTAAATTGTTTTTGGTACCCAATTTGTTTTGGGTCCTCTTGGTTTAGTCACAGTAACAGGTAATGCAACTTTTTCTTTATTAGTTATTTTTGGTTTTGGCAAATTTAAAACTTTCTCCTTTTTAGGAGCTTCAAAGTATGCTTTTGATTTCTCAACAGTTATTTTACCTTTTTCCTTGGAGGAGCAGGTTTTAATAGTTGGTAAATCATTAGCATACAAAATTGTGTCAGTCAAAATTTGTGGTTTTTCTTTGTATTGAAAAGACAAATGATTACAGCTACCACAATTCCAGCACACTTTTCTAGGGGCTTCATGAATAGAAGAATAATTTCTAGTTTTATTAACACCTAGCTTACCATTTCTATTCTTCCTGCTTTCCCCTGACAGGCCTTTTTCCCTTGACGGGCTGCAATGGCCTGAATCACTCTTTCCCCCTGACGACTGTGTATCTACTGATGCACAGTCTAGTTTTTCCATTACTGGAGGATTGAGTGTTTTGGCAAGGATATTTTTCTTGCCTCTCCCACCACTAGTGGAAGTTTCATTCACTGGGAAGACATTCCTAGATTCTAGCTTTGCTGCTGCCTTAACAAACTTGATAGTTTGAGATGGCCTTTTTCCAGAGCTAGCTGCCATCTCAACCTCAATGGGAGGTTGCTGCACATGAGTCTCTTCATAGCCCAAACTAGATTTTGGATTAGATTTCTGACTTTTCAAACGATCTTCCAGTTTTCTGCTAGACTCATTCCATCTCTTAATGACTTCCCTTTCTTGACTAAGAAGATTTGAGGTCCATTCCTCCCTTTTGATAGCACAGTCAAGAAGATTTTTAGTCCTTGAGAGTTCTCTTTCAAGACTCTCAAGTCTGGAGTTCTATGATTCTAAAAGAGTGTTTTTGGCAGATAATTGTTCATTTATTTTCTGCACTCTCTCAGTTTCAGCTACATCACTCCTCAGGGTGTCATAGAGATCCTTTATCTCACAGGCCATTTCCTTAACAGTTTTAACACAATCATTTTTAGACATGTTAGAGGAAATTTCGATGCTTACCTGTGAGTTGCTACTGTCAGTGGATGAGGCCATCAGAGCTAGGTTGACATACTCTTCATTTTCTTCTTCATCAGAGTCAGCCCAGTCCTTTCCCTCTGCAATGTATGCTTTTCCCTTCTTTTTTGCATTAAGAAGGTCAAAGTATTTCTTCTTGTAGTCCACAACAGCTTCTTTGTCTCTGGATTCACCATCTTTTGTGGCCTTGCGGCACTCATTTGCAAAGTGACCCATCTCATTACATTTGTAGCACTTTATTCTTGATTTGTCAATAAAGTTTTTCGTGCTACTGGATTTCCTTGCTGAAAATCTTTTAGATCCCGATGGCTTTTGGAATTTCAGCTTGGAAAACCTTTTTGCAAGAAAGGCCATGGTTTCATCCATCTCCTCTAACTCTTGTGGAGTATATTCTTCCTCCTTGAAGTCAGCTTCTTAATCCCCTTCTATTTCAGCATCTTCTAGTTGCTGCTTCATCAAGACACTTGGCCTAGCTTCTTGTTTGTCCTTCGTGGTAGCCATCAGGGCTAATGATTTAAGCTTTCTGGCATCCCTTAACATTTCAGATCTTTGTTGAACCTCAAGTTCATATGTCTTTAAGGTGCCATAAAGCCTATCCAAGTCTAGAAGATTCATCTCCTTGGATTCCCTGATGGTTGTTGTCTTAGGATCCCATGATATGGGAAGGGCTCTCATGAACTTTCTGTTCACATCCTTGTTAGCATATACCTTCCCATATAATCTCAGGTCATTTACCAACCTATTAAATCTGTCAAACATTTCAGTAAGTGTTTCACCATTTTTCATTGTGAACCACTCATACTATTGTGTCAACAGCTGCAGTTTGTTTTCGCTCACTTCCTCAGTACCTTCACAAAGGATTTGTATGGTATCCCATATAGATTTAGACGTGGTTAAATTCATGATACTATTCAGCATATCATCGTCCAAACCATTATACATGATTCCAGTCACTTTAAGATCCTTTTTCACCTTTTCTCTTTCCTCTATCGTCATTTCATCAGTTGTCTTTGGAACAAGCTTTTCAGGAATACTGACTCCATTAACGACTTCTATAGGAATGAGCTTCTTGGGAACGTGAGGTCCTTCTTCTAGAATATGCAAATATTCATCATCAATAGCTCTAAGATGAACTATCATTCTTTGTCTCCAGAAGAAGTATTTGCCCCTTTCCAACATGGGGACTTTACTGTTTCCAACTTTATTGGCCATAGATAGTGATCGTATTTAGCAAGTGAAATTTGCTAAGAGGCTCTAATACCAATTCTTAGTGCAATATTAAGCCAAGTGTTTGTAGAAGGGGGGGGGGGGGGGAAGAATACAAACACCTGAAACTTTTCGCACTTAAAAAACTTATAAGGCTTACTGAAAACAAGTTGTAACAAACAGAAAAACTATATGAAATGAACACGCAGATTCAAGTTAAAATAGTTATATTATAACTCGAGGTTTTTCTGGAAATCTGTATAATCACAAATGTGATTTACAACTACAAATTCTGTGAATAAAGTTCACAGCTTCTCACACTCACTGGCTTCTAATATTCTTTGAAATATCTCTCTCAAGATCTATTGCAAAGCTTCTCTCTAGTGTTTTTGTGCTTCAGTGCTTGTTTGATCTGTTAGATAGAATCAATCATTCGTTGTATTTGTAATGAGAGCTCCGTTGCTTATATATACATCAGTGGGATGAAATCACGTTCTTGAGACGTGCTTCTCTTCTCAACTTAGCCGCAAGTATGTCACATCTAAACTTTATGTGTCAGACTGCTACATGCTTTGTTGCTACTTTTCTTCCCCTGATCTATGTGCATTTAATGCGTGAGAGTTCTCATTGGACCATTAACAAACTTCAAGAAATATCTTTCCAGTTAATATTTCTTGCTTTTGTAACACGTTACGTTGATTTCCGTGTAAGAACTGATGACGGGTGTATGCTGTCACAACGATCCACTAACTGTCAGTCCTGATGGACTTTGAACAGTGCTTCTGGATCCCCTGATGCTTATTGACTGGATCAGGGCTTCGACCTTCACTTGAGTTAAACTCAGTGCTTCTTAACCCTGATGGTTATAGCTGACGGCATACACTGATGGCTTCCACTGATGTCATGTTGGTCATTCTCCCTGACAGGTTACCCTGATGGGTTTGCCTGACACTGATATGTCCTGAAGTGTTTCACTGACGGATTGGTCTGCCCTTGTCATACCCTGACAGGTTCCCCTGACAGGTTCCCCCTAATAGGTTCCCCTGTTGGGTTTCCCTGACGGGTTTCCACCTGATGGGTTCCCCTGATGGGTTCCCCCTGATGGGACTTAATCAACGTAACTTTGATTTAGAATTTCTGATGTGCGGAATACTTCGTTTGTTTACAAGTAGCATCAGACATTCTTCTTCACTTTGTCAAGTCCTTTGAATGTTCCTGTTTTCTGACTTGTCTTGTGAAGTTATTGACCATCCACTGATGAATAAATTTATCATCAGTGGATGCAAAACTTGTGCTGATCTTAAGGTTTATAAAATACCTCAAGTATTTACAGTTGCACAATTTATTATATAATCATCATCATCATCATTTATCTCTAACAGGTAACAACTGATAAACAACTTGCAGACATATTCACAAAACTTTTAGATGAATCTACCTTTTCTAGATTAGTTTCTGAATTAGGAATGTTGAATTATGCCTCTAAAAATTAATTAATTTTTTTTTAAACAAGTTGTTTAGTTGTATGCAGCTAGAATTTAATTTCTGGAAAGAAGCTGTTTTATTTTATTAAAACAGAATTTTAGAAGCTAGAATTAATTTTCTGGATTGCAGCTGTTTTTTATTTAAACAGAATTTGTGAAGCTAGAATTAATTTTCTGGATTGAATAACATGAGCTAGAGTAAGCAAGAGACTATTTTAATCCCTGATAGATAGAGTAAGCAAGAGACTATTTTAATCCCTGATAGTTGTTTTTAATTAGTCCCCGACTAAATTAAAAAATTGAACTATCGGAGACTACTTTAGTCCCGATAGTTAATACTATCAAAGACTAACTAGTCCCCGATAGTTAATACTATCGGAGACTAACTAGTCCCCGATAGTTAATACTATCGGAGACTAACTATCGGATAGTTAATACTATCGGAGACTAACTAGTCCCCGATAGTTAATACTATCAGAGACTAACTAGTCCCCGATAGCTAATATTATCAGAGACTACATTAGTCCCCGATAGTCAACACTATCAGAGACTAATCTTCTTCTAGTCTCTTACAAGTGAACTTACCAGAGATTAGGGCAATCTCCGATCGAGGGTAATATGGTAGTTATCTCTCCCACGATCAAAAACGGTTCATTACCCTTAAGAATTGCAAACGTTTCGAACAATTTGATAAAACAAAATTCAAACATCTTTGCAATTACAAACACTCAAAGCTCTGAAATTATTTTCTCTCTGCAAATACTCTGCAATTTAACCCTTTTTCAAGTTTCTTCCAAAGTTCACAAATCTCTTACAATGGCCGCTAAAACTGTTGTGTTCAAGTTTGGAGACTTTGATATTATCAAGACCAACCATGCAGGGGTGGCTGATAAGCATGTCTTTGAAGCCCAGTACCACCCCTTTGTGGATTTTCTTCAAAACTCCAATCTCTCATATGCCATTTACGAAGCCCCCATCTAAGCCGCTAAGGTTATCATGGCTGTCTGGTCCACTGCTACAATCCAGGGTGAGAAAACTGTCTCCCCTGTGGTAAGTTTCAGGTATGCAAACTCTGTTTATAATATAGATCATACCGTAGTTAATAATGCTTTACATTTACCTGTTCATGAAAACTATGACTTACTTGCTTCTGATGAAGAAATTGTTTCTATGTTTAAAAATTTACATTATTTTGCAGAAATTACTTCTGTTGGGTCTATAACACGACCCCATCTTAGGCAAGAATGGTCACTATTTTTTGACATAATCACAAAAGCATTTTTTACTAAGTGCAGTGGCTATGATGCTATCACTACACTCACACAACAAATCGCTTTTAGTGTGCTGTATGATAGACATCTTAACATTGGGCTCTTTATTCTGCAAAATTTTTTGATAAAACTTAAAACCAGTAAAAATAAAATTTATTATTCTAGGTTTTTGATGATGATTGCTAATTATCTAATCCCTAACCTTGATATTACTGGTATGCAAGTTCTACCAACTGTTTTGCATAGTAAAAGAATACTTACTGATGTGAAGCATAAATCTGCAAAGGTAAAAGTTCCTTTATTTTTTCCTCCTGTCATGAGATCTATTCTCATTGACAGGCTTCCAAATCTTTATTCTTTGCAATTTTTTGAGGATATTGAAAGCCAAACCCGCATTAATCCTCCAACCACTTCACATCAACTGTCCATAGCCCCCTCCACAGTCTCTCAACAGATTGTGGTTGTAAAACCAAAGACAATCACAAAACTCCCAATTAAAAGAAAAATAATTGAGTGAGCAAGTGAGGATGAGGGAGAACCAGAAGCTGAAGTTCCACTTCAGAGAAAGAAGAGAGTTATAACCAAAAGCCCACAGCAATCCAGTGCTTCTCAAAAAGCATTGGAGGTTATAAGGAAAAACAGTGAACTGTCACCATCTTCCCAAAAGGATGTTGACATTGAAGAAAGTTCCCAACCAGGAACACACTGTACAGAGTCTGCACAACCTCTTGTTCAGCAACAAGAGGAAACCCAAAGAGAGAAAATAAAAGAAAAAAGTGACACAAGGAGTGCACACACAGAGTCATCTTTTGATATTCCTCAATTTTCAATGTCTAAGGAATAGCCAACACTCCAAACTTTACATTCTTCTCCTTTTTCTCCCACTCTTGATTCTTTTAATATACATATGATTGATTCTCTTGATTTTTCCTAAGAGGAGCCAATAATCGAGACAAGCTCTCAAACAGATTCCATGGATAGATCCCTAGCCCAAGATAAACAAAGGGAACCCCCTATCCATGCTGTCACAAGCACTTCTCAAACCCCCACTTATGTAGGACAAAGTGACACCATCCATATGAGTGAGGTTGTGAGAATAGTTAGTGAGAGTCAGGCTCCTGCCCTGGAAAAAGGAGAGACCATACACATACAAGAGAGTCAAACTTTAGATAGCTTGGAAAAAGGAGAGAAAGAGAAGCTGGGTGCCCAACCCCAGGCAAAAGGAGAGGTAAGCAAGGATGAGATCCTTGAACAAAAGAAAAGAGAGAAATTTTCAGCAGGTATATTTTTACAACCTGCTGAAACTAGCTCACAAGCAGCTCAGGTTTCTTCTGCTCCCTCCATCAATATCCAAACAGAAGAACCAGAGATTAGATCAAGCACAGGGGATGCAGCTTTACAAATCATATCTAAGATGTCCAATGCTGATTTTGAAGAGTTATATGGTCTACAACAGAGACAAGATCATATTTCTACATTGAAGACAAGCCTAGCAGATGAACATGTGCCTGAAGAAGCTCCAGAGGATAATGTTGATGAATGGCTTGATGCCTCTTATGCCAACACTCTGGAGGATGCAGCCGCCCAATTAAGGCAGGACTATGTGACCAATATAGGGTCAACTACATCTGCACCATCAATTCAAGACATAATGGAAGAAGTAACCAAGGTGGATAAGAAACACACAAAGTTTCACCACTTCTTGGTTACTTGCATCAATGGCGCAGTGAAGAAAATTGAGGAAAGGATGGAATTGGAGACTGAATAGATTTGAAGGTGCTATGAAGGACACCTGCCAAGGAGGACAATTACTGCCATTGATACACTTATCAAAGACAAGTCCAAGACTGACAGTCGACTTCAAGCCCTTGAAGCAAACATCCAACTCCTGATCCAAAAGCAAGACAGAATGGAGCAACTACTGATGTAGGCAATTCCAAATCTGGCCACCTCCTCTCAATCCAAAGATGCTGATGTCAAAAAGGGGGAGAGTGGTCCATCCGATATTCCTGTACAAAAGCACAAGTCTGGTCCTGTCCTTGATGCAGAATTGCAAGCAATGATGGACAGGATCTTAAAGAAACATGTTGATCTTACAGCAGCCACAACAGCTACAACACAACTTCCAACACCAACAACAACAACAGCAGCAGCAACAACAACAACAACAACAACAACAGCATCTCCTCCTTCCATTGCACAAGCCCCAATAATGAAAGATAAAGGCAAGGGTGTTTTGGTTGAGGAGCCAAAGAAATCAAAATTTGTTCAACCAGGACAGCCTAAGCTGATGGGGGATGCTATGAAGACTGCTCACTTTCCCACTCCAGTTGAACTGATAGTGGATGGGAAAGTGGAGTTAGTTTATCCTCAAGAACAAAAGCTAATAGAATCTGATGCACTATTAGTTCGGAAACTTCAAGAGGAAGAGGATATGGCAGCAACAAGGGAGGAGGAAGAGTCAAAGAAGAAGAAAAGCTTAAGAAGGAAATCAAGTGCACAGAACGCAGCCATAACCAAAAAGAAAAATAAAGAGATGGAAGAGGCTGAAAAGAAATCAAGAAGGAAACCCTTGGTTCAGGAATCTGCAAAGAAACCTGTAACCAGGGCAGCTATTGAAAAGCCTACCTCTCAAGATCCTCCAAGGTCAACTGAGACTGCTTTGGTGGCTGTGAGTGGACCAACAAAGCCACAAACACTTTCATCAAAGAAGTCTTACAAGGTTGAAATGGCAAGTACAGAAGAAATCATCAAGACCCTTAAGAAGACCACAGAGAAGATAAATCTGGTAAAGGGTACAAATAACAAAGAAATTCTCCATGTTTTCTTGAAAGATGGGGAATCTCTGAAGTTTGAAAAGCCAGCCTTGGAGGGACAAAAGAAAGAAGACCTGGAGTGGTTGCTGACTGTTGTGCTTGAGACTTCTGATCTCAACATGAAACTTCGAAGCCAGATTCAAAAGGTGATGAAGGTGAAGCATAAGGTGGATACTATGCCGGAAGCTAATCCTAAACCTCTAGGATTATGGTATGAGACTTTTCATGGGGAGAAAGTCTTCTTTGATTACAACAGAGATATTAATAGTGTCAGTGAGCGACATATTGAAGGATTTATCAGTTTGCTCAAGGATGCTACAGAAGAAATTGAGTTGGTGCTGAAAAAGCTGTTGATAGATAGACTGAAGTTGCTAAGGAAAAACAGAAAAGAAAGGCTGGAGTTGTTAAAGAAAAAAATAAGGTAAACTTGTTGTGTTGGAGTTGTTTGTTAAAAATAAGCTGTAACTTTTTTTATTTTTGAAGCCAGACTTATAGGATTTAAACCTGAGTCTTGGTGGAAGCTGAACAACAGATCAAAGATCTTAGTTCAGAATACATTTGTAGATAGAAATTCTTTATTCTTTTTTTAAGTAATTGTAATGTTGAGTTTTGACACCATCATCAACCTTGAAATTATGCTTATCATTCTGATATTCATAATTAGGGGGAGATTGTTAGGTTTTAGAACATTTGATGATGATTGTCTTTAGATTACGTAGAATACAAATGTATAGAAAGTGTTAATTAGTAACACTGAAGTTTTGTAGCTAGCAGTTATCTCTTTGTTTGTAATTCATTCATTCTTTATAAAGAGATATAAATATTTCTTATTTGTAAGTAACTGCTGGAATGGTGTATCGAAGCTTCAGAAAGTCAAGATGTGTATTTGATCCGTTAGAGTTTACAAAAAGGCTTATCGGAGACTAGGAAAATTGGTCAGGGACTAAAAAGATTTTATCTGTCGAAGAGTAGTTTTCCTATCGGAGACTAAGACTTAAGTCATCAGAGATTAAGTCTAAAGGAGTCGGAGACTAAAGCTTACGTCATCGAAGACTAAAGTTAAAAGCATTAGAGACTAAGCTGACGTCATCAGAGACTAAGCTTTAACGCGTCAGAGACTAACCAATTCTATCGGAGACTACACAAGCTGATGTCATCAGGGACTAAATGCACCAGAGACTAGTAATGACGTCACCAGAGAATAAAGATGAGCATCAGGGACTAATCGTGATTTATTTCCTGAAAGATACAGAGTTCGAATTAAAAAGGAATGTCTTCCATGTAAAGTAAAATATTATTGAAGACGTAGCTGGTAAGGAAACTAACCAGAAATCTGTTCCTATCAAAAAGGAAAGATTGTATTTGATTCAAATAAGGAAGCTGAATTTTATTCAGAATAGGAACTGAGTTAATGATAATTCAGTTTTGAATAGAAGCTGTAATCAGTTTTTAAAGAGAATTGAAACTTAGAAGCTGTATAGGTTTTTCATAGTTTTGTATCTTTTCCTATACAAAATAAAAAAGAAGCTGACGATTACATTATTGTAATTGTTAGGATTTGTATTCAATTGTAAATCAATAAAGCAATTGTTTATAAATTGATTTGTATTCTTGTTCTTTATATTCCACAAGAAAAGTTAATTTCTTAAAGATCAAGTAATACGAAAAGATTTCAAAGAACTTGTATTCAACCCCCCTTCTACAAGTTCTCGGCATCTCACTGGGAAAATAGTTTTACAAAGGAATCATTGAATTTTGGACTTCATATTAACATAAAAATTCTCATTCAAGATTTGAATTGACTATTCATACATAATATGAATTAATCTTTCATACAAAATATGAATGAATAAATCATTCATTCACATATTCCTATATTTATTTTCGAGTTCTCACATCCTCCCCCCTTAAAAATAAGCTTCGTCATCGAAACTTAACTATTGAAAAAGATGGGGTTACTTTTGCATCATCATTTCTTCCAGGTCCCATGTTACTTCTTCAACATTGTGATTCCTCCAAAAAACTTTCACGGAGGCAATATCTTTATTTCTTATAACATTCACATGAAGATCCAGAATATGCATTGGAATCTCTTCATAATGCAAATTTGGTTGAAGTTCAATAGGCTAATAATCAATGATGCCACCTTTATAGGGTCATAGCACTAATATATGGAAAACATCATGAATATGTCCTAGAGCTGGGGGCAATGCCAGTTGGTAAGCCACTTTGCAAATGCAGCAGAATATTTCAAATGGTCTGATATAGCGGGGACTTAGTTTCCCCTTCTGCCCAAAACTCATGATGCCCTTCCATGGTGAGATCTTAAGAATTGCATAACCTCCTATTTCAAGTGTTTGATGTTTTCCCAGTGAGATGCCGAGAACTTGTAAAAGGGG